>CM077784.1:28261242-28952053 GCA_039737535.1 Lagodon rhomboides
AGGTATAAATGGAGTCATAATGTGATTCCATGTCCGTTTCTCAAAATATTGAGGGTGTTTGTGAAATGGCAGGAGCACATACATGGGGTCATTAACCTCAATTCCTTTTTTTTTTTTTTATCAAACTATCAACACCCCGTGATGATGAACAGCAAATATCATCAGGGAAACTGATGCATCAGCACAACTGTTCCAGCTTTAAGAGCTGACATTTCTGTTTTTAGCCTCTCCTCACAGGTCATCAGGTTTAGAATTGATTTTGAGATTTCACTGATCATCTTTAAAACACTTTATGGTTCAGCTCCGAGCTACATCGCCCAAAGTCTGCTCCCCTATGATGCTGGGTGCAGCCTCAGATCGTCAGCCAGGGCTCTGCTGGATGATCCTGAGTCCAGGACCAACTGTGGCAAGGATCTGAGGGTTGCGGAAACAGTGGAGTGGCTGGTTATATGCATAGGAAAACCAAAAAAGACACGTTCTCCATGCCACACAAGCTTATTAAAGACAACGCCTCAATCACACCTATGTTTATACATCATATAAAATACACAGGATGCTTTAGATGAAAGATCAAAATGCATCTCCTCAAAAAAGCCTTTCATTAATTCTCGCACACCGTCTTCTCGCCGACATGACTTATCTGCTTCATTCATTCAAAGTCATGAGAGGTTCTAATCCTTTTAAGGTTGTCAAAAGTAATTCTAAGTGTTACATCGTAGGCAGCTGGACTTCAGTTTCGTGAAGGTGTTTCATCAGACGTTTCATCAACATGTTGTCAAAAGTAGTAATACTTTTAAACATGTTCAATGCTACAGTACATGTTTAAATGAGACGATATCCACATACAAAACAAAAGAAAAAAAAAGATCTACAATCAGATTTTCAAGCAAGCACTGTGTGCAGGTTGTTTATAAGAAGGAGATAAATGAGCCTATGCTATGTGCCTGGGATTGTATTTACACATGTATTAAAGCTTATAATTCAGATATTCTGACAACCAAACACTGTACAAATCAAGTTTGTACCAATTATTTCCTAATTTGTTTTTCAATGTGATTTTTGATAGAGACACACAAATGAGCTGAACTTCCAGCTGAGGTTCCAGCGTCACTATTTCTAATCAAGCCCAAGCCCGTGATATTCTCAGATCATCCTTGGCCTAGTTCCACTGAGTCAATCAATACATGTTGCAAAGTGCTGCAGCCACTGCGACATACAGGTGCACATATGCAGAGAAAACACAGAGCTAATGGACCCTTTGTTCTCCTAATGAAACGAAGGAAGAGGAAGAAGTGTAAGCAGTGCTTGTTTTCAGAAAAGAGAGGTGACAGAAAATAGGTCACTAGTAACTCTCACATTGATCTCACCTCACTTGATCCCCTTCTCTCTCTCTTTCCCTCCCACTTCCACAACACCTACAGACCCTTTCCCTCTTCAATCTCTCTGTATGTTTGAGAAACATCGCATTTGCTCGATAGCACTGTCCACCCACTCGTCTCCCTCTGTTCCCTCCATTCTCTGTTTGCCTCGTCTCACTCGCTCTCTTCCCTCCCTCAGAACAAATGACAGGACATATCACAGCCTCTTCCTATTATCCGTTCTATACTTCTCTCTTTTCTCTCACACTTCATGCTGCTGTGAATGCTGATGCAAGGTGGTGAGCTGCTGAGATGAAGACCAAGAAGAAAAGGAGACAATGTGGAAGGGATGCTCGTGAATGTTTCTTTGACTTTTTCCCCCAAGACAAGGAAATATTTCACTTCTACTTGCTTTGGAGGGCCATTGAGATCTGTGTTCAGCTGTAATGTGTTCAAAGCATGGATGATTATCATGTTCAACATAAAGAGGCGTACGCTGTGTGTGCTTTAAACTACAATACCACCGTGTCTAACATATAGGTCTGCTGATCACGCCTGGAGCAGCTGGTGGGTTCATATCCATGCTAAAGGGTACACGCTATGACAAATGTTGGGGGGCGAGGAGTCACATTTTTCCCCTGAGAAACTGACCTGACCCTCGGTTCACTCTCTTAGATGTAAAGCTTCCTGTTCCTCCACTTTATACGCCACACTCAGGCACAATGAAGCCTTTCAGCCAATTTGAGTAAAGGAATTCAGCTAAACAGCAACAAACAACTCCTGAGCCCAGAGAAGATTGTTCAATAGGCCCCTAACAGCAGTGCTTCATTACTATTGGCTGGAAAATCAATAAGAGGCCGAGGCGAGCTCTAATTGGTTCCCAAAGACTGCAGAAACACACATTTTGCGGCAACACATGTACAGAGAGATAGATACAAATACCATATGGGAATAGCAAGTTCAGGCTTCGGATCAATTCTAATTTTATCTAATTTATTCATTCCAGCTCAGCTCACAGTGTCGTAAGATCCATGTCGGCTGCTCTCAGCTGGGAGCGCTGCAGGGACCTTGCAACTGTGAGGTTTGAATTTGTGTGTAGTTTGACGAGGATGAGTCACTATATTACCTTATAGAATATTTTTTTTAACCAGAGATAACATCAGCCTTGTACTTCAAGGTAACAAATGGCTGAATGTGCAGTTTGACAGCAGAAAGGTGCATTTTCTCTGTGCCCATTAAAGATCTGATTTTAGGGGACGGGCCTACGAGCATCAGTTTGCGAGCCAATGTGTGATGTGCAAACTTGAAGCCCTCCAGTGAAAATGGACTTCACAGTTAAGCAGGGAACATTTTCTGTGAAGTAGTTAAACTTTGATGAGACACATATTTGCATAAACATTGATTACACATAATATTTCTTAATGAGGGAGAATCAGTAGACGTGATTTTTAAGGAATTTAACAAGATAATAGAGCTTTTATTTTGGAAAAACCAAACCAGAAACACATTATAACTCAAAGTTATGTGATTTATATACATCTTATAAATATGTCTCGAGGGGATCTTTAAAGGATATTTTATTTTCAGTTCCATAAAAGGATCAATGCCTGATAAAGCTCATTCCTTTTTACTACAGGCCTCAATTGTTGTCCAAAAATTGATTCAGAACACTTACAGATAATATGTCGCACTGTTGCTGTTGTTTATTCTGAGCCAAAATCTCCAAAACACCCTTCTTTATAAACTCATTATTTTCTGCACCAGATGTGTATTAATATTGAGGTTTTTTTTCTATTGTGCACCCCCACGCCCGCCTTCTGAAACCAATGCGACGTCCTTGCAGCCGTTTGATTTGGTGACTGAGAGAATAACTTCTCGCAAATTGATTTAAATTACATGGCTCACATATCTATCACCAAATCACTTAATTCAAGCCACGTTAATGTAATTTGTATAGTCACAAATCACATATTAACGTCAGAAGGCTTCACAATTTGATCATTTTAAGCAGCATACGTCTACGGACTCACACTGCAAGGAAAACACCCACGCAAACACAACACTGTAGGGAAGAGCTGTTTGTGTGTGTGTGTGTTTGTGTGTGTGTGTGTGTGTGTGTGTGTGTGTGTGTGTGTGTGTTTGTCATGCTCCAGCCCTGCCAATGCTGACAGCATTAATATTTCAGCTACAAGGTGGAACAAAGCGGCTACTGGATTCCCATAACGGACTCGCTCACTCATTTAGATACAAGACACACAGACACCCAGACAGGCATGAAGACACACAAATGCCCGTGGAAAATACACCCGCACATGCTCACTCATGACACAGACACACACGCAGCTTGTGGCCTGAGAGGGATCGTAGCTGCTATTAAAAATTGATTAGCTGTCATGGTATCATTTTCCCCCCCAAGGTCAAGTCGCAATCTGTGAGTGTGCATGAATGTGTGTGTGTGTGTGCGACATGCTGGCTGCAGAGATGAAAGAGGTAGAAAAAGACTCCCACAGTCCTTTATTGTCATTCAGATATGGAGACGAGCAGAGAGGGAAGGGACACAGGGATGGAAGGGCAGAAGACGAGACTTATCCATACACTAGATAAGAGATAAAGTGAAGATAGAGCAGAGAGGAGGAAAGAGAAGAGAAAGCTCCCCAAATTAGCTTTCACATTTTTAGTCATATTTCCGATCCATCTTCAGATATGTTAAACTGTACGTAGATCAGTTATGATAGAGAACTGTTGGTGAAGTGCAGCAGACAGCTTTAGGAAGACAATGTAAGCACTGGGCCAACCGTGTCGTGGCTCATGTATCAGCTCTGTGAGGCTGTGCTTTATCTGTGAACTGCTAACGTGCCCACAATCATAATGGTTTCAATCACGGGTGGACTCCATACTGCTGATCAATGTTTGAAGAAAACGCTCTAAAACTGCCATCTTGGGTGACCTTTTAGCTGAGAAAACGCAATAGAGTGCCCCCTCGGGGGCCTTTCCAGTGGAGAAAACGTGAAAAAGTGACTTCTTGTCACGATTCAGTGTTTTTGTGTGGTGTCTTCTTTTGTCTTATGTTTTGATTTTCATGCCCCCTTGTGTCCTTTCAGTGTCTCCTGTGTTTGCCCCTCTGTTTTCCCCTTGTTGCATGTTTGTCTGCCAGTGTCATTTCTCCTCTGTGCTTCCCCCTCGTTATCTCACCTGCCCTCTTCCCTTCTCTCGCTCCTCACCTGCTCCCTGTTCCCTCATCAGTGTCTGTGCATTTAAGCCTTTGTTCCCCATTCACTCCTCGTCCGTTCGTTGTGTGTGTGTGTGTACTCTGTGTGATGGTCTTGTTGAAGTTTCCTCCTGTGTCTCCTCTCGTGTCTCCTGTTTGGGTATGTTTTTGGATTTTGATTTCTTTGTTGCCTTTTTGATTTGAACTTTGCTTTTTGTTAGCTCTTTGTTAGCTGTTTTATTTGCCACTTTGTTTTTTGGTCCTTGGACTTTCTTTTCTTTTGTGCTCTGTGTTTCTGTAGTGTTCAGCTTTGGTTTTAATAAAGCTCACCTTTAGTTCTCCCTCCATCCTGCCTCCTGTTCTTATCTGCATTTGGGTCCTCCATTACAACCTCACCCCTGACACTTCTCTAGTGGAAAAAGTGATGAAGTGCCCTTTTTAGTTTATGTGCTCCTGCCCCTTAAACAGCCAAAGTCTGCCACTGTTTTACATGCTGATATTTTGCAGGTAAAATGTTTAGGCTAACATGTCAACAATGACAATGTTAAAGCTTGAGTTGGTAAGTTTTGAGAAACCAGCAAGAGCTATCCAATTCTCAAAGTCCAAAAAACATGAACACACACATTTTTGTCAGACCATTTAATTTATGGATTTCTGTGAATTACCGACCATGACTTTACACAAGCTAATGTGTAGCAGGTAGGCTTATATTTACCATGTTTACCATCTTAGTTTAGTGAGTTTGGATGCTAAATAGCACAAATCTCAAAGTTTGGCCAAGACTGATTGGGAGTGTCAGTACTTTTTTCAGGTATTTGGTCATAAACCAAAGTCCTGGACTGTCTGAATTATTCCTGATGATGGTGCTAGAGTAAAAATGAAGGTATTGATATCAATTACATTTAACTGTAGGGAACACACATGTCTCTTATAAACTGTATTTGACCAATTAAAATGTTGAACTAATCATGGTGCTAGATGAATTAAGGGATCAGCAAAGTTACTACAAGAAATCCTGAGGGGAACATGAATGCATTAACCAAATTTCATGACAGTCCACGCAGTAGATGTTGAGATATTGGGTTTTAGATTGAGTTTTAGTCTCTCTGAGTGTGTAGTGGTGGACTGGCTACATTCTTGTTGTAAAGTCAGACAGGCAGTGTACACAGATAAGGAGGGAAAATCATAATTCCATAATTTAGCAGTCATACAATTATTAGTCAACTGCTACTGAATGACACTCACTAATATCACTTCCGTGAAGCCCATAGCTAATAAAACCATTTTCGGCCCCAATCATTCAAAATGCATGAAATAAATCAGAAAATAAGCTGTCTTATCTAAGCAATATTACCCGAGAGGGTGTGCTTTAACGTCATTTGAGCACGACAGTGATGCGGTCAGGAAGACCTACTTGTTGTATAATATCACATGACAGTCTGTTTTATTCAAATCCTCGGTATTTGGCATATCTTTAGTTTTCATCTGAGATCATGTCTGATGTGACTGTGTCACTCTGCAGTTGGTATTCTAAGTGATAATACATACACAGCTTGATTTCCTCGATTGATACCCATCTCCCCCTGCAGTCAGGGGTCTGAATGGAGGCTCCCAGCTGGCTGATTTGATTAAAGTGAGACGGGGCTTACCATCGACATACAGAAGCCCCTTCTATAGAAATAACAGAGGGGAGTTTGAGGTACAGACGCCAGTCAGACAGATTCAGTGAGGGATCCTATTTAATTTGACATCCCTAGATGGAAGGAGGCTGAGCTCCCTCTCCCTCTCTCTCTCTCTCTCTCTCCCTTTCTCTGTGCAATACTCATGCAAACACACACACACACACACACACATGCAGTACATCTGACCTGTGCAGGTTGATTTCCCCTGGCTTTAGCCGTGATGTCTCAATCTGTTTTGTGCCATATTAACATCGGGGAGAACACTAACCCCCCATCACTCTGGCAGACAAGCCCGTGTATTCTGCAGGATGTGATGTATCGTACACACTTCCACCGGGGGCTTTGCTGCTTCCTTGACATCCTTCATTGTACACCATAATCCTATGAATTTGTGAGCATGCAATTCTGTGTGCACGTGTGTGTGAGTGTGAAAGTGTGCAAATGCCATTCCAGCATGGGGCCGACCCCCACTGCAGGTGACATTTTTACTGGAGAAATGTCACCACAGCCATTTTCTTTCCATATGTTTGTGTGAGTGCATGTGTGTGTGTGTGTGTGTGTGTGTGTGTGTGTGTGTGTGTGTGTGTGTGTGTAAGGTGTGAGTGTGTGTAAAGTGTGAGTGTGTGTTTGATTAGCTCTTGGCAAGCCCCAATTGATTTCACAGGAGAGGCTTGCTATGTTCCAAATACCAGAATATCTTGCTGCTCTGCTACCATGTACTCTCCTTTTTACCCACCTTCCCATAAAGGCAATGACCACTAATTAGAGAACATGTTGGAGAGACTAATTAAACAGGAAATGAAAAATTGGCATTCAGAATTCATGTAGTTAAAGCCAGGCGACAGCTAGCTTGGCTTACCTTGGCATAACAGGCTGGCATGTTTTTTTCCAAAGTTAGCAAATTCCCAAAGTTCACTAAGTTAACACTTCATATCATGTTTGTTGAATCCACATGAAAAATGAGTTGTGGTTTAACAGATGGTTTTGTTTTGGACATTTTTTAAACCAAATCTCAACCCACTGTGTTGTCACCCATTGGTTTTTGGACTACTGTTCTGAATGAAGCCTTTCATTTGGCTTTACAGCCGTCGTCATCTTGATTTTTTGGTGCCAGAAGTGACCATATTTGGATATTTGGATGGTTGACCTGGGAAAGTTAGGCATTGCTGTACCTCTTTCCTGGTTGGACCTGACCAAGGGCTAAAGGACACGCTGTGGTAGCAACTTGTCAAATATAAGATATTCATGCACCAAAGCATACCTTGCTTTACCATCTATTTTACCCTAACTGGAACCAGAATTTACAAAATGGAAATCGAGCTGTATTAATGAGGGTATGAACCTATCAATTGAGACCATAGACGTATTTGGAAACTATTTACTGAGTTAATAAATCAAGTGTGAAGTAGGGTCATTTTCTCATAAGCTCACATACAATCGGACTTCTTTGTGAAACCAGAGGAGTCGCCCCCTGCAGGCCGTTCGAAACAATCCAGGCACTTTTGCATCAGCTTCACTTTTCAGACCCTGCAGCTCTGTCCCTGTTTTATACAGTCAATTAATTTAATGGACAGACATGAGAGTGTATTGATCTTTGAACTCATGGCAAGAAAGCAAATGCACAATTTCAATGACAGTAAAACTAGTCCTTTAACAAATGAAATAAAAGATACGTTAGAAGTAATTTCTTTAAACTTGCTTTTCAGATGGAGCTTTTCTGTCTTCTCCATTTGACACAGTGGATTCAGGATGGGCAGCCTGCCAGCAGGGCGACAGGACGTTGTGTACTGTACAATCTGCACAGAGCTAAAACGCCTGGACACCTTAATCAAAGGTCCGCCATAACACAGATCACACCAGGATGATTACTGTGACAGGTCCACATTGCTGTGAAAAGAGAGTTGTCTGACAGTTGTAATGAAAGAGTAGGAGCAGCAGGCATTTGTACACAGCCAGGCGGGCCAGACAGGCTAATCACTTCCTTCACAAGATCACAGAAGATCATAGTGGGATGAAACAGAAGCCAGATTGCTCTAATGAGACAGACGGGCCATGTGAAGAAGATGCCTGTGTATGTGGTTTATAATGTGAACTGTATATGTGTAGGGGGGTTATAATCTAGGTATTTCTTGGCTGTTGGTTGTGTGAGTGCGCTTGTAAATACGTGAGTGTGAATCAGTCTCCCTGACAACTGAGGGGACATCTGTCACCTCCATATGGAGAGAGATGGAGATAGAGGCTCAGAGGAGGGACGCAAACGCAACACAAAAAATAATCAGTTCCACAAAAAGACAAATAAAATATGAAACACAACAATGAGATACATGCATTTTTAAAATAGCAGTACCTACAGTACATGGTCATATTCACAGTTCTGTGCATCGTGGCTGCTTTAACTATTGATTTTCCTGTAAAAAATTGAAAAAACTAATTCTTAATATTTGTTATTATCTGATATAAGCTTTGTTTAATAGCAGGGAGGGAAGAGTGACAAGAAAAAGGCAGCAAAGACGATGAGACAGACCCAGAACACAGTCATATGAGTGGATGGAATCTAGATCGAACGCAAAAAACTCAAGAAATGATAAGGAATAACGAGGATTCATTTTTTATTGAGTATTTGAGTATTTGTGTTTTTTTCTGACTAAAAGTTTGGAGTAAGTAACATTACTATATCTCAGTGAGTGGGTGGGTTAAAGCCCTGACACACCAGTCCGACATCGACCTGTCAGGCTGGGGCATTTTCATGGCCATCAGACAGCACTTGTGAGCATGTTGTTCAGGTAAACTGATCGATGAACGATAAGAGAAAAAAAAAGCCCCTTGAGCCTCACACTGTAATTTCCATTATTTCACCAATTTAGTGTGGTTTCTCCTCATTCAGTGCCATTTGCAACCTTTATCAGACACATTCTCAATCAGAAGTGGCTATATAAGCAAAAGTGGTGTCAAAAAATGCTGCTTAATCATAACAATAGTTTGTATATCAGCAAAGAGGTATTTCCTCTCACGCAGACAAAGAACGAATGAGCTGGCTGGCCACCGGCTGCAGTCTTTGTGGTGTGTTCAAGTGCAGCCCTTTGGCCGAGACACAGGAGACGTGAGGTGACAGTCGGCCTTCGACACAGCTAGTTCATAATGTCAGATTGGTGGATCTAATATAGATGTCACACAACACACACACATACATTTTCACGCATACTTAACATTACACAGTGATAGACAGCACATGTCACGAGATGCAGGTTTTCTGGTTGATTTCAGCCTTTGACATAGTGACAAAAAAATAATATCATCACACATGCAAGGACACGGACAAGAACACACAGACACAGTATGCACACCTTTGTGCACAAAACCACAACAGGACGTGTGGGGTCCCTTTCCCTCTCTGTGTTTGGTAATGGACAGTGTTGTTTGATGTCTGTTTGATTTTGTCCTCCATAGTCATTCATTTTCTATCAGTGTGGACACACACACACACACACACACACAGAGAGAGAGAGAGAGAGAGAGAGAGTCAGTGAGCCTCTCACTCAAACTGTGGAGGAGGGGGCACTAAAAACTCATTACATGGACGATCAATATTGCACACACTTGAGAAGCATGAACCCCCCCTCTGCATCCACAACACACACACACGTTTCACCAACGGTGACAGATGACTTTTGTCAGCCTGAGATGTGTTACCGTGGTAACCATTAGGCTGCATTCCGATGTGGTACAGCAGGGGTGACACACACACACACACACACACACACACACACACACACACATCACACACACACATACCAGTACACACATTCAGATAAACTGGTGAAGGTCATGAGAAAAGACCTCAGCTCAATATTTTAGAATATTTCTGCCAATAAAAACAGTTGAGTTTAAAATATAAATCAGTGCTGTCTATATATATTTTAAATAAAATATAGCTTTAAATAAAATATAACTTCACAGGCCACGAAATTGATCTGTACTGTGATCAAGTGACAAAAATTAAACAAGAACCTTGGTGCACTAATGACAAATTACAAACTTAATTGTAATTTGGTGTCATTTGTAATTTGGTGGAGGAGTAGTAGTAGAAGTAATTCAGGTGTTATGATAGTTGTGTCTTTACGCACATGCTTAAATCAAGAAGAGGAAGTTGAGTAAGAGATGATAAACAAAATAAACATTTTTAACATACAAAATGTGTCTGAGACAGTCTCAACTGAGCTGAGACGTTTGCTGAACACTGGAAACATTCAACAAATCGCAAACTATCTGTCAGATCAACTGACAACAGTGGAAAAACAACAGAAATTCAATCTGTTGAGACAGAACAAAGCAACGTGTGAGGCACCACGACCAGGCATCCAACTACCAAAGTGAGGGATCAAGATGAATGAATATCCAAAATAATTGGAGGCTAATCAACGCTGTTCTCAAACATGTCCTCCGCTATGATAATCAAACCAGCACATTAACCCATATTCTGTGGACTGTGGCCGGTCTTATTTGCATGAATCAAAAAACTCTTTGTGGATTTCCCTCCAAACACTACAGCCAAATAGAAGACATTCTTCCTTTACCTTTCCAAGCCCAGGGGTGTCTTTGATTTTGTTGGCTGCACGGAGAAGGCAGGGCGGAGCCGGGGGAGGGGCCATCAAGAGGGCGGCGCTGAAATTGGTGGGGAACAGAGGCGGGTCGCATGACGGCGATGATGATGTCACTGGGGCTGTGACTGCGGCGGTTTTCTGCTTCTTCTTCTTGGACGCTAAGTTCAACTTTTGCGCAGCTCTGGGAGAGAAAAGTCAGGAGAAACAAGAAAGGACAAAGAACAAATTAATATGTAATAAGTACCGCATACACTATATTTCATCGCTGTTAACGACACCATAAACACTGAATAGTTTAAAGGAGATGAGGAAGGACAGGAAGGACTGGTGGCACATGTGCATGCACACATGGGACTATAATTATAGTTGTCGTTAGCCACAATACAACCATGGCAAATATGCTAATTGCAGAATAGAACTCGATTACACACCCCTCAACACACACACACCCAAAGACACACACACATGCAGACACTGCTGTTTACACATGTAGCAACATCTGGATGGGGAGTGGTTCATTTGCTTTCTTGCCGCACAATTCCCTGAAGCTTTCAGCTGAAAAGGAGCCACCAGATTTTATATTTATTTATACTCCGTCTCCTCTGCGCTCAGATTCTCTTCGCTCCTTCTCTCCTTTTAACTTCAACGTTTTCTAAATCTCACTTCTTTTCTCCTTCTGTTCTCGTCGCTCTCTCATTTCTCACTCCGACACAGCAGGTTGTTCCTGTCTGCCTCTCACTGCACAACGCGACTTCACATAATTTCTTAAGTGTCAAACTTTTTCTCCTCCCTTTTCTAACTCCTTCTCTTTCTTTCTTCCCCAGCAGAAATATCACATATCCATATAACAGGCTGAACTTCTGCAGCTGACACAAAAGTAATTTATAGCAAAGAGGAGACAGTTATGACCAAACCGGTGCTGGAAAGTGGAACGTTTACTTGAATATTGGCCCTTAATGCAACTTTATAGTTCTACTCGCCTTCACTTCAGAGGTAAATGTCATACGTTTTAGTCCACTACATTTATCTGAAAATATTACTTTTCAGATTAAGATTTTTACATTAAAACACATCCAACTTCGTAAAATACTAGGCATTATTCAACATTACACCACCGGTTCCCCAGTGTTTAAGGCTTGTGACCCGTTACAAAGAAGCAGTGTCTGGTTGGGGCCCTTTGTCACATTTCAGTTCCACAAAAAGAGACATTTCATCTCTAAACTTTAGATTTTAATAGTTGTTGAAGGAGAGAAGAGGTAAAATTCTCCATTTTCACAATTTTTATTTGCATACCAGAACTTTCTTTGCTCTCCTCAATTAGTCCTCTCACAACCCCTCACATTACTCTAGTCTTGCGACACTTCAGACAGGCCCGACCCCTGGACTAAACTAAACTGTATATAAAGTGGCTCCACCTCGAGGTCCAACGACAATTAAGTGGTGCAAATGTGCAGATGCATCAGTAATAAAGGTGCAATATGTGAGAAATGAGTTGGAAACATTAAAAGATTAACAAAACGTATCAACAGAATGTGAAGAAATAACAGTTTTGATGTTATGATGTCTACGTATTATGTTACAGAAACATCTATTGAGGTTAGCATGCTAACCAGCTAGCCCCTTCCTGTCCCGGTCCAAAGCTGTGCTCTGAGCTCTCTGTCTGGACCGCTAGCTGCAGAGCTAACTGGTGATATGCTGACCCATATTTGTCTGCACCTTTAACAAGTACTTTTGATACTTTTAGGTACATTTTGCCAACAAAACGTCTGTACGTTTATATATGTAGAGTTTTAAATGCATATTTATTTACTGGAGTGTTTTTACATTCTGTACAGGTAGTTTTACTCATGATCTGAGTACTTCTTCCACCACTGCCAAGGGCTATAATTTACTCTGTCTGTCATGGTACAACTGAGGTGGTTGTCTACATGATTTTAGCCCGCTCAAATGTAGGTTTGCTATCTTATTGTAGGCTTTGTTGTGTTGTTATAGATCACCACTTGTGACCATCAACCTGTCTGTCAAGTAGAACGATATTTATACTTGGTAACAGAGCCTGAGCACCAATGAAAAGTCCAATGAAAGAGTGAGTAGTTAATCATATATAGATAACAAATTATGTAGATGGCTTATTTTAATCTTATTAAAAGCTCAATAGAATACGCACTGACCATGGCTGAGCAGAAAGACAGAGTGAGGTTAAGTTAGAGCAATCTTGGGGGAAACCCAGGGACGGTAAATCTGCAGGCAGTAATTCACCTCCAGTAAGGACATTTATTGTCATTGGTACAAAATATTCGCATGTGTCGGTGTGATTCCCTCTCTGGGATTTATGCAACCGCAATTCAAACCAGCAGATTCCCTGACAATCTGAGTTACACGCGGCAGCAGTATTAACGATACGATGAAATAAAAGAGCTCTAAAACGGCTCCGGCAGGGATTCCTGCTCTGTTCCACTTTAATCTATCCTCACATATATTTCTATGATTTTAAAAGAGAGAGCGAAAAGACCTTGCGCCCTGACACGCTCTCTGTCAAAGAGCCATATTCTCACACCATTGGCTTTCAATTAACTGCAGCAGGTTACAGAAATGAGAGTGAGGAGGGGGATGGGGGGGTGAAAGAGAGAGAAATAGAGGAGAGGGAGGGACAGTGAGATTGGAGGGAGGGGAGGGGAGAGAGATGTGGATTCAGTGACCCATAGAACGACGAAGCGTTTCACCGTCTGACTGGCTCTCCCTGGAGATTTGTGTGTGAATCCGTGTGTGTAGGAGTGTGTGTGTGTGTGTATATGTAGATATTGTATGAAACAAAGCTCCGCAAGAAGACCGCTAATTGTTTTTTCCACTGTGCTCGAGCGAAGCCTACGTTCTTATTGCAGCAAAGTCCATCAAGAGTACAGGTTAAACGCTCCGAACCCTCCCATCATGTAGCATGAAGACACAGCTGCGGTAGATTATTAAGAAGCTGTTTCAGATGAGGGAATTTACTGTATCGTGAAAATAATAATAATGGTATAGGTCATGACTGTGGGTTGATTTTTACAAAAAGGAACGACAGATAAGATGTGAATTAAAATCTGCCAACTGGTTTCTATGTAACAATGGAAACAACAGGCTGCTGCAGCTGCTGCAGAGATGATTCTTGAACAGTGCGACGTGGCTATGATGGATTCACGAGCAGCGACTCTGCTGCTGGAGACTCCTACTGGCTCCCCGGGGGAAACCATGTATTATTTATCTGTGTGTGTTATTGTTTTGATAATGCATCCTTCTATTCGTACGTACGCCTTCACACTATTACCCTCTTCTTACACTCACTGACTCTGCCCGGTTTAATCTATGGCACAACTCAAGCATGGTAGACACACACATTCACATTCACACACACACACACACACCACCTAATTGGTAGCGTTTAATGACAAGTGGCCTGGGATTTGGCCGAGTGGATCTATTCCAATCTAACCCTAAAGTGAAGGACACTTGTTTGCCATCCATCTCCTCCATCCCACCATCCATCAGCTCTTCATCTGCCTCCACCGTGCTTTTATTTGCCTCCCCCCCGTTCATTCCTCCACTCTTCTCCATCCTCCACTTCCCTCCTATTCTCTCCATGTTAAATCCCCCCTCACTCTACAATCATCCCTTCATCTTTCCCTATATTTTATCCCCGTCTCCCTCGTTATTTTTATCCCTTCATCCATCCTTCTCCCTTTTCAGATATCCACCCATCCATCCCTCCAGCCTTCCTTACATGTATTGATCCCTCCATCCATCCGTGCCTCTCTTCCCCCTTCGGTCCCTCGATGTGTCTCTCTCTTGTTAAAAAGCAGCATGGGTGATAAAATAGTCCAGCAACTCACATGCTGATGCTCTGTTTTCCTCTTCCCCCCCACACGACTACAAACACTTTCACCTGCACAGAACGGACTCAGTTTGAAACACACGGAGCTGATTTATGACTGGTGTCTCTGGGCTGTGTTGTTGGCTCGGTAGCTAATTACATTCTATTTAACAGGCCATCAGTGGAGGGAGATATAGGCCGAGACAGAGAGTGATGGTGTGTGTGTGTGTGTGTGTGTGTGTGTTTGTGTGAGTGAGTGCATGTGTGTCGGGGGGTCAGTGAGACTGCCACGGACAGAGCAGTGGCTTAACTGACACTATCTGATCGACAATGTACACATCGACTCCAATTTACACACTTCCTGCTCCTTATTAAGACACCATCTTACATGCTGCCCTGCAACAGGGCACACTCGCCTGAACTATGAAATATTAATACATGGCTGTGCTTGACATGGAGTCAAGATGGCCACATGATACTTCCTGCTCATGTGTATTAAAACATACATGTCACATGCTGGTCTGTGCTAACTGAGATTAGAATATAGAATGGGTTGAGTTAGGGCTGTGCGATATGTTTGTGTGTTTCCTTTCCTGAAGTGTGTTGAAGAGGTTCTTGTGCTTGAAAGGTCTTAAGTGTTAAAAATCACAAAGTCTATGCCACTGGGAGCTGCTTTCCCACAGAAAACACTGCTAATAAGGTGCCTTTAAAGGCCTCGTCAGTAGTCCCGGCTTTAATTCCATGACTTTTTGACATCACCATGTCACACAATTGCATAATTTATGCCTGTATTCACAGTAGAAGTGATACTAACTAGAAGCTAAAAATATGACAGAGCTGCCAGGTGATACGACGAGCTTTGCTGGCTCAGGCGTGTGAGAGCTGACCAATCAGAGCAGACTGGGTTATTTGGGAGCTGCTGCATTTTGCTGCTGCACTGGAACTGTGAGAAAACCGATGTGTTATTTGAGCACCAAAGCATGTAAACATATTCTAGTAGTAACCCAAAGTAAAATTATGAACCTGAAAATGAGCTAAATAAGTCTCTTTTAAAATTAGAGGGAATGATCATTTTTGCATCACAATTTGTATTTTCACTGAAAAAAACTATTAAAATCAAAACGGGGACATTTGTTGGGGTTTGTATCAAATAAACATATTTTGTGATATCTGGAGAACAAGATTTGTAGGCCAGGACATCTCTGCACCACTGTAGTACTCCATTATAACATTTTACCTTTATCAAAAAACTGCAGCTCTGCAGCACTAGATAGAAAAGTTGCCCCCCCAGTAACTTAAAAACAGCACGACCACTTGGACAGCAAATGTGCTTCTTCTTCTCTGTCAAAATAAAAGACAACCACTTTCAGTAACTATTAAAGGACAAATGAGCAAAGAAAAAAAACAGAAAAAAACCTGATGTGATCAGTGAGTTGATATGGTAATTTGTTTACCATCAGCCATCAATCAACCGTAATGATTGCTGCCTAATTAGTGGCTGATTATCATTTGATGGACTGCTTATTTTAAAGCAAAAAAAAAAAAGAGAAGCAGCAAGAGGTAAACAGAGCCTGAGAAAGAGGCGGCATTCTCCCCGTCTCACATCCATGCTCCATCCAAAATAACAACGCCTTCCCAATTCACTGAAATCACTTGGGACCTATTCATTTACTCTGCTGCACACACACACACACACACACACACACACACACACAATGCCAAATCCCCAAAGATCCAATCCTCGGAGCATGCAGTAAAAAAAATTCCTTCACTGATAGAAACTCCCTTCCCCCAGTGAGGGAGTGCGTCCACACACACACATGCACACACACACCCACACCCCGGCATGTACAGCATGTCTCTATCCTCTACCCCGTCCCCAGAGGGCCACTGCAGCACCGGGAAGATCGAGCGCTACTGTGCCAGTGTGACATATTCACAGACAGATCTGTACTAATGAAAGATATTACTCTCCTGCACATTAGCGGAGGTAAAGAAAAGGTCAGTGCGGAGACTTTGTGTGGCGACTGAGAAGAGAGGTATAACGGAACAGAAGGGAAGGAGGAAAAGAGTGGAAGAGTGAAAGAGAAAGCAATTACAGGCGAGAGGAGGATGAAGGAACAAGAGCGAGGGGATAGAAAGAGGAAGGGATCAGGTGAGAGGAGATGTGCTGGACACAGGGATTTTGTTGTGTGCAGACAGTGAGCAAGATGGAGATTTGTGTGTGCGTGTGTGTGTGTGTGTGTGTGTGTGTGTGTGTGTGTGTGTGTGTGTGTGTGTGTGTGTGTGGGTGTGTGTGTGCGTGTAATAAGAATATCTGTATGCAGGCCACGTCTGAGACTAAAGACCAAGACAGCCATGGGATTTACCAGCGCTGCATGGCTGCATCCATCGACCATGAACACACACACACACACACACACACACGCGCACGTTGCCATTACCAGAGTCAAAAATAAAAGGTGACAGAGTGTACATTGCTAATTAAACTGAAACCCAACACACACACCCAAACACACACACAATGACGGGAAAAAGCAGACAAACTGTTGTTGGCTGCAAACGAAACAGAACACACTGATTTTTAAGGTAAAAATTACACATCGAGCTTCAGTAATTACACAGCCTGACACAGGAGAGAAAGACTGACAGCTAGACACACACACACACATTGACACACACATCCACAGACAGTGACACCTGCACCATTAAACCAACCATGCTCTTTCACTTGAAAGGTTAATGCTAATAAATCAGCCCAAAGACAGCTGGCTGTATGTTTGCAGTGTCAACCAGTTGTGTGTAGGCGCGTGTGTGTGTGTGTGTTCGTGTAAAATGGCCTTGTTACCTGACAGTTCAGGGGGTCAGAGAAAGAAAGCTAAAGACAGAGTGCGTGCACATGTGTTCGTCTGCGCTCCCGTGTTATTTACGAGTTGCGCCCGGTCACAGGTGCCTCGAAAAGACGGACAGCACTGTGTCTGCCGCGCTGAAGCACGTCGCTCATACATCACACACAGGCAAACACACATCGCATTAGCTGCAGATTTTGAGCACGCAAACACATTCGCAAAAAGGCAAGAATGTGCACAACAGGGAGAAGAGAGGGGACACGTGTGAAAGTCATCCGTATCATTTAAAATGTGATTTAAAGCAGCTCATTAGATACGACATCTCAGCAATACTTCAGACACTGTGACACACTCATAGTCTTGTGTTACCCATGAATAATTTACTCATTCATTTTCAGCCTGCCATGTTTATTCATCAATAATTTACCCATATTACCCGTGTCTTATTTATGTCGCGTCGCTCTGCATTTCTCTAGATTTGATTACACAGCTCATCGACGACTGCTGACTGGATAGATTTATTGATAGACACAACAAAAGTACGCTTATGTGCAATAATATAATAGGGCTCCATTTTCCCACCGTCCTCATCTTTCAACATCTCGCAGTGCAGTTGTTTGCGTGCATGTTCTGTCACTCTTCCTGCTGTATTAGATAACTTTAGAGACGTCAGCATGACAGTCAGAATTTAGGATGTCAGGCCTCAAACCCAGGATTAACTAAACCCAGAATTAATTAAACCCGGGATTAACTAAACCCAAGGATAACCCTTCCAAAAATAATCTATAATCCTTGTTTTTACTGAAATTACCACGCTCAACATCCTCTGTAATACTGATTCTTCTAGTCCCTATAATTCTGCTAAATCCTAAAAACTTAATCCTAGTGGGATTAAACAAAATACAGTACCACCGTGTTACTATCTGTATTGTATGATTCATTGGCCTTCACATTGTCTATAGATCTCAGGTGACTTTATGAGCCCTCCTCACATTTGGTATCAACATGCGTCTGATCACAAGTGGACCGCTCCAAGTACAGGTGTGAACACAACACCAAGTCAACTGACATCATCCGTGAAACAACGGGCAGAGTGGTTTACACCCTGATTTTCCATGTAGTTCACTGTAATGTACATTTTGTTTATGCCCTCTTAACACCTGACAACGTTCGCAGCAGCTGCAAGCTCATTAAAAATCTACAAGCGGTGAGAATGTGCGTACTGGTACACGTCGTTAACACACTGCATAACATGCACGCAGTCTTTTCAGTCGGATCATTGTGATGTTGAGAGTTGGCAAAAAAGGATAAGAAAAGTGGAATAAGGTTGACATTTTATTCAGAGCTGTTTTTTTCACTAAATTGTGTTAGCATTACATCTACTGTGCCAGATGACAGAGGGCATATCCAGTGCACAATTTAGGCTACAGCTAAGTTTTCAGCGATCGTACTGATGTTCTGACCCGTGATGATGACCGCTCATCAAGCGGAGAGAGCTCGGGGATCATCTCTCCTCCTACAGTAGCTCGCACTCTCTCATTGTGTGCAGAGATGTACCTCTTGGCCTCTCGCTTGAAATCAGAGTTGTGTCACTTTCCGCCATTTCACTTACTTAATTTTGTTGCTAAAGCCAGAACTCCAAAAAATACTCTGCTTCGTCCCTCAGTTTGATCAACCATTACCTCAAGTTCACCGTCCGTAAAATTACGGTTCCTGTTCTTCAACTGCTTCTTTGCCTTTGACATTTCTCCTCACCACTAAACTAAATTATGGCCCTTTATATGCAAACCAGGTAATTGGGGCATGTTTAGAGCCATTATAGTAAATTGAGGGGATGGGCGTAACATTTCAGGATGATTGATGATTTGATGTATGAGGAAAAGACAAGCAGGAACAGCATGTTTCCTGTTTTGTGTGTACACAGATTTCTACACCTGAAAAATACACAGAGTTTTATACATTTGGCCCCAGGTGTGTGTGGCGAGCTCTGAATGTGCAGCTCCTTACCTGGCAAAGAAGGAGGCGGCAGCAGAGGTGGTGGTGGTGGGGGGTGCCGTCGTGGTTGCAGCCGGAGTGTGAGAGGGAGAGTTTGTGTGCGACGACGGCGAGCTTGTGTGTGAAGGAGAGTGTGTGTTGTAGCGGTTCAGGGCGGCCTCGGTCAAACCTTCTCTGGAAGCCTCAGAGACCATCTGGGAGATCTGATGAGAGACAGAGAGATTCAAAATGTTTTACTCCTGAATACAAGTGACATGTTTTCTGTGTGTTGTAGTTTTTTTTTTTAGAGAAACTAAAGACAGAAAGAGTCGACTTCCATCACCCCTCCTTTTTTATCTCTTTCCCACCAAGACAGCTGTTACAGGAGGTTTTTTCTGATGACTTATATCGTGCCAAATGTCCTTCATGACAAACACATCACACACACAATCATACGCACACACACAACCACACAAACTACAGTATGCTGAAGTATATCTCTTCCCTTGTCTTTCCCACGCCCATTTGGTTTCTTGTTGAAGAATATAAACCATTAATTTCTGTATTCTGATGGATTTTTGGCTTCAGAAACACTGAAATTTCATCAACTTTCAAAACATATTTAAAAATTTAATTATTTTTTCATCTGATGCTAACATTTGTTCATTAGCATCAAATATCCAAGATTGTGTTAAGTTTTATTCTTTAACATATGTTACTAATGTAAAGTGAGGGATGCGGCATGTTCTGTTAACAGTTAACAGAATACGTGAGCTCATGTTCATCTCAAGTCTGTGTGTGTGTGTGTGTGTGTGTGTGTGTGTGTGTGTGTGTGTGTGTGTGTGTGTGTGTGTGTGTGTGTGTGTGTGTGTCTGTGTCTGTGTGTGTGTGTTTTGGCAGACTGTCAGAAGATAAGCTCTCCAGTGTTCACAGTGAACCAGCAGCAGAATGTTGTCTGCGTCCCTATTAGACAGAAACTAATAAACAAACACACCCTCCTGTCTTCTCCTTCACCCTCCCCTCCTTCTCCATCTCTCTCTCCACTCGTTTATATTATTGCTTCCAACCAATTCAATTTCATTCTCTCCGTCCCTTTGCTCCGCCATCGTAAGCTATTCACATTCGTCCTTTATTATTGGATCATCCTTCCTGGCATTTGTCCTTTATTAGATCGTATGCAGGGTTGAAAGGACAGCGAGGACGGAGGGAGAGACTTTTGAACTTTAAGAAATGAAAATGAGTTTTTCATCAGATTTACTGCAACAACTTCTGCCGTTATTACACGGATGATAGTGTTGATATAGACAGGAAATTAGGAGAAAGAAAGAAAGAAAGAAAGAAAGAAAGAAAGAAAGAAAGAAAGAAAGAAAAGATGAGGAATGACAAAGGTCCCTGGGCGGACTTGAACAATCCAATTATATGGAATGTGCTTTAACCACTGGGTCACTGGATGCCCCCCATCTATCTACGTGCGTCTGTGTAGGAATCTGACAAATTTGTATGTATTCATGGTGCGACCACTTACAAAAGAAAGCCCATTTCAGCATTTCCTGTCCTGCATCTCCTATCTCGTCTTCTTGTCAATATGAACAAAGATGTAAAGGTTTAGTCGCTTACATACTATGTGTGTGTGTGTGTGTGTGTGTGTGTGTGTGTGTGTGTGTGTGTGTGTGTGTGTTTGTTTGTGTGTCTTTGTTAGGTGAACGGTATGACGGTATGAGCCTGTTTGTGGGTTGTGTTTGGAGTTAGATTCATAAGGTGCTTGAAACCGAGCCACACACAGAAAAATACATGTATATAACACATACATCTGCTTGGTGTAAGTGTGTGTGTTGTGTTAGTTTGTCGCTGTGTGCAGATGTGTGTGTAACGGTGTGTAGGTGTAGGTGTGTGTGTGTGTGTGTGTGTTTGTGTGTGTGTTTGTAGCCGACCCATTTGTGAAATAGATATGGATTATTGATTATAGTTCTTTATGTGCTGCCAGCAGCCGGACAGCAGAGCACCTATATCATTACCCCAGGCTCCAATAAAGGAACCACAGCCTGTGTGAGAGTTAATCTGCGAGCATGTATATCTATTGTGAGAATGTCTGCGCGTGTGTCCGCACCTCTCTGCACCTGTGTGTATCTGTGTGTAAATCAGCTGCATTGTGCGTATATTTACTGCTGAGGGCTCCTGAGGTCCAAGCACGCAGCTCAGCGCCTTGATAAATCACCTATTGTAAATGAGACGCCTCTATAGTTTATATACCATTCTCCCTGTGCATTTACATCCATTTCCAGTGCACCGACGTAGCCTGCTGCCCCTGCGTTATTGAAGGAGTCGTGAACATGTGGAGTAAAGGTTCAGCGGGCTACATGGAATACCTGCGCATTTGTGCTGGTTACTCATTCATCCTGATAATGGGAAGAGGAAAACTACCTGCACAGTGAAGGAGAGGGTTATTATGCGAGCTGAAAAGTGAAGGCGGTTGAATATTAGGCCGGCAGATCAGACCACAAGGGCCGAACAGACTATAGACTATAGAGACAGAGCACAGCACGTCAAACTCCAAAAACAGCACCACAACATGTAACCAAGGAATGAAACGTGAATGAAATATGTCTGAAAATGCCGAAAAAGCATTGTGTACTCCCTCTTGCCCGATTTCTATTGAAAAGACATCACAACTCACCGCTCTCCTCCAGCAGCTTGCTCATTGTGGGGAAGCCCTGACGAGTCGAGTGCAGTAGATTTCCGCAGCTCAAGGATGAAAATGTATGATTAATACTCCATGGAATGTTCAGTTCTTATTATCGAGAGCTGACAGGGAAAAGAACGGAAGTAATGGAGTAATAATCATACATTTTCATCCTTGAGCTGCGGAAATCTACTGCACTCGACTCGTCAGGGCTTCCCCACAACGAGCAGGCTGCTGGAGGAGAGTGGTGAGTAGCAGATGTTTGATGCTTCGTACTGTGTGCTGGGACTGTACATGTACTGTTGCTGAAGTTTGGTGCTGTTCTGACCATTATTTTTGGCCGTGAGTGGCTTTTTGATGGCGGTTTCTAGTTGGAGACATAAGCTGCAGTGTATTGTTTTCGTGTGGTCTTTTCTGAAGTTGCTACAACTAGCTAAGCTAGCGGTCGGCAAACTTGATCTCTTGAGAGGGAGTCTTACTCTGTGTCACAGTGTGTTAGACCATGGATTAAACTTACACCAGAATATCTCTTTATAGGTTCACTTTTTTGGTTCTACAGCTTATAAAAACATAGTTTGGTTTATTTACCAAACTATGTGAGTAAAGCTGTGAGTAAAGCTGCTGTGCGGTGGGATGCACTGATCATCCTGCATCCCACCGCACAGCAGCTCTTAGACTTTTTGTCTGTTGTTTGCTAGCAGGCTGAAATGACAAGGAGATGTAGCACTTACGGAAAGGACCCAAACTCAACACACAACAAAATCCAAAAAGTGCAAACAAAAGAAAACGGCAACAAAAGGCAGGCAAAAGGAAAAACACCAAAGAAACACAAAATCTAAGGACAAACTACGAGGAACAAATCAGGAACAAAGGGAACACACGACGAGTGGGGAACAGGCACAGGAGACGCATGGATGAAAACAGACGAACCAACAAAGAGTAACAACACGGGCTTAAATACAAAACCTGAATTAACAAGGGGATGAGGCGGAGAGACGCTGGGGACAGGACAGCGCTAACAAGGCTGATGTGAGTGAGGTGTGGTGGGGAAAGCACAGGAACACAGGAGGGGAACCAGAACACTGGGAACACAGATGAGCAGGAAGTAGAACGTGACAACAAGACACAAGAGGATATAACTACAAAATAAAACAGGAAATTGTATTGTTTTCCCCACTTCTCTGATGCAGACTCTATATTTTACTCGGCTGCACCGCCTATTGTCATAAAAAAAGTGCAATAATCATATCCTCATCAATTTCAGACTATCTTGAGATCCCAAAAGGTTTGCTGGGCTTCTCTGTAACTGCTGATGGATAGCTGTGCTTCATGCATCTCCTTAAACCAGTCTCATTAGTTCTGTGTCTGAAGCGCACAAAGAACAAAGATGGGTAGCGTGATAATTTTAATTTAAAACAACAATCCTGCATGTTCATCTGAGCTAATGCATTTACGTGGATGGCACTTTGGGTAATGTAGTCACTGAAAAAAAAAAAGATGGTTTTGTTGTTTCAGTTTGTCGGTCCCACTCAGATTCTCCCACAGGATATGAAGGCTGAGTTGCTGTCTCCACATTTCACCATAAATTAGGTTAAATTACACTGGATGAAACTTTAATGATCCCTATGAGGATATTAGGTCATCGCAGCGAGAGAGGAAAAGGATGTAGATAATACCAGGACATAGAGAGTACTGAGGATGATACAACAGCCAAATATGTTCAGAATAATGCAGCAAATCAATAAAAACAGGGAATCTGACCATGTTTTCGCAGAACACCTGTTTGTGAGATTGTACCCATCATCGTGGGACTTTGATGAATGTGATATCTGATTTCTCCAGGAAGACTGGATAAAGAAAAACACTTACACACTTATTCTGTCACTCTCACTCTTCCTCTCTCTCAGACTGCAGCACTTATCCACATCAACTCTTCCGCCGCTCTTAGAAAAAAAAAGGTAAAAGCTGCCGCATTCATCTTCATTACAACACAAACGCCATTTCCCCGGCATCCACCTCACTCATCTGTCTCCGTTACATTTATCTTATTTTTCCATCCTTTTACCAGCCACGTGCCACGGGCAGCTGACGTGGAAAATGCGCATTAAAACTGTCGGGTTTGTGCGAGGGGGAATGGAAAAAGAGAAAATGCTGTGCATGTGTGTGGTCCTGCCTGCTTTTATCAGGCGGTTAGACACAATCTGTAAAACAATCTAAATGTGTACAGCAGCGGCGTGGAGGAAGAGAGGGAGAGACACACAAAAGTAAGTGAGTGAGTGAGTGAGCGAGTGTTTATTTATTCTACATTACAGATTTACAGAACCGAGGAGAGAGTATATGAGACAGAGAGGGAAGGAAACGACAGCAAGTAAGTGCAGAGGACACGGAAAACAGTCATGAAAAGTAGAAATGCACATAAGGAAATGAAATGTCGGGAGTGGAGAAAGTAAAAGAAGTAAATCATGTATTTTATATTATTATATATATCATGTGCAGTATATATAAAGAGAGCAAAAGTGAGGCTGAGGAGGGTGAGTGGAAGGTACGATGCTTGATATCAGCATGCATAAAGTATCTGTGATTTGTATAATCAAGTCAAAAACAGCCCGAAGGCATGAAAAGACAAACAGTAAAAGAGAAAACAATGACAGGAAGAAATGCAGTTTTGTGTACATTCACTTTGCAGTACAGATGACTTTATGACCTGCTTGCTCCTGATGAGCAGGTCAAGAGCAAATCTGTGTTCAGCCAAGGTGATCCGGGGATCAAACCACCAACCATCAGATCAGTGGACGACCCGCTCTGCCCCCTGAGCCACAGCCGCCGCTGCTTTCTAGTGAAGGAACTCAAGGGGACCTTCGCTGGATTAATTAATGGATCACACAATCTTTGTGGCTTGTCAACTTCTATTTTAGTTGATGAGACGGGAGACTGTGATGTGATCACCGCTGGCTGGCGAGCCGCTGGGTGGTCAGAGTCCTCAGCTGATTCAGAACTGCGCTGCAAACTGCTGGCTCATAGTAGACGGTATTTTCAGAAAAGGGAATCAAAGGCAGAGATATCATCTTTTTATTCCTTGCCAAAAACTGGCGCCTAAATTACCCATAATGCAACTCGACTGCCCTGTCTGGAGCCACACCTGGCTTTCTTTATACATATTTTCCCACAGATGCAGTGGTGCCTGTAAACACACTCTGATGTATAAAATTGGTGGAGTTCCCCTTTAAGGGTCACGTTCGGGGGCACCACAGTTGTGGTAGCCGAATAAGGGTGGGGCAGGCGCTGCTCTTTCACATTCCCCACCCAGATCTATCCTGCGGGGAATTGAACTGGCGACCTTCTGGTCACAAGCTTCTCTAACCTTTAGACCATGACTGCAGCCTAATTAATCCTAAAGGATATCCAGCTAAGTCTGACCGTGTTTGGCACAACAAACGGAAACACTGTAAATGAGGAAAGCTAATCTAACCATTGTTGAAATTAGTACACACACACACACTCACACACACACACATACACACACACACTCACTCTGCACTGCATAAACCTGTTCTCAATTAGCTGCTTGAAGGACAGAGTGAGGGCAGAGAGACAATGTTAGGTTTGTTTTCTCATGCCAGAGAGAGACGAGGAGTGAGAGAGAGACCATTCTTGTCTACACATCACCAGGATATAAGCCAAACAATACACGAGCAGTTCATGATTATACCTGATTTATCTTTACAGTTTCTCTCTCAATGTCAAATGTGAAGCAGTTCAGTGTGTTACAAAGGGACTGATGGGTTTCTGTGTTGTTTCTTTGAGCAGATTAAAGGACCAAACACCACAGAGCTCACTGCTGTCTGACATCAACCACTGGCTTTGAAGCCTTGACCTTTACTTTACGTTCACCAGCACCTTGGTCTGTTACCGAACCCAGGGCATCAACATCTGTCAACCAGCTGGATCCTTTACTAGTTCTAATTGAGCATTTGTCTGAAAATGCGGTTAAAATTTGCACCTCCGCTAAGCCACCAACATCTATAGACCCTTATGATGTGCATTTGAGAGGGTCTGTGGCCTTCACTAACTCACTGATCCCAAAAGGTACCTGAGAGATTCACCCTCGGCCTGTTACAATCTGTCTTCCCTGTTCTCACTGAATCAGCAGTTTCCATTTGTCCCAGGCTTCTTGTGGGACTAAAAAGAAAAGTCCTAATAAATATGAAATGTGGAGGCTGTCACCTCTTAGATTGCTGACCCAGCAAGATTTTAATGTCAGCTACACTGGAGGCAGACAAGTTGCTTCTGCTCTGTCTGCCGCTGCGTCTCTCCTCTCTTCTCTGTCGCTTGTTGTGCTACGTCTGAAGGTGACTTTAATGCAGATTTTACTCATTGAAAACGATTGAAACCACCTTGGAACATGCCAGTGTTGCTGTTGGTAGTGTTCCTCAAGATTAAAACTACATTTCTCATGGAACCAATTGATTCTTGGTGCTGGGTTTTAAATTCAAGAATCTGAAAACTCATGAGAAATGGCTGCAGTGTATTTGGAGAAACATGATGTCTGAGACAAACTTCAAGCACCCATTTTTCCAGTGCCAGGGTGCCCCCAGAAATATTTTATAGGGGGGCCAGAATGGGCCACTAGGTGGTCAAAATAGGCTGGCTCGCTATGCATTTCTTATTTTCATCTTCTTTTCATTATTTATTTACTGCAGCTAAATAGTACCTAATGTTAAATATCAGATAGAGACATATTATGTATATGCAACTCACTAGGGGAAGCAGGGCACTGGCAAATGAAGCAGGTATTCACAAATGGGGTGGCCAAATATTATATCTGCGGGGGCCATGGGGGCCCTTGGTGGTACCCCAGTTCCAGAGGACTGTTTTACCCTAAAACAGACACAAAACTAATGTTGAATCCTGAAGCTCTTCCATCCTTTTCTCCTGGAGACACAGCAAGCAAGAGCCAACATGTTGGTCTACAGGAGGCCAAAACATTTTTTCTTGTGTCGACTGGCAACTTAGCTAAAGTTACCCTGCCTGGTTACAAAGATGTCAGATGCTGACAGGACATTTTTATATTGCTTCGGGATGACGGTGAAGAAAGTTAAGTCGTATGTGAGCACAAGCACCAGTATTTTATGTTAGCAGTCGCTCCTCAAGGGTTTGTTTCATCTTCACTGAAGAACTTGAACACGTTGGAGGAGATTTCTCATTTGGCCGGATTAAATCATCCGCCTTTGTAAGACCTTCTGAAAGCCCCACTGATGCCAGAACATCAATAGCCGTCTCTTGTGTCTTTTTTGCTGTATAGCAGTAAAGCAGATCTCCGACAAGAAGAACTGCAGTGCAGCGGTTGCTCGTCATCTCAGCAATGCGTCTGCATACACTGATGTCTCTGTCTCTTATCCTCTTACTCTAAACACATCTCTCCACCTCTCTGCCCACATCTCTCTATATTTTACTCTAATTTCTCTTCATTTTCACTTCACTTTCTGCTTCCATTCCCATTTTTTGATCATCGCTCTCAGTCTCAGCTCCTCCCCCTTTTTCCCTTCCTCTCTCAGGGGTGAGTCTAAACGAGGGTGATTTATTATCCCGCTCTGTTTTCCCCTTTCCTGCTGAAACACCATTACTGTCAGAGTCACAGCACGAACACTCAGAATCACTAACACCCACCAACGCCAGATACTAACTCAAACACAGAGCGCAGAAATACAGCACGGAGAGACTTTCATTCCACTCACCTGCAATCATGGACCCAGCATTTGTACACACAGGACAATCAGAAACACACTCTAACACACTGATACAGATGCTGTATGTAGACCAATCTGCACACAAATACAAGCAGCATCTTGTTTTCAGGGTAAGTATGATCAAAAAATGGATGAATGTTGCAGTCCAACTCCTCGGAACAACTTACGCATGTTAGATTGAAATTCAACTTTCCGCAGAGACGGGCGAGAATGCATAACATCCCTAATTTACTTCTGACCAGCAGGGCAAGATAACGAAACCGTTCCAGAGACGGTACAAAGTAATTTCCACCTACGACTCCATATCTCTGCATCTGAGTCAAGTCACGGGCTGAATAGAGAGAGGTCTGGAGCCGCAAAGACAGGCGAGGGAGTGAATATGAAACAGACATAGTGTGAGAAAGACGGGAGAAATAATGGGGAGGAAGGAAAGAAAGAGGCAGGAGAAATAAGTAGAGAGGGTGTGTGTGTGTGTGTGTGTGTGTGTGTGTGTGTGTGAGAGAGAGAGTGAATGAGGGTGAAAGAGTGAAGGGGTACTGGGGGTGTGTGACATAGAATCCCCAGAGTCTTAATTATCACTGTATGAATTATTACATCTGTAGAACACGTTCGTACACACATGTTAACACACACACACATGCACACACACACAGACGCACACACACACACACACACACACACACACACACACGCACACACACACACCTCTGGATCTCCCCCGGAGTCTCAGCTCTCCTGCCTCCCTCCATACACCTCTAGACCACACGTCACCTGAGGCGTTCTCTCCCTCCCACCATCTTCCTCTCTTGTCGCTCCTTCTCTTCCTGTCTCCTCCTAAAAAAACGCTTCTATTATCCTTCATTTTCACTTTGCATCGCCTCAACAAAATACTTTACGTCCTGACTCGATTCCAGTAGGAGAGGATATTTTGCGTCTCTCTTGATAAGAGACGGTTATCAAATCCAAGAGGTCGATTATTGTGTCCTCATGGGGAGCTCTTTTGGGGGAAAATAAACTTTGCAGCCTCTCTATGCAATTTGAGATTATAATTGACACCCGCAAGCGATACTGAGTGGCTCAAATGAAATGCAATAAATGTTGTGTAAAGCACTCCAGACTTTGAGGCAGAGTTTGTCCTTGACGGTCTGGACATGATGTCTGGTTCTTTTATAGAGTGGGGCTTTTCAAAGTCTGACACTGTGGGCCACACTGTAAAGATATCTATCACTGGATTATTATGATACTGAGAACAACCTAAAAACGTGACAATACTCAGGCTAGTTCTGCAGTTCAAAGAAGCATATTTTTCAAAGATTTCTAAGCAGATACATGGATGTATATTTATAATAAACACTGGAGCACTAAGGGTTTTAAGGAACCTTAAGTTACATTCACATAAATCACTCTCTCCATGCCTTGAAATTTTAAAACGTCAACTTTAGTTCATACTGAGGCCTCACACTGCTATTCACCAAGTTAACAAGCTTGAAGAAAACTCACTTTTTTGTAGATTTCCCAAAACTTTACAGTGTCCGTCTACCGTTTGTGACATTTCTTGTTTTGCTATCACAATGGGACAGTTATCTTTGTCACATGAAGGACACGCTGCAGTTCTAAATGTAACCTCAAGTTAATTTTGCTACTCAACCCATACTGTGGATACTTCATGTTTTTCTCTCTGTTATAAATGATAGTTGGGTTTTATATTTAAATAGTCTGAAGTAGGTGTCGACAGGGGCGTCTTTTGAGATGAAGGCATTGGACGCCGGCCAGAATTGGACGTTAAACTAAACACCCTCCGGGGATTTTCAAACTGGACCAACAGCGGCTCGTTTGGGAACTTTCTCTTAAATTATAAAAAATAGCTCAGTGAAATGTGTGTCTGAAGTCATTTTAGGTGAGAAATAAACCATGATTTACTGAATCTGTCTTAATTTTAACTTGACAGTCGTTGGTCTTCATAGTTTACAGAGTCGGCACTGCGAGTGGGCAATGCAATGCCCCATCTCTTGAAACAAACTGCAACACTACCAGAATGCATTGCACGGATGCTTGCATGGACCATAAATGGGAAGCTTGTCTACCTTGAAGCCTTTGTTTTGTAAGATGTGTCCTTGTCTTAGTAAGGACACACAGATATGCACACATGGCAACTCCCAGACACACGCTTTGCCTTGGGTAGATGCAACAAAGACTGATTTTGTACGAGCTGGGGAGAGGAGAAAGGATTGGGAGAAAGTGGAGAGCAAAAGAAATAATGGAAGCAATTAAATGAACACAGAGAGAAGAAGAGCGGAGCCTGTATGTTAATGTGGAACACATTATCTCAGAAGCCAGGTATTGTTAGTGGCTAATACCAAAAAAGGTCAGACTACAGCAGGTTTCTGTGGCAATATATGTAAATAATATGTTCTTGTGTGGGAAATAACTATACAGTTCTTCAGGTGTGACTGCAAGGCACACACATACACACTGACACACACAAACATGGACAGGTAGCTTACCTGGTACGGATAGAGTGTAACTCCTCCATTGGTTCTGTTCAGGTGCTGATGGGCCTGCAGAGCTGCTGTACTCAGTACTGCTCCACCACCGTTATTACTGCTGTTAGCACCATTATTGCCAGGGCTGCTTACTCCAGTCACTGGTTGCTGCTGGGCACCAGCTTTTCCTGAACTGGGCGACCCATTCCTCCTGTCCACCCCACCTCCCAGCCCCAGGGAGCTGGGCTTGGACCCCAGTCTGTGCCCTGGGCCTTGAGGTTGTGCGTTTGTGGCAGCGCCGCTGGACGTTTGCCCCGCTGAGGGACTCCCATGGCCGGTGTTGGATGGTCCGTGGCTCGGGCTGGGCGTTGGGGTCTGGCTGGGGCTCGGGGAAGGCGACTGGGAGGACTGGTGAGGAGGATGCGAGATGGCGGCAGCAGCCGAGGAGGAAGAGGAAGGCAGGAAAGGCGGAGGCCACTCTCGAGATCCAGCTCCAGATGCTCCCATTGGACCCGGAGGTCCTTGAGATCCATATCGTCCGATCAGGGCTGTCGGGGAAGAAGTGGGAGACAAGTCCCACTGGTCGAGAGTGAGGACCATGCGCACGGCTTCCTGTTTGAGCTGAGTGAGGTGAGTGGCGCAGACATCGCAGCGGCTGTCGCGTTCGTTCCACGCCCGCCGGGAGCTGTTTGGCACCTGGAGCTTATCGTGAAGGAGGAGAGAGAAGGACGGATCCTGTAGGGAGAGAGAGAGGGAGAGAAAAGGGATTAGGTTTGGTGTCTGGAGGAAATAAAGAGGAAGCTAAATGAAGCAGGAACAGCATGTCTGGAGCTGGACTTGAGAATGTAGCTGAAGGAAAAACTTGGAGGAGAGGAGAGGGGAAGAAATGATAAGCGTGTTGCACAAATCATGACTATGAATATTTATAGAAAAGCCAAGAAACATCGTAGCCTGGGGGAAGATGTGCATGCACACCAATAGAAGGATATGTAAAAGCAAGCACACACACACACTCTCGCACACTAATACCAAAGGTCTAAAGGGTGAAAGTGTCACAAAAGCTGGCAGCAAGGAGAGTCCTCTAATACAGAAATGACAGCCTCTTGCCTCCAGCCCTCCTCTCCCTTCTCCCATTGTCAGCACGAATTTTGCTACAGAGCAGCTTGACATTATGTTCACCTTTGCATCATCTGTAAAGCATCTCGGTGCCATAAATACTGAAAATAATAGGGATAAAACAGCAGCCACTTTTTTCTGCATACAAGAGCTTAATTCCCTGACTTCCAGCTCCTAGCGATGAGAAATTACCAGATTTTATCTCTCGTAACAAGGTAATAAAATCTGTATGATGCAGAGGGAGCAGCAGAGGCATGCTTCACAAAGAGGTTCAAAATATCAAAGAGCGAGTCTTTGAAAATGTCAGACGCACATTAAATCATATCCTCGTTGTTATAATTACACGTATTGACATCTAAGCCAACTGAAACTGCACTCAACAAGTCAGCAGTCCCTGACAATTTGAGTATTTTCATCTTCTCAATTTGAAAAACCCATTTTTCTATTCTTCTGGAGCCGAACTGGTGAGGCATACCACAGAGTGCTAAAAACAACAAAAACAAAACACCACATTGGTTTCAGACATGGGCTCTCTTTAAGCGCAATGACAAGTTCAAGGCAGTAGATCTGGAGCGCACAGACTGTGTGGGCGCCCTCAAGCACACTCGCTATTTCGGTTCATGTTTGTGCAGCGGCGGAAAGTGCAGAAGGGCTCTGTGAAGTGGAATATAAATCTGAGGGTACGGCGATCACTGGTCTCAGCACTGTGAGAGAACGGAGACTGTAACGGTGATGCATGACAACAACAGCTCAGCAGCTAAAGAAGCGACCTATCCAGGAAATCCAATTGTCGTCCGGACGACAATAACTGTTCACCTTGTGTGTTGTAAAATGTGACATCACAGCGATGGCGCCGTTATGCATTTAAAGAGTAAAACAAGAAACCGGTGCTTTGCTTTTGGTTATGAGAATATCTTTACTTCTACTTCAAATCTTCCAAAATGCTAACAATGTTTTTCTCTTCCTCTTTTCTTTCCTTATGTTGGTCCACTCTTTGTTTTCTTCATCCTTCACCCTGCATTGTGGCTGTGTGTGCATGCGTGTGTGTGAACAATCAGAGTTTGCTTTCTTGAACGCGGAAATCCGGATACTTGTCCAATTTGTTTGCGCAGTTATCTGTGCCTGTGTGCATGAGCGAATGTGAGCGTACAGGTATGTGTTAAGTGTGTGTGTGTGTGTATGCGCGCACATGTTTTTTTCCCTAGACTAATTGGAGCCACTCGCACCGAGCAAATCCACCCTAAATCTCCTGCCATGACTCTCTGGTCCAAATATCAAAGTTAACGAGCAAAACACACGCACACCGCCGATACAGATCTGTTTCTAAACCTCGCTTGACCCCGCTGAAAATATTCTTCCTAATTTTATCCAAACTATTAAACACGTTATCTGACAAAGGGTCATTAAGTAGGAACAGTTTCTACTTATAAAAGTCTGGTTTTATTCAAGGTTCTGTCTTGATGGTGGGATTAAATCGGCCGAGCGTGACGCTGTGAGCTAATTGTTAGCTAAGTGTAGGTGTATTGTCAGTGTACGTCCGCTCCGGAGCCCCTTTACTTCAACAAAACATCTGTGGTAGGTGGTGCCAACTCACTTAATAACTGTAATTACCTTCCCGCTTACATCCAGCCCACCTCTTCCGTAACACTAAAGTCAGGTATCTGTGTAGGCCGTCGTCCTTTTCTGCAGAAGTGGTAGTTACAGCAAACCGGGTGTATGGTCACATGTAAAAACCATTCTGTGCTAATCGAACCTTTCCCGTCTCCACAAGAAATAAATGTGGTACCTATCTAATGTCAATCGGTGCACATTCATCCACACAGACGACATGAAATCTTTTCTCTGAAACAGCTTTTTCCTGAGTGACTGCTATCGCCAACTGCATCTGCATCTGCAAAACAGAGCCGTGACAATCACACTCACTAAATATGTTATCCTGGTTATTATCCCACATTTGCAGCTGCATTTTCTATCCGGTTGACTTCACGACAGAAACAGATCAACGTAAAGTTCAACCGCTAACATGTGATGTAGTGTCAGAATAATAAGCGCACATAAACAATCACTAATTAATTACACATGTTGATCCAAACTAAGGTTGTCAAAAGCATCAATACATTTTGGAGACCACATGTTTACAACAACAAAATCTCTGTTAATTATTGAATGGAAAGTACCAAAGCTATAAAAAAAAAACATGGCTGCACAGATGAAACGAAGTCGGAGAAATTCAACTGGTCCTCAACATGTGGCTGTTACAGCATCTCTCCTGCATCGAATCAGCCACATGACTGGAGGCAAAAGCAGGTGGCACAGCACGAGAGCAACCTGTCACTGTTAAGCCAGCGCTATCCTAGAGTTTTCCACGACACACAGTCCAGAACTAATGTTAGCCGAAAAAGAGAATAGCAGTAGAGCTGTTTGGCAATATTTTGCCAATTAGGCCAATGCCAAGGGAAAGGCAAGAGATTTCCAAAAGATGCTTCACAATGGTGACAACAAGAGGAGGGAACACGAAAAATTTGGCAAAACATTTCAAGGACTGGCACCCTGATTTATTCAAACACTCGAGAGAGGTAATGTTGCGTTTAGTATTATCATAAGTGTACAGTTGTAGACCTTCCCACATGGCGGTCATTTTCCTCCAAAGTCGCCCAGGGTGAGGAATTTGAATGCTGGGGTAACGTAATGCTGCTGTGATCCGGGTTGCAAGTCACATAAATGTAGGTAAACTGACAAATTGTTTTTGTTCCAAATTTTACAGCCTCCCAATTGATGAGCAACTGAAAGATGAAGGAATGTGAAAATCTAGAGGCAAATTTGGCCATAATTCATGGTAAAACAACATATCTGATAACTCAGCTTCCTCGCTAACGTTACAGTTTGATTACATCCTGTGTGTTTCACTTCCAGGTTTAGGCAATTGTCTCCAAGATGTGAGTTCTCACATTATTCTCAATTAAATAACACATTTCCTAATCATTTGCTAAACTATTTGCTGTTGTCAATGGAAGTTAATCGGTTATCAAACATGTGGTTTTACCTTGAAATATGGTTCGATGTCCCTCCGGATTAAACTATCCACTGTCTTTACTACTGCTAATCAATCAGGAAACAGTGACATGATCACAATTTTGTCAGATCGTCTACGTTTGTATGGCCCGCACCCCAGAACACAGTGGTAGAGCATTTGAGCTTTTAACCCTGAGTGTGATGTCAGAGGAAAATGGCCGCCATGGCTCATGATGCTGCAGTGTGATGCTGGTTAGCTCGGTAAGTTTCCCCTGAGCGAGCTTCTGACACATTAGCAGCTAATGTTAATGTTAACGTTCAGTGTTAGCTGGCTAGCCTGCTCATTGTTTAGTTGACATTTCTGACACTGAGTTAATCATGTCATAGGCAGTGACAGCTGTGGTTAACCAACATAACGTCACGTGTGTTCAAAATAAGTTTAAAATTTTGGTATCGTGACATAATTAATCCGAAACAGCAACAACATCACTCTTAGTATCACACTTTTATTTGAATATCTCAGTACAACATGTGAGAGAGGAGGCTGTGCATGTACAGTATTAATCAAAGTGATGGGTAGGCACGCCGTGTTTAGTGAAGCTTAATCAATACACGAGTTATGGAGATGCAGCATTTGTATGCGTGCCCAATCAATAGGCACGTGATGGGCACAGGTTATCTATCAGCAGATTTAGACAATCGAACATTAAGATAGAGAGACGGCTGATTGACGGGGGAGATGGAAAAAACTGAGGGACGTAAGGGTAAATAAGGAGTGACTGACAGGCAGTGCAGCATGTTTATATGAACAGGCAGATTTCTTGCTAACTTAAATAGTTTTTTATCATATTCTACATTGACAAAGCAGCTTAACAACTCAAAAAATGTATATATTCAAACTTCCCTGAAAGTCGACCAAACTGTGGATTGCCTGCGTCTGTGTGTGTGTGGTCAGCCTCCTTGGTGGCTGACCACACACACACTACTAATTACTAATGTAATGAGAGCCTGTTAGCAAAAAAAACAGAGTGAATGTAACACACTGTCTGCTACACACAAATATGCCTCTATTACCTTTCCTCAATCAATACACTGTCTGTGTGTGTATGTGTATGTGTGTGTGTGTGCACGTGTTCGTGTATGTGTGTGTGTGTGTGAATGTGAGTCCTCACAAAGCAACATTTCATCTAATGGCAAAATGCGACCTCTCAAAGTGAGAGCTGCCCGCCGGGCTATGTCAACAAACCACAAGACCACAAGATATACACACACACTCACGCACAGATGCATGGCAGGAGCTCCTTGGCGAGCATCTGAGTGTGTGTGTGTGTGTGTGTGTGGATAAAGCCTACCTTGTTACTCCCACTAAGTAGCATGGCGAATAGGACGGTGTTTTGAAACACATACATACTGTACACACATGCAGGCAGGCTTAGACACACATATTCCCGGCTGGCATGAGACGCTACACACACACGCTCCAGGCTACATAATAAGGTGCTAGTGTCTCTCTCTCTCTCTCTCACACACACACACACACACACAATCCAAACATGTTTTCAGATTGACACGCATTAGACGAGGCCGGCTGGAGGAGAGGGAGCTGAGGTGGAGGCAGATTTAAAATACAGTTGACTATTCATGACTGCATTTATTCAATTTTTCACTGTATGTTCAATAATCCTGCTTAGCCACAGGGTTATGACACATTTTCTGCTCGGTAGAAATATGTTGTATTTTCACACAAGACTGACCGAAATTTTTTGCACACGGTCCACTTCAGCATTTAGGTGTATTTAATGTTGGATCAGGCGTTTCCTCAGGTTAAACCCTTGTAACAGAGCCCCAAAAGACCCACTGAAAAAACGAGGGAACGGCCAAAACATTCACTTTGGAGTCGTCACAGGAAAGAAACCAAGCGCGAACAAGCACCAACAAGTGCTATACAACAGCATTATAAATTCTGTGTAAAGGGCCACTCAGCGGTTGTGTCTCAGGCTTTGTTTCTGGTCATTTTAGGGGTGGCATGAATGTAGCTCTCATTTGTGGTTGAGAACAACGTGTTTTGCTAATTTGCTGCCGGCTTTAATTGAGTGTGCCTGCGCTGTGAATCGTCTATTGTTGACATACGGGCGAATGTACTTCTAGTTATTGTGCTGTTGGCTTTGAGGGGTTCCTGTGCTTTAAATCCTGCAGAGAGGTACAGGTGAATTTAGTTATTGTGCTGTTGCCTGCCCTGGATGGTGTCCGTGCCCAGTGACCCATTGTCTCATAATCCACCTACGGATTAGTGCTGCAGCGTGTGTTAACCAATGCACACACAGACCCGCAAGCCCAACAGGTAAGGTATGTAAAGATTCAGAGGGAAGCAGTATGTTTAGTCGTATCATGGTAGAAACACGGAACAGCTGTAACACAGAAGGGTGAATGGGTGACAAGTGCTTCCAAAGAGATTTTGTGGATTTTTCAGCAGAGTTCTGTAAATAGTATTAAAAAAGTTTGCAACCAGTGCAAGAGAGCAGAGTCTAATTTACTGACCGTCCATGTCAGTTGTTATTAAAAAAAAAAATGTTTGAAAGAGATAAAAATAAACCGCAGTGAAGGAACTGTGAAGCTATCCTTCAATCAATGCCAAATAGAAGTCCTGCTTTTCCTGTTTGGAAAGACTTGGATGAGTCAGACCCCTGCCAAAAAAATTTGAGGAAAAAGGAACATTTAATCTCTCTTGGCCTCTTTCGACCCCCCTGTATCTCCCTGTCACACACACTCACACACACTGGCACAGCAGACAGGCAACCAAAGGAGCAATACAGTGGACACGGTGTACGGTCCTCGAGATGAGGGCTTGGTTGTTCCAAATTAGCTGAGATTTGGGGAGCAGCCAAGCTGCCAGATTGAAAAAACAAAGTAAGAAAAAATAAGAAAAGGAGAGCCGTGTTTTGAAGAAGAGAGAGTGAGGGAGGTCTGCGAGAGAGACCATGAACACTTCTTGAATACACACACACATCCATGTAACATCATTAACACTCTCGTACAGGGTATGTGTAACATGCACACACACACACACACAGACGCACAGATACCCTCTTTCTCTCTCTGTGCCCTCTCTTTGACCCCATTCTGTTTTTTTCTTCCCACCAATGCTTCCTTTTTGTTATTTCCAGCTCATCTTTCAGCAGAACGGCACAACTTTGAGTTTGTTTACATTCCCCTGGTCCAAACACACACACACACACACACACACACACACACACACACACACACACACACTCTCTCTCTCTCTTTCTCCCATTAGTGTGGCTTTATGTTGCCAGATGAGCTACAGTTCAGTCCAGGAAAAACAATCTGAAGAAGTTTCATGTGGAAATCTGAATGTAAGCAATTTTATTTTCCCAAGTCTTTCACAGTATCACATTTACACTCGTATTATTAGTATTATTACACCATCATACTAAGATTGTGGTTAAGTAACAGCATCTCATTGTGAACCTTTATATTTCCTCCCTCTTCCTCCTTCTGTCATCGCATCTCTCTCTCCTCCAGGCTTCTCCTCACCTCTGACTTCATCAGTATTCTGTGAGTGACTCAATCTCTCTCAGCAGCACAGATAGTCTATGAGTGTGTGTGATTCATTTCCTCCTACAGGGGCAGACGAACGCCGCCTCAGCTCTACTGGGCGAAGGATGGAGTGAGTGACAGAACGGAGAGAAAGGAGGGAGACAGAGACGGCGTCCAAGCTAACTGAGCAGCGACCTCAGCGACTCTTAGTGTGCTGACAATCAGTGTGTAGCTGTGTGTGTGTGTCCAGACTGAACACAGAAGGATGCTATTACTGAGATTTGATAAGAAAAGACAGCTCAGTCCAGTTTGTCCCTTACTGTGCGAGTGTGTGTGTGTGTGTGTGTGAGAGAGAGAGAGAACACAGGAGGTAAAGGGTTCAGGAGAATGTGCTTTTGGACACAAGAAGACTCATGCACACACACACACACACACACACACACACACACACACACATACACATACACACACACACACTCTGTCCAGCACTGACTTGATGTAAGCCGACATTTTGACACTGAGCTGTGTGATTGCTTTGCACCTCCATTTAAATTATACCTATTTTTTAAACCTTTGTCATTCCCCGTTTCAACTTCTGCTATATTTAGCATGACACTCCGAAATGACACTCTGAAATAGGAAAAAAGAAGAAGATGGCAGATCAGAGAGGAAGGAGAGACGGTGACAGACGACGGCCTAATTCTTGAACAAAAACGGGGAAGGAAGGAGAGGAGAGGAGAGGAGGAGCACGCTCTCAGTCAGTTAGTGCCAGAATGACACTGGTTTATGGGTGTGTGTGTGTGTGTGTGTGTGTGTAATCAGTTCCAGATGAGTGACCAAGGAAGGTAAACCTTTCCTCCTCCCCCCATACTCATTTACCTCCCCTCATCTCTCCCCTCATTCAATCCCCCCACTGTTTGATCCTGCACACACTCCGTAACACATACACACACCTACACACACACATGCATTTCTCAGCAGGTCTGGGATCAGTGAATCCATGCAGAAGAGATGCAGACGGTCGCTTGCACCTGCTCTGACAAGGCACACACACACACACACACACACACACAGGGGAAGGGCAGGAGTGATCGTGTGACAGAATGATAAAAGAACGATGAAGAATGATAAAACGGAAACCAACAGAAAGACACTGGGAAGCAAATACTATAAATTGTGTGTGTGTGTGTGTGTGTGTGTGTGTGTGTGTGTGTGTGTGTGTGTGTGTGTGTGTGTGTGTGTGTGTGTGTGTGTGTGTTTATCCATCAAGTGTGTTGGTGGCCCATGATCATACATGTTGGTCTCATGATGGAGAATGATAGTGTGCGTCTGTGTGTGTGCATGCGAAGGAATCTGGTGGCAAGGTCAATAACACTGAGGTTATAAATGACACACACACACACACACACACACCAGACACATGGATGGGCACACATGTAGGATAAATGTTACGCTGACAGAGGTCAGGCACAGGTCTCTCTCACTATCTCTACAAAACACACTCTGTCTGCAACTCTTGTGGTGTTTGTGTCTCACACTCTCAGGACAGAGCTGCTTGTCATGCACCGAACATGTCCAGCCTTCACGTTCACTTGTATAATACTCAGGGACAGATGTTGCACTGGGAGCTGGAGACAAGTAAGCACATCTGGGGGGGGCGACTAGTTCGTAAAAAAAAAAAAGCTGCACACGTTGGCTTTCATCTAGCAACCTGCCCAAAGCATTTTTTAAGTTAAGCTATTGTTCAGCTAATAGAGCTTTAAGAGCTGCTTCGCTTTCCCCACGTGTGATTTACTGCCAGTCTTTCAGTCAAATTGTCTTCGGCAGAGGAGATATTAAGCTGTCATCAGTGCATCATTCACCTCAGCCACCAGTCAGGTAGGGATAAAGCACAGTCCAGGTTTTCTATCATAAATTACTCAATGTGTGAGGAAGAAGATCAGAAACATGTATGCAACATGATGTATTAAACTATAAGGCTGGGCGATATAGCCTTAAAATAACATCACAATCTCTTTAGGCTGTATAACGATACACAGTATATATCTTATATAATTTAATACGAAATATAGTCTCATATCACAATAATGATATAATATCAATATATAGCCGACCCTATTTAATCCTTTTTTAATAACATGTTCAAAAACAGGAACCAGCGGTGAATGATTCTAAGAACATCAGTATAACAGCATATAACACTAAAAGCATTACCACTTTACTGTGTTCATTATAAATGTCTGGCCATGTTCAAATGGAAGGAGAGAGGCAGAAGAAAGAAGAAGGAGAGCCAGGGAGAAAAAGACAAAAAAGGAAGACGAGGGATTGTGTGAAGAAGTATGAATGGAACGAGGCAAGTATGGTTATCGTGTCCAGATTTCAGGCTGAATACGCAATTTATTTGTTTACCTAATAAGTAAACACCCAATTAACTCAGTGTGCGTACGGGAGTGAAAGCTAGCTAAGAGGCAGATTAGTGTTTTTGCAGCACGCAGCAGAAATAACCCAAAGCAGAAACAGCTCTTTAATAGCACGTTCGCGAGCATCTAGGCTGAATTTTCTCTTTGTTTCTTTTCTTTTTCCCCTAGGTGACAAATAATTTAAGGATCCCAGTTGGTTTTTTCTTCTCTCTGTCTCTCGCTCATTTATTACCTGCACACACACGCACACACACACACCCCGCTCTCTCTCTCTGAAGTACTGTACGTCACCTTTAATCACCTCTTTAATTGGTCATTCTTTCATATGATCCACTAACGGGGGCAGGAGTTAGATGCGTTTGGACACAATGGTTACACACACACACACACACACACACAGTCACACACGCGCGCACGCACACACACATACACACACACACGCTTGCACGAAGTCACTTGTTCACACATTTAGATGAACAGACACACTCCCGTGTCTACACACATGTGCACACACACTCCCTTGTGATGTTGACACGCCATATTAATAACAAAGAAAAACGCATTAGAATGTTTGTGTTGCCATGGCAACGCAGAAATTAATTAGCACGCACACACACACAGCTAGCTATAGGGAATGTAAATTACCTGCTGTATTCTGTCTCGCTGGAGACTTTGAGTGTGTTGGTGTGCACATATTTGTGTGTGGATGTTTGAGCAGCATGTGTGCGCTGTATAATGCTGTGTGTGTTTGTGTGTGTGTGTGTGTGTGTGTGTGCGTGTTAGTAATAATACAGGTGTGACATGTGATAACATCCAAGAGTTGTTTTGGTACCCACATGCACACCTCTCTTTCTCCTGGTGCTTCAGTGTGAAGACACGCACACACAACCATGTGGTTTCACACCACCCCCATCACTTGTCTCTGGATCAAGAGGAGCGTCTCCACCACTTGCTGAGGGAAGTCCTTACTCTCAGCTGCAGTGAGTGCAGAACAGCAGGGTTGGATCACCCAGAGGACGAGACAGCGGCTTCACATGCTTTGATGGTCTAAGCAGCCGTGTTAGCAACCTTTGAATGTTACTTCTTTGAATGGCTGTGGGCAGGCGACTCTCACGAAGCAGGGTCAGTGTGGAGGTCTTTAAAGGAAACCTTCAGGGAGTCTCTAAGCCACATCCTCAGACCTCGCTGGTGACGTACTTCGGTCTGCAGCCTGCCAGAGGCTGCATTATTGCAGCCGCTGTTTCGGATTGACGACTGTAATTAATTGCCTGTCTGGACGTTGCCATGGATTATCTTGGGTTAAGTGGTCATCAGCCATTCTGCTCACAAAGTTGTGTTTACCTCACTGCACACACATATACAAAAATAGCATCGCTTGATCAGTGTGTATGTGTGTAGCGGGACGTTAAACCCGATCAAAGAAAGTACGGAGAACTGGAAACAGATGCTACGGACGGATTAGATCAGCTACACAAGGTCTCTCTCTGTCATGCTCTCGTGCAAACGAAACAAGTATTTGTGCATATTTAAGAGAGTGTGTCTGCGGAGCTGTGTGTGTGTATCTACTGTGTGGGCAATGCTGCCCTCCCATTAACAGCCTGAGCCATGAATCTTACCCCAGCTTGTACAGTGTTAAAACTTCAGACGAGCCCTCTGCTACAACATAAATAAGCTGACTGGCTGTAAGAGAGCCTGGTTTTTATAAGCTGGCCATCTACATCAGTGCTCAGCTGTGAATGAAATAGTTGTTTAAATTAGTGTCTGTTTTTTTATGTGAAAGTTACTTGCTGGCGCCTCTTTTTAAATTATCTGGCTACCCGTGGTGATGCCTGACTGTAAATGAACTGCATATTAACTCTGCAGCCTGTTTCTAAATGAGTGCCCCATCTGCGTCAGAGCAGCAATGCAAATGAAGAATTTGCTACCAAAGCTATATGGGAAAATAATCTAGTTTTGAGTGTTAGGTAGCTGCCAATCAGCTGGTTGTCCTGCGTCTGACAGACTTAGCTTCCCTGCTAGTTAATTGAAGTGGGCCAGTAGTGTATGTAAAGGCCTGTTTTCACATGGGGTATCTGCAGGAGGTGCAGGTGGCGCCGGGGGGTTAATCCTGTAAAAACTCACAGTAAACATACAGCTCATTTGTTGCCATCCTCTCAATAACCTTTACAGATACAGTTAACCTAATTTCCAACTACACATAAATGGGTCGGTCATTTAATATGAGTCTTAATAGGGTCTCAGCGTGGTGCTCTTCTGTAAAAGGGCTGTCTGCTTATGTCAGTGTCACGTCAGCTTCTAATTATTTCCAGTGAGAAATTTCATCACCAAGCGTTGGTTTCCTCCACACGCTGAACCAAAAGATCCATACAGAAGAGTCAGCAGTGGCCTTTCCAACACACTGAGCTACAAAGCAAAGTTACTTTACAAGCTTTCCTGACGACTGAAATTACACACGCTCCACCTTGAATTCCTCCAATCAGAATCAAGCTAGAGTAATTTCACTCACTCGGCACATGGTGATTAGTTCGATTGTCTTCTAGCTGACAAAGAAGGAGCCACATTTGAAACTTCCACAGTAAGTTATCAGCAAATTTTGTGGTTAAACAAAAAAAATTCTATAAAATGTCTTTTTTTCTGTCAGATGTACTGTTACTGGATACTGGTCTGAGATAAAGGAAAAAAATGTCTAGGAATCCAAACAAGTTTTATTAGAATCACTAGAGAAATGTTTTTTAAGCTAAAAAGCTGAATTGGCTAACGTGTCAAAACGAGCGGTCAAGCTAGTTCACATGAGGTGAAAACATGGCTTGCGATAGCTGTTAGCTAATCAAGTTTATGTAGGCCTTTAGCTAGCTAGCTAGAGAGCTACATAGATAGAGTTTCAGATATTGAAAATTAGCTTTCTGGCTAACTTTGGCACATTTTCAGATATTTTACTAATATGCACGGCCCCTGTCAAATACAGTAAAACAAATTGCTATTAAAATGCAAATTAAATGTAAAATGTTATAAAGTTGCATGCTAAGTTAATGATAATTAGCTGCATGTTATAGTCAGTGGAACAACAGAGTGTAAACAGTTTTGGGAAAAAATTGCAAAAAGTGCAACAACTGTCTCTGGTCTCTTCTTCAGGGCATTTCAGTGCAGGAAGCACAGCACACACAGAAAACCTGCTGCCTATACTGCCAAGGTTTTCCTTTGTGTCACTCCTTTCCAGAGGTGGGGTTCAGCCATATCTGGACATGTTTGTACATTGAGTAAAGTATAATTCAGTGGCTTTCTCTTTCACAACTGTTTTTCCCCCTTTCTTGTCCTCCACCTACTTCCGATCCATCTTCCCTCAAGACCTCCATCCTTCCCCTTCTCCTCTACATCCCACACCCTCCCTCTCTCCTTTCCTCTCTCCCCACTCTCTCTTTTCCCCTCTCTCTCTCTGACAGTGATAAATTGCCTGTTGGGTTGGGCAATCCATCTTGCCGTATCCCACACCTGAACTCACACTTTCTCACTACACCCCTTCTCCCCTTTTTTCCTCCTCTTTTTTTCCCCCCACCCATCCCTGCTTCCCCCCAGTATCCTTCCATCCCAAGGTTAGTGAGGCTCACCAGGGAGGAACTGAGGGTAAAGATCTGCCTGACAACTCCAGTTTATACAGTATATGTGTGCACATACACTGGAAAACAGGTGAACAGTGTGTGCACTGAAACAGTTTGTGTGTGCCCTGAGCAGAAACTCAAATATACAAACCTAGTCAGGGTTTTCCTGGCTCAGAATAAGTTGAAATGGAAGCATGTAAACTGTAAACCATAACATAGTTTGACTTTTTTTAAAATGAGAATCTACATTCAAACATGTGCCAGGTTTTGTGCATGGGTCTGCGCCTGCTAACTCTGCTTATAGGAGGCACCAGACTTTGACTTAAACATTCTTATCAATGTACAATTGAATAAATGGATGTGGATTGCACATGTAAGCTATCATATAATCATCAACTTCCTTAGTGTTATTCCTGCCAGGAACATGTTACATGTACCGTCTCTGTTGCCCAAAATTTATTTAGCGACTCAAGATGGCTCTGTGAGGCTGTAATTTTTAGTGCTTCAAGCTAAATGCTAATAATAGCACGTCAACATGCTGATGTTAAGCAGGTACGGTGTTTATCACTTCCTGCCATCTTAGATTAGCGTGTTAGCATATCATCATGTGCTTATAAGGACTAAACACAGTATCACGAAGAGGAATTTTCACAGACCACCTCATATGTTACACAGTATGTTGCTTAAAATGAATGGGCCTGTATAGACCAGTGTGCAGTACTGGTACTTTTACAATTTACTATTTGGTGTACTGTGACTTATTCTCAAGTACCAGCACTTCTCTCAAGCTGAGCTGTTCAGCTATAACTCAGACGATCATTTCAGTATCTGTTTTATTTTCTTTGGGTGCTGTGAGTGAATCTGGCAGTGAAGACACACTACATAACTAGTCTCACAGCTGTTTGTCATTTTGTTACTTACTTACTCCTTAGCGATGAGCATCCGACACAAACAAACATACAGCCCCCTGCCAGCTCGGAAACATGTGAATATGAGGAGTACCGGCTTTAACTTTCTTTTTCCACTTCAAGCACTGCTTAAAATGTTCGCTGTAAAACCTGTATTCACATTTGAACTTAAACACAATAAAAACAGACTATTCACGCAAGAGGTTTTGACATAAAACATCTATACTAAATAAACTAAACAGATATTTAAATAGGCAAAACACGTAAGAGCATAAAGTCCATGTTTGACCAGGACTTTATTTAGCCAATTTGTCAGGTGGTTCCCTCAGGCCTGCACAAAGAGGTTTTATGTGTTTTAACATAAACTTGAAACCTCCTCAGGGTGTGCTCCGATCCTCCGGCAAGCCTTTAAAAACTGAAACACTTTTTTAACAGTCTTATATCCATGAAAGTCAACTGAGCGTGCTTGCTCTTTTCCAGGCTTTTACAATCACACAGTAGCCCTCATTCATAACACAGGAGCTCTGTAAAGCGGCCACAGTGCTCCACTGTTGGCCCCTGAAAGGCAGCAGCCGAGGTTGGAGAGCGTTGATCAAGTGCCCAGTTGTTAACGAAGGAGGGGAAACTTATTCGTCCGAGTTTCACAAGGATTCGATATGACAACAGTCTGGCCACAAGCTTGCATTAACCCAAGGCTGGACTGGTCATAACTTCTGTCGCTCTGGAAGATATGATCAGTCTGATATCGCCTCTATGCTTCATCTGATATCCAACGGGAGATTCATTGAGACGGAATAAAAGATCAGAGATATATGGCGGTAAAGATTAAAAGAGGGAGAACCCTACTATAATACGACTCCCTCTCTGACACTGCATGTAGCCCGGTGTACAGTCAATAGCAGATAACAGTAAACAACAACAACAATTTCAAACCCTCTAAATCGAGCCCCGCTGGCTCCATCTGCTCAAGGTAATTGGAAAGTTTAACGGCTAGAGGCTATTCTCTGTGTCTGACTGAAGCACAGAGTGGGAACAAACAGCCAATTTAATTCTGTCTGTCTCTTTCACACACACACGCACGCACGCACACACACACACACACACACACACACACACACACACACACACACACACACAATCTCTTTCCATCTATGCCTTGCCATCCTTGCGTTGCCTATGAATTACTGCCTCTCCTTTTCTTTAAACCTTTATTTTTGGACTGACTTCTTCCCTTCTAGACAGAAAGAGGATGGTCTTTATGTCTTCTAGTACGGGTTAAGGAATGAGGAGGAGGAATGGAAAGAAAGAGACATTTGTTTAGTGTAAATCCGTTGATTTTTACAGATGTTGAATCCCGCAGGAAGTGTAACCAAGGTTCTTTAAAAAAAACACGTCTCAAATTGTAGCCCTATAAAAGAATAAAAGCCTTTTTGTTTTACATGCTGCAGTAAGCCTAATTGATCTACAACTACTGCAAGGAGCCGACTTGGAAACTGCGGCTTAAATGTCAACCTTGTTCTCGTTTCACCTCCTGCCCTTTACAATGCTCTGACACAATGCACTCACTTAAAATACACACACACACACACACACACACGCACGCACACACACACAGAGTTCACTTCTCATCCTATCTTTGGCGTTAGCAGCCTCTTAACCTATATAGTTAAGCAAGGAATGTACGCACACACAAATTCTGCAGCCCGGCAGTGCAGTGTATTTAGAACAGGAATGCCTTTACAGTACTTGTAAAACACGACAGACAACTGACTGACAGAGCCCTGCCTCTAATTTTGACCCTAAAAGGAAGGTCTGTTGCCAAAGTAAGCCCTCACACACACCACACACACACACACACACACACACACAGAGATAGAGTCCACAGCCCCTTTGTAAGTGAAACTACGTCATCTCTTCCAACATGTACACTCATCTTTCCTTCTACTTCTCTCTACATCCCTCTCACATTCTCTGCTCTCCATTGTCTTTTTTCAGCTTGTAGCACTGTAGGTATGAGGGACACAGGGTTTACAGCACTGACAACAGCTGTGCTCTAAAATTAGATCCACCATCCATTTAAAAACAACCTTTGAACCTTGTTTACAAAATCACATTATTCCTCCGGACATGATGAAAGAACCACGGGTCAGGCAACATTAATCCTCAGTGGTTGAGGTGTCTGGTATCATAGAATGAAATAAGGACCATTAAGGTAACTTTAGTTTGATTGATTTATTTGTCAGGCCCCCAAAACACCAGTGTGTCCTCTCATCTGGCTATGAAGGCACAATATCAGATATTAGCGAGCTCATACTCATACATGTAAATAAAGCTGCTAACCAACAGAGACACGTCACTGCAGATAGGCTGCAGGAGGCTTTATGTGTGTGTATGTGTGTGTATATACGTATGTGCACGTGTGTGTTTGACAGAAAACAAATTGATCCCGCTCCCTCCAGACGCCGCTTCAAGCTCCTCTAGTTTCATCTGCATGGAGCAGATGTATCATGATGACTTCATCCCTTCTTTTATATTCCTCCCCACACTGCTGCACATCCAACAACACCGACATCCAGACCGCATGAGCAAACCTCGCAGAACCGCCTGACTGTTGACGTTGAAGCAGCTGCCATTGTCTTACATTATTTCAGGATTAACCATTTGTCAATCAAATTATTGCACTTAAACGTACTAAGTGGAACTTTCGACGATCTCAATTTAATCCTGATGCCTCGATATGACCTACACAACCATCAGTGAGAGGTAGTTATTCTTAATGCATGTCACCAGGTCATAATCCCACTTATCAGGGTTGGATAAGTCATAAAATTTAGATCAGATTTCCCCTTATTTCGTCTGCTTTTAATGTAACCATAAAATCCTTACCCCAAAATGCTCCCTTAAGCTGTTTTGATGGAACAACATACAGGGCAGGGGGCGCCAGGAGCAGGATTAAAAACCACTGCCCTTAAAGCAAAATGTCCTCAGTTTGAAAGTTGAAAACTTAAATTAGTTTTCACAGATAAAGTACAGACGTGCACACAGAGACTCGCACACACACACACACACACACACCGTCCCTGTCACTCACACCTCAGCCTGTCATGAGATTATCCTAGTGTGAGATGCTGAAGATAGACGTGTTATATCGGACCGTGTGATAGTCTGCGAAGCGCATGTGTGAGGTGTGTTTGCGTGTGCCTGCGCCTACGTGATATATCAGCGCATGACAGCAGCTTGGCTAACGTTCAAAGTGTGGTTCGCAGGTCTTCAAATAAACCGTGCTGCCAGACTCGCGGTGTCACAGAGTGTTGGAGCTGCCACCTGCGCTCACTGGAACACTGGCGCATTTTCACTGCTCATCTCGGCTCCAGATGATGTAATCGAGAAACTTTTAAAAGTCTAAGAAAAAAAGCACAGGAGGGGAAAGCGATGTCTGAACAGACAACACACTTAGCATTACTGACGGATGGGTGGATGTGCACTTACACAACTTAAAAATATAAAGCAATATTCTATATATTGCGCGTAGGATTTCGAAAATTGGAATCACCGGCACAGATAAACATAATAAATATGAAACTCTGGACAGGAGGATACAGACAGACAGGCAGACAGACAGACTGTGTTGTGTTCTCCATTTATTTCTGTATTGTGTAAGTGATGGAGAGGCTGTTGCCATGGCAGCTACAGACCCCATGGCAGCAGGTGCTGTTGCCACCTTCACCACCATCCAGCAGTGTGTGCGCGTTTGTGTGTGTGTGTGCACATGTGTTCTTGGTGGTGCACATACACACATACCAGTATGTATGTGTAATAAAAAAAATTTGTGTGTCTGTTTGTGCTCACTCATGCATGTAATTCGCCTGTTATTGCAAAGTGTACGTGAGCGGTGCATATGCTTGTATGTAGAAGGGTAACAAATGTAGAACTGGCTCTTCTGTGTCACTGCCTTCAGTGGAATTCAACTGTTTATATGAATTGAATGTATATTTTGCAATTTTGCCTTTATCCGACAGAAGACAATAAAGAAAGTAGGGCTGCACCGCTGTAATGCGGTATGAAAAATGACAGTTATCATACAATTGACATTTGCCAACAAATTCCACTATATTCCTGTAATTCTAAATAAAAAAAGATTGCATTTTGTGAATGTATGATATGCGTTTGTTTAACTAAAAAACCTTCTGCTTCTGTCTCAATTCTCTTTAACCCTAATAGACGGATACTCTACCAGGCTTATCTTATGTATGTATGTTTTAACCTTAATTTACCACAGAGTCAATGAAATAGGAGAAAAACAAAGAAAACAAAGTGATCCAAACATTTCAAATCATTCACTGTACTAATGCCAAGTGACAAAAACAAACAGGCTTTGGTACAAAGTCCCTTTAATTTCCTTTAAAATCAGCCAGTGAGCAGAGACTGCAGTCCTAGAGTCAAAATAAAGCAAACTGGTAATGGCATCCACTGTGCAAACACTTGGTGCTTTGCATATCCATCAACTAGATTTAATAATGTGTGTTTTGTGCTAAATTTTTCTAATTAATGCGCATTGGCAAACTCAGATTCTTCATCTGCTGTCTTTTGGAACTGACGAAGCTGTTTGTAGCGTCTCTGGCTCTTTATAGACAGGCAGGTTTCACACACAGAGCGTTGACTGTGGCAGCCTACTGGCTGCGGTAGTTAGACTAATTAAGTGTGTCCGCTCTGGGTCAGTGACTGTAATGACACTGATAGCACTATTAGGGAAAACGGTCTTCCTTCTTTTCTCTAACTACTAATTCTTTCCCCTCTACTCCTCCTCCTTCTACTCCTCTAATTTTAAATCTCGGTCTCTTTCATTTTCCTTCCTTTCCCCAGAGCCTTATTTACAAAAAGAGTGTGTGTGTGTGTGACAGAGAAAGAAACACTCTGAGGTTGTGTTGTGAGGGTGAGATGCAGACAATCAGAGAGAGAAGAGAGAGAGCTGGAAAGAAAAATGGGCTGTAGAGTAAGAAACCAGCAGCAGATGCTGTATAGATCCTGGCCACGAGTCCATCTGACTGGTACCGGGCTGGACACATTTCGTCACCGTAACTGTTTGTGTTCTTCAAGGTATACTTAACACGAAGTGCTTGGAAAAACTCCACAGGGATTTCAGGCAATGCTAATTTGTTCCTGCAGTATTTTAAGCAGCACATTCGTGTACGGTTCCACCTCTTCCCAAAGGGGCTCTACTGGTTGAGATCTTTCAACTGTGTAGATGACAGAGGAAGATGAAGGAGGGGAAGTCCTTGTTATGTTTATCTTTAGCCACCGTGTGCTCCATGCCATTGTGCATCATTCACTGTATCTGTTTGGAGAAGGCTCGGGCAGCGGTCCTAATGAGACACACATGGTCCTTTTTTCAGCCTGCAAACATACATACAACCCCCCTCGATTTTCCCGGGAGACTCCTGTCTTTCATTGCCCCTTAACAGTTTCCTCCTGTGGTCACAATTTTACTGTAGTTCTCCTGATTTATGATTTTTCTCCTTTACTTATCATCTGGCACTGTAGAGCGTGTAGCCTGCTGTACTGACACACGGAGAGAATGGAGAGGAGAAAGGATATTTCAACACATTTCAGACGCCCCGGAGAGAAGAATTCCCATTACTTACGGAAAGTTTTAAAGGAAAGAGGCTGTAAAATCTGCCACATTTTATTTTTCTGTCAATCATAAGCGAGAGGCTGTCAAACACAGAGCAGTGGTGTGCGCAGACTCTCTAAGGAGGCAGGGGCAAAAAAATGAATGAATGAATGAAAAGTGATAAATGTTTTTAGAAGGCGAATTATTCTGCATTGTTTCCTGAGAATTCAAAGATAAATAAAAATGATGTGACATAAAAACTGTTGTTGCAATTTATCATTTTGTTTCCCATTCTTTAAATGCCACCAGAATGAAGGAAACACAATCCTCGGATCGCAAATTTTTCGAGGGTAGGAGCCCCAGAACCCTGCTTTGGTTTTGAAATCCTCCCTATTTTTGAGGTCTCAACGTCGAGAAGTATGACTGCAAATGTAAAAATTATGATTGCAATATGAGTCACGATTTGAGTGGTAATGGTAATTTTAATAATATTAAAGTTAACTACATGCTGGCTTTGAAGGTTCACGAACAGAAATGTGTCGCTATTTTATCGTTTACTATAAAATCCTTACATTTTATGAGAGGGTACAGTAAGTAAGACTGGTACTTGAGATGGTGTGTGTGTGTCTATGTGTGTGTGTGTGTGTGTGCTCAGGGGGGTTGGGACAACTTGACATAAGCCCGGTGAGAAGCTCTTCAATTCAGCCTGCATCAGCATCCCTGCCTCCCCTCACACACACTCATCCATCCATCCAGTCCGTCTTGCTGTTATTGATGAAGCCACCTCTTTATATGGTAATGTCTTTCACACCTGAGAGGCATCAGGAGGGCATGATCGCTCTCTCTCTCTCTCTTTACACACACACACACGTGCACACACTACCACACTACTGTAACTATATATATTCTCTCTTACCTGCCGCCAGAAAACAGACACACGCACGCTAAGGCGCCCTATTATTCTCGGGAGCTCCGTATACTTTCACCCTCTCTGTGCCTCTCACCAACACGCACACAGCTATGAGCAGCCCATTAACGCTGATGGAGATATGTATGCGGCTCACATCTGTCACATGTCGCTGCCGTGGCAACACCAGCTGCCGTGGTTACCGGAGGCCTGCTTCTGTAGTATTATGGGATTTGGCTATTACAGGATAGCTAGCTACCTGTATGCAGAGACACGTCCCTTTGGGGGCAGACTGCAGAGCAATAATACACCACTGGATCTGATAAGTAGACTAATTACAGACAAATGACTGGCTTTGGGTGAAAATTACCTCATAACGGGGATTAGTTAAATTGATTATATCCACAACAGTGTTTTTTGGTGAGTTGGAAAGGCATCTGAAACAGAAGATAGATCATAAACCTCAGTCTCTAGTTGACCTGATCATGTTGGGTATCGAAAGGATTTGGTTGACAAGACTAGGATTAATACTTCCAGTGGTGACTGACAGGATGAGGATGGTTTGCACACAGTATTTAATAGCTTATTACTCTTTGTATCTGAAGAATAACAATGACTGTGCCAGGAATGTAGACTGTAGATAGAGCTGCCCATTGTACCATCCACTGGTGTTATATATGATAATACCATTAGGGTGTATTTGAGGCGCTTATTAACACATGTTTCCATTATTGATTAATCTGATCCATGTATTTTCTATAAAATGTCAGGAAAGGGTTGAAAATGTCCTTTACAAAAGCACAACATGACATCCTTAGACGTATTGTCCAACCAACAGTGTCAAACCCAAAGATATTCCATTTACAATGATATACAACAAAGAAAACCAGTGAATGTTTGTTTTTTTGTTGATTTTCGCTCAATAAAAACCCTTGCATTGACTTATTTTCTCTTGACTGACTAAATGATGAATCAAGTACTTGTTTCTGCACTTCAAGGCTCATTATTTCCTAAAAGCTACATTTAACCCTTCATATTATTAAAGGAGACATTTTCAGGTTCTTAATTTTACTTTGGGCTACTACTAGAAATAGGTTTACATGCTTTAATGCTCAAAAAACAGTTTTCTCATACAGTCCAGTAATGCAGCACTGTATTGCTCTGTTTTAGCTCCTGTCTCTTTAAGTCCCCCCTCCCAGATACCCAGTCTCTTCTGATTGGTCAGCTCACACACGCCTGACCCAGCATTGCGAATAACAACATACCAGCTGTGCTAAATCAATTCTTACGTGCCATACTAGTCACTAGGCATAAATTATGCAAATATGCGACATGGTGGCATAGTGTGATGTCATGAAGTCACGAAATTGAAGGCGGGACTACTAACGAGGCATTTCAGGAGCAGTGTTTTCTGAGGGAGAGAGGAGCTTCTGTTGGTGTGGACTTTTTAACTTTCAAGATCTTTTACATGGACGAAAACACAAATAAAACACTGAAGGAAAGGAAAAATGAAAACATCACTTAAGATCTATCCGAACCTGGACTACGGTTTTATGATTCTCCTGTCACTGCACTCTGTCGCAGCCTTTGTGCATTAAAGTCCAAGATGGATGAACTGAGCAGCTGCTGGCAGCTGTTTAATCTACAGCCAAATATGAATGAAGTGCATGTACAAATATATATACGAGCTCCACTCCTCAGTACTCTGTACTTGATGTCCAACATGACCAAATTTACAACAAAAAGTCCAGATGAAAGCAATCTCAATAAATACGAAGTTGCAAGTAAGAGGTCCTCAGGGAGTGAATATATTCACAAACATGTCCTTTTATGGTTTCATTTATACGTCTGTAGTGGGACTGTATACGTTTCACTTTATAAACATACATGGTTTTGACTTTCAGCTGATCTGAAACAGACACTTTGCCTGTGACTTAAACACACACACACACACAGTGACCCACTTTCCTAAGCTGAACTGGACCAACCAAAAGCAGATCACCCTGCATCCATGTATGATTTGGGTGTGGATATAAGGGATGCATACGCATACATAGACAGACGCACAGACACACACACCAGTAGAGCGGGGACAGAGGCCTTAAGTGAGTACAGCTGTGGAGCCAGATGTGCCTTTGAGTCCTGTGGTTACAAGTGCATGTGCACTTTGCGCGCGTGAGCGCGCCTAAACCTGAAAACCTACTCTGCTCGTTGTAATCCCTCAACAGAACACTCTTTTGGAATACACACACACACACACACCCATACTGCCTCGGGGCAAAATGACCTCCTGCCTGTCTCTCTCTCTCTCTCTCTCTCTCTCTCTCTCTCTCTCTCTCTCTCTCTCTGTCTCTCTGTCCTTTAGTCTCCAGCTGACTGAGTAACAGCAGCAATAAAACTAAATGAACAATATGACCCGGTTGAAACGGATCGCAGTTTAATTTGAGGATAACATTAAAGTCACATCAGGAAAGAAACATAGGAGCTTCAGATTTTTTGTCTGTCTGTCATGCCTCCTTAGAGCCACTAGGGAGCAGACTAATCTTAAATTTGATAAATTAGATTTATTGAAAGATTGACTGAGGTAGGACAGGCCATTTCATAGACACCAAATAAACACGGCACAGAAAAACACTTAGTTTGCTGTAACTAATAGTTTCTTATCCAACAGACAAGTGGATCAGCACACACACACACACACACACACTAATTGTAACTGACGTGTGACTAATTCTAACATGGACACGTGTGTGTATGTGTCCATGCGCCTTCCTTTACTCGCAAAGTGCTTGAACAAACTACATCATAAACATGCTAAGTGGCCTACAAGCACATGAACACACACACACACACACACACACACACACTGAACTGCAGACACCCAAACAGCATAATATTCAACAGTGAGACCGTTGAAGGTCATCATTTGCATAGTAATAGCGAGCCGTGTGTGAGAATGTGTGTGTGTGTGTGTGTGTGAGTGAGTGTGTGTGCGCATGCATGCGTGACATGTATGTGTGTGCATGCGCATGTGGCTGGCATGGGTCAAGCACGACCTATCATGTATTCATATCCAGAGACAGAGACAGGTCTACATAGTTCACAGGTGTGTGTGTGTGTGTGTGTGTGTGTATGTGTGTGTGTGTATGTGTGATGTGTGTTTTTATTCTAGCTGTGAGGGGTCACATATGTCCCAGTGTCCTGTGGGAATAACATGGGGTGTCATGCTGACAGTGCAACAGGAAGGGACACACGCACACACACACACCACACACACACATTCAGCTTAAGTGCTGCTCTGGCACATTTGGTGAAAGAGAAGGATTATTAGGTCACACTGCTTCACCAAGGACACGAGTTCAGCTTTGCCCCGACACAAAACACCTTCGTACTGTAGGTCAGTTCACTCTTGTAGGAATCCAAGAGATCCTGACTGGCTGGGATTGTGAGTCCTTCGTGAATGTAAATGAGTTACACCATGACGAAAGTAATGAGAGGTCTAATTGACAGCTCCATTACTTCATTTTAATGTGATTCATTCATGCAAGAAACTCTGCAGTCTGGAACCACCGACTGATCCTGAGTCGGCTAAATCACAGGACTCACGGGCGAGGAAAGAGGAAAACTTCATTTCGGAGCACATTTCGGAGGCACATGTCTACTTTGACTGTGAAATCACTATGAGAATTACCCAGTGTGGTGTAGCAAACACACAGTCTGACTGATTCTTACACTTCCGCAGTGCATTTTCTCATTCATGCTTTTGAGTTTGAATCTGCAGCTGCTAAAAGAAACCTCACTTTACTTTTAGTGTTTTACATTTTCCACAGGCGCACACAGCACCTACACCAATTACTGTTCTGTAATACAGTAAGTCATGTGCCTGTGCTATTCTACCATGCAATAAAGTTAACCACAATGGGGAAGCTGTAATAAGCCTGAACTGAACCAAACCTCACAAATAACATTTTAATTAGTGGTCTGCCCACCGACAGTCCCCATTAACTCCCACTGCTCCTAACTGTTTCCAACTGGCATGTTCTCGAGCTAATCAGAACCCACCGTCTCCACCTGTCTCTGCCTTACTGGCTGTACAGTAACTGTGGTCCAATTTCTGACTGCCTCTCGCTGGATGCACTTTATTAGCCCTGTGGTGCATAATGCATGCTAATTTGTTTCCAATTAACTCCGAGTCTGATGTGCGGCCCCGCTGTATTCATAACTAAAATCCAGTCAACTGCGGCAGGAGATCATTGAACCCAGAGGCGGCGTGTTTTCAAATTTATGCAGAGTCAAAAGCCTGGCTAGGAGGGCTTTCACTGTAGTTTGCTTTCATTCCTTCTACATGCATAACTGCTCCTTTTTCTTAATCTGACAAGAGAAACACCACAACATGAAGCGTGAAACCCACAAAACAGCAAATGTTCCGGTAGTGCAAAGCCATATGTTCCTTCCAGTTGATTAAATAATATCAGTTGTTATTAGCAAAGGTTTCTTTTGTAGTTCATAACATGTGAGCTATAAAACGTCAAAGCTCTTTTGTTCTCATTATTGTTTTTTTTTGTGGTTGTGTTACCCATGTGCCACTCGGGGGGGGGGTTGTTTGTAAAGGTTCTGTGCTAGATGTGTAAAAACCAACATTTGTGCTCCACACCTTTAGTCTGGACCGCTAGCTGCACGGCTAACTGCGCTAACTTCAGTAAGCAGCAGTGAGCAGTGACTCTGGTGATATGCTGCCCCCTTTTTGTTTAGAGTGTAGTTTCGACAGGTATCCAGTTCTTACACATTGCACCTTTAAAATGACAGATGTCTAGCACTATACATGATGTATGTAACAGCTGATGATGTGCTGTCATACTCAACCTAACTTCCATTATTGGGAAAAATACAAATTTGATCACAAAACAATGTATATACATGATGATAAATATGTAAAGTAAATGATTTTATACTGTGCCATAAATCAACTTGCAACGCTCTGAGGCGCTCGATCTGCCTGTTGAGAATCGCTGCGCTAATGGAATTAAAATGGATTATATGGATTACGCCAAGAAAAAGAAATCACCTGTTAAAGAAAATTACAAAAAGGCGGCAATCTATACGGATTCATGTCTCCTCTAAGTGGTCAGTGTCCATCAGTAATCCATCATGTTAATTCCCTCAAAAGGAGAAAAGCAAAAATCAACATAGTCTTGTCTGTGTCATCTATTATCTTGTTTTTTTCACCACTGTGTCGGGAATTGATTAACAGCTTCAGATATGATAATTATCATAAATCCCAAAGGCTGTTTGCTCTCCGCTTTTTTTCCCAACAGCTGGTCGAACGAGGGCTGCACAAATTACTGCATCCTTATGATTTATGAGAACAATAAGTCTGGCTGCACAGCAACACGGAAAGCAAGGGAATGATTGGAGGCCGAGTCTTTCATGAGCAACCGAGTTAATAAGTGTCACTGTCCAAATGCCACAGTTAATGAAGGAACAGGTTATTTTTGGAGGCTGTGCTGCTGAGCATAACCAGCTCACCACTGGGTGACAGGTTCCTCAAAAACATGCATTCAGCATGATCCACACACCCATTCATACAAGCAGAAGGTGTAGTTTTTACCTTGCTGGAGTAAGGTCCAGGGATGAGCAGTTTCAGTGCTTGTCTTTTCAGCTCTGTCAGCCGAGCGTTGCAGTTCTCACACCAGATCCCTCTTTCGCTACCAGGGGAACTTCCGCTGCCTGAGGCCGGTGATCCAGTCCCAAAACCTGGGGAGCCGCCTAGAGAGCCGGGCGACTCGGTCCCAATCCCTGGAGAGATGGTCCCGGGGGATCCAGAGAAGGAGCCTGGCGAGGAGATTCCTGAGCCCGGTGACGGGGTGCCTGTGGAGCTCGGCATGGAGCCGGCTCCCTCCGGGGCCGGACGCGTGCTGGAGCGCGAGGTTTCCTCGTAGGGCTTTCGGTACCATGTGTCCGGGAAGAAGGAGGCAGATTTAGTCGGGGAAGTGTCGGGCACCTGTGGAAGAAAAAAACAGCCTGATTAATGGGCCTCCTTCACTGCAGACATTTTGAGATGTCATGACAGGAGAAACACAGTATTAATGTTAATTAACGATGACTGGATTCCCCACAGGCTTTGCAGGTCCAGGCCCCTGCTCCTGGGCACACTGCCTCGCTGGTGGCTTAAAGGGAAGCATACATGGAACGGATCCAACATTAATGTTATTAAAACGGTTATTCCAAATTACAGCTGTGCTTTTCTGCTTTTACAAGCCAAATGTGTGCCCTGAAAGAAGCCTTTAATGTGCAACAGCCCAGTGGTCCCAGTGCACACAACAGGTTGCACAGGTTGGGATGAGGCCAAAATAATGAGGAGTGAGGGTATTGAGGGTACTTGTCTCAAATCATGTAAATTAAAGTCAATATATTAGCATCCAACTAGCCCAGATTCAGCATGCTGGATATTTTGTTGAATTTATTAAATCAAATCGAATTCATGGGTCTGCTAAACATGTGTCTGTAATTCATGAGAGAGAATCAAAAAAACAAATGATCCTGCTCAAAAACTCACAGATTCAATATCCATATTTAGCTTCCAAGCCAACGACTAATAAATGGTGAATATCCTGCGTTGGAAAGAAACTGGCAGGCTGAACACACAGTAGACGGTCAGTTCAGAATGCACAAACTGGAAGCAGTGTTAAACATTGACCGTGATGGTGTTGCAACCCAAGTTGAGGCAGTCAAAATATCAGATGCTGCCATCATTACCATCTAAACAGGATCAAGTCAGGTTCCCTGTGGAGACCTGTGCTGTGTTCCTCCATTCAGGCCGCCGCATGGGATGGGAACATCAAATGAGCCACAAGGAGTTGAAAATTAGATCTTTTGCGGCTGGGTGAATCCAGTCAGAGAGGAGGGACCCATTGATGTGGCGCTGCCGGCGTGGAGAGGCTGCTGCACTCCCTCACAAGGTCTATAATAAAGCAGCAAGGCTAGGCAGGTGGGGACGCACAAGGTGGGTTTTTTTTTTAATGTGAGTTATAAATTAAGGCACATTAGGCTGTGGGAGGTGCGAGCGTGGCACCTGATTTCCTCGGTCAGTGATAATTAAGAGATGTGGGAGATCTATCAGTGAGAATGCAGACCGCTGTTGTGACACCATGAGCGGTGATGTGTGAAATGTGATCTTCAAAAAGACATCAATCAGCTGCATGGACACAAATCTACTGGAATGGGCTTTCCTGAGTTTCAGCTTCTTGTGAAAATGGGTGTGTGAGATGAAGTGCATGCCTGACTAAATGGATGGTTAAGTTTTTTTTTTGAGGTACCAGAGGGGTGTCCACCTCTCCTCGGCTACTAAGGATGAATCACCTACCCCATATTTTCTGCTCCGGCTGCTCACAGACCTCTCCTTGGTCCCCGACAGTGAAGTCATGTTGGGGGTGAGAGGAGGGGGGTGAGGACAGGACAGGAGAGGACAGGAGAGGAGAGGAGAGGAGAGGAGAAAGACCCTCTGCTGCTGCTTCACATTCAAAAAAAAAAGAGACCACCGGATCGATTTCAATTAACCACAACGCCCCTGCAGTTTTCTCTTCTCAATCTGGAGGCGACCTCTTCCAAACGCATGTGGAAACCGGTTACATCCCCATTCCATCGCCAGGAGACACCATCACCCCCCCAAAAAAAGACAGAGGAGAAGAAAAAAAAAAGAATAGAATAAATCCTAGATGTTTTTTGTTTTCTTTTTCCTTGTGGAGAAAACCCTCGAGCCACTTCTGAAAAGGCGGACTGATAAATCACACAGGTCGTGTGAGAAAGCGGCGGACCGCTCCCTGTCTGAAGCTCCCTGCTCAGCGGCGCTCCGGACTGGCATCGCACTCAGCCCTGCCTCTCTCTCCCATCAAGCTCTGCGTCTGAGGCTGCCCAGGTGAGACAAACAAATAAAAAAAAAAAGCCAGCCTCCGGGACCTATAAATCCCGCCTCACGGGCCACCGACAAAGTCACGACTCATTAACTCGAGCGGGATCTGGCGGGTGCAGAGTCCTCGCAGGTTAACCTGTACTTCAAGTGTTGGAGGCTGTCTGCGCCCTCCTGTTGGACTTCCCGAGGCTCCGCACTCTGCTGAAGCCAGCAGCGGACTGGAGCGACGGCACAGAGGCGCACATCTGGAGGAGGGCGGGGCCAACCCTGCCCCTCACCGACCACAGGGCCAATACACATCCAGAGGTTCCAGCTGAGTGGCAGGTACGCTGCTGCCTGCGGGAGAGAGAGAGAGAGAGGAACCTGGACTTTTAAATGATGGAGGCTCGCAGCATGCATTTGAGATGCTGTTAAGGTGACGTTATTGTGTTTTTTAACTCGACTGGATGTTATTCAGGGTGATTTCTCTGTCAATTTAGGAGGTTTTAGTGATCTGTGGATCACTGTGAAATCAAAATGAACAAACATACAGATTATTTCAGATTGATTCCAATATATATAGACATTTGTAATCAAAATTTTCTTTTTACAGCTCACCACAAAATAATAATGAGGTAATAGTAAGTGTTCCCTTAATCAGACTTTTATTGCTGGCAGTGAGGAGAAACAGCAACTGAACATAAGAAATAATATAATAAATATATAATACACAAATGAGATTTACAGAAAATATAAATGAACAGTAAACCGACCCAAATAACTAAAACACTGACTGGACTTGAGCTACCTGGAATATTATTCTCAAACTGTGGTATTTGTACCACTGCTGGTACACAAGCGCCCTCTAGTGGCAGGTAGAGGAATCAGAGATGTGTTTTTTGAAAATGCCTTAAAAGCATATTAATCACCATCACTTTGCAGAAACAACAACAGTTTCCAGGTAGAAACTCTCCAGGTAGGTACGCTGATTTGCGTAGTGGTGACAAGAGAAATCGGAAAACTTAGCTGTATCTGTAAGGAGTAAAAATATATACCTAAACATCTCATCTCACATCTGATTTCATGAACTATATTGCTTTACTAGTGTCTATGATATCAACACAGCAGCATGCATGCCCTGAGAACATCCTAGAGGGTTTGGAATCCCTCCCCGTCACAGAATAGGTGCGCTGAACAACATTCAGCTTCGGTCCCCCACAAAGCTAGAAACTGCCCTGGGATGGAGGGATGACGATGAAGAAAAAAGCAGCGAGTTCCAGAGAGAAGCTTGGTTACAGCTGAGATAGGGACTGGATATGGATGTTGACAAATGAAGCAACTGACCAGTGTCATGATGTCTCTGATGTCTCTATTTTTTCTTGGCCCACTCGGTCTTTTAGAGATTTGACCTGCAATCATCTGTCAGTGAAAATCAAATGTCAACTGAATACTGAAGAACTGTGCAGGAAAAGGTAAGAGTACATGCTTGTGAGTCTTGGAAGGGTGCAAAAAACAATCATCAATCAATCAATCTGCATTAACTTTATTGCCTTCTTATAGGCTAATGGAGGAGTCACTTGAGTGTTTTCAGGAACCACTGTATTTTAGCAGAGAGCAGTTTAAGAGTGCCCTCTACTGTTGCCATAAAGTTATTACATGCGCGATACAGACACACAGCTGAGTGTATAGAGAGCATGTTGGGTTGTGTTAAATCATCAGTGGCTAGGCACTTTAACAGTCACAACTATAGTTTGAGTGAACTACATTATATATGGGCACTGAGGCAGTGAGGATGAGGGACAGACATCCTCCTCCAGAGAGAAGAGTACTGGATCGACCTCTGCGACACTTCCAAAGGGCGTAAATGAGGAGATTTCAGCGGCTCGTTCCTTGAGATGTGAATATGTGCTATTTTTGTTGTGAGATTTTGTTTGTAAGAGACCCTGTGTGGTCCTGTGCACAGGATACAGCTCCCCTATTGGGATATACCTGTTGTGCAACCTATAATTAGAATTGTTGATACATTAATGTCAACAATACTTCAGTCCAGCAGTTGCAAAAGATGGGTTTATACCTATTCATATTAACAGACAATAATACATCTTAATTCTCTGGCTTATAATATTTTAATTAATCTGTTTGTGACAAGTGACCAAAGTTATTAAATGTGGTGGAGTCAAAGAGCAACATCCCTTCATTAAAGTTATTTATAAGAGTATCAGATTAGAATGATGTCTATCTTGGAGAGATAGAGAGTAATTGGGCTTTGCAGTAGGACACAGTGTAGTAGTTTTAACTCCACACTTCATTTGACTGTCTGGAAAATAAATCTTTGAATATTTGCATGTTCAGTGTTGTGAAAAACGTGCACTGTATGACGTTAAACACGTGCATAGGAATAAAGCTTCATGTTGGCAGGTGAGAGGTGCAGGTCAAACAACACATAATATGTTAACTTCTTGATGTTTTTTGATTTTGTTTTGTTTATTTGCGGGTTTTAACTCTATAGGGCTGGACTAAAGCTGTGCAGTGGTTTCCCCTATGGCAGACCTATTCAACTGCCTATTCTACTTGCTGTTTAAGCTGAGGGAATTGAGGAGAGTCAAGCTGACAACCTACTTCTAAGATAATAAGGTAATTTTTTCTGTACTTTTGTGATAATTATTTTATTTAACTGTGAAAACTAATTAAAGAAAAGTATGTAAACAATGTTTCAACACAATATAATTCAAAGCTTGACAGGTCAGACATAGGGAATGTAGAAGTCTGGCCCCTTGGCACCTGAAAAAGTAGTTGAAGAAGCCTGCTTCATGGTCCATAGACCAGCGATTCCCACATTTTCGAGTGCGACTCCTCGAAATGTCTCCTTTCAAACCTTTGTTTCACTTCTAATCAATTCAAGGGTGATTTTTTTCTTGAGAGGACTGTAAGGGTGGAAAAAATAACAGCCTCAATCCCATAGCCAACTGAACATGAAACATTTAACGAAAACTTGAAAACTGAAAATGAAACAGAATTTGTATTGTATTGTAATAGCACCTGTCGTCCTCCGGTCAGCAGGGGGCGGTAGCGAGCCCACCTGTCGTTCAGGCAACCAGCCTTGTAGATCTGATCCGCGAGTTGCAGCAAATACAAAGTACAATCCCTGTTCTCAGGAAGGTGTGTGCGACTTGTTGGTTTGCCCTGTATTTCATGCTTTATTGCATTTTCGAGGTCTCGTTTCTGTCCCTGACAGGCAGTGAATGTGTGCATACACGGCACTCACTTTAGCCTGTGCTGTCGCTGGTAGCTAACCCTCAAAACAAACGGCTGAATTCAAGGTTTTAAGGTGAGTGGCTAACTTAGCTAACATTAGCGTGAGTAGTTTTATATCAGGTTAAACTTCATCATTTCTCTCATTCATTGGAGATGAGCATTGTGCAAAACCCTGGGAGTTGCATTCAGTGTTTTAACGTGAGTTAGCCTTCCTGCAGGCAGGCAGGCAGGCAGTGCAGAGGGTTAGCTGTTGCTAAGTGCTGTCAAATAATGCGTGTAAACATAACATTTGTTATCCCATTTAACTGAGTAAACCACAATCACTGCTGTCAGTACTTGGGGTTGTTTTCCGTGTTTCTTTGTTTTCTTGCATGCTTGTGTCATTTCTCAGCCGGTTTGCTAGCAGTTCAGTGAAGCTAGCCTCTGTCCAGCCACCGCGGTCTCCGAGTAAACACTGTGATGTGTTCAAGTGCACTACTGACATGGTTTTTATTGTTGTTTTTTTGGGGGTGGTTTAGCCTGGTGTTTGCGCATATACGTGGCGTTACTTTCCTCGTCCTTAAAACAAGTGCTCAACTGTTTTCTTACTGTAAGGTCTGCACTGGTGTCAGTATGATGTGTTATCTCTGACACACAGACTTGGAGAGTCATCTGCATAAAACCACAAATGAGATAGTGGAGTAGTTAAGGGCAATGTGCTTGTTTCGATCTCGTTTCAATGGTCTCAGGCTGTCCTGTATTTTGCATGCAAAACAACGTATTTAATTAATTATTGCAGTGTGATGATTGTACGTCTTGACTCTAAAGTGAAAATACTGCCAGCTCGATAAGGCCCAGAGTTGTAGGTTCCTCGAGCAGCATTTCCTTAACTGTCCCTTTCTCTCTCTTCTGTCACACAGCTGTCAAACCTTGTATCTATCTGACAGCCCTGGTCACATGGAGACTGAAGTACATCAGCCCCGATGAATGTCCCACCTTGATACTTAGGCAGACCTCTGATCCGATGAACTTGAGGGAGGTTTTTCCAGAGAGAGGATTACACCAACTCATGCAACAATGAAAGGTGATCCGGCATGTAATCTTGACATTTCACTTTCTCAATGTCGTTGAGAGTCAGCTAAATCTGACAAGCAGTGGAAACATGACTGTTAATGATCTTGCAGGTGGACCTCGGAAAACAAAAACAAGGAGACCTAAGAAGACACCGACAGAGAACGTCACCTCAGACGCTGCCTCCTCTCAGGCCACAGAGGGATTAGATAATGTGTCAGCGTGTAATTTTGCCATTGTCAGTCAGTCTGCTGAGAGTTCCTTACAAAGCACACCAAAACGGGGCAGGCGACAAACAGGACACACACAAGAGGCCTCCCTGACCTCCACACCAGTCCACAGCTCCTCCACCGACATGCTGTCCAGCATTTCAACGTCGCCTCCTGACGCGAAACAAGTGTTAGAATACACTGAACTCATCACTCAGTTAGAGGTATTTGATTGTATATTTTCCTGATAACAAAAATTGTTTATGCATTTTGAGTTAATTTCAGTGATATTCTGATATTAGATATATATTGAGATATGTGTCCTGTTGTAGACATCAGAGGTAAATGCACCGCACTCCAGATCAAAATCTCAAAGCAGACGTGGAAGGCATCATGCTTCACAACCAAGACAAGTTAGAACAAGGGCAACGAAGGAGGAAACGCAGAGCTGCAGTGAAACCAATGGTCCACCAGTCAAGCGCCGGCGTGGCAGGCCACGGAAGATCAAGACAGAAGACACTAATACTCAGACACTCATACGCTCCAGACCAAGATTTGAATTGGAGAAGGCTGAGGCAGCAGATCAAGGTAGTGCCTTCTTAGTGTGTCTCATGCAGTGTCACTATAATACTTTTCTGAGACATTGTAGGAGATCATCCTCACAAATTGTGTATAAACCCCAAAGTATTGTGCTCCATGTGGACTTGTATTTGCTATGGTAGCTACTGCTGCTTGTAGATCAGTTCATATTTTAAATGATGTAGGTGAGCAAAATCATCTGTTTTTAACTCTGTTATTTCTGCGCCCCACCCCCAACCTCCCCCCAAAAGATGCGTCTTTGCTGTCCTCAGATCTATCAATAGAGCTTAGTCACCATGAGGAACAGCTGCCGACTTTGGCCCCTGAGGAAGATGGGACAAGTGATGCTGATGATGAGGAGCTACCAAGTTTCTTGATGCAGGTGGACAAAAGTAAGTGATATTACAGCGACTGAATGCAAACCCTCTCTGTAAGGACTAGATATGGACTGGATTGTGTGTACACACTGTATATTGTAAGTGGATTGTGTTTGTCTTTCAGAGCCCCCGTCCATTACAGAAGGAGTGTTTGTGTGGGTCAAATACAGAAATTATCCATTCTGGCCTGCATTGGTGAGTGCAAAAACCTTTGCAAATCATTGATTTCTTATTAAAAAAATGTTTTTATTTGGAACAATATATAAGATTTTACATTTGTGTCTTACAGTTGAGATGCTTGAAGTAGTTCATATAAGAGATAGATGACTTTCACAGGGGAAATGTATCTTCTCTGTAGCCTGAAATCAGGCCTGTGGTCAAGAAACAAACCCAGAAGGTCTCTATTCAAAATGTTTAAAATCTGTTATTTTACTCTGCAGGTGAAAAGTGTTAACCGCAAGCAGAAAAAAGCCAGCATCTTGTTCATCGATGACCCAAAGATTCACCAGAAGAAAGGGTAGGAAATACTATGTTTTGTTGGTGCATGCCTCTTCAAGTGTATAGGACTGTCGTACAAGTTGTGAGGCAGGATCACACATCTTGTTATGACAGCAGAGATGTCTGAAAATATATCAGCTTACTCTGCAAATAGATGTGGCTGTAAAAGGCTGTGTGTGAAATGCTGGCACACTTTCCAATCACCAGAAGTTGTATGTTTGTGTTCTTGAAGGTTTACTGTGGCTCTGAAAACCCTGAAGCCTTTTGACTGTGAAGAAGCCAGTGAACTGGTGGTAAGAACTGCTCCTTAAAGTTCATCAGTTTTCTAGTAATGATGTTTTCCTGACACAGTGGCAGACGTTCTGTCTCTCATACTTGCCATTAGTGTAAAGCCAAAGAAGAATATGAAGCTGCCATTGACTGGTCCTTGGACCTCATAGGAGACTACAGAATACGGATTGGTGAGAATTGTCTGTGTGACGCTTATACAGACAAAAACGGATAAAGAACACTGTTAATTTTATGTGAACAATAATGTTCTGATACCAGTGAATTATTATTAGTATTAATCCTCTTTTGTCTTTTGTAGCATGTGGCTCATTTTCTGGCTCTTTCATCGAGTACTTTGCCCATGCCATGAGTAAGTTTCTCTGTAAAACATTCATCATCATGGCACCACAGAACGTTAGGCTACTGCAGAAAACCTGTAGCCCTACGTTATCCTGACGATGACCTTAATTGCCGGTCTTCAACTACTCCAGGCTATCCAGTGAGGAGAACGTACCCGCAGGCAGCCTCAGAGAGACTAACCATCGCCAGCGATGCTATGACAGAGGCGCCATTCGACGATCTTAAGGAGGACAGCTTTTGTGAACAGCAGGAGGAGGTTAGCAGGAGTTCAAAGAGGCTGCTGCCAGATCGGAGTCATGCCGCCCACAACCGCGCTAATGAGAAGCTGGTGCATTTCATCGTAAAGCAGCGCATGGTGGAAGAACACCTTCTGGTAGGACTAATGGAGCTACTGTATGTCTTGGATTGATGTTTCAGTGCTATGTGGTTTGACAGGATAAATCAGTTCTACATGTTGATAGCAAAGGTTGTTGGAGAAACACACTTTAATGACTGTACTTCAAGGTGGAGTTTTTTACAGCTTTAAAATCAGGCTGTAGCCCAGGAGGAATCCCCAGCTCCCCCAGCTGCATGTCAAACTATCCTTGAGCAAGATACTGATGAGTAGTTGACACCTTGCATGGCAGCCTCTGCCATCATTGTGTGAATGTATGGGTGAATGTGACAAGTGTTGTGAAGCGCTTTGAGCTGTGAGCAGTGTGTAGCACTATAGAAATGCAAGTCCATTTACCATTTTGATGGTACAGTGTCTTGTAATAGGGTGAATGAACATTTTCCAAAATGTTATGACATTTTATAGACCGAACAACTAATCAGTTAAACAAACAAGAAATCAATAGAATAATAGATGATGAAAATAATCTGCATTTGCAGCCCTTATATTTACCAAGAAATTGAAAGAACTCAATCAGAGTTATGTCAAAATATAAGGGTGTGCGCAAAGCTGAACCAAACTGAACATTTATCAAACAATAATGTTTTTGAGTTCGAAATATGGTTTATTTTTTTAATATTTGACTTCAGAGTCTATGTTGTTGCAAGAGAAACTGATGTCATCCACTGAGAGATTCTGATGTTGTTAAACAATCAACTGTAAAAGTATTCATCCTTCAATAGGGATTGTGTGTAGCACTAAAAGAGACCAAGCAAGGTGAGCACTTGTCCCTGGGCGAACAAACCCACAGTTCTTATTATTACTCCCTATACAGGCTGTGATCCGTGGGCAGGAGCAGTCCAGATGGCTTCGCTCCTTCCTGAGTGCCAATCGGAGACGGGTGGTGAACATATACCTGGAAGATGACCAGCAGTTGGACCAGGTCTACTGTTACCTGAACGAGCTCTATGCAACGGCCGCGGCCACCGCCACTTGCCTGTCGGAAGTGAAATCCATGGAGCGTGTCCCCTTTGTCCTGGATGTGCTTCTTCCTGAGGTGAGCTAAAGCTCTCATCACGGCTCACCTGTGTGGTTTTACTCTGTTACAATATATGGTGTGTTTTATGATACGCAGTTCGGCTTGTTTAGTAGAGTTGTGGTAACATGATCGTCCTCCTGTGCAGGCCATCATCCACGCCATAGCTGGGGTGAACAATGTGTCCGTGAAAAAGGCAGAGGAAAGGTACATGAAGGGCCGCAGCATCAGTAACAGGTGAGAGTTTGGTGCATTTAAAGCTGAAATAGACATCTCAAACCCTCTTCCACTGTCCAAAGCAAAAAAACACAAGTATCTGAATTTTTATCTAGAAACCCTGATCTCAGAACTATGACAAGGCAGAATAAAACACTGCTGTATAAGTAGACAGGTTTTGTTACTTCCTGATCTAGCAGAATTAAAGGCGGTTTTGAACTGTCATGGGTCCCGCTGGTAAGGGGAAACGTTTATCAACGGGGGAACAGACTTTGACACATCAGTGCCTTCAGTGCTTGTTTTACCTCGGTTTCCCTCATTTTCCCTATTCACCTTCTTTGCCTGCTCCCTCAGTGGGGTTCTTTTTCTTCAGTTTACTGATACTTGGGGATAACAACCGGGGAGAGCAATGCTTCTTCCTGTTTTGGTTGCGCAATGGCAGGCACGCTTCCGTAATTCGACCCCTTCACCAGGAAAAGAATTTAGCCGGTTGGGCAGGCCCAACTAGCATAGTGACTCGACAGTGGTGTCAGTTTTCTACATCCATCACACTGTGCGATCAGTAATCTTCAGAATGAGAAGTTCAATCAAAAACGATGTTTTTTTCCAGTTTAAACATCAAGACACTATTACACTAAATACTGAGTTTGACAAGTGACCGTTTTGTTTTGTTTTTATTTCAGAGAGCGGCAGGAGTTTGATCAGATGATCGAACGGCAAATGAGTCAGAAGAACAGTGCACTTGCGTTATTCTGACCCCGTCACTCATGAAAAGTATTGTAAAAACAGAACCTATTTTTGTATTGACCGCTGACATGATTTTTCTAAATGTTTGTTGTTGTTTTGTTTTTTTTCAAGATAATGTTGCAGCATGTGTGCCTTACATAAAAGAACACGAAACACTGTAAATACTGGACTCACAAAAGCTGGTTTTATAACATTAATAATGTTAACAAAAGCTTGACAATCTCATTTAACTGCATTCTTGCTGCCAAATAAAAGAACTTTTCTCTGTTCCTGCTGTGTGTGCTACATTTTGTCCCACAATAAAGGCTTTTGTTCACTAAGGGATGAATAAAAAACATCATCATCTGAGCACCGTATCCCAGGGGATAGATGAACCCAACGGCACAACCACAAGGGGGCCTCAGGGCGAACACGAGATGCTGGGACCCCCTTCTGACAAACTATTGCTGTCAATCTGTTGGTTTACGCCGAAATCACCACCCATCAGACATCTTGTAACATTTGTGTGATACAGTAGTGCAGAAATTTCAAAATGCATAAAAAGTGTGAGCCTGTGGCTGTACCCGTCTTCTTACGGTCCCTAGCGTCATTAAAAGATCATTCTTTTTCATTCAACATTTGACCTTTGACATTGCCAATTGACACGTGACCTCTGCAGAGCTCCATTAAGACCACAAGAGGAACCAGAGTCCCAAAAGAGGAGGTGAGAGGTAAGAAGAAACCACATGCTGACATTGTAACATCTGAGTATTGTAGTATAAAATTTTCTGGATCTTTTATGTGCACTTTGCTGCCTGACAACAGTGAGACAGTGTTTCTGACACAGTCCTTTCATCCTGCTGCTGTTTCATTACAGGACTTAAATGCTGCCATCACCAGACTACTGTGCAGTGTCGTCCATCTTCATCTACAGTCCCTCTGCACTGCAACCTCCACGGGCTATCACTTGTGTGTTCTTGTTTGATTATTTTAGTTGTTCTGCACGATTGTGGTCAGAATTCAACACGAGTCTTAAGGAGAAGTTGGGCGACAGCAGCGGTTACACAACTTCCGTTTGCCAATTTGGTGAAAAAATAGTGCTGCTATTGATGTATGTTGGGTACTGTCATCACACAGTCCACCTTGACAGCTTAATTAGATTATGTTTATTTACATTATGTTTAAAGAGTAACGCCACCAATTTTACACATTAAAGTGTATTTATAGGTTTTGGAGAATACTACTGCATATGAGAAAAGAGGTAGTGTAAAGCCTTTTGTGGCTCCAGAGGAAGCTGCATGTCATCTGATAAATTAACACTTTCATGTGTAAAATTGGTTGAGTTACACTTTGAACATCATCTAATTGTCTGTTATTGTGTATTGTTTCAACATTTCTGCAAAAGGTGTAGCATAATAACCACACACTCAGAGACATTAGTTTGTATTAATTTATGAATACAATTATTAACTTGAGTTTGTAAGATATAGCAAACACACCCTGAGTATGTGAGCTATCAGAAGAAAAGGCCCAAGGTAAATAAAATGGCCTAATAAAGAGCCAGAGTCCAGTTTAACTTCACACAAAGTACACAGGAGACAATTGTACAACAATGACTAACAGAGCTATAAATCACCTAAACATCTTGATTGTGGTTCAGGGTAGAGACGAACCGGGGACGGACAATTAGCACTGTTCCCAGTAGACCTCACTCGTGCACTGTGCAATAAAAACTCTGCACATAACCCATTTCTCATTTTGGTTTGTGTTATTATTTATTCATAACAATACACTGCCACACTGATTATAATCACACTGTTTATATTTGTACATAATATGTATATATATATGAGTCTATTTCTAATCTTTTTATATATATATATATTTTACTATTATTATTGTTTATTGTAATATTACTGTCCTTTGGCTGCTGTGATGCACAACTTTCCCCCATTTGCGGAACTAATAAAGGGATTCTGATTCTGATTCTGATTTTTATTGCATTAAGAGTAGCAGCTGTGGCACAATTATTTTTTCAGCAACCCTAAAAAATATTTACTATGAATAACTATTAATAATTAATAATTCACTATGTAGTTTGGGGGAGGACATTTTTGGGGAGGAACTAAAGAAAAAAAGCTCTCTTTGTTTTCACTACTGAATAAACTGAATAAACAAAGTCACGTTAAAAGACAACACAATTTCATACTGTTTTACTTTATTTGGCGGACCCTGTCACCTTTCTAACTTCATACAGTGTTCTGGGGGAAAAAATATGTAAATATTTCTGAGTTTGTACAAGTACCTCATTAATATTGTATATAATACAACTGTCAGTTTGAATTTCTTCTCCAAAACTTCATAATGCCCCTTTGCGGCAGTAACTACTCCCAACCACACGGGGGCAGCACGACGTCATCGCTCTGTCATCGCTGTCACAACCAAAACCAGCGAAGAAGAAGAGCATGGAGCAATTTCCCACCGTGGAAATGGCGCTCTGAGGTGAAGAAGCCTGAAGTCAGAGGGAGCATCTCGTGCCTGTCAGTCAGTTGAAGCGCCCAGAGGGCTCTACGCATGAGTTGTACTTTGAAAAGGAGCGGATTATGACAGAGGAGAGAAGGAGTCGGGAGATTCGTCAAGGAAATCAACATATTCGTGGCTCCGCTAAAGCCGTCAACATCGATCGGGCAGGTAGTGTAACGTTGGTACTAGCAGCTAGCGGCACATTGCATCACGTTTTCCAGCCTAGTTGGGAGAGGGCTAGTGTTAACTGGACTAGCTCCCTAAACTCGCGTGCGCTGGATACATCCTCAAAAAGATTTATATTAAGAACGCGACTTGTTTCTAACGAAGATTGTGCCATGATGTTGCCAGTAGCTACAAGCTAGTTAGGTTGGTAATGCCAGACTTCATCACAGCTAAAGCTAAAGCAAGACCTAGCTAAATTCCAGGATTGGAGTAACGTTCGAGGCTCGTTGCCGGTGTCAGTGGGATTACATTGTGATGCTGGCTGTGGCAAATACTAACATTATCCCTGATTGTCAGCCCTGAAGTGGGTCGTGGTAAGACTAACGTAGCTACGTAACGTTACTGCTTTGCTAACATTAACGCCAGCAATCGCTGTAGCTTGCGTTAGCGAAAGTAACAACGTAACGTTACCTCGGTCTACACTAGCTAGCCACCCCGACTTTGTTTTAACTAGATCAAATTAGCCCACTTTAGGGATAAACTGCAACTGCGTCGCAGTTAGTTGTTTGTTGTAACATACATCTTATAAAAAGCAGACACAGCGTTTAATAACTGCTGTCAACCCCCAGTGCTTATGTTTGAATATGGCTTGGTTAGCTAGCTTAACTTTTAACGCTGAACTCGGATAAACTGTAATCCTGCATGACCTTGCAAGCTAACTGGGTAGCCCGCTAACGCACTGAGGAAAGTGTGTGAGGCAGCTTCCAGCCCTTATTCAGCACCAATTAACATAAGGACATTTTCATTACGTTCTTACTGTGGCCCGTGTTTAACCGCACTGAGCATTACATTGTACAAAGTGAGCGGTCGCTGGTTTGTTTACATTATGTCAAGCTAGCTCAAAGCTAACGAGCGCAGATGATGAGGCTAATCTTTGCTCTGTAGATGCTAACGAAAGAGCTCGCATCAGCCTTTTTAACTAACTTTTAAACACCTCAGACTTCTGAATAGTGTCTCATACAGCTGAGGGTTACACTTTGAAGCATTTCTCGGTGTTAACAAGTTGGGATATGTTCTAATCTTACGGGTGGTTACACACAAACTTTGCGAATGTTGACACACGTGAGCGCGAGATGTATTTGGCGAAGCTGGATTTGTCATTTGAATTTGCAAATTTGCTCGTGTGAAATCTTTTGAATCTGTCAGTAGGTCTGTAACACCGTGGCGACGCCTCTCGGTGTATACATCGGGCTTGTTTAGCGGGTAATTGTTACAATAAGCCTTCATGTTTAGTCTCACGTCATGGCATGTGGCTGCGCATTGACAGGCTTGTTGCGCGGGAGTTCACTTGAATCCTCTGCGTTTAGCGGTGTGGTCACAGAGGGCAGTGTTGGGTCCGATTTCCACTTGAGTTGGCCTTGAAAGCGCCCCTGTACAGTATATACTAGACTACAGGAGATAGTATTATCTATCTGGAGCACTACTGCAACAACAAGGCGGAGGGGGAACATAAACATTTTCAAAATTGGGTCAGTAATTTAAAAATATTAGTTTTCAACAGAGGATAACACAAACAATCATTTAAAAAATACTTTTTTACGTGTTTTCAGATAACACAGATTTTTTTTTTTTTTTTAGTTTAAGAGATAAGGTGAGGTTATTCGAAAGTTCTTGGGCCCTGTCTAACCTGGATTTGTTGTATGAAATGTATATTTTTAAAAATAAGTATGATTAAAAAGAACCCAGAATGGTGCAACTGGGTGAGTAATGACATCTGATTTCTCTGAGTTTTATTGGTTTTGTTGTCCCGAGCCTGTAAGTTGGAACATTCACGGTCAATTCGTGTCAGGAAGATGGATTTCATGTCAGTGTTTTGAACAGTGCTTCTACTCCAGCGCTTTATCAGAGCTCACATCTGCAAACAGATGTGTTGCATGCAGTGTGCCATGCGTGTTGCTGTTGATCAGAACGCAAACCCAGCTGCAGCACCAGTTGTCAGCAAGTTTGCTGACGGTACGTTTCCTGACAACTGGGGGTGCAACTGTGTGTTTGAAAGAGAGAGAGACCTCTTTTGTACTGTAAAACCCAGCTGAGCAGACGAAGCCTGAAGTGGATTTATGGGGTAGGAGGAGTTTAGAAAGAGCCTGTTCACAGGTTCTCGTTTTAGTTTGTCTTATTAATGTTTAATAAGCGAGAAAGTATCAAGTACAGTGATATTTTGACGTCATAACTTTAGCAAATATTTCGTAGTATTTTTAGGGAAGGGTAGATCAACTAACTGCTGTTTCTAACGCACTGCCTGTGTCCTGTGTTGCTGTTTATACAGTGAACAATGCATGACCTGACTGCCCAAGTCACCAGCAGCCTGCTGCCTTTCCCAGGAGTGACTATCGATGCTCTGGGGGAGGATGAGATCACCCTGGACTCTGTGCTCCACGGGAAGTTCACTGTTGGTAAGCTTATTTTTGACTCATCAAAGATTTATGAATTGATTTATTTTGTTCACTCTATCCTTAGTCGTAATAATAAATCAAAAAAATAAAAAATGTCTGAATGCCTGAATTAACAAGTCAGATACAGTTATATTATAAACATTGTGTTATTGTACAATGAGGTATTTCTAACACACAGATGCGGAACACAGTCAATTTCATAACAATTGATAGGAATGGTTTCCTGCAGCCAGTAAACAATTTAAACATGGAAGTCCCTGTAGAATTGCAAGGTGTAACAAATTATTCCAAAATTTGAGTTTTGAATTTCATGATGCATCAGTCTTCTACATAAACACTTACAGATGTACAACCGGCTGCAGGTCACTTGCTATCTGATGAGCTGTTTAATTCTTAGATATTGCACTCAGCTTGGTTATAATCCTCGATCTTAAAACCCCTCAACCTTTGTTTTTGTTGTTTGTGTGTTTGCAGGCCGCAGTGGGCTGGCCTGGCTGGCCTGCGGCCCCCATCTGGAGGTAGTCCATGCATTGACGGGAGAACGGCTGTCTGCGTACTGCTTCAGTGGTGGAGGCGAGCACCCGCCCAGTGTCCTCGCTGCCAGGGACTTCAGCTGGCTCAAACGGTCAGAGCTATATTTCACTCCGTCTCTTCATCAGTCTTTGATGTCAGCAACTGTCGGAACTGCATGCTTTTACATTTTGTTAGAGAAAAAGACTTTTGGTATGTTGATTAAAGATGGTGTTGAAGAAATATGGAATGTGAATTTCTTTGCTTTTTTCTTTCATTAGGTCTGGATTGCTGGTTGGCTTGGAGGAGGCAGAGGGCAGCGTGTTGTGTCTTTATGACTTGGGACTTTCACGGGTGGTCAAAGCTGTGGTTATCCCAGGCAGGGTGAGTCGGCATTTTAGAATTGAGATGCTTATAATGTGATTTGTCCATTTTTGCATACTACAAGAGTTTGAAAATAAGCAGCCTATCCTCTTTTATCCACCATGACCTGAACTTCGTACGTCTGCCTTATTTTCTTCTTCTCTCTTGTTGTCTAGATTACAGCCATTGAGCCATTAGTGAGTTATGGCGGAGCGAGCACTTCGACACAGCACCTTCACCAGAGTCTGCGTTGGTTCTTCGGCATTGCGGCAGTAGTAACGGATCTGGGTCACGTCTTGCTTGTGGACCTCTGTCTCGACGACCTGTCATGCAGCCAAAGTGAACTGGAGGCTTCAGGTTAGCAAACGTTGGGTTTGTGTGTGTTTGAATTACTTTTTTTCATGTCCTTGTCCCTTGCAACTTCTCTTCTCTAAACAATTCGTTTTCCCCTATTTTGCACACCAAATATCTTTCGCTTCGCAATCTAAAACCATCTTTTTTGTTTTCACTTTCTGTTCCCAGACCTGCAGGTAGTCACTAAATCTCCCACAGAAATCCCCAGGCTTAGAGAAGTCAGCACCAGACAGGGCAGACATCTTTGTCTGCAGCTAAATGGGCCAACAGGAGTCGGAGTCACAGCTCTGCAGTACATCTCCAGGACCAACCAGCTGGCGGTGGGATTTTCTGATGGATACTTACAGCTGTGGAACATGAAAGCTCTGAAGAAGGAGTGAGTTGTATTTTTATCAGAATTATCAATGGGGGTTGGAAATACAGCAAAAAGACTGTAGAAAATAATCATAAGACTCCATCCTTTTGAACTCATAAGCAGCTAATAAAATGTAATGTTAGGCCACTGATGGGTATACGTTGTTCATGTGTGTCTCTGTAGGTTGTACATTGTTGTTTGATTTGTCACACGTAGATACCACTCCCAGTTAGAAGGTGGCAGGGTGCCTGTGCACGCCTTCACCTTCCAGGAGCCAGAAAATGACCCCAGGAACTGTTGCTACCTCTGGGCTGTCCAGTCTTCTCAGGACCTGTAAGTCTCACATATAACAAGTGCTCCATCTTGACACATTATCTTTTGTTTTGCTGTTCCAAGCTCTTATTTTTACATTCCCTCCCACACAGCGAGGGAGATATGGTCAGCCTCCGCCTGCTTCAGCTGGCCTTCAGTGAAAGGAAGTGTTCAGCTTCTGGGAAGATCCTCTATGAGGTCTGTAGTGCATACATGCATGTACACTAACATTAACTCTCTAGTCACTTCAATTCTTCAGTCCCATCAAATCTGCTGACCTCCCTGACTCATTACCATACCTTTTAAAATTTCTGTCACTCAGGGTCTGGAGTACTGTGAGGAGCGTTACAGTCAGGATTTAGGGGGCTCAGCTTTTCCTCTCAGGGCCCAGGCCACCAACACACGCCTGCTGAGCTGCCAGACCATCGAGAAGTTCAGACCCCATCCTGACAGGGATGACAGCATGAACGAAGGTGAGCCTGCTTCCCCCGAGACCATCTGTGAAAGACGGCAGTACCTAGGGATCTAATTCATGCGGATTTGTAGCATTTCCAGTAATGTTTGACATAGAAAAATGAAACCTTTAACAGCTATACTATTTTTTGTTGTGATTAAATTTCTTCTTACTTGCCTTTATGTTCCTAATCAGTTCACCCACACCTCTTCTCATTTTCAGTTGCATCTCCAGACACCAGCGTGTCTATCTTCAGCTGGCAAGTGAAGGCGTATGGTCAGGGAAATCCATCTACCTACATCGGGGTTTTTGACATCAACCGTTGGTACCACGCACAAATGCCAGACTCTTTAAGGTACAGGAGAGATATAGCATATTGTCTGAAACCTTTTCTCCCAGCTTTACTCACTGTTTGATTGTACAGATGTTTGCCTAATATGTGTATATGATGGCAGAAGTGCATCAGACATGGGACGGCAATTAGGACACATGCACACAATGAAGTATACTTTAAATATTTAATTCATTAAACAGATGGAGAAACAGTAGATATGACAGAAAGTAGACATTTGGGATCCTGATAAAACCATTTCAAAGTGTCATTTACATGATTTAATTATTACTCAGATTACTTAACAAAACAATGGCACAAAACAGGAACAATAGACGCCGACAGTTGCTCATGTCGTTCGTCGTAACAGCAGTGGTGCATGTAATAGGTAACTCATTGCGTCCTCTAGTTCTCCTGGGGTTATTGTAATGATTGCTTTTTCTACTGTAACACTGCACTTCCCTCGCACCTGTGCGTCGTCAGAACGGGGGAGTCTCTGCAGAACTGCCCCTACCTGGCCGTTTGGTCTCTGGACCCTGTGGTGAAGATGGTGTCTTCGCACGTCCTCATGGATGCGGTGGTGCACGACCGCAGCCTGAGCAGAGGCCTGCCCTTCACCTGCCCCCCACCAGAACAGTACTTCAACCCCACCACGTATAACTTTGGTAGGTTTAAAAACAACCTCAATGTGAGATTAAATGGAGAGTTGATAAAAATGTAATATTAAATCATCTCCCAGGTTGATGTAACTATTGCCTGTGTATTACTGTAGCCTGTCTGCTCAGGAATTGCGGGTGCAGACATGCCCAGGCGTGTAGTTGAAATCTGATTTTACTAATGAGGTTGATTGACTGTTTTCTTTTCCCCTCCCTTTCATCCTACAGATGCTACCTGCCTGCTCAATTCTGGAATTGTGCACTTAACCTGCTCTGGGTATCAGAAAGAGGCAAGTGTCTGTTCTGTCATACAAACTTTCCCCTCATTATGTTAATAATAAGAATAATTTAACAGTCATTAATTTAATAGCATTAAATCCAAATGTCGATTGTAGGAAGAGAAATTGTGACTGTTTTTTATAAGTGCACATGGGGTTTCTTCTGTAATATTTAGCCTTTTCCTTGTGTTTTCTTTTGTAGAAATAAACATTAGATGATATTATGCCTATAGCTGAGATTGTACAATATGTATACTTATTTATACAGGTAGGATTTTTGTGTGAAGATGATATGAATGCAAAGTTGGCTGCTTTTACAACAACACCTCACATTGTCTTTATCAGACCCTGAGCTATTTGAAGAAAGCTGCTCCTTGTTCCAGTGACATCATCTCCACCAGCTACTCCCGCTGTCTCATGTCCGGCCTACTCTCATCTCGCCTGGCTGACACCCAGGCCTCCAGCCTCTCTCAGGTACACACCCTTAAACAGAGTAATATGTCTCAAGATCCCCAGGCTACTTCCTCTTTTAGCTCAAATTAATGAAAATCTTTCATACAAAAGAACACACCAAATAAATACAATATTTGTTCAGGAGCTTTCATAGTAATCTGTGCATGTAACTCAATGTCATTAGGAGGAGCAGCTGGATGCCATCTTGTCCACAGCGGTGGAGACCAGCTCCTTGGGACTGATCACTGGCTGTATTAAGCAGTGGACTGCAGAAGGTGAGTCGTATGGTAGAAAACTCTTGTTTCTCAAACTGCTCGGCAAAACCCATTATCCCCATTTCAGTAAGTATGTGGTGAAGATGTTCAGTGTTACATCTCATAGACATAAAAACAGTATTTAAAAGCTTTCCCTAAGCCCATCAACAAGCCCAGTCAACTCTTAACACTTGCATTTCTGCGTGTCCTCAACAGAGCAGCCTGGTTCTGCACTGAACCTGCGCTACATCCTGGACTGGGCCTGGAACAAAGTGGTCCAGACCAAGGAGGAACTGGATGGCTTCTGTATGTTTTTAAATGCTTTTTATTTTTTAATCAAGAGACATTTTGAATTATTATAGAGAGAGAGAGAGAGAGAGAGAATATTGTTTCGACACGCCAGAGATTAAAATCAGGCTAGATCATATTTGGTCATATCAGGTGGTCATATTTTTATTTGCATAAACTGTTGGGAAGGTAAATAAACCCTTCAGGGTGATGACAGCTCAGACTTCCCGGACAGTATATATTTTTTTTACCTTACCAAGAATAGAATGCCGAACTTATTGATATTGAAAAAAGTAAAGTGATATAAATTCCTACCCTTTTTTCCTCACTTTTCTATACTGTTTGCAAGTTTGCTTCACGTTATACATTTTATTTATAATTGCCTCACCTCCTGTGGGTGTTCGTTCCTCAGGTGCGCCGCTGTTTGACAGCTCCTCCAACTTCACAGACCCTCAGACGATGCAGCTGCTGCAGCACAGCCAGAGGCTGCTCGGTAACCTCGGTACCATCTTCCACTGTCTGCTCAGCGAAGCTCAGGAGCTCACACAGAAAGGTGCCACATCCACACAGATAGTCACATGTAGAAGTGTCATATTTCCCCCGTGATGAAAGTGGAAATTGGTTCAGCCAGTCACGCAGACGCTGTTTTAATTCACATATGTGCTAAACTTTAATGAAACACTCCTGCCGTTCTAGCACCTCACATATTCATAGTTTGGTACACTTTTAGCTCTTATGTGTTTTCCTTGTGCGCTTGGTTTGGATCATTTATAGTTATTGATTCTGGTCGTGTCTTCCTTTGTGTAGGCCTTGTGGGTCTGATCAACAAGAACATGGTGTCCAGTCTGATTTCCAAGTACGCTCAGGTGGTGCTCTGGTTCTGTCGGACCGGTCTACTACCTGAAGGATCAGGTAAAGTGTTTCCTGAATAAACATAATCCGAGGAAAACTCACCAGCAATTTTTACACAACACAGTTTCTCAGTCAGTGACTAAACAAGTTGTAAGCATGTTAAATGTCTTAAGTCTGCAAGCAAAAATTCAATAAAATTAGCAGAAATTTGTCTGTTTCTCAAGTTCATCTCAGTATACAAACTGTTAAGTGATTGTCAAACTTTACACTGTCACTGTATTCAGTTTTATTTTCTCTTTCCCCACCAGACGATGACGCTCTCCAGATCTCCAGACCTTTCTACACTCACTCAGTCATCAGCAATTATTATACAATACGCAGAGAGGAGCTCACCAGGCTGGCTAAGTGAGTTGTGTTCACTTGAAAACAATTCAGTTTTATGTTTATTATAAAGCAATTAATCAATACTTTAATTTTTTGATTATATTTGTGTCCATAACATTTTTTTTTCATGTTAATGATGTTCTAAGTTGATCTAAAGCTGACACTCTGCTGTTGTCTTCTCAGGGGCAAGTGGTGTGCAGACTGCCTGATGATTGACGGTTTGGTCAGCCAGTGTGGTGAACGCTTGACTAACCTGTGGAAAAGGGACGAGGGTGGGACAGGGCAATACCCACCACCTACACTGCATGTATGAATTAATTCATTATTTATTTTTTAATTCCAATTTCTTTTGTTTATGTCTATTATTAGATATCTAATTTATGTCCAAATCGGTTTGCTCCGGTGGCTCTTACAATATGTTCAGAATTGATTTGATATCTTTTGATCCACAGGCATTGTTGGACATTTATCTACTGGACAGCATTGATGAAGCTGCCAAACATGCCATTGTATCCTTTTAATGAAGTATTTTTTGTGAATTCAGGGGTTGTTTCTTTAGCTGTTACTTTGCTTGGTTAACAGATTTTTTTGTGACTTGATGTATAGTTCTGATATTTTGATGATGGGTAACCTCGTCGTAATCTTAATGTGATGCTCTTATTGTGATTGGAAATCCTAATCTCTCAAATAAGAAACAATGTGCTCAACTAATGCATATAGCATAGTGAATAAACAAAAGAAAATTAAAGGACAGCGCTCCCATCAAACTGTTTATTCTTGCCAAACAGACACACAGCAAAATCCGATTTTTGCCAGAATACACGCTGAAGAAGGGCGTCTTGCCCAAAGTGTCCGTGTGGCAAGAATAAACAGTTTGATGGGAGTGCTTTTGTTATTCTTTTTCTTTTGTAAATCCTAATCTCTCCCAATGATGGACTGTATTAAAGCGACGGCCTGTTTGAGCCTTGACCTGTTGTCCCAGGTGATATACCTGTTGCTCGATGTCATGTACTCCTTCCCCAATAAGGAGGGAGCGTCAGTGGAGTCTTTCCCCACAGCTTTTGCCATCCCTATTGGACTGGTGAAGCTGGTACAAGGCCTCTGGCTGCTGGACCATCATGATCACCAGGTACACACACACACACACACACACACACTCTTTCACTTGACTTACTTTACATTCCTCAAAATTTGCGTACATAGTGGTTATGCAAGGCAAAACAGCTCTAATGTATTTAAAGGGAAATGGAAATTCAGTATTTGTATATTATCAACATTTACAGTGTAAACATTCCTTCTTCTTTGTCCTGACCAGAGTTCATTCGAGCTGCTCCTGCACCCAGCTGCCTCTCAGTGTCAGTTTGAGTGGCAACACGAGCGAGTCCTGCAAGCACTGATGTGTCAAGGCCAACACTCTGTGGCGCTACGATACTTCCACGTTACAAAGCCCCCGATTTCCTCCACCTCCCAGGCCAAGCTCTGCCTGTCTGTACTGCTCCACAACAGGTGAGAACAGAAAGAGAGAGAGAGGGGACTCGGTGGATTTGTTCTCTCTGCAAGAACATCAGCAGAAACATTAAATAGAAATATAGAATTGGAAAACATTGGTGAAGTTTTGCATCGCGAAGCATGAGCAAGAAAAATGGCTTGTTTGTTTTAATATATAAGCCTGATGACAGCTTGATTAGTCGACCTTCACTTATCTTGCCTTTATTAACCAGCCGGTGTGCCCTTCTTCCAGGTGTCTCATAGAGGCGTGGTCTTTACTTCGGCAGCACTCAAATCGCCTCAACATGGGGGAGCTGCTGGGCTTCTTGTATGAGAGCTGCCAGGAGCTGGGCCTCATCAAGGAGCTGCTCAAACTGCCTCTGGGCCTCAGTGAGCAGGTAGGAGATGAGATGTTTGTTTTTAGATTTTCTTTCTATATTGCTGTCTTTTTTAAAACCCAAACCATTGAGTATTGTGCTCGTAGAATAATCTTGTGTTTTTGGATTATAAAGTCGATGACTAAAGCTCGTTGTTCTTGGGTCTTTGTTTCAGGAATGTTTGGAGAAGTTTCTCCAGGGTACAGGGGGTCTTCAGAACAGAGAACTGCTGATGGTTCATTACCTTCAGCAGGCCAACTACATTCCTGCCCTACAGCTGAACAACAGCCTCAAAATGAACCTGGTGGTACGTGTGACACAAAGTATTGCGCTAATTATTGGATTATTTTTGACATACAGTATATGTGAGAATACTTGAATCCCATAAGATTTAAAACCACAATCATTGTCTTCTTTGTTGCTAGAATGAGCGAGACCCAAAGCTTAAAGAACGATCCAACACCAGGAACTCTATATTGGATCAGTACGGCAAGGTTTTACCCCGAGTCCAGAGGAAACTGGCGATGGAGAGAGCCAAGCCCTACCAGCATCCCTACGGCATCCACAGAGAAGGTAAGGAGGTGATTTACGTAAATGGCAACTGGTTTTCATAGCTGCAAGTCAAGTCTGTTGCTCACTGTGTTCCAAAATATGGCTTCATTTTATGTTACACTGCTTTACTTTGTTGCTTGCAACCGCAGTGTCTGTTGTTTCAGCTATATTTAATCTAAATAAAAAACTGTACAAACTCTGCTTCAGTTTCTCGGCCGCAGCCTCTGTCAACCATCACCAAGCGTTCTACCAATGAGAAGGTGATGTCGAGGGCTGGCTTCATCAACAACGTCCTGACCAAGATCGAGGAGGTGTGGTTGGGAAAAGGAGCTACACCACAGTCCTCCCCAGCCAAGAGGTGAGCAGAAAATAACAACAATCTTAATTATATTGTTTAGTTTTGATTTATGTGATTAATTTCTAACCTTTTGTTACCCGTTTGTAGCAGCCCCAGGAGAGCTGATGTTCAGAGCCCCAAGCCCTCCTCCTCAGCACTTCCTGATCCGTTCCTGGGAACTCCCATCACCATGACCTCCAAACGAAAGTCAAGGTAGATTGAACATTAAAGGAAACACTTTCTCTGGCACGAGACAGTTTAATCAGTGTGGCCTAGAGAGAGGGAAATAGTTTACTTGGAAATCCATGCATGTAAATCTTTATACAGGTTCCACGTGTTGAGACAGCACCTTAAAGTCTTTGTATTCCTTCCTCATCTTCAATTTGACCCAGGCTGATGGACTTGGTGGTTCAGCCCTCCTGTCAGACCCCTCGCTCTTTTCTCAGCCCTCCCAGACCTCCCAGCTCCTGGGTTTCTCCAAAGAGCACCAACAAGGCCCCTGAACTCAGTCTGCTGCAAACGCCGCAGGTCGTCAAGGTGAGTACACCGAATGTGGAATTTGTGATCAAAAAGTCGTTTTATTTTGGTATTTTGTTACTTACACTCTTTATGTTTTTGTTGTCTCAGCGAGCTCGAGCCCTGGCGGCTTCCGGCCCTGTGTTCTCAGCCTTCACCCCTCAGTCCATCCTACGCAGCAGCCTGAGGCCCACACCAGTCGCCACCCCTTCTGCCTCTCCAGGACGCTCCATCACCCCACCACTCCGCAGCAAAGAGAGCCGGATCACCTTCATTGAAAAGGCCGAATCTCCTGAACCAGAGAAGGGCATCAGATGGACCAATGGGGTAAGAACAAGCTTTGAGTCAGCAATTACATTTTACAAAGTTGCATCTCATTAGATATTTTTTAAGCTTTATTTAAAACTTTTAAACAAGTGTCGTTACTACTTTGTTCTTATTTGTTCCTTTTGAGGAGTTCAATATGCAATAATCCATTAATATCAACAGATCTCAGTACTCCTGAGCTGCTAATTTTGTGCTCAGTGGTCTGTGTCATGACCTCTTTCAGATCAGTTATCTTCCTCTTTGTAAAGCTGGTAGGTTTGATTTAGCCTTAATAATAAAATGTGTCTTCCAATGTTCTTTTTCTCTCTAGATGGCAGCAGACAGTGAGATCAGCTTGCTGACCAGAGGCCCTTCGCTGTCCAAGGCTACACGTAAGACCTGGTCCTCTCAGCCTGCTGAGGAGGAAGAAGAGGGAGACGAGGAAGTGGAACAACCTAGTGTGAAGTTCCCGCCTCCAGATGGTGGTATTCCCTCGCCACAGCTGAGATGTTTTGAGAGCAAGTCGTCCTCTATCCATGAGGTCGCTGCTGAAAGCCAACCGTCAGACGCAACGCAAGCACGGCTTAGCCTGAGCTTCGACGCCAGCCATGTGTCCATCCTTTCAACAGACACCACTCTGGAGTTCTTTGATGCACCTCTGTCAGAAGAGCAGGGTGCAGAGGAGGGACATACAGCTGCAGAGAACGATGAGGAGGTAGTGACGATTAACATGAAAGGTCTAGCTGAAAAGGAAGAACCAGAGGAAACGCCGTCACCAACCACTGGGCAAACACCTCTCCTGACATCAGAGGATCTAGAGCAAGGAGAAGAAGAGGAGAAGGACGATGAAACATTTGAGGACGTGATGGAGACGGGTCCTGAACAGGAGGCTCAAGACGAGGAAGAAGTCCAGTCTGAAAAGGAGGATGATGAGTCAAGTAACAAACAAGAAGATGCTGCAGCTCTTGACGAAGAGGAGACATCTAGTCACGATCACGGTAATTAATTTGCAGAATTTGCTCTTCGACGACTTATTATTAAAGTGAGTTGCATAATGTTAGTACTGAACAGAAATAAGACATGCTGTCAAACATCACCTGACACATTTTGTATCCGACTAGTCTGTAACCAGGTGACTGAGAGCATAGACTCTGGCACTGAAGTGGAATGTCAGGATCAACCAGAGACAGCTGTGGGACAGGAAGTCCAGCCAGCCGAGTCCATGGAGGTCCCCGAGCAGCTGAAACTGTTTGGAGCCTCTGAACCCAAATGTGAACTGGAGGAGGAGCTGGAACAATCAACAGGTCCACCTTTACATGCTGCATTTACACTGTGAAGAGTTAATATATCATGAACATAGATTAGACTGTAGTGATTGAACATTATAAACAACACGACGGGGAAATGGTATAAATGTAAAGTAGATGTTCTTGAAACAAAGGTTTTTGGCTTTTATTAAACTGTAGGTTGAAACATCATATTACCTGATCATACCAAGGTTACAATAGCTGACTTCATACTTACATTAGAGGATTTTTCTGTGTTATCTGACAGATATGACGGAGTTTGTGCAGAAACATCTGTTTGGCGGTGAACTTTCTCCTCCACTCACCCGCTCAGGAATCCACGACGCATCACAGACTCAGATATTCTTTAACAGGTATGTATGTGTTAACAAACAGATGAAATTAATTTAACAATAGATTGTATTTATTTTTTATAAATCCCACATACACATACACACCCCACCCCATGATAACATTCAGTATACAATTTAAATATGTTAATATACATACATACATAAATATACAAGTAATGCAAAATAATCCTATTTAACAAAATTAAATAAATCGATAAATAATCGTGGGCGTAATCGTAGTTTTGGAAGGATTATCAAATATTAACAAATTATATAACATGGTACAATCCTAAAACATGTGCGTTAGAGTAGGGTCTGCTTGTGTCTTTTGACCACAGGCTTTTTATTATTGCTGGATAATCCTTCTTGAAGTTTTCTGTAGGTTTTGAGAAATTGGGGAAAAAACTAAACATGAATGCGGTCAAGGAACCAGTGATGGTTTAAATGGTTTCAGTTAGATGAAAATTATGTCAATGTTAATATTTGTCATGACAGCATGTCACAATAAATATGGGAATTTGGTTTGTGTTGTTTCCTTTCAGCTGTCGACATGTCTATAATATCATTGTCCTTTCTCCCAGTGAGTCAATCGATGAGGTCGAACAGGAGGAGCAGGCTACTGCTGATGAAGAGGAGGAGGAGCAGGCTGCTGCTGATGAAGAGGAGGAGGAGCAGGCTGCTGTGGTTGAAGAAGAGGAGGAGGTGCAGGCTGCTGCTGTTGAAGAAGAGGAGGAGCAGGCTGCTGCTGTTGAAGAAGAGGAGGAGCAGGCTGCTGTTGAAGAGGAGGAGGAGCAGGCTGCTGTGGTTGAAGAAGAGGAGGTGCAGGCTGCTGTGGTTGAAGAAGAGGAGGAGCAGGCTGCTGCTGCTGTTGAAGAAGAAGAGGTGCTGGCTGCCGCTGCTGCTGTTGAAGAAGAGGAGGTGCTGGCTGCCGCTGCTGCTGTTGAAGAAGAGGAGGTGCTGGCTGCCGCTGCTGCTGAAGAAGAGGAGGAGCAGATGGCAGTTGCTGAAGAGGAGGCGGAGGAGCAGGCAGCAGTTGCTGAAGAGGAGCAGGGAGCTGCTGAAGCTCCCCCAGTGTTCACCAGCCAAAAATCTATTGCCTCTGTCACATCCTCCGAACCAACTGGAACAGACTCCCACTGTGAGGAAGATTGTACACACATGCACATTTACACTGGTGCTCACTGCTACAGTTCTGTTTCACTCGTTTACTTACACACATCTCTTTTCTTCTCCTTTTTTCTTCTCCATTAGCTGTTGTGAGTTTGAACGACAGTGAAGAGCTTTCTAGTCCTGAGTCTGAGGACGAAGAAGATGAGGAGGAGGAGTCTGATGATGAAGAAGAAGAGGAGGAGGAGGAGGAAGAGGAGGAGGAGGACTCTGGTAGTGAGGTGGAGATCATTGAGGAGGTCCAGGGTAATGGGAGACTGCCACCCCTCCAGCCCACTTCAGTCTATGTAGATCATGGACACTTCCTGCCAGGTCTGTCAGAGCAGGAGGCTGCAGAGTTCTCTCTGATCACACCCGGTGCAGAGATGAAGGTAACACATGTAGAGCTGAAACGATTAATCGATCAGTAATCCATTATTTGACGTAAATAATGAAGGGAAAATGTCAAACATTCTCTGATTCCAGCTTCTTTAATGTCAGGATGTGCCACTTTTCTTTGTACTGTATTGTGAAAAAAATGAATATCTAATTTTAACTTGTTACCTTTTGGTTCTGTAAAGACCATGCTTTTCTGATGTTTTACTGACTAAAATGATTAATCAATTCATTGCAAATAATCATCCTGTGTGTGCCCCATTACAGTTGGTAGAGGAGGACATGGAGGGTGAGGTGGTGATGGTCAGACTCGGAGCAGATGAAGAAGGGATGGTGGCAGACATTGAAGAGCAAGGGTCATCATACATGGAGCTCAAGCCCTCGACGACTCTCCTGGTGCCCCTGGAGCTCATGGAGGGACAGGACGGCCTGGTGGACAGCTCTCAGCTGGGTCTTTGTGAGCTCCCGCAAACCGTTGAGCCAGACGACCGGAAGTCTGAAACAAACAGCGGCTTCTCACTGATGCTGGACATGGACGAGGACGCGGATAAAGACGCAGGAACGCTACCTATGGAGAATGATGTGCAGTTCACTGATCCCCTCATTCTGTCTCCAGCAGTGGAGGCTACTGATGAACTTGTGGAGAAACCCGAGGTTATTGTTTTGGGCACAGATGATCAGGATCCTGTCCTGTCTGGAGAAACTGCTGAAGAGGAGCAGAGAGTGGAGACGGACGTGTTCGATGGAGTAGATGGACAGATAGAGTCTGAACTTGCTTACCTACAAAGTGAAAACATTGAGGCAAACCATGAGGCAGAGGATGCTAAAGATCCGATGGAAGCAGAGTTGGTGATGGTGGCTGAAGATCAGGAATCCGCAGGTTTTCTGCTTTCTGCGCCAACTCCAGTGGAGGAACTCGAAGTAGTTGTTGATGTCAAAGACTCTACGGCAGAAAAAGATGGTGCTGAGGAGGAGATGGAGGAAGAGGAGGACAAACCAACACCCGCTGAGGACCAGGAAGAGCCTGAAGAGAATGGACCTGTTGATACCGACACAGAGATTGCCTCCAGCGCACAGACGGAGGCTGTTGTGGAGGAGAAAGAGCAGGAGCTCAAGGCCTCAGCAGAGACAGACGAAGAGAACGGGGAAGAAATCAAGATGGCGACAGAAACAAAAAGGAGAGGGAGGGGAAGACCGAGACAACAGAAAGATGTTGAAGAGGAAAAACAGACCGAGCCAGAGGAACAACCTGTGCCGGAGACCCCCTCTTCTCTGAGGAAAAAGAAAGCTCCCTCCACCCCAACCAGGAGGACCACCAGAGGGAGGAAAGTTTCCTTCATCTCTCCTGTCACAGAGGAAGCAGAGGAGCCACAGGTGGATGGGAAAGTAGAGGAGGCAGAAACCAGCACCCTGGTCCCTGCCTCACCCAGTCGAACACTTAGAAAAACCAGACAGAACAAAGAGACCACAGTCCGAGTTAGCACACCTCGGAGGAGTACTCGCAGTTCTCAGCCAGAGCCTCCTAAAGGAGAGGAGGAGCAGCAGGAGGAGGCAATAGAAAATGACACATCAGTTGCATCAACCTCCAAGGCCTCTTCACCAGCCAGACGACGTGCCTCCCAGAGGGCAGTGTCAACAAGGTCCAGCAAGAATAGTAGTGAGGAGGATGAAATCAAGGAGGTACAAGAGGACGAGGTCATCAATACACGCTCTTCTCGGCGAACACCGGCCAAGACTCCCACGCCGGCCAAAGGCAGGACCACTCAGGGAAACACTCCACGGAGGTCCAGCAGAAAGATACCGAGCAGCAGTGAGAAGGTGGCGCCAACGACGTTAGAGATCCTGAAAGAAGAGAAGGAACCGGAGGAGGTGTTTGCGTCCCCTGCCACACGAACCTCCAGGAAAACTAAGCCTGAAGCATCGGAGTCGGAGCCCGTCCTGCTGGAGGAGGAAGAGAACAAAAAACAGCAGGTTTCCAGCCCCGGCAGGACGACTCGACGGTCCAACCGCAATACCTTAAATGTTTATCCACAGGTAAGGATTCAAAAATGTTCATATATCATCCATCTCCCATCTCATGTTGACTGGCTATTTTTATTACTTTTCTCTTTTATGTTTGACACGACTTTCACTTAAATGTTTTACCTTTACAATATTATTTTCTGTTTCATCCATTTTTTCCATTATCCATTTTAATAAACCCCCATCCATCCATCGTTGATCATTTATCATTTACATTTAACACTCGCAGGTAAAACTGGTTCCCATATCACTTCCTCAGAGTGCAAGGAAGACGCGAGGCGAGACCGTTACCGAAACTACACAAGACGGTGAGGTGAACTCCCTTCGACGCACTACGAGGAAACTCTGGGATCAGCCGGAGGAAGACCTTCCCCTGCTGGACTCACCGCTGGAGGTGGATTCTGAAACCCCTGTCGCCGACGCCCTCATCAAGAGACTCAAGGATGAAGAAGAGAAGCAGGAGGGTACGTATGAGGCTGTGTTCAGACTGAACATAGGATGGCAGCGTGTTAATGAACCCTCTGAATTCTGAAAGCTTGTTGTAGCAGAGCTTAACACAAAACTATCACTCATGACATGATGGAAATTCACCTTATTCATGCAATTTTTCAGGTTTGCTTCAAATTTGCTCGATACTTAGATGGAAACATGGCATCAGTTTTAACATGTAAAGATGTTTATATTTATGGACATGAACGTATAAAACTCTTTCTTACACAGGCACTGTAGTCGTCACCAAGATGGTAAGAGCCAGCAAGAGGAGTACAAAATCCTCAGTGGAGCACGTTCCCTCGCTACTTCCCGAACCTGAAGAGGACGAGTCCAGTCCAGGGGAGCACTCGTTCATCTACTCCCCCTCACGGAGAAGAACAAGAGGTGAGCTGTGTGTTGTTTCCCTGCACATCTGTCCCTCCATTTATTATCCATATCCGGACGTCTTCTAACCCTGCGTTGTGTCTGTGTGCCAGCGACCAGAGGAGAGTCTCCCGGACCGAGTGAAGAGTCTGCGGCGCCTGTCACTCGCAGCAGGAGAAGAGTCGTCAAAGACGCCTCTGTTGCTCCTCGTGTAAGTGCTTTGACACATGTGCTCCACGCTGTTTTCAACCTGAACCAATTAGTCCGTCGGTCAGAATATGTAATCAGCTCGTTAGCCGTACACAAAGCAGGTAGTTGGTTGTGATTCTTCCTCAAAAACGAAAAGATCAAAAGCTTTAATTTTAGACTAAAACTAATTTTGACTAGTGTGATATTAGCTGTTACATCAGCTTTGGACTAACTTTGTTTTCCTGCCGATCTCTACTTTTGGTTTGTCACGTAGCTGTGTTCTGCTTGACTTTGGACAGTATGTTTTAAACAAAGAGCCTCATCACTGCTCTGAAGTGTCTCGAGGACTATATCTGAATTTGAAAATCAGAATAATCACCTTAGTTTTGCAAGAGAAATAATGCACAATAGATCTTTTGAAAAGCATTTCTATTTTGTAATCTTCCCCTTTTTTTCCAGGACGATATTGCTTCAGAAGATCACATGGACGTTGAGAAGGCAGCAGACGGTCCTAAGACCAGAAAAACAGGCAAACGAACAGCCAAGTAAGATCCTGTTTCCCAAAGAAAAATAACTAATAGACCCCTGAGACTGAGGATAAGACAAGGAAATGCTTAGCTATCGAAATTTTGGTCTAGTATTTGAAAGCAGTTTACTAAAAAATAATTCTCCCCTCCTTTAGATCCAAAACGGTTTCAGAGCCGCCTCCCATAGCAGAGGCGGCCGTGCTCTCACCCGTGCCCAGTCCAGCTGATCCGGTCCCACGAGCCCTGAAGAGGATTAAGGGTGCGGAGGCCCCGACCTCGAGCGGTAACCTTCGCCGCAAACGCATATTGGACGCCGCTTTTCCAAAACCTGTCACACGGAGGAAGAAACTCTAAGGAAAGGTCAGTGTCGGTGGTGGTTTTAACCCGGTGAACCTCAGACAGCCACCAGAAGATTTGGACCGACTCGTTCAGGAGCTGCAAATGAAAAAAAAAGTGTCTGCCTAAAACTCATGATGGTTCTATTTCCTCAAACGCCTCACAGTGCTCATGTTTGTATGTCGACAATGAAATAAAAAGCAATGTAGGCATGAAAATATATTTTCGGGACACAACACACACACACACTGACTGCCAGCAGTGTGAGAGAGGACTATATTTTTAGAGTTTACACGTCCCGCTCGTATTAACTAGACTTCTCTTCATATTGTGTCTGTGGCCACTTTGTGTTGGACATTTTTTGCGACGCTCCTCGTAACCCTCTTCCCTCTCTGGGCGCAGAATGGCACAAGGGAAAGCAATCGGTGTGGGCTTCTTAGAAGCTCCTGTTAATAAAACCAGAGCGAGCGAACTGAACCTGCCTCTGATAAAGAGGTTTTATAGACATGTTCTTTTAAGGTTTTTTTTTTTTTTCTGTTCTTTTTTTTTCTGTTGTCGTTTACTTTTAAGATTTCGAGGCCTGCTGTTTTTTCTATTTAAGAAGAAGAGCAAACCAACCCAGTGGAGACGAGATTTCTACTGATACATTTGTATATAGTCCTTTTTGCTATGTTCCAAATAAAGTTAATAAATAAATCCTAAAGAATTATGTTCATTTTGAAGTTTTAAGTGTGTCTGGAATGCGTTTGATCATCTAATTAGACTGCCTATGCCATAGTCTTAAATTTTTAGTCAATCTGGGGAACCTTTGTGTGAAAGAGGCACAGACTTGTACACTATCGCCATCAGGTTTGGACTGTTTTTTGTATGTCATGGGAGATGTGTGTTTGTGTGTGTGTGTGTGAAAGAAACAAACAAAAAAGTAACTTGCACAGCGGGTTTGGAGTTGTTAAAAAAACAGTTTTGGGAAATGTTAATAGGCTTGTTTAATTAAATTTATGGCAACCACCATCTGACATATAGGCTATTTTCTGATGAATGTATGTAGAATGTCTTATTTTTGATGACTGCTCTTTGATAAATATGGTAAAGCTTGAACACTTCTCCCTGTCTGGTGTCTCAATTTACTTTTAAGTGCATGTGTTTGTTAGTTGGAGCCGTTGATTGACGACTCGACCACAAAGCGATTATTCTTTCGGTCCGTCCGAGGTGTTCGGTGAACCGCTGAAAGGACCTACAAGCCTCTAATTATCCTTCTGAGACCTCGTCCTGTTGATGAATTGGATACCAGATGTCCATCTAACTTGATCAGCCACCTGGTTTTGAATTGTTAGGTTATGGTTAATATCTGAAATGTAGATGTTGTGACTGAAATGTTGACATAAATGTTGTAAACATGTGTAAGAATCCTTTTCTTTTTAAACTTGGCTCATGTTCCCCAGGGCTCTGTCTCTTCTATAATTCATGGTGTTAGACGAGGTGAAAGTGAAGCCGACTTCTCTCAACTGCTCCACTTCACTAACAAAACACCAGGGTGGGGAAAAGCAGATTAAAAGCTAATTTTTCCAGTTTAAATACTTTTGATAGCAACTTTTCTATTAAATAACTGCATGCTACAAGATAACATTAAAGTTCGGCCTGTGTCAGAGTCTAATACATGTTCATGTCTCTGTTTTAGTTTGGACTCTCCGTCCTTTAGCAGTTAAGTAAATTTTTTCCATCTTATAAAGCCTTGTGAGGCCTTTTTTGAACACTCTCTCATGGACGCTATAGTCCCCATCACGTTGACCTGGTTGTGTCCATGTCGGCGTGTAACTGGACACGGCCCTGTGTTTGTTCTCTGTGAGGGAGCCGATCACTCAGCCTGACAGCCTGACAGTGCTGATGCCCGCCTGCTGCACCATGAGGGCTAAAGCCTCAGACATGCACAGCAAGGACTGTGTCAAAGTGGCCGTCAGAGTCCGACCGTTCAACAAGGTCAGTGAATCAAGATCATCCTTTTCTCTTGTTTTTTACACCAGCGCTCTGTTATCTATATGTCTGATGTTCTTCTATTATTATGTGCTATATTTTATTTGCTGCTGTATATTTTATATTCATCGACTGAATCATACCCGGTCAAATGTAAAATAATGGCAGAGAATGCTTTGCACCTGACAAAACCTGAAACACTTAAAGGTGCACTGTGTAGTTTTGGAAAAGAAATTCAAAGAGGTAACATGTACAATATGAATAAATTAATAATACAAACTGAAATATTTATTGGATATACAATACTTCTATAACTAAAAAAAAACAAGATGTCCTGAGAGCAGAATAAGGTCCCTGAATGCTGTGTGAAGCTGGGTGGCTGTTCAAACTGCTCCTGCAATGTTTCCTGTGTTGTTCTCAGAGGACAGTTTGTCTGTTTGGTTTATTATGTTTATTTAGCTGTGAAAATCAACAAGTGATTTTTTTTTCTTCTGATTACAATTTCGTCCCCAAACGACTAAATAAACTGAATTAAATAAACTGTCCTCAAATGACTTCCTAGCATCAGACGGCGTTCTGGGGACCGTATTCCCATCTGAGGACGTCTTCTTTATTCAGTTATGGAAATACTATTATAAACTCATGAATATCGTACATGTTATTCCTCTGAATTTGAATTTGTTTTTCCAAAACTACATTGCACATCTTTAATCTAGTTAATATTTTATTAACACTCATACTACTGTTAAATATTACAACAGGTGTGAACAGGGCAGGGTGGATCTAAGAAACACAGGATGGTTAACCTTAAACACATTTTTTAAAAACAAGTCTTTTCTGCAGTGGAAGGATGTAACTAAGTCAATTTACTCAAGTACTGTCCTTAAGTACACTTTGGAGGTTGTTATACTTGTAGAGTATTTCCATTTTTTGGTACTTAATACTTCTATTTCAGTGTAAGAAGCAAATATTGTATTTTTACCCCGCTACATTTGACATTATTTACTAGTTACTCTACAGATTTGGATCATTTATTCAAAATAAGTAATAAATGATGATGTATTATTGTAGATTAAACTACCCAGCAGTATATAACATATGATTAATAAAAGTCTCACCTCTTTTTTCACTCAATTAGACTCTAACATAGTTGTTTATTAAAAACTGCTGTTAAAAGATCCTGTCAATCTCTCTGTGCTTCTAAAGATGAATTAAACTGTCTGACTTTTACTTCCTCTCATTTTACTTTAATGAATGTGGTTATGAAAACTTCTGTCCTCTCGTGGCTTCTTCTCTTTTTTTTCCTCTTCTCATCCTCGTTCTCTCCGTCCTCACATCCAGCGAGAGAGGGATGCAGGCAGCCGCTGTATTGTCTCCATGGTGTCGAGCTCCATCACCATCCAGGACCCGCGTGACTCCCAGACCCGCCGCTCCTTCTGCTTCGACTACGCCTACTGGTCCCACAGCGGCTTCGCACAGGACCGCTGCGGCCTCTTCGTGCCTGAAGAGCCCGGGGGACGATACGCTGACCAGGTCAAAGGCCAAAGATTTCATTAGGTCCAACAGAACATTGTGAACCCTGTGTGTTACATGCAGAATCTACAGGAGATCAATCTAGACAGACGTGAGGGCAGTACTGAGTTAAAAAGCTCACAACATATCCTCTCTCCACAGGACAGTGTGTTCCAGGACCTGGGAGAGGGAATACTGGAGAATGCTCTGCAGGTGTTAATCATCACTTTTATCTGGAGTTTCATTCTCGTTTATATCACAAAGATCAGTGTTCCTGCAGTCAAGCAGAGTTCTTTCAATTTCAAGGTTCCAGGTGTGTCCTGACAGTGAATGTCCTGACCTGATGTCTGCAGGGTTACAATGCCACACTGCTGGCCTACGGGCAGACCGGCTCAGGGAAGAGTTACTCGATGGTGGGCTACGGGCCCAACAAAGGCCTGGTTCCTAAACTCTGCGAGCGACTGTTTCAGGCCATGAGAGAAAACCAGGAGACCAGACAGTGTCAGGTGACGAGTGTGGCTGCATTGTCCAGTCTCAGGAGTAGGTGTGAAAACCTCTGAATGTCTTTGCTCTTCATGTCTACGCAGGTCTTTTTCAGTATGCTGGAAATCTACAATGAGCAGGTAACAGAAGAGAAAAGCAGCTGCTGTCTTTTTTCTTTCTATTTGGTTTTTACTTTTTCTGTGTTTCACCTTCTTTTATTCCGTCTCCCTGCTCTCTGTCCAGGTGGTCGACCTGCTGTCTCGAGGGTCTCGTACTCCGGGCGGGCTCAGAGTCAGAGAGGAGCAGCAGAGAGGCTTCTATGTGGAGGGCCTCCGAACAGTCCCGTGTGAAAACGCACCACAGGTAAAAAGACGGAGGAGATGGAGAAACGTCTCTACATGCTGCAACAACGTCTGAGACAGCGACACGGAGGCATATGAGTCTCCACTGGAATAAGATTAATTTGCCTGAAATTTCCAAAATAACTGTGAATTAAGTGTAAGAAATGTTCTGATGAAGGCCTGAGTGTTTTTTTTTTAATCATGCAATTATTATATAAATCAGGAGCCCTGAGAGGCAAAAGAGAAAAATAATTCTGGTTAGACATTTTAAATTTTTGTATTGTTTAATAATTTTTTTTCCATTCAGTGAAAACGGTGTTGGCAGGATCATTTTCCTCATTTTCAATTTTATTATTAATTTATTTAATAACATTTTAGAGTGCAAGGAGAGATTGAAAGAAAACATGAACGCTTTTCCTCCCATGTAGAACATGTGGTGGTCATGCACTTCACCCTCTTGTGGACAAAATGAGTATTACACAAATCAAGAGACATTCTTTTTTTTTTTACCTGAAGAAGAAATCCTAAATTTTAAAAAAAAAGTAGAATAATTGTCTTTTTATTTTTATTTTCACCTGCCAGACATTTTTTTTCAAAGTAAAAGAAAAATTAAAAATGGAACACCAGACTACTTTTTCTGACCTCTCAGGGCTTCTGTATAAGATCTGTTACTAAAAGAAAAAATGGCTACAAGGGATGTTTAGTGATATTTCAGATATCCCTCTGTATCCTGTGTAAGTGTTTTTTTGGGTCTGAATCACGTTAAAGTGTGAATCTTAAAATGTAGGTGGAGCAGCTGATGGAGCAGGGGACCAGGACTCGAACCACCGCCGCCACTCACATGAACGCCAACAGCAGCCGCTCTCACATGCTCATCATCCTCCAGCTCAAACAGGTTAAAAACAAATCGCTGCAGCTGATATTCACACAGTTTTCCTCTGTCAGGATACCCTCCTCAGGTCTCTACGAGCATTTGTCGCTGACATTACTGTGACTTCCTGTCAGATCTTCTCCAAAGAGAGCATCACGAAGCAGTCCAACATCAACCTGGTGGACCTGGCTGGCAGTGAGCGTCAGAGGTCGTCGGGGTCAGAGGCCGACAGACTCAAAGAGGGCACAGCCATCAACCTGAGCCTCACCACCCTCGGCAATGTCATCAGGTTGGTGCCTGGTGATCACTTTTCATTCAGTTTGGTGTATCAGTATTGTTCACACCCCTCTCCTCTTCTAAAGCGCCCTCGCTGACGTGGCGGTGGGGAAGAAGGTCGTCCACATACCCTACAGAGACTCGGTCCTCACCAAGCTGCTGCAGTCTGCACTGGGAGGCAACAGTCGCACTGTTATGGTAACAGAGAACAGTGCTTACAGGCGCTGATGTTGCATTCTGTTCACACACTGTAAATACACAGATCATCATGTTTCTAATTTTAAAGATTGCCACGCTGAGCCCTGCTGATATCTGCTATGAGGAGTCTCTCTCGACCCTGCGCTATGCTGAGAGGTACAACAAAACATTTATTGTCGGGTGGACAACATGAGAAAAAAACACACACATTCAAACTCAGTGTCATTTTTGTGCCCTCTCTCCTCCCCCTGTCTTTTCTATCTCCTTGGCTTTTAACTCATGTTCTCTACTGGTCCACACCTCCCACCCACTGTGTCCCTACTTGCCTTCCCTCTTTAGGGCGAAGCGTATCCAGAACCGAGCCGTGGTGAACGAGAGCCCCACTGAGCGTCTGGTCAAAGAGCTGAAGGCCGAGAATGCCAGACTGCTGCAACGACTGAGCCGGCTGGGCCAGGAGGGGCGCAGGGCCAACGATGAGACCAGTGAGACCCACTTTTAGTGTGGAGGAGAGTTCAGCAGGTGGAGGCAGGATATATATATGTCATATATGTGTGTGTGTGTGTGTGTTGTGTGTTCAGAGGAGCTCCGGCAGCTGCTGACCCACAATGAGCTCCAGATTAGAGCCATTCAGACTCTCTGGGAACAACACCTGCAGGAGGCACTGAAGGACTGGGAGCAACAGTACGCCAACATCACACAGGTACACACACAAACACACACACACACACACACACACACACACACACACACACACACACACACACACACACACACACACACACACACAATGGTGACGGTTCAGTGTATATATGCGTCCTGGTGACTTCTGTGTGTCTCTTGCTGTCAGGAGAGGAGGATGATGCAGATGCATCCCTACATCCTGAACATCAACGAGGATGCTCAGCTGTCCGGCGTGGTCAAGCTTTTCATTCAGGAGGGTACGTCTGTCCGGATCTCTTGTTTTATAACGACATGAATGTCTCACTCTCTACTTCAGTTCAGCTTTTAGAGGGAGCTAGATGTACAATGTGATTTCTTGCGTTCATTAACACTGTTTTGTGTTCCAGGTGAATGGGACATTGGTCTGTGTGACTCTTCACAAAGATCCATCTCTATCAAGGGCTTAGGGTGAGTTTTCCCTGGATGTGATGTAAAATTGGTCATCCCTTTCACCTGGTGCATGCTGGGGTGGACTGCGAGCCCTGTGACCCTTTCAGAAAATAAAAACATGTGAAGAAAACGATATGAATATGAGTGTCTGGAATAAATGCTTTGTCTTTCTCTGTGTCTTTGCTTTTACACACACACATTTATACATTTATATTTGTGTGTTTTGTGTGTCAGGATCCAGGAGCGTCACGCTGTCTTCAGGAATGAGCAGCGCCGGGTAACACTTAGCCCGCTGGAAGGGTCAAAGGTCATTGTCAATGGCAACACTGTCTCTGAGACAACTGAGCTGCAGCACCTGGTGGGTTTCAACACACAGGCGTTATGACTGTGCATCACAGTCCACACACAAACACAAAGCATCTCTCGCTCTGCTCTGTCTCCCTGTAGGACCGTCTCATTCTCGGTTCAAACTGTACCTACCTGTTTATTGGTTATCCCTCTGAGAGGGGCGGGGACGACTGGAGCCGCTATGACTACGACTACTTCCAGTCTGAGCTGGCAGCTGCTGAGGGCATCCACCTGGGTGAGCAGGAGAGGACTGATTTAAGTAGAGGAGGTATATTGGGAAGGATAATATTGATATATGTGTCTGTGTTTAGGTGAGTCCAGTGCCGGGTCCAGTCTGACTGACCCCAGCCTGCTGGCCGTCTTCTATGACTACATCAAACTGATGCCCATGATGGCCGAGGCCAACCAGATGAGCCAGGAGCTGAACAAGGTGACACTCGTTCCTCAAATAACACATATTTTTTGTTTCCATGATATCATGTGGTCATGGTTATGTACGAACACTGCTCTTTGCTGTCTGCCATGTTTGCAGGGGGTGGAGTTTAAGTTGGAGATCAAGAATCTGGCTCTGTCAGATTCAAAAGGTCACGATCTGAAGAAGGAGCTTGTTGTCAGAGTCACTGCTAAGGGAAGAAAACAGGTAGATCCGTCTTCCTCTCTGTTTTTCACATAAAGTAGGTCATATACTTCTGTACAATTCCAGTTCAGGTCTGAATTTTTGTCTCTTTGTCAAAACTCCATCCTCAGGTTTGGATTTGGTCCAAGGCCAAGTTTGTGAACCGCAAATTCCTGATGGAAGATGTCTACCAGCAGCATCAGGCTGAGAAGAGTGGAGGAAATGTAAGCCAGTGAAAAGAACATTATATTTATTTAGCTTTTGGCATTTTTATCCAAATCAACATAATATTTTTATGTTGAAATCCTTCTCAACATGGGAGGGCCTGCTGCTTGATGGAATCTGAGCCTGACTAAGAAAATCAGCACAGCCAACAGCAGCCAGCTCTACCACTGATGTTTTTTCAGATCTGACCTGTCTCTGGTTCTTGTTGTCAGAGAGCAGAGGGGCTGTCTGCAGCTGCCTTACCCAGAGACAAAGACCCGTTCTGGGATCCTGTGGAGCCTCTGCTCCTGGGCACCGCTCACCTCTGGCTTCAGTCTTTGGCCTTCCGCATCCCGCTAGAAGAGCAGCTTGAGGTAAAAACAGATATATATACCACACACACACACACACACACACACACACACACACACACACACACACACACACACACACACACACACACACACACACACGACACATTGACATTCTCTCTCTGTGTAGGTGCTGGGGTCAGAGGGCACAGAGGAAGCCATTCTACAAGCACAGCTGGTCCCCTGCACCTCCACGGGACTGTATGACACACACACACACACACACACACCCTGAATAACTCATAATGAACCCCACACATAAATATAAATAATGATTCTCATCTTCCAGCCCTCTGGGTGAGGACGACATTCTGATCGACCCGTCTGAGTTGCTGGGTCGACGACTGGACTTCCAGCTGGTCCTGGAACAGTGCTGTGGCCTCCGCTGGATCAGAGAGGCCCGGAACAGAGGGGTCCAGATTGGGTGAGGCATATGAGGCTACATGTAGAGGTATGGAAGGTACTGAAGAAAAAGGTTTCTGGGTCATAGCAAAGACTAAATGTGACATGACTCTGCTGACGAGGAGGTTTACTTTTCTCTGGATCCATACAGCAAGAAGTGAGATACTGTTCTTTGTTCTCCGATTCTGTCAGTTTCAGGCTGTTTGACTGCAGCCAGCCTCTGTACACTCCGGCCGTGTGGCACAACGTCAATCCCCTGTTGGATCACAGAGTTCACTTCGCCTCCCTCCACACCTCCCAACGTCTGCTCGACTACCTGCAGAGCAGCGCTGTTGTGCTGGAGCTGTGGGGGCTGCAAGGTGAGGGTGAAGAGGTGGAGGGATGATTGGGCACGACTGTCATTTTTACTGTACTTTTGGCTTAAAGCAAATACATAATTATAAACATTCCATGTTATAACCATAGTCGAGTCATTATTATAGATGTACAACAGAGAAAATTAAAAGTAAGAGGTAAAACTAAAGCAGCTGATGAGTGTTGGTTTTCTGTTTCAGAGGGTTGTACAGACCTGACATCATCTCTGGAGGGAGTGAGGATGACTACAGATGGAGTCTTCATCATGGAGGAGGCAGGCCCAACGGACACTGCAGTGAGTTTCGTGTCTGTATTCCCCGCGTCAGAAATAATCTTTCACTGCGACATGTTTCTAAAGCTAATGCGACACTTACATATTCCATTCTGCATTTACCGGACTGTAAGATCCGTATGAAGACATTAGAACTGTGAAATCATAGATGAGAGGAACAGTAAAAATGTGTTTCTTCATATTTATATTTAGGACATGAAGAGAAATTATAAGCAATTCTGTGCACAGCAGGGTGTCGATTCTTACTGTGCTGATTGGAGTATAAATGTGTGTGTGTGTGTTGCAGCCTGTAGAATCTGCAGAGCTCAGCTGTTCAGTAAGAGCTCTTCAACAGGACCTGGAGGAACTGAAGAGCATCAATGCTTCACTGAGAAAAGAAAACCACAGCCTGAGAGAACAACTCAACACAGCCAGGAACGGTAACAGAAAGAACATAACACACAAACCGAGATCAGGGTCAATATGTTGTTAATTAAAACTGCATTTTACATAAAGGCAGGATTTGACACAATATTGTTTCAAAAAAGATTTAATCCATCACTGATAAATGTCTCCTTTCTGTGTGAGGTGGGGAGAGCGCGCGCGGTCGGTCGGTGCGTCCCAGCTGCGATGCAGAGTTCGCTCGCTCCCTCAAGGTTTTCTACCACAGCATGACCTCGGTCAGGGGTCAGCTGCAGCGCCTGCGCAGACACAGGCCCAGTGTGAGTATCCATGGCTGTCTGCAGCATTAGTATTAGTGAGCATTACTGCGGTAAGGTCTCGTGATCGTAGTCCACCAACAATAGATCTATAGAGAACAATACACAATCGGGCAACACGCATATATTAACTGGCAGAAGAAAGGTTTTAGGAAGATTACAGTGAAGATTTTTGTAATTTAAGGTTTTTCTTCAGGCTTGGTATGTCTGGAATGTGAGTCAGAATTTAATTAACGTTCAGACATTTCAGGGACAAATTTACAAATGATAATATCACAAGGAATCACTGGAATTTTTTTTATATTGTCTGACATAATCCTATTATTCATAATGACTGTAAGTTATTTCTGAGCTGGTTTTCACTACAGCAAAATCAGCAGTAAAACACGTGTGTGCAAGCAGGACAGGAAAGGGATTTTCAGGTCATGGATTTTACAATCCGGGCTGCAGTGCCACACCTGCTGCTTTTGTAATGATTTTTTTGTATGCAGTACACGTGTAGTTAAGTGCTGCTGTCGTTTCCAGGAGGACTCAGACCTGCTCGGGCTGAGACTGTTTGTGGACGAACAGAGTCGCCTGCTGAGGGACTTCTCGGAGAAGCTGGAACAGAGCGTCTCCACACTCAAACAAGACGTCGCCGCCATCGTCCGCCGGAAACGAGAACGGTCGGGAATCTGGTCTTGACTGAGTAACTGTTCATTCTTTATTTTACAAAACACTGATGGAGATTTTTCTAATGTTAAGTGTGTGTTGGGTGAAGATGATTTAATGTGTTAATTCAAAAACCACAACTTTATGCCACTGGTGAAACCTGATGAGGACGTTAACTCACTGAACAGACTTTTTACATGTTATTATTTGTAAGTTTCACTGAAACTTATGTTTTATGTTGATGACTAAGATTAGTTACATTATGGGATGAAGGTAAATCACAGTTACAAATAAATGTACTAAAGGGCAGCAATTCCTTTATTCTGTAAACAGTAGGCGGGGCTTAAACTATTGGTGACAGTTTACAGTGTTTTTTATCACAGGAGTAAGAAAATTATTTGCAGAAAAAGGGTTTTTTTTTCATAACTTTAAAAGCATTAAACTTCCGTCAGTTGCCCAATGGAGATTTTCCTTCATCACGTGAATAGATATTGACAGATTAAATGCAAAAGTACATTATCTGAACCAGATACTCATTTCAGCAGAGAACTTGCTCAACCTTTGTAAATGTATTATAATCCCATGCCCGAACGACCAAAGACATAATCACCTGGTGTGGTAGAAATTGAGTCAACAAGAATAAATACGTTCGTCCAATGTTAACAGAATAACAAAATCACTGAAGTCTATAAAAAGTTTATTAGACTGCATGTAAGAGAAGTCGTTACAGTCCCAAACTGCAAATAAATTAAAAGGCAAATACAACTCAAGTTTCAGAATTCACAATATTATTATGCTTTTGAGATAGTGTCATGTTTTCAAGCTACTGCGGTTCACTCTGAATCACAGTGACACATCGGAAACATCTTCCTCATGTCTCACTGGTGGGTTACTGATATCGATGGTCACAGACTGATGTGAGCGAACGAGAATGAGATATTCAACAGCTGAAAGTTGGAGATCAGTGATCGTATAAACACATCTCTTGTTGTAATGTCAGACTCAGAGGTAAAAGCACAATGGTTAACATTTGTAAGCAGTCACGATGTACAGAGTACAGACAGTTGCTGTAGGTCCAAAAAAAGATCAGCGTGGGCACATTTACAGGAGGAGAGGCAGAAGGCAGATGTGAGGCAGATTAGTCATCAGATAGGACGAGAGGAAAATCTATGTACAGCAGATATGCAGGCAGACAAGCTGACAGGAGGGAGTTGGTCATGAGAAATTTGAAACAGGTGTAGACAGACGGACACGATCGGACAGACGGGAGGAGAGAGGCAGCAGTGAAAGGCTAGAGAGTCAGCTAGGTACAACTGAAGAGGTAGACTGGGTAAACACAAAGCCAACTGCGGAAGGGACGGACAGCTAGCTACAGATATCAGACTGATGTACTGCGTGTGAGAAGGCCGAGTCAGTTAAAGTCTGTTTGTTTTGGGCCCGATTTTGTTCAGATTCTCCAGAAATAAGCACCTCTATTTTTAACTGTAATGGTTTTTCGTGTCGAGCCCATGACTATGTTTTCCGCTTTTTTACACAAAGCACCCGATAATGTGTGTGCGCAGGTACAGAGAAGGCTGAGGGTACAGGTGAGGTAGGTTAATTGGGTCTTCGGGGAATGGTGACAAAACACAAACTATAGAAAAACATTTACAATACACACTTCCTGTAACATTTACTGAAGCAGAGACACTACAGGGGTGAATAAGGTCAAAAACAATTAGATATTCCCATTAAATTCCTCAAATTCATGGCTTAAATTAAGACATAAAACAGCTAAATATGTATTTTGGACATTTTCTTTCCAGTAGTCTGATTAAAGAATTTTGAAATAAAATTGATGATTTCACCTGCAGTGTCTCGCCGTAAACATAAAATAACATCAGAGAAAAAAATTAAGCAATACGCCATTAGCGAACATTTTCTACAGTTTCACTGCCAATTCTTTGCACCTTTTCGGGGAAGTCAGAGTGCGTAAGTCATATATGAACAACACAACAAACAAACATGAGCAGAGCATGTACAGTAGCAGTTTACAGTAGGTACATATCTATAAAAGTACAATTACATTAGAAAAAAAGTACTTCCTCTCAAAAACAACCACCGTTCGGCTAGTTTCAGAACAGAAGCGCTGTTATCGTACTTTTAAATTTCACTCCAGTCTATGCAGCCATGAGGCCTGACTGCAGTAATGGACTAGTACCTGAATCTGAGTTACAGTACTCTGGTTATTAGTCTGCTTATTTTTGGGATTCTTTGACGTAGACTGGTTGACTGACACCTAACCAAATATGTAATTGTCTTAGTAAACCGTCACTTTGCTTGTTTCCAAAGCTGCCGTTTCTATCTGTCGAGCTAACGCCTCTGCAGAGAAGTCAGTGGCCAAAAAGCTGGAATAAATGTGAGCATGTGCACGCACGTTATTCCAGCACTTTTCACCTTATCATGTACATATTATATCTGACTCTGAAACAACCCTTTTACATTCTGGGTTACACAAGTTTAAATCTTTAAGCTCCCTCCATCAGGTTCTCTGTTCTCACCAGTAGAGGGAGGCATTGAATTTTAAACACATATGACCACATGTGTCTATTTCTCACTCACTCTCACACACATACTCACAAGATGAAGCTTTCAGCAGCAGACAGACAATTTTCACAGTATAAAAATATTTCACTAAACCACAGAGAGGTCCACGATTTCACATTAGGCCCATATTTGTCGGCCTCTGAAGCCACACACAGATGAACATCACTCATTAAGAGCAGCAGTCCAGAACAAACAAAGACTGGGAATAATGTCTCAGTCGGCAAAACAGAGGGGGAAACCATTTAAGATTGTTACGAAAGCAATACTCGGCAGTGTTCACATAATTAATAATATTCATGTGTGTCCTGCAAGATGGTGAGAGATCAGGACTTGGAGACCATGCCACCCTACTGGCCACGGTGCTCAAAAACAAACTGGTGTCCAACCTTCAAACCCAGGATCTAATGAACATACAGAGTACACCTGCAGGGTACAATCCAGATCCAAAAGGTTCAAAACCACAAAGTGTGATGACTTGTCCTTTACACTTTTTCAGTGTTTCCAACCCAGTGCTCTGAGCACAACCAAAACGATCCCTGAATAATGTCAGCATCACTGATGTCACCACACATCTGAGGAGGTTTACTCTGGTTGGCTCAGTCCGTTGAGTCAGGCATTCATCTGCTGTGTCAATTCAAATTAAGTAAACAAGCTTGTCCGGCTAACAGTGAAACTTAGCTGGATCTATGTAAGATCGGTAAAGTTCACTGGCTGACCTGTCTTAGCCTTTAGCCACATGGATTACAAATGATCAGTGAGGAACTAACGTCAAAATTCACCACGACAGCACTCACTGATACATTCTCCATCCTAACTGAGGAAAACACTTACACACTGAACAAACAGGTGTGTGTGCTGGAGGCAAATCTTCCTTTAAAAGGCATCAACAGCATCCTTACAATAGTTTTCTGTGAGGTTCGTTGCTCCTCTCAGGCGCTGGTGCCTTCATTCTCAGCAGTTTGGCTGTTGCTCGCCGTTGTTCCATGGGTGACGAGTGTAGGTGGGGCCTCAGATACGTCTCGCTGGCTGCCGTGCCTCGAGTGGCCGTCTATCTGATGGAGGCTGCTGTGAGTGGAGAGCGGGTGGTTGAGACGTGGCATGCTGCCATGGAAACTGCGGTCCTCCGTGCCTCGGTAAACCACAGTGTCACTCCTGAAAGAGGAGGAGGAAAAAATACAAAAGATGTGAGAGGCAAGACTTGGTTTCATCTAATTCACAACTTCTGAAAGGAAGACAAACAGGAAGTTTGATTTCACAGATTCATAGATTTCCCGCTCTACCTGTCATCACGGGTGCGGCGCAGGCTGCCGTGGTAGCTGGCCTTGCTGTGGACGCTGCTGGCCTTACTCCTGGTGGAAGCGGGGTGGCCGTGGTGAGTTCTGACTGGTTCATCGAGGTCGTCCAAAACAGCCAAGTGGGTGGAAGAGGCGTGAGTAGAGGTACCCTGCAGGAAGCATTAAACACTGGTTGAACACAGGTTTGGCCTTAAATTTTAAGTTAAACAGTTTTAAAAGTTCAGATAATACATAATTTATTGTAGCTTCAGTCTCAAGTTGGGCTCAACTTTGACAGAACCAGTTGTGTAATCAGGTATAGGCCTAGTCTTGACTTAGTTTCAGTTAACCTTCAATCTATGCAGGATTCACAGGTCAGGTCTCATGTATTTCTATCTTAAATGGCTCTACTACAGCCATTGCTGAGCTTTTCCAAATAGGGTTACAACGATTACTTTCAAAACTGCTACGTCACTGCCATCTTTGCAAGCCTACCTGAGTGGATGTTCCTCTGGACTTCCTAATGATGGGGGTGTTGGGTTCACGCAGCAGAGACTGGGCAAAGTCTGGCTGCTCCTGCAGCACCTGACGAGATTCATTCACCCCACTGCTGCAGAGAGAAAAGGGTGAGGGGGGGCAGGGGTGAGAGGTTTAAAAATGAGAGACAACGGGAAGGTTCAGAGGTAATAGGGAGTTTAAGGGGAGTGCAGACAGAAAATAAAATGTAAAATTATGTAATACCATAAAAAGGTTTGCAGTACATGTGTTTTAACTCTATCCTTGAAAGTGGCCTAATAAGCATTCACACAAAATGATACAAGGAGGAAAAAGCAGGGCTAAAATCAAATAAAATGATCAAGTCTCTCTTCTTACTCTTTGCGTCTGCGGCCGTGCAGGAAGCTGGCCCATTCGAAGCAGGTCTTCTTGCTGCCCACCCAGAAAACAGAGGGGATCCCCACCACCAACATCATCAGATACTTAATTAGGAACAAAACCATGGCTGGCCGGCTGGTCTGCTCCACCTAAAGAGAGAACAGAGATACTAAATATTAATACCACAATAATCCCATCAAGACAAAAGAGGGTTAAAGATACAGCCTGAAACATACGAGAGAAAACAGACGAGCATTAAAATAAGGAACTCTATGACAAATATTTTCTCAACAGTAACACAGTAAAGAAAAATAAAATGCTTTGGATGCCACTGAAACGAAGAGAGGAGGTAATCCTTAAAAAACCCCAGCTGCTTCAGCAGCTGAACTGCAGCTGGGATGTACAGCAACTGCTCTCCTCAGATGGTCTACAGCTTTGATGCAGGATACAGAATCTCCCACCAGAGGGCAGGAGTTTACAGCAGTTGTGTACAGCATGGGAGTAGGAAGTATAGATGGTTTAAAGATACACTCTCAGTTTAGAGAAAACAAATCACCAAAGCTTCTCTTTACTTAATTCTGGGATGTGAGGTACAGTCGTTCACCCAAAAGTCATGAAACATCAAACACTTGGCGGCTGCTGTTCATAAGAAAGTGCTGAGGTGTGAGGAGTGATCTTTAGGCAGCACCAAAACAAGCACAGAAAGTGTTAAATGAACAAACCATTACACTGTGAATTCACAAGTAGAATATTTTTAGTCGTTACATAAACAGACAAAAATGGGCATTTTATGTTTTGTTTGTTTTCAGTTGAGTTTTGATGGACATGGCAGTCTGTGGATAATGACTGGATTTCCAGTTTGAGAGGACATGTTTTTAAATGTGTGATTGCAACATTTAAGTCATTAAAAATCAGAGAATCACTATGGTAACAGGATAACAATACATTACATGGACTAATACTGGTTGCTGTTTCAGATTGAGGACCTACAAAGTGGTTACAGATGCTATTAACAGCACTTAACACTCACAACATCTACTAAGACATCTCCTGGTGGAGGAGGACTTTTAGAAAGCTAAGGCATCTCTTGCCCATAAGTATAGGCATGTGTTAATAAGCTTCAGTCTGCCTCGCCCAAAGTTTGATTAAATCTCTCAGATTTAGGTCCTGACATACAACAAGAAGCCCTGGACCTTCAGCAAATTACCACCCACACACACAGACTAAATAAAGACACTTGAACTTGAACAATGCCCACGGAAACTCCAATTATCCAAAAAAACATGCAACTGTACCCTCTTACACGCATAAACATTTGCACGCAAAACTCCCTCGGGTCAAGATCACATGACACATAGCAATATTGAAATTCCAGTGCTACAACAGGTCATAAAGGGCGGCCGTCTTTGTGAGCACTCACACACACACACAGCTACAGACACATGCATGCACACATACACTAACAAGTAACTCAAGCACTTGCACCTGCCTCCACCCCCTCTCATATAGTCTGTCAGTCACAAATTAGCTGACACTTTCCTATCATAAAGCCACAGTGACAGCACTCAGCTTTAATAATCAGAAAAATTAAAACATTAAGGGATGAAAAGCTTTTATCGTCTAATGTGGTTGTGTGCATGAGAAGGAAAGCAGTGGAGTGTGTTTGTGTCTGCATTGTGCGCATTTAGTTATTAATTTAGCACCAGACTGTATGAAGCACCACACTCCCACCACTCTTCATAACCGCTACAAAGACATCATAGAGTACAGGCAGCAGAGCATGACTGAGCAAGCCCTGAGAGAGACACACAGACAGAGAGCAGACGGAGCAGACTGACTGAAAGAAAGAAAGAAATAAGTGTGTGAGAACCAGCAGAGAGGGTGGAAGACAAAGAGACAGAGAAACAGAGTGGAACACAGAGATGGCAGCTTTGTGCGGAGTTGGTCTGAGCGGTGTATTAGCTGAGCTAATGATCCATACTGCGCTCTGCTCCCCCATCCCCAAATACTTACTCAGTACTCACTCGACCACACACACGTGAAACTGCCAGCTCACTCTGCTCACTAAAGGGTTACTTCACTTTATTACAATTTGGGTAAGGTTCTTGGGTTTTTGTAGGTTTGCCCATTATTTCCACTGGTAATATGACCACTGTAGTCAAGTTGATTACTAAGATCAGGGACAGAGTAAGAATGAAGTCCGACAGGAGAAAAACTAGAACCAGTCAGGAGATAATACAAGTTGAAAACAAATCTACAGGTAAGTCAAACTTATTTGATATAAAGGAAGCTGAGGCAAACAGTAAAATGATAACCCCAACTGTCCATTGCAGTTTACAGAACAACTACCTGGTTTAAATTCCATTATTGAGTATGTGTGTAGAAGCATCATGTGCCCTCATTGATCCTGGTATGTTTACTACTCTCAGATTCACAAACATACAAGGTGTCCAAGAAACTTAATGAGGAGAGAAAACCACAGTGGGCAACTGAGTACTTCACCCCAGCTAACCTAGGCAGTGTGGAAACACACACACTGTGTGTGAGTGAGATACAGCGAGAGATCAGGGGGAGTTTGCATGCTGCAGCATGAGCTGTGATAGGAATACAGCTAGATATCCTGTCACGAGTATATCTGTGTTTGTTTTCAATGTCCAGCTGAGCTAACAGGCAGATCCTGAGGAGCCACCTGTTTTCAGATGGAAAGTAGAAGAACAGCTTTGATGAGCTACTGAACAGGTGTTTTGATCTTGTGATGTCTTTGGAATTAACAAGATTATCTAAGTATATAGTTACATTACAACTGATCATAACTTTGACAGTTTTCATTTGTGCTCCATGATAGCAGGTAGAGAATCTACTGACGTCTCACTTTGGACCTCTGCCAGTGAAGCTTTTCTCTACAAAAACGTCGGCACAAATGAAATACATCTGGTGAAACATACTTCGTCTTGCAAGCATATGAGCATTACAAGATCTAACAGACACACACACACACACGCAGACACACGTCCTCTCTCTCTACCTTGTATGGGCAGGGGATGTGATAGCGCCTGCAGTTCTCCTCCATCCATGTCTTCTCCCAAATGGTCCGGTAGGTGTGTTCATATATGTAGCACCCAATCACAGTCAACAAGGGGGCCAGGTAGAGCACTGAAAACACTCCCATTCGGATCATGAACTTGACTAGTTTGGTCTGGTTCTCCTTCTCCAGAGGGATCTCCATGCGCACCCGGTTCAAAGCCACAATTCCTACTAACAGGAGAGAGACACCCACCTGTAGAGAGGAAGATGAATGAAAAGCCATTGACAGATGCACAAAATTAAAATGACTGATTATTTTTTGACGACTGACACAGGCCAAAAGACTGTCACCAATCCATTTACAAATCCATCCATGTCGCCATAACTCCAGCCAACAATCCACTCTATCGTTTCATCCACCCAACCATCCATCCATCGACTCATCAACTCTTTCATCCACCCGCCCACTCATTCATCTTCCCACTGTACTCACCGCCACATTGAGGCAGAGCGGTGCCAGAACAAACCACCGCAGGGCGTCTATGTCATACAGCCCTATGAAACACACTCCACTGATCCCATCTCCTTCAATTTTGTTCAGGGCCAAAAGGGTGACAGTCAGGGCCCCTGGGAGCCCCCAAGCAATGGCGTGGAAGAGCAGGGCTTTCTTCTCAATAGCCTCGCTGCCCCATTTCGGGACGGCCGCCAGGAACCAAGTGATTGTCAGTATGACCCACCACACGCTGCCGGCCATGGTGAAGAAATACAGTACCATGAAGAACAGGGTGCATACCTGAGAGAGGGTGCAGAGAGTTTTAATCAGGCAGGAGAAGATGTCAGCACATCATGAAAGGCTTTGTTTGCCTTGGGGTTGAGAGAATGTACAGTCAATTAAACTCATTTTACTGGGGTTAATAAAACCTACATTTTGAGTTGTCAGTTGTTGTTTGGGCATGTTTTTGATTGCTTCTTAAACATCTATCGAATCCTTATGATCAGTCATGTGAGAATAACTGGCTAAGTGGGTTCATTCACAGTATCTAAAAAAAAAAAAATCGAGAAAATAGATTCTCACCTTATTGTGTGAGCCCTGTGTTATGGTTGAAGCTCTGAACTGGGCAGGGCTGACTGCGTTGCACGCTACCCTGTCTTCCAACAGGAACCCAAGAAAGAAAACCAGTGACACCATGACATAACACACAGCGTAGAAGATTATTGGCCGCTCGGGGTATCGAAACCTAAAAAAAAAGGAAAAAAGAGGCACAGATGATTTTTTCCCCCTGTTAAAAGTTTTTTTTCTCAACATGGAGTTTGAAGTTATGAAGTTTTTCCTAAACTTCAAGGGGTCTCAGGACAAAGGATGTCATTGTAAAGCCCACTGAGGGGATGTGATTGTGAGTTTGGGCTATATAAATATAAACTGATTTGATTTGATGATAACATTATAGTAAATACATTTGACTTCACTTGCTTTAATTTTACAAGCGATTCTTGTGCCTAATTTAAATTTGTGCAATTATTCATTTTGGAAGTGAGTTGATAGAATAAGCCATTCAAACCTGGTAACATCAATGAGAAACGTCAGGAAGGTGAAGAGCGTTGCAGACAGACAGACGATGGAGACGACTCCTATGAAGTAGCGCATGAAGGTGAGCTCCTGCTGCTTGAAGAACATTGAGGGGCACGGGGCAGAACAGTCCTTCCTTCCCATGAACGTGTAGCCCAGGTCAGGGTCCAGCTTGAGCTCTCTGGGGCACCAGAAACCGTAATCTCTCTGGACAGTCATGGATGATTGCTCGGTGGGGTCAGAGCTTGTCACCAGGTCCTCTGGACGAGGATAGGGCTCGTCACAATCTGGAAACCTAGGAAATAAATCACTGAGTCAGATCATGTACTTTAATATATAACAGATACATAATTCATAGATAAATTTGAATATGAAGATAGCTGAACTGATAGATCAAAAAAAGTGAGCTGGAAAAGATGGGAAGGGAGTTCTATGGAGATTAGGTGACAATGGAAGAAAGTTAGAGCAGCGGTCTAGAGTTAGGTTGGCTTGATGTGAGGCGTGAAGAGAAGAAGAGAAGCAGCAGGTACAGCAACAGTGCAGGTTTGAGGTATATGCAAAACACAAGCTGCAGGCTCAGTCCTGGTAAACACAAAGTATACTGTATACTGCTGAGAAAAAAAACAACAATATTACCTACTGTAGTTTCGCTGACGTGTCAACACTCTGTGACAACACTGTTTACATTTTCATGCACTTTGTTGATTTAAAATGTAATATACGCATACACACCTGCTACACTCCATGTCATCTGGCCAGGCTACTCCAAATATCTCCATGAGTTTGTGGCACTCATCCTTGGCCCGCTGGCAGAGGGTTCGACACGGCATTGTCACCTGGCCGTACTCTGTGCACACCGGAGTGTACAGGGCGCACAGGAACATCCTCAGGTCAGCGCTGCACACCAGGTTTACCATGGGATGGAAAGGCTGCAGAGAAACAGGAACACAAGGACAGAGGTTTTTAATATCAGTTTGAAGTTGCCAGAGCGCTACGACATGAATGGAAAGCACTGGCTGAGTCAATACAGTGTATCATAGTCACACAGTGGTCTCAAAACTCTCTTCCAAACACCCACACGTTTCATCCTTCAAATGTTATATCACAACATCAGCGGGAACCAGCTTGACAAGGTTGTTGTTAAATCTGTCATGCATGTGGGAATGAGACACGAACACCGGGCTCAGGAAAACGTTAACCGCTATCAGTGGCACATATTGAGAAGGCTCGTATTTAACCTGAAATAGCCATCAAAGAGGATGGAGGGAGTGCCAGAAGGAGGACGAATGTGTTCTAACTCCTCCGCTGCAACTTATACTACTCAGTATTCCATCAATATTTAGAAGCTCATGAAATATGTATAGCAGCCATCATGTTACCAAACATCCCTTTGAAGTGAGGGACAGCAAAGACGGACCTCTGAAGGTTGAACCGCAGCCATGTGTCAATACGCTGAACAAACACACAGCAGGCCTATCCACACATTCAAGATTATAGATTCAGTTCCATGCAGGGGCAATCTAAAGGTTAAAGAGTCAGGCGTGTGACCTTCATGCTGCTGGTTCAAATCCCCAAAAATGTGAGTGATTGAAGGGATAAAAGGCACCCTTAGAGCCAACTTAAACAACTACTGCTGACATATCACTCAGTCTAAGTAGGGATTCTGTGTGATCATTTATTTTTTTATTTGAAATTCTAAATGAAAACACTGATGCACCCATCATTTGTCACAGGTCACTCAAGCAGTTAGCTGGTGGCTACTTACTGCTACTCACACTGTCAGGTGAATTATTCATCGGTTTGTTCCCCGAAAATTGCTGTTCCAGAGAAATTATATCAGGACTTTAATACTCAATATGCACATTTTATAATATGTGCTGAGATTTGTGAATGTGTGTGATGAGTATCTCACAGTTGTGTAACTCCAGCTCAAATCAAAGCCTTGTTTGCGAGCTTTATATGCAAAGAGAATTATAATAGCTGCATTTCCACCATACGTTGAACCCGTACGTAACCCACGGTAACTGTACATGAATGCCAGCTTCGGGGCAACCCTTTTTCAGCAGTAGGGAAACAACAGTTGAGTGTGGTCTTAACTCTTGAGAAGCAGGTCTTTGGGAAAAGTTGGTATGATGACAAGAATCTTGTTTGTCCAGTTGACCAATCAGCATCAGGTAAGTGTTTGAGGTACCTCAACACGAGGGTAACGAAAAAACAGGACAGCACAAAGCAGTTCTTTTGGCACCATCCACAACATTCAAAAATGGAAACGTAATCGTTCTAAATGAACTGATGGTCTCATGTTCTGATGAGGATAAATGCCAAGAGACACAGTCTGAATGGGTTGGCTGGAAATGGCTTCAAACCTATTCAAAAAGGACTTTTCAGTTTAGAATATTATAGTGAACTGCTCAGCCTAAAATCTTAAACAGACATATATAACCGTACAACATATTCTATTGATGTGCTCAATTGCCAGCAACATTAGCCTTTGTGTGCTGCTGCTTACACTATGTGTGCAAAGTGACCTGTATCTATTCAGCTTTTTAAAAGTTCGTATCATCTGGCTGCACTAAAGGCGAGATCTCAGAGAAATCAGAGCAGAACCATGAGAGCAATGAATGGAGGCTGAAGCAATGAAACAAAACACTTCGCTTGATCGCACACAATACTGTACTACTATGTGTTTATGTGTATGTGTGTGTATAAAAATGTGTACATGTGACACAAAACAGTGCACTTACATTGATTGCCTGCAACAAAAGCTACAGGATACGCTTATAGATTGTATGAGTGCATTCGTGCAAATATCCATGCATCAGTGAACGTGTGTGTGTGAGTGTGTGTGTTTTGTGCATGTTTCTGTGTGGAATCGGCCCTGGTGAGTATGTTTTGATCGTTCTGAATTGCTGCGTTCTAGATCTGCACATTGGAGAGATGTTCCACCAGTAAATGGGTGCAGCGGTGCATGACCTGCGTGACATAGTTTCGAGTATTGCACACACACACTACTCGGCTTCATTCAATAATTCACACATTTTACAACCCATGCTTTTTTTTCGTAGTGTGTGATCACGCAAGGCTGTCTGGTGTAGGGATGGTTAAAGACAGGAACGCCGTCAGCCTCCACTGAAACCTAAACCTAATAATTCAATTAGAATCGCAAATGAACCGACTGAGCTATGTGCTAATATCCATAAAATAACTTTCATTAAAAATTCAGCTCTCATTTTGAATTAAAGGAGAGTTAGTCATTGGTTAATCTCTTAGAATATTTCAAACGAGTTCAGTTTCATTAGAGGAGATGATGACACGTGCAGTTCAGATGAAGTTCAGCGCGCCCTGGATTTGAACCGCAGAATTCTGAATAAATAATTACGTTTGGGTGTTAAATACTGATTCAAAACCACAATACTCAGATGTATAGTGGTATAGTGAAGAAATGGCAGGAAAATGGTGCTGCTTCCTTAACAACTTTCACTGTGATGCCTTATCCGCCAGCTGTACAGGACTGTGATTATAGGACTGATCAGGATCATATTTAATCACTGTGATACGCTGGCAACGAATCAGACACGTTTCATATTTACACCTGAAATGATGAAGAATGTAAGAATCTAACACCATGTAGCCACTGAAATCCCAGAGTTTAGTCATGTTCTTCATTAAAAGTAGTGCTGCAAACCAGTTAAAGGTTTATGACGCGATATTTTCTTAAATTGAACATTAAACTCAATAACAACTGATACACAGGAGTCTGCTGTGGCTACCATTACCTCACAAGCACTGATGTTGGGTAGATGCAACATTGTTTGGTACATCTATTCGTCAAACTCTCCATTCTAGACTTTGAAGTGTAGTGTGTGCATGAATGAAAAGACAGCACTATCACTATAATCATTTGTCTGCTGCGAAAGATCAATTAGGTTTGTGAAAGTCTCAAACACTGATGCAGGCATTACTCTGAAAAATGATCCCTCTCTGTCCGCCTCACTCTCTCTCTCTCATACATCTGCTACGAGCCGGAGGCCACACTTAACTGAATGGTAGTAGCTTTCTGCATGAGTGTGTCTCACTACAAGTCAGAATGGAGTCTTTCTTCATGTCTCCTCATACTACCTCTACAGTCTACACTGACTATGTGTGTGACTTCCATTTTGGGTGTCCCCATTCTGCCTGTGCATGCGAGGTTGCGCATTTGTGCGTGTGTGTGTGTGTCATTGTTCATGTATTCTGTGTGTGTCCCAGTTATCGTGTTTCCTGGTGTGGAAGTCTGCAAGGCTCGTGTGGATGCACAAGTTAACGCATGTGTGCAGTGGCCGGGTGCAATTATTCTGACAGACAGGGCAATTGCCCCCCATCTCCCACCGCAAAGAGAATATTGATATTAAGTGGCCTAACTGTGCCACCCAACGAGAGAGGGGGGGGGGGGGTGGCGATCAGCTTTCCACAGAGGATGACCAGAGTGAATTGTCTGGCATTTTGTAGTTTGTTGTGATGGAAGAGCAGGGAAAGGAGAGCGGAGAAGCAAACAAAACCCAGCCAGAGGGCATAGACTGCTACTCAAAAATGTTGTGCATCAGCTTCTTGCAATAGATCTGTCTCTCCCTGCAAGTTTTTCTCTCACTTGTACATAAAATTCAACCTTTTTGTTTCGCTGTTGCTGCATTTACAAGGCACTGCTGTGACAGAGCAAATTAATTGCAGCAAAATTTGTCATTTGAAAAATAATGTTTGCACCAGCAGGCAAACGTGAAAAACATTGGTCTTCACTTACCATCCATAAGTAGTACATGACCACTGATTGCTCAGAGCTGCAGTCTTCAGCTTTATAGGAAAAATAGTGTTCCTTCACAAATAGCAAGCGGTTTGTAATGTGTCCTTAATAGCTGTGTATCCATTTATCATTAGCAATTATATATTTTTTTTTTACAGAAGATAATTGGGTGAATGTTTTTTATACTTCCTAAAAGTGACAGTAAACATGGGCTTCTCATTGTGAAGACAGACTGATCATGGAGAGTAAAAATGCAACAAAATGCAATGGGGCTTCTGACCACATTGACATGCTAGAGTTAGCATGCTAACATCTACAGTATTACTGTACTAAAGTAATTAGTTGCCCATAGTGTAAATGTGAGTTATAATGAAAAGCTGCATTTTGCTGTTTTTCTATTATATAATTTATTCAACAAAGTCATGGCTGCAATAGTTCATAGCCCCCAACAGAAAAGTCTGTTGAGGTTCGTCTCTAAATAAAAGTGCTTTTGCACATGATGGCTTTCAGCACAATCCACTGTGATGGACTACGCTTTCTCTGTTAAACTAAAACTCAGGTCAAATTTAGTGCTAAAAAGTAAAAACTAAAAAAGTACAGTAACTTTTTATTTTAGCTGAGCGAAACTAAACATAACGCAGAAAATTAAAGCTGCAATTATCATAAGGTCATCATCATCACCACATGCTACCAGAACACCATCCATCATGCAATGCTGTAACTTGACGTCCCTCCCCAGATAGCTTTAAAGTGGTATGAATGGGGGCTTGACCTCGGACATTTGGCAACTACATTTGTGAGAACCATTTCAGAGAAGCATTTTAATGTTACAAATTCATCTTTCATAAGTGTTTCTATTACAGCATGAGTGCTATTCATTCAACTGCTTTGTAGGGAAATCTTATGTATCATGAACTGAGCCATCACAATGGTATAATGGAGTGCGGAGAGTGTTTCCCTATTATATCAAGTTATACCCTTAGAAGGATTAATAATATTCCAAAACTCAATAATTACTGTCTTTTGTAAACATTCTTTACAATAATTAGGAAAACAATTTTTTTCTCAACAATAACAGGCAAATAGATATTGACAGCGTATTATTAAGATTACCTAAACCACATACGGAAGAAAATCACGATTTATGCGTGTGCGAGTGTGCGATGACCAGGCAATTGTGAACATTCAGAATGAGAAACAGGGTGGGTATTTTGACACACAGGAAAATGAGAAAAAAAAGCCCCTGACTGGTCCACCTCTTGTTCAATAGAGGGATTAAGTTTCTTTCTCTTTACTCCCTCTCGGCAAAGAAACCCAGGGGGAGGGAGGGAGAAATAGAGGGAGAAAAAAACTTCAAGTAAAAAAACTAACAAAGAAAAACGGAAAGAAAGACAGACGGAAAGAAAGAGGCATATGATTAGCAGTCACGTAATGCAAGTAAATACGCTTTTGGCAAATGAGAGATAGTTCCGATAACAGCTGTACAGTTGGCAGTGCATTCAACATTAAAAGCACAGGAGGTGTTGCATGCGAAAACTTTTTGCACGAACACTTTTCTGGTTGAATAAAATGTTTCCTCCCCAAATGTCCTGTTCAGCGGGTGTGTTGAGGATTAAAAGAAACATATAATATGGTAACAATACGACTTAAACTGCAGTCATCAGCTAGCAGGTTAGTTTGACAAAAGCTGAATGTTGTCTAAGGCTACTCTTTTCCTACTGAACTCCCTCAGGTGAGGTTTAAATTCTTCACAATCCCATGATGTGCAATTTCTATGTATTGCACAATTCTTACTTGACCACAAAAAAAAACACAGATGGCAGAATCAGCACCACACAGTTTAATAGCTCCAACTAACTATTAAACTAATTAAATATTTTATGTTCCTCCTCCTCCCTTTGTCCCATTTTACTCTCCACACTCCTTCCTCCCTGCCTCCCCCTCTCTTTGAGGTTATAAAAGGGTGGGGTTGCATTGATTTGGATTCAGATCCAAAACAGGAAAACGTGTAATGGTTTCTGGGCATATGTAATATCTTTAAGTACCATAGCCTGTTTAGTGAGTGGGTGGTGTGTGTGTTTTTTTGTGTGTGTGGTTTGGTGCTTTGAACGGTTGTAGAAAATCCAGTTAGCCAACTCTGCAGAAACTCAAGCACATTGTCAAGTGTATGAGAAGGAGGTGGAGGAGGGGGGGAGGAAAGGGAGGCATGGAGGAATAAAGGAGAAAAAACTGGAGTGGAATGGAGAAAAGTTTTCCCGGTGGATTAGAGAGTCAAATGGATTGGAAGGAGTGTTTAGAGTGTGAGAACCTGAAACGGACACACACACACACAGAGGCTACACATACACACACTTCCTGAAACTGTCACCAGCTTTGTGTAGTGGTCAGATCAAGGTGACAGGCCGTTGGGTCTAAGCCTCTAAAGAAACAGCTTCTGAACTGGCAGCAATGCCTGATACAAAAAATCCAACGTCTTTGACAAACCTTTGTCAAATGCACAGAATCTCATCCAGTCCTGGATTTCCACAAGTAATGATGAAAACCTTTACTTTCAAGGAGCCTTTCATTTTATGTTGTTGTGTTTATGATGGTTAAGTGCTGTTTAGCGAAGAACAGAGAAAAATCACTTAAATAGCCAAATGTTTTTAAAAATTCAGGAGTTTATAGCCTTGTAAGAAAAAAACAAACAAAAACAAACAAACTGGTAGCTTACATGCTTTGCTAATAACTTTTTATGGGACATTTATATCAAGTTTCAAACAGTAAGCTCAAACCCTTGACCCCCCACGCTAAAAGGACTACAAAGTTGATCTTTTAATGCACTGCTAGATGCCACGTGCCATTTCTTGCACCTCTTTCTGACAGATGAGGAGAAATTTAGATGAGAGAAATTCTGGCTTTTTGCTGCTAAATCTCACCAAAAGTCCATCTGGACACATCACCCTCACACGCTCTCTATCGCATTTTCTTCCTCTCGTGCCATCTCTATCTCACACCATAACTCACTCTCAGATCAGACGGTCAGGCCCTGCAGCGCAAGCGCTGTCAGACCACATCAGCTCTACCTCCATTAGCTGGCTACAGAATTACTGCAATGTACCCTGTTCACTAGCTATTACAACTAAATCCTGCATCTCCATCTCTGTCTGCAGAAACTATTATATTCCCATCTGCTTCTGCATCTCTACTGCTACTCGATCCCTCCATTTTTACTCCTCGCACTCAAACTATTAACTGCATCCTTATTGCATCCATACATTAGAGCCAATTACACCCTCTCTTTCTCCAGAGAAAGAGAAGTGCATCGTTTCACTTCACAATCACGCAGCAATTACACGATCCCCCGTCTCCATCTCCCCGTACTCACACCAGCTCACATCCTGTTTTCTATTTCATTCTCAAGCATTACATTGTTTTCTTGCTGCTGCTTCCCTTTTCTCCTCCTTTACTGGTTAGATTTCATCTCAAGCAACATTTTCCACTTTCTCGCTCCATAATGCTCCCATGATAAATGTGTTCACAGACAAATTCATGGCACAAGACAAACACACACTCTCTCTGGCTATGTGCCTGCCTCTTCTCTCCTCTCACATGCTCGTGAGAGAGACAGGCGTTGGCCATGAATAGATGAACTGAGCAGACCGCGATGCTCTCCTCCCTAATCTCTGAAAAGACAGTTAAGAAAGGGGCACCCTTCTCTCACACTCTCTCGCTCTTTCATTCATTTGTTCATTTATCCGTGTCCGTCCATCGTTCAGTCGGGAGGACCGGACAAAGCCGTTAATGGCATTCCCCTTCACGTTCAGCTCCCCTCCTCCTCTCCTCCTATCTTCTTTCTCCTGTATTCATCTCTTATTTTCCTTGCCTCCCATTTACTCCTGGCAATTACGCTGACATGCACTTGTCCTCCTCCACTTCCACGTCTCCTTTTTTTCTCTTCCAACATCAGCATTCATTGACTTCCCCTTCTCCGCTTTTATCCTGTCATTTCATGTTTGACAAAAAACCATTTAGCAACATCATCAGACTCAGTCTCTCCTCTGTTCTCTTCTTCATGTCTTCTCTCTACTGTCCTCACCCCTTTGTGTCTTTTCAAATCACCCAACTCATCTTATCTCATCATAATTCTTAATATTCTAATTTATTTACCAGTTCTGTTAGTACAACCTACAGTTTTCCTACAAGATTAAGGTATGGAAATACTCATTACCTCATTATTCACAATGGAGGTCATGTTTTCACCCGTGTCCATTTGATGGTCGGTTGGTCAGCAGGATTACACAAAAACTATTAAATGGATGGAAGATGGGTCTCCTTCTAGAATAGACACCATTAACTTTTGGTGCAGATCCAGAGGCACGGATCCAGGAATTCTTATTTTAACATCCTTAATCCAATTTGGAAATGTTACAATCGTTAAGGATATAATTTAAGTTCAGAAGAGAACTGTCAATCATCTACGATATAGTTAGAAATTACTTGAATTATAGCCTTCTCCAGTTAATCGTGTCTGTCGTTACCAGACAACAATGAACAAAGTAAAAATTGTGGGTTGACTTTTCCAGGCTGCTCTATGTCTCCACTTCACGCCTTGTATTAACAACAATGGAAGCCTGTCTTTTTATTGGTGCGGGTGGAGAGACATTATGTTATTCAACGACACCATGTTTCTCCATGATTTCAAAGAGCTGACTGCAAATATCACCGATTATGCAGACTCTCCACTATTTCTCTTATCTTCCCAGACAAATAGCCCCCTGAGAGCAATGACTTAGCTACATGTATGGTTCTCTTATACCCTCTCTGCTCTTTTATTACCAGTCCTTCCCTCCTTTTCCTCCTCTCCTTGGTTTAGTCCAGAACATGCACTCATCATCCAATTTCCCTCCCCTCCCCTGCCTGTCTGTCTCCCTCCATTCCTCCCCTTCCTTCTCTGCCTATTTAACTACCATGGCAACAGGTGATGTGGTAGCTCTCACAGGGATGTGTCTCATTGAGGATAACAGGACATAACAAATGCATGTGCGTAGACACACACATGCGCATCCCACAAGCACGCTGTGGTAAGACTCTTTTAATGAGTGAAACCATCCAAAAAGCATATCAAACAAGCTCGCACAAAGGAGCGACACAGAGAAAGTGTGAAAGTGAGAATAAAAGAAAGTGAGAGGCGTGGGAGAGCGGGTCAAATTAAATGATAGAGATGTAGATGGGGAGTGTGACAATGGAGCTGAATCAGATGGCACCCACACACATACTAACACCATCCAAGCCGCCTGTGCATATCCATCTGCTTAGCACATACATATACGGTCTGTTACAGTCAGACAAAACCCACTATTCCCAGCATTGAGGAATCAGAGATTAGTATTTTGTAAAATGATGCATACAAACAGAATACCTTTCAAAGTACATAATATAACATTTTATCAATATGTTCTTTCAATACAATTGGTCCATGTTTTTTTCTTCTTGCCACAAGGGGTTTAATGTAGGGCTGCAGACTAAAGATTATTTTCATTATTGATTAATTTGACTATTATTTTCACGATTAATATAATACGAATAATTTAGTCTATAAATGTCCAAAATATGTGATAAATGCTAATCACATTTTCACAATAGATGATCACAGAGTGGATACGTGAATGTTGTGCGAGAGTGTATTTACAGTGTAGATTTGAGGTAAAACAAGCATAAATCACTAATTGATTCTGGAAGTTGGAGAGATAAAGGAGGGTGACTTGGACTAATTGGGTGAGTCAGAGTGAGTGTTGGACCAGTGTTGGTAGGAACAGATCAAAAATAGATGTACACAAACAGAAGTGCACTACATGCAGTTGAGCAACTCAGGGCTGTGAACCACTGAACATATTCTTCCTTTTTACCAAATTAAGAAGAAATTGCTAAACATGTGCACATAAAGGCATTAAAATAACCTGACAGTGTCGGGTGTGTTGCTGTCAGAGACAGCCATACAAGCAAGCATATTTTCTAAAATCCAAACGAAATGTGCCTGCAAGTTCAAAAGTTTGAGAATGCAGATTTAGAGCTGATTTGAACTGTTTAAAATCCATGTGACTGTAAGCATTTATATGCAAGCTATTTTGAGAGTTGATAAGTGCACAATTAGTAGGACTAGAGATCTTAATGCTGAGGCTGCTCCCGACCTGCAGTATGCTGAAAATGTTAGAGCTGCCTTGTGTTGAGTGGCTTTGCGTGAGAAGGGGATAAATGGTGTGTGTGTTTGTATGTTAATGTGAAGCTGGGCTTAACAGTGAGGGTTAAACATCTATCACCAGACACACACACAGGCACACATGCACACACACACAGTTCCCAGGCTGGGTCATGGGTTCAGATTAAGACCATAAGACATGGATAACCTATATTTACGTGTTTTATCAGAGTTGAACACCAACAGTACACACAGTACACACAACACGAGATACAGAGCCGCCTAACTTAGACGTGACACAAACATCTGGAATGTCTGGAGGGAGTGAGTGAACAGATGGACTACATAAATATAAAAAGAAAAGAGAGAAAGATGGACCTGCTCGACAATACATCACTGATGATTTCAGGATGGGGGTGGAGATTAGATGGAGGGATAGAATTACAAAGGGTTGAACAGGTGAATGAAAGACAGCTGATGTAGGGCAAAGCGCTTCAACTTCATGCTAAACTTAAGTCCTGAAATGATAAGTAAATTATGTGATCAGTCAAAGCAAGTTATGGAAAATGTTGTAATTAATTCAATAATATAATAATTATGGACAGCAACATTTGGATCATGTCATACATCTTTCCTGTCTGTTTTCCACGCCATCACCGTCTCTAATAAGGGCAAAATGCTAAAAAGGTGACCAAACATTTGCTGGAGCCAACTTCTCAAAAAATTACGATTTGCAGTTTTTAATAACCCATTTTATATCACTCATTCATTACTTATAATTACTTAGCCTTTGCAGGGTCCAAGCAGGTACTGGGCCAGTATTTGCTTGGACTGATGGCCAGTTTATCACAGGGGCAACAATTTTATATCATTGTAATTCAAATACCTTTATAGTTTTGGATTGTTAATCAAACCTATCAAATAACAAGCAAATTACAAATGTCAACTTTGGGCTCGAGTGAAGAGTGGCCATTTTCATTATTGTTTGACATTTTTTTGTTTTAATGGCTAACCTATTCACTGGGCAAATAATAGAAAGATTAGTAAATAATGAAAAGAGTTATTAGTTGCCACCCTCTATATTGTCCCAGCTCACTTAGATGGATGTTATTGGGTTGGGGAATTCACGCGGCATACACCACAGCTTCATATTTTTATGAGAACCTGTGGTGCTTTATTTACAGGCGGCTGCACAGCAGTATTTAAACAATGGAAAATCTCTCCAATCTTTCCTCAAATCTCTCTTTACTTGCTATTGTGAGGCTGGCTAAGCAGTGGTGGCAGCTCCACTAATGGGAACAGTCTGCCAAAAAACAGCACCAGGCAGTGCCTTTGTTCTGTGCATAAATAAATGATTGCTTCATTTGGGCTCGCGGCTTCAATAGACTCTGTAGGAATAAGCGGGATAATCAAGAGTTCAACTGAAATAAACAGGAACTTTTAAACTGAATGAGGACCTGTCTATCTCAGAGTGAATAGGGTAATCAGCCTCTTCAGATGCACTGAAGACACACACACACACACACACACACACACACACACCTCCATAAAAGCTAATTCTTTCTTTCGTATTCACACACACACAAAAGAAAAAAACACAACAGACCACACTTAAGCACAACAAGCCTCGAACTCTCCACATTTGGCACACACAAACTCTCTCTGTTGTGGGGACCTGGTGGCCCCAGGGTGGCCCTCCTTAAACAGAGCAGTCTCATTTTGAAGGACAGGACCCCATAGTGAGAGAAACACAAACACCGGAGACAGTACGGACTAAAGACTTTACACAACCTGTCACTCTGTCAGCATTTCCCTCTGCATAGTATTTGACAAACTCTTTCTATTAAACTGCCCCACACATTTTTTTCTTTTAGCACTTCATCCTTTCCTCCCTCCTGTTCTTTCTGTGACTCCCACAGATTCATCTATTGACCTCTGCAGCACAGAAATATCAGCAAAACATTTTAATTCATCAAATTATTCTCTCAGCATATAATGTTTAAAATGAGCACAACATTTTATAATCTCCATTGGCAAAACAAGCAAAACAAAACAAATTTTTTTAAAGGTATGTAAGAAAACAGATCTGGTTTCATGACTAATCATTAGTATTGCATTGAAACTGTCAGCTTTGCTTGTAAAATGTGGGAGTCAATAGAGATCAGCTGCATGCAAAGGCAGGCTTTGGGTCAATTGCAGTGCATGTAAATATAAATGCACAAATTCCCTGCCTAAACATGATTTCCCCCAATCACCTGATTTTGCAGAGGCCATGTAAACATAGTGACTGACAGCTCTAGATCCCATCATTCAGACCTAGGGTTACAGTCTATTTGCTTTACAAACAGTGTGCTCTATTGTCGGCCAAATGAGCCCTTCTCTAGCTGACCGTCAGACCAGGGGCTCTCTAATCTCTTTCACTCCAGGATCCAAATGACAAAGACTGTGCTGCAATTGTCCAGACAAACTCATAGAGGTAGAATACCAACAGAGAATACCCTTCTTCTGCAGCCTAGTTTTTCAAGTGTTTTTTGTGCTCCGGGAAAAAAGATGATGTAAACCCCTCTACCCAGGAGGAAAAACAACAGAAAACTGAATTATTGCCAACTTACTGTAATGTAATGTGTATTGCAATATCACTATATCCATGTTCATATGATGCAATGCAAAACGAGAGGCCCCTTTCACAGCAGACATTTTGACTTGTCATAGCAGGAAAAGCACAGGTGTTACTAATAACATTAATGACTGCTCTGTTCTATTTAAGTGTTCCAGTAAGCCATGACAGTGTGACAGAGACTATGCTCTTCCCACTGTGACTTATCAAAATGTCTTCGATGAAAAGGCTTACACCATCCAAACTCTGGAAAAATGTACCGTAGAGATGAATAACAGGTCCCTGATGATCTAAAAAAACAAAACAAAACACATAAGCTCCCCAAACACTCCAGAGCAACTGCATTTTGTTTGTCAGCAAAAGAGACACAATATGTGAAAGAATGGAGATGCTTGTCAAAATAACAACAAAGAAAATGGATAATTTAGGGCTTTTGTCTCAAATTAATTAATTAAATGAATATAACCTCATTCAGTCAGGAGAAATAACCTGGATATCCAATACAGTTAATGGCGATAAGACCCTCTTTCTCACATACATTAAACCAAAATTAAACTCCAGTGCAGAGAGCCAAATTTCTGCCCATTAACTCAAGGGGAAACTCCCTGGCCAAGCAGACATCTGGGCTCCAGAGGCCTCAGGCATGGAAACTCCTGCATGATGCGTGCCTATTCATTAATTTATATATTTAGCTGAAGAGAATAATAGGCATGATGAATTGTTTGTTTGAAGACACAGTAAAACAATAGAAGCATGCCCCTATTCCCGTCATCTTTTGTAACTGCAACAGAATCTCTAATGTCTCTGGAAGCATCAGGCCGCATGTAAGTCTTAGGAACTCAATATTAGGCTGAAGACATGTTGTCAGTCTTCTCTGTGTGCAGACACACAATTCCAATGATGTCATAGGTCTAATCCTCTAACATGCATGAACCTCAAACAATGTCACATCCTTCAGCACATCCTCTGGGAACCATAACATGCTGTGGCAGATGGACAGTACAGGCCATATTCCTCAGTGACATGAAGTCAAAAAAGAATGCCTTAGCGTGCACACACACACACGCACACATATACGAACATAATCCCAAAGAAATAATTTCACTCGTCACACAATCTCCCATTCCAAATTCACCTTCCACTTCCCCCTCTAATGTTTCAGTCTATCTCAGCTTCTTCTCTCAGGTTTAATTGACCATTGTGGCAGATGGGGTGGCGGTTGGTCTGTGGGAATCAATGTCTTCATTGTGGGACTGAGAGAAAGATTAGCAGCTAGTTAGCACTAGTGAGAGATGACAGCTGGCACCTATAACCTCCCCTGCCACACACACACACACACGCACGAGGTACTATTGTGCAGTTCGCCCGGGCTCAGCAATTACACACAAGAGAAATATTGCTCTGTAGCTCGAGCCTGTCATTCAAACACTGAATAAATGTGGCCTAGTATGTTAATCGCGCACACACACTTGGGGATAATCCATTTTTGGCTTAGCTTGACATCTAAAAAGGAAAAAAGGGGAAAAGGCAATTTTTCCAATGTCAGTCACAACTGAGGACTCACTGAGAGCACAACTCAACGGTATTCCAAATTCAGTGGGGAAATGAATGTGTTGTTGAATCCACGGCTTGAATATGTCTCAACCTATGGCTTTAAGACACGTCACAACAAAAACAAAAGTAGCATGACAGCTCACTAGAATGATCTATCTACTTTGCAAGAAAGCCAAGACACGAAAGCTTTGCCACTGAGGCAGAGCAAACATTCATCATGTGATATGACCCAAAATGTGACTACGACAGCTGCTGACAATAGCTCCAGTTTCGTTCAGGCATCTGAAAAACTTCACGCTGACTTGGTAGCAGTTGTTTATTTTACATTTTGATCCAAGGCAAAATTCCCAAGCGCAACATTTATGTTTCTGAATCACTCATCAGAAACTCAACAGTTGAGCTGGACAGACTTTGAGATCGTCATTTACTAAAATGATTCAACACCTCACAAATGTCAGTTGATTTATCTTCACATATTTCACCAAACCTCAGAAACTCCTGTTCAACACATCTGAGCAGAGTGCCAAAAACTCATAAGGTTGAATTTGCTGACAAAGAACATCCAGCTGTTAGGCCTGCTGAGCCGCTGTACAGCTGCTATGGACGGCAGCTTTTATTTTGTGAGGGTTTAACTGGCACTGCTATAAAGAGTAAAAGGCACAATAATTTAATCAGCCCAGTGGGGCTTTTCTTAGACCAGAATATGGACACTTTGGAATCAGCAGAATTAACTAGAGATTAGGCATTCCCCTGCTGGAGATCATTTCAATTTCCTTTTGAATTGCCTTTAGCAGGGCTGCACAATTAAGGGGGGGGTTATGTTACAATTTGAAGCAATTCAAAGGTATTAGTCACCTTTTTATTGGGCATATGTGAGCAGATTGCAGTATGATGTAAAAAATTACACCCTCTCTGTCCCTCTCAGTTGCCTGTACAAGACTGTGGATGATTTGTTTCAATTGTTATTAATGCTGCTGGACTGTGGTTTTCTTTGGGAAGGACTCCATGACAGTCCAAAGGATGTGACTTCATGCACATTTGAGTGCCTCGTCTCAGTGCCTCTCTCCACTCTGCTAACAGGGAGCAACAGTAGCTAACATTTCTTCTAGGAATGGCTTCTAGGGTTGTTGCGGTGACAGGTATTTTCCACCAACTAATAAGCGCATGACAACACCGGTATTTATTTTTTTAACAAGAAAAGACACTCACTGTCTGTAGAGTGCTGGTTTAATTTACTGCAAATGCAAACCAAATATTTCCTACTGCTACTTTTAACCAAAATATAATTAAAATACAAATCTCATTCTCGGATGTAAAAAAAAAGACGTGTTTGTTTGGTACAGATCCCAACAAATGTCACATTTTCTTTTGTAAAAATGAGAACTGTGATGCAAAAATGATCATTCCCATCAACTTTGAATTACAATGCAATCTTAATGTCCGTCAAAATAAGGGCAATATGATTTTTTTTTTACCATATCATACAGCCATATTTGTGCATGCTAACCACATATAATTTCTTCATGACAATACCTGCCGTAAACACTAAAAGGTAAAGAAAGTAAAAAACCCAAATTCATCATTTAAATTCTGATATTTAAAAAAACTTACTGACAATACTACAATAACTTAGTAGTTGTTGTCTATTCATTATTCACTAAAAAGTGAAACAAAATGTTCAGATTCATATTCACGTTTTCATACCTGCACGTAAACCTACAAACATGCATGTACAGAGCTCTGAACATGCACACACATGCGCACACACAAGTTGGCATTATGCAGCCACTGTCCCATGAGATATATTATTAAATTTCCTCCAGGGTTCCCACCAGGACTACCATGCCTGGTCAAAGCCGACCAGAGCAGGAAAACTAACAGGGCTCATGTTGCTACTCAACCATCTTCAGAAAGATGTCTCTTCCATGACTAGAGGGACTGATGGTGTCAGTTACTTGGCTCCTTCTTCATCTGGGTCAAATCAAGTTCAACAACAGAAGCTTCTCACAATCCCCAACGCAGCGTGTTTTGACATGACGCAGGGGAACTGACTTGATTTAAATACGTGCATGGCCTTTAATGTGCTACCAGAATCCTATGACTCAATGAGCGTTATCATCTGTTCCAAACGAGCTGAGCTAAATCAACATGCATGGCTGTCTGCCGTTGAAAATAAAGCCGTTTTTCTTAATTCCTCTATTTTCTGTAGAGGAAAAAAAGGAGCGTTTGACAGCAGTGATCCCGACAGCCTCCTGCACTGCGCATTTTGACATGAGAAATGTGATTAAATATTCAAAGAGCAGCACAGATAATTTTGGCTTGATCTTTTGGCTGACATTCATCTAGTTTTGACATGGGAAAATATTAACTCAACATTAACAAAAATAAAAATCCCCCAAGATTAAGCATAAAATGCAGCGTGCAGCCAACGTTGGTCCCGTCCAAATTCATCTGCCTTTCAACAGGGGTAATTTTATATGCCAACTATGAACAGCTGGAGGCAGATTTAATTCAACTGGATGTACTTCTTTAGAGTATGAGCCAGAGCTTGTACACGGTCGCCAAAACACGGGTAAAACTATGACAATTAACATGTGTAGTGGGACTTAGATAAAGCCACACAAAAACATAACAATGCAAATGTCTAGAGATTAAAAAAACTCCACCTGACTTTGCCACTAAAACAAGCTGGGCCTTGTCTATAAAGATTTTGTCATTGTTTTTATTGCTTGTTTGGAATAAATTATCATGTTTTATAGTTTGGAAATTACTAGGAACTTCTACAGTAGTACTTTACAACTGTCACATCCAAACATGTCTAAATCCTGAATACAGTTTGCATGTAGCCTTTGATAGTAACGAATACTTGCTGCAAAGAAGTAATTATGGCATAGTTATTGAGCAACACCTTGCTCCAGGGAGTAACAAAGGAACAGAAAAGAGAGGTAACCTAATATAGACGGATGGTGTATGTCTAGTATTGCACTCAGACAGTAAGTAACACAGCACTTTCCCCCCTTTTTTTTCTTAAAACCAATGCCTTCACGCTAAAAATATTTCTCTGGAAGTATCAGTCACTACATCACCTAGCTGCTTTCTGTTTTACAATTTCTCCCACTGCTGCTGCTGCTGGGCCGCTCAGATACCACCTTCTGTCTGTCAGCTACCGTTCACACTCAAGGAAGGTGTCCATACACATCCATCTATGTCCACATGTAAACAGCAAAATGTAGTGAGTAGATGAGAGCTGTAACCTGAGGCATGTAGCTCGACTATCACCTTTTCTCTACTGTTTCACCGCTCCTGTTAACTCTTTGATATTCCACGCCTGTGTGAAAGCCACTTCACTCCCAAGTGTGGCTTCATGTATCCAATTTGTTCTACTACAGACTACAAATAACGTGTTTTCAGGAGATGTTTTTAAAAAGCAGCCGGTTTCTCTTAAACAAGGCTGTGTACTCTGACGATATAGGATACGAGTGATTTGCTAGTTGATAGCTCAGTGCCATGTCTGCAAAAAATCTGTCTATGGTTGACTATAAATATTAACACAGAACCTAATTTACGACATTGCCTTGAGTACATAAAACCCTGAGGTGATGTTACTCACGCTACACTAACAAGAGTGCAACATCTTTTGACCTCAGGCAACAGTATTTGTTGTGACATTTCTTAATGAATTTTCCTTACCAGATGCTATAATATTTGATCCATCCTCATCTGTTGGTCTGTCTCTTTACACTGTTTGTGAAGTCCTTTTTTGTCCTTAGCAAGTGTGTGACACTACACTGTGAAACTCTGCAGCCTGACGCTTTGTAGTACAGTTTCTGCACCTTGTCACCAAGACAAAGACCTATATGCATTGGCTTCATGTTCGATTCCTGTCAAAATTTTAACACTCACTGTAATACAGGTTTGTGCTTCAAAATGTACTTTTTTTTCAAACAAAATGTAATCCAACCTCAGTCTCATTCAAGGCAGCAGCTATCAGATTTCCTCACGCACTCACACACAGGCAGACAAAGCACGCACCGCCTGAATGCAACATCCATACAACCTACCTCCATGGCTAACGCAGCTGTTTGCTGGTCGTAGTGATTCAGTAGATTGGGCATGAAGGTGGTGTTATAAGGCAGATCCTGGCACATTCTCAGTCTGATGGGCTCACAGCTAAACTCACTGTGGCTCTCTATGGCCTCCATATGAATGGACAGAGCAGGTGTAACCAGGGAGAAGAGGAGTAGGAAGATAGGGAGGTGGAGGAAAGAAAAACAGACGGGAACGCAACGTCTGCTGTACGTCGTTTTTAAAAACAAGTCTTTCATACAGCCTCCTCCAACAGGTGTTTGCGTCTTAATGTCAGACATTTCTCCACAGTGGCTTAGACTGATGACTTTCTCATCGCCCTTACAACCACCGGATAGTCCTGAAGACATGCTGAATCTGTTTTTAAAGCTACTTAACATCAGAAACGATTGAGTCCATTTTTAGTATCAGTGGTGAAGGTAACAGCAAGAAATCCACAAGGCTGGTACTCTCTGTGTATAGTACCATGAACTGCACGTGGATTCATCTGTAGGCCATGGATGGAGCTGCCATTTCTGTCAGTCTTACAGTGTCTCAAGGTGTGATCTGAAGCATTCCTCTTTTCTTTAAATGAGAGAAAATTATATGGTTTCCCTCCCCCTCCTGGTAATCCCCCGGTCAAGGACAGATTCGCCTTGCTCCATCCTCAAACAGCTCGTCCCTGAGATAATAGCTCCACCATCAGCCGTCTGCTGGAGCTCTCCTCCGGGTTGCAGTACGCCCTGTTCCTCCACTCTATTTGTTTTTGTCTCCTCTCGCTCGACTTCCAGTGAGAACATCTGAAGTCAAGCCCGCAATATGTGATTATCCTCCGAATGATTTCTCTGCATGACACAAAATCCTGTCTTTCAGATTCAGTTGCCACCTTGGAGGGGATCCATCAAGCAGGTCCTGCAGGTTTTAAACACACAAAGAAGACAGGCTTAATGGTCAAACAAGCAGTGTGGGCTTGCTTTGAGTAAAGCTGTACTCTATCTGGTCTCTGATCAGCCACACCCTTGTTCCTGTAAAAGTCAGGATTAAAAGCATATAAACGGACCTGCAGTGTGAAATTATCTTAATGTGTCACAGTTTATGTCGCAGAGTGTGTTCAAAGCAAAAAAGAAACCCCACCACAACTAGCTGGAGCATGTTTCCCAGCCGTGAACGTGAACGTTACACCTGCGGACGATCAGACACTCCCCCACACTCTTCATGTTTGTGTGAGGTTGGCCGGGCAACAGTAGCGTTCCCCTGCGAGGTTTCACACTCTGCGCCTCGGTGTCTTTACGGTTCACCGCACTGTAAAGTTGGGAAAATAAGCTCGGGCTTGTGTGCCATTTAATTTTTTAAAAAAGGAGCACATCAAGGTGTCAAGCTGACGAGTTTTCGATTTACACCTGCGTCAAACTGCTCGACCGTTAGACGCGCGTGAGACCACCGATAGCTAGCTAGCATTCACATTAAATTGATAATTGTTTGTGAACACCTCCAATAATCAACCAGGTGATGTTACTTACAAGTCTCAGCCCTTAACGTTAGCTTTCACCTTAAGAAGAGCCTGGCTAGCTTTAATTAGCAAACCCCCTTTCGAAAAACGTAGACTTCTCTGACGGTGACACGCCAGGATCACACCGACAGAGCCATATCAATCTTGGGGAGCCGTGTGTGTGTTTGTCACCGCGGCGTCTTCAGCCCAGCAGCGCGTTACTGCTGCTGCTGCTGCACATGAATCCTTTAAGGCGTGTATAGTCTGAGGCTTCCAGACACAAAATGTACAAAATGAATCGCACGGTTCATACCTAACGTTACAATAAAACATGCTTTACCTTGTGTGGGGGGGAATAACGAGCAGCCGTGGCGCTCCTCCGGCTCCTCTCACTGCAGCACTGACTCCACTGTTTGCAGCTGGTTGCCTGCAGCGTGCAGCCGACTCAGCGGGGACGAGCTTTCATCGTGAGCGCGCACAGACGGGACGAAATTGCCCCCACTGGACGCTGCGTGCTGCTGTGGCCTGGCGTCCTTATGTATATAAATATAAATAAATAACACAGACAGACGTTTGAATGGCAGAAAATATGAGACCTGTGTATTTACTAGTTTGCAGGGTATGTGTTATGTATGTAGTATTATGTGTGTGCATGTAGGCCTATATATAATGTGATATTTTATCTTTTCATCTCAATATCTTATTGTTATTTTGCAGCTGGTTTTCTTACCAGCTATACATCAGTCTTCGGAGTGCCTAAATGGCGTTTACGTGTATGTGACAAATAAACCTAACTTTAATTTTATTTTATGTATTTTTTTTAAAGTTTTTTCGTCCTTTTCATGGCTTTCTTTGATAAGACAGCTTGGAGAGATGACAGGAGTTGGCTGATGACATGCAGCAAAGGGCCACAGGTTAGACTCAAACCCCGGGCTGCTGCAGCAAGGACAAAGCCTTTGTACATTGGACACCCGCTCCACCAACTGAGCCACTGGGGTACCCCTAACTTTATTCATTTATTTTCATTATTTTTTAGCCTTTGTATGGCTTTATTGATAGGACAGCTTCAGAGATGACAGGACACAGGATGAGAGTGAGGGGGGTGACATGCAGCAAAGGGCTCCAGGCCAGGACTTGAACCTGGGGCTGCTACAGCGAGGACAAAGCCTCATCGGACGCCCACTCTACTAACTGAGCTAATGGGCGCCCCCTAACTTTAATTTTAAATGAAAGATATGCTTTTTATTATCTTAACAAGTGGACAATACAAAGACTATAGCAAGGGAACTGTGTGTGCTTGTGTTACCTGTCCTGTGTGTGAATTTTTATTATCATATCCACCTTAATTTGACATTCAAATTTCTCGATTAAAGCATGAATGCTGACCACAGTGCATTTTTGTCTTCCTCACTCGTGTCCTGAGAGATGAAGTGCTCCAGACCCACTAGAGGTTCAGCATCATTGTCAAGGTCACCTGGCAGCCCTTAAGGGGTTGAATGGGATCCAACCTGGGATCTCACATGACAGTATCTATACCCAGCACAGGACAGCACACAAAGGGTGGAAACCAATTTAAAATCATCTGCCCCTGAAGTGAAGGCAGTGACCCCTCAGGGGCAAGGTGGAAGGATAGACAGCAGTCTGCTTTAGATGATGAAAAAAAGAAAGAAAAGAAAAGCAGGACAAAATCCAAAGGTAACATTATTAAAAACATTTATTAAAATTCTACATTAAATGTATATAGCTACTGCTAAAAACATAAAGCAAATAATGAAATGTACAGTAAATCCATATTTTTCTCATTTTTAAAAATCAGTGCAAAATGCCTGTCACTAGTTTACAGCAGGGTTGAATCAAGGAGAAATATGAGTGATGGCACTGGTTTTATAAAGATATAAATTTCCCTTGTATCCCATTTAATATGTCAATATATGGGACATTAGTGTACCAATGTACATTGGGTATATATTGACACTTTATTTTGCCCTGGATACATTATGTTTAATGACAAGAGTCAACTAGTTAAAGCTTTGTATTTCAAGAAAATCATTAAACATCATTTCTGACCTGATAATCTAAATAATAATGAATTACAAACAAACAGAACTAACGAGTGATTTAATCATTAAAATATAAAAATCTGAATTGTGATTTATAAATGCGCTGCATACGTAAACCTCAGCTATGGGAGATCCTTGACTGCTGCGAGCACATCATTACAACATCACAACATCCGACTTCAGTTCATGATACCACTATCAGCCTGTCTGCAGGATATCATCGCCATACTGCCTGAAATGGCTAAACAGACCTCTTTTGATCGTATCAGTCAACACGATGTCAATATTTATCCCTTCCAGCCTGAGGATTAGCATTGCGTGCTATGATTCCTTTCCACACAATTGAGCACGGCGCTAGATTAACCGTTTCATGGCTGATCCGATCTTCTCTGTCGTTGAGATGTGGGGGTTCTGTGTCAGCTGAGAGGCAGCTGGCCTAGATACTGCTTTAACCTCTTAATATGACCCCACATGACATTCAGTCACAGTATACTGTACAGACACAAATGCACTCTATCCACACACAGCTATGCTGCACAGACACAAATGCACTCTATCCACACACAGCTATGCTGCAGACCAGATTATTTAAATTCAGGGGTTTCAGAGCATCTTTCCTATAAGATCCTGTTTATTATCCCCCGTTTATTATCCCCCGTTTATTATCCCCATGATTTGGCATTTTAATCTGAACTTGAAGTGATGAGATCTACTGTAACTCTGGATGCACACAGAACAAGATTTAAATCATTGAGCCATTTCAGTTTCTCTAATCTACAAATTACATTTATAACCCTGCACATAGTGATATTTCTATGAAATTTAATAAATTCTAGCACAAGGCCGACACATGAGCAACAAATTATGTAGTCAAAAAAGTAAAAAATACAAAATTAGCCAAATGAATAACAAAGAAACAAACATATAAAACAGTACAGTGGCTGTACCTGTGGTGTGTTTAACTTGTCTAATAGTTTACCTACAACATTCAGCCTCAGTGGAAACGGATGTCCTTATAAATAGCTAATAATGCAACCTTTTTTTAAGAAGGGCAATTTAATAAGTCAAATCTAATTTAAAGCCAAATACTGTATCTACAGAGTATAAAAGATCATTTGGTATTTCATAGCAAACCATACATTTTAAATGCTTTGACTTCACATTAAAATTAATTAATGCTATAAGCAGCTTGCCTTAAACATAATTATTTGTGATGATCAGTATGTAGGCAAACACTGAGGAGTGGTCCCGACAAAACAATATTAGAAACATTTAGAGCAATAAAATGTGTTTTGCTGATATGAGAGTTCATACAGGCTGAAATAGTGTGTGGCCGAATATAAAAATCTGCTTTCTTCATAAACAAATGTTTCTTCATACTGATAATGGAGGGATACTGATACGTCTACATTTATATCTTGTTATAGCTTTTATACACGTATACACAGCTTTTATACACGTATACACACACTGAAACTCCATTATGGAAGACAGGTGTTGAAATGTTGTTTTTGTGAGTTTTATGATGTTTCACTGTGAATGATTTTACCCACTGATGTGTTTCATCAGGTATAGATGCTCTGAGAAGAACCCAACTATATTCTGCTCACAGCTTCAGACACAATATAAACTGTTTGGTTTATAAGTGAAAGCAAATGGAGCCATTTGGTGACTCCATGTTCTGGATAAAACTAAAAACAGTTTGTTAAAACTTCACTCATGTTCCTCAGTGACACTCTGCTAAATGTGCTAGTCTTGATAATACACGTGCAGCAAGGCCTTTTGGGATTTAGCTGTGCTCGTCTACATGGAGTGATGTCCTTCCTGCCTTTTGCTCCGTTTAGGCGTCAGGCTCCGTGCGCCGTCCAATCAGGCGCTGGCTGTGGGGAGCGCGCTCACTTTCTTCCTCCAGCTAGAAGAGAGAATGGAGGGAACACAAAAGTGAAAGGGGTTGTAAGTTTTTTTGACTTTAAGAGACAGACCAAGAGGGAGGAGATAAGTGTGGATAAATTGTATGTGTGCTTGAGTTAGACCAGGTGTGTGTGTTTGTGTGCACCGCTGAGTCAGACGGAGATTTGGGCAGACAGCTGCCTCCACGCAAAACACACACACACACACACACACACACACCTCCTCTTTGATTAAACGGTTCCCGCAGGGTGCCAGCCCTCTGAGAGCCAATCCAACGATGAAGCACCAGACAGACAGTCCAGCCTCAAACGCTGACAACAAAGCAGAAGGGATCCACAGCGCCATTGTGGTTTCCTGAGGGACAGGAAGTGATGTAAACGAGGAAGAAAAGGTGTGAAATAAAATCACAGTATGAGGTTGAACTTCTCTCCTGTGACGCTTTTATTGAATTTCAAGCCTCAACGGAGCAAAATGAGGAAAAACAGAGAGGAAGGTGAGGTTCAGACTCACATAGATTCGTGTTGAATCAAACGGGCATTTGGCACTGACAGGTGACCGAGCGTTGACGGGCACTCCTGTGCCATTACATCCCAGCATCAAGCCCTGCCCATTGTTGACAACAGTGATACTAATAGCCAAGAGGAGCCCAGTGCAGCATGCTGCTGAGACTAGGATGTTCAGGAATGATGTAATTAGAAGTCCTATATGCTGGAGACAGAGACAGAGACATCTTATAAAAACAAAATGAAAGACTGGAGTGATCATATCAGAAGCTGAAAACAAATGAAATCCTTACCAGTTTCATCACGCGAAGGTTCCTCGACAGCAAGATGGCAATAATCCCCGACACAATGCTCTGTGGGTTTCAAACGACAAGACGATTGTTTCAGCTTAGCTTTGGCACCGAGGAGGGTTTGTAATGATCTGCCACAGGAAGTAATCCTGCCCCCAAAGACGTGGGGCGGCGTTTTCTAGTGGCGTGCCAAGCTGAGAAGACTCAAGACTCAAAGGACAGAAATGATTCTTTAATAACAGTAAGTGAGAGTTCAACCAAAAGGAAAGCCAGTAAGATATATTTTGTAACTTCTCTTTTTGCTCTGTCTGTATTACCTGTAAACACTGTAATAGCCCGTTTGGAGAACCTAATATGGAGAACATATCAAAGAAAAGTGACACCAACACCATCTAATTATCAACAGCTGCCAGTTGATCCGACACCACAGTGTAATGAAGCCTGCCCGAGGGCAACTAGTGAAAGAGTCTGAAAAACCAGCTCCATCATAATGGGCAAGTTCAGTCATGATGGGTGAGAAAAATACACAACATTATACTGAGCTGACAGTGCAAATCACTTTTGATGCTAACTTTGAATATATACTGTGTGTGTTGTTCCGATGCGGGGACACACAAAGTCACCGGAATGTTACTGGTGGTAAAAAGTTCTGACTGCCTCCAGCCTCAAGCACTGAGGGTTCGACGTGGAAACAGAAGATGAATGTCTTGACTGTTAACTCACCAGCAGCCCAGAGGTGACGGAGATGATGTTGGCCACCGTGTATTCTGTGGTGATGTGCTGGCCGGGTTTGGAGATGTGGCGGAGGACATTGCCGTGGACGATAGCGCCGAGGATGAAGTTAATATGGCCGACGAGGATGAGAGTTAGTCCATTTCTCATCAGCCTCCTCTGCCTTTTGGTTTTATCTGGATGAGAGAAATACAGAAAACACTTATCTCAAGATTGAGATATTACAGTTTCTTTACATTCTGTGTTCCCTCACACGCATGCTGTCTCACAACACTACATATTCACTCATTGAGTCCAATAGTGATTTCTCTTCTCTCCAGTTGGAAAAACTATGTTGCAATTTTTTTTTAAAACTACCTCAAACCTTATTTGGCATTTCTATACTGCAATTTATTGTTACATATTGGCCCGCATATAGGCTACACAGATATATCTGCAGTAAGTAAATATCAGCCCTGTTGATTTATGGGTCTAAGCTCTATTCTGTATGTGCAGCTCTGTTGACTTCTCATCCGCTGAATGACTTCTTTCTGCCTTGATTATAAGAACTTCAGTTCCTCCATACATTTAAAGAAGTAGGCAACATATATCACATGCTCATATGTATAAAATGTACATATCAAATGAGAGCAAAACTGAAATAATCCTATTCAGACAGCCCAATGCAAGACATGTTAGCTTAAAGAACTTAGATGATTATCCTGTGACCAAAAGTTTAGGTGTGATTTTTCATGGTGACCTGACTTTAAGCCGCAGGTAGAGACAGTTGTGCAGTCCTGTTTCCTGTAAACTCAGGAACTTGTCAAAAAAACATGCTGACTTTGAGAAGGTAATTCTTGCTTTTATTTCCATATTACCCCAGTCTTAGCACACCTGCACTGACTACAGAGGTCTTGCTTACTTTTCAAACACAGAAAGAGGTAGCTCCAGCCTATATTGCTGACCTCTTAACTCCAAATGAGCCAGAATGCAGACTTAGATCCTCAGGTAAAGCCCTCTTGGTCATCCCTCCGTCAAGGCTTAAGACCAAAGGCCTTGTGCTTTGGTTCTCAATTAGGGATTATCTGGCCGATATTCAGCATTTTCTGTTTATCAGAATTGGTGATTTTTCAGATAGCAAATAAAATAAACTAATCAAAATCTCTGTACCTCAAAATTGTACCTAAGAACAGTACTTGAGTAAATTGTAAGTTTATTCCATCACTGGTTGTTTGAAATTTTGACACAAAAAAGTTTCATTTTTACTACAAATTAATATCTGTCCCAAATATCGCTTTTCAGTCTCCTTGATATCTATTAATCGGTCCAACCCTATTAAGTATCAACAATATCAAAAGGCCTTTATTTTGTAAACTAAAGTAGAATTAAACTGAAATATTGGACTGTTGCATGAGCATAAGTATGAAATGATCATGTAATAGTAACATATCATTTGCAGGTGAAAAGGAAGTCAAAATCGCCCACAAACGTCAAACATTACAAATAAAACACTTGCAACGAATTAGTAATTATTCTAATAATTCAGAATTCTACATTTCTTTTTTGGGGGGACCTTATAAATGCGAACACAATCAACAGGTTGGTTCACAGGGACGCTGTTGCTCTACAGTTTACTGTGAAGTCTGGACAAAGACATTTGCATAGAGAGGCTTCCCTCGCTCCCACTGGGAGACCTGCTGTGTACCGAGTCAGTCAGAGGTAAGAGGAAGCAGTGGAGGCAGAAGTGATACTTAAAACCTTCAAATTATTGATCTGCTGCCAGTCTCTTCAAGTGTTGACAGCTCATTTCCTCTCAGGATAAACCAGAGTAATCTACACGCACTAACACAACTCACACATGCAGCGTTGTCAAAATGAAAGCGTCTCGTACCTGCGGGCCTGATGCAGCGAGTTCCACCCGAGCAGGGAGAACTAACGGCGGACACATGAGGCTGTAACATCACCACATGCGTTCTATCAGGTACAACTATCATTTAGAATCGGACAGTCACTCACCTGCGTTGCACATCTCTCTACGTGTGCCACACGTTGCGCTTTGAATAAATCAATGTCCGTAATTTTCGAGCACCTGTCCAGCGCCACAGAAACTCCAACGTCCCTCTGTCCACTTCCTGTATGACGTCAGCAGGCTCACCTGTGGATCACCTGCAGCTTGCTGGACGCTGAGGGGCGCAACAGTCTGTACATATTCAGTATAAGCAGTGATGGGATGCAACTGAGTACATTTACTTAAGTATTATAATTAAGTGTAATTTTGAGGTACTTGTACTGTAATATTTCCGTTGTTTTTTTTTTAAACTTGCACTCTGCTACATTTTTGGGACAAATATTGTGCTTTGTACTCGACTAACTTTATTTTATAACTTAAGTTAGTAGTTATCTTTCAGATGGTTGCATCAGAGCCAAAGGAGGACATTCTTAAATTAATTTATTTTATATGTCATTTAAAAAACTGATTACGATAATAAGAAAAATGCTGAATATCAGATCCAATAATCTGCCAGGCTGATGTTCAGTCCATCCAGTTTACAGTATTTAAAGACACATGTAAATATATGTATAATTTAGTTGTATTTGTATTTTTGATACTTACGTACATTTGTTTCCAAAAAAATACTTTTGCTACTTGAGTACATCTAATATCTAATATTCAAAAGACTTTTACTCAAGTGCTATTCATCTGGGTGACTTACTCTTTTACCACCGACAATTTTTTACAAGATATCTTTACTTTTACTCAAGAATGACTTTTGAGTCACAAGACCTGAAAACCCCAGGGATAGCACAATAGCACAAAAAGGAAAAAAAAAAATAATCAGGAAATCTTTCTTTTAAAACCTGCTAAAAACAACAAAGTCAAGCATTTCACACATTTATTTGAAAGAACAGCCATACTTTGACCGGATAAACGTCTCAGATAAGACACACAAATTTACTGACATTCATGTCATATACAAAATATAAGACTTTCCAAATGTAACCAAGAGCTCACATCCTCCAGGACAGGCTAGAGCTGCCCACCCCTTATGATTATTCAATAACCAGTTTCAACACCACCAATACTTTGGGTGGAAGAGAGAGAGAGAGAGAGAGAGAGAGAGAGAGAGAGAGAGAGAGAGAGAGAGAGAGAGAGAGAGAGAGAGAGAGAGAGAGAGAGAGAGAGAGAGAGAGAGAGAGAGAGAGAGAGAGAGAGAGAGAGAGATCACATTGCTTGGTTTTCACCACTTCACACAAGAAGTGGTGTACTTACATTCTCCTGGCTGACTTTAAAATCTTTGGAGTATACAATCTTACAAGTTTACAAATACACATACAAACAGGAAATGAAGTAAACAATGCATGAAGAGGGACTACACACAAAGCTACACATGTGACGTATAGCAACGAAATGCAGAGTGGAGCGCAAAAGTAGCCTGAATATATCTAAAAAGAAAGAAAAAAAAGATATGAGTGGAGATCAATGGATTAATATGATCTCACCAGTGAGGGGAGTGACTTAACATAACTCAACAACCAGCATCAGAGGAAATCTCTGTCTGCAAGCTCATACAGTAGTAGTTGAATTAAATTTTTACTATACTACTAATACTACTATACTATTCTACAATTCCAGTATAAGCTCAATACTTTTCTGAAAGAAAGGAAATTAAGTCCATCAAATAGTATCTAAATTGTTGCTTTGTTGGACTGAGAATGTGTTTTTTTTCTTCTATGTAAGATCCTGTATGAGCTTCCAGACACAGTAGTACCAGTAGTCCACAACAAGTTCTGAACCAAAATGACACAGAGGTAACTCCCTGATCTTAGTACAAGTCTAAACAAGACCTGCATGATGTCAAATTCTGTACTTTGCCTCTGCACCCTGTGAGGGATAATGTCAGCCCACCAGGTCCCAGTTTTATTACATGGGGATCAATTGAAAACAGTAGGAATAGGAACAAGAAGAGTTGTGTATTGGCTCAGACACTCAACAATGTGGTCTCCGTGTGATATCACAGTAAACAAAAGGGAAGAAAAACACGTAATATACAGTATCCGGGACATAAATAAAACGTATGACGTTCGGGAGTAGGTCCTCTTTCTACAGCATATGGCAGCTGAGTTCAGTACACACGTCTCACATGAATGAATTTTTAAAGGCAGAGAAGCATGTGTGAACCCAACAAGCAGCAAATGGTAAAACAACGACTAAAATCACAAACTCAAACTGAGAAAAGAGGACTTTAAGGCTTGTGCGGAAGAGTTGAGCAAGTTATACAGACAAACACGCAAACGGAAAATTCAGTAACACTGACTTCACAGTACCTCAAAGTAACCAGGGATCCATTTTTTCCAGAGATTATTGGCATGACGCTTGCCCCAAAGGCTTTAAAAAATTATTACTTATGGGTATTTGTCTTACTGAGAAAGATGCACCACTGCCATCCAGTTTCAAACTAGTACATATATTCAAAAGGGGAAATCTGTCACGTTATATGTCGGTGTCCAGTCAGTGTTGATGGTAAATGTAGTCAGCTGAAGCAATAAATTACTCATCGTGTTCTACGTTGACTTAGAAAGCTATGCTCCTGCTACAGTAAATCTGTTGTTTTTGCCAAAATAAGTGATGTAATTGGCATGAATGTAGAACTACAAGCTATTAGCTTAGATTTAGCCTTTGAGTAGCCAGGGGGCATTCTGCCGCTCATTAACAGAACTTGTTCTCTTGCTTGTAAAATAATTCCAACAGCAAAAATGTCTTCCAAAAATCTGCAGTAGGAGAACTCTTTCTTCTTGGTCAACATAGCACGCACAAATTAATTTATGAATTAATTCACTTTACCATCAACAGTGATTGGACATCCACATAAAACACTGCAAAATTTCCCTTTAACCTGTTAAGATGACTGGATGGTCTAAACACATTACAAAAGTCAAAGTGACGCGAAATGTTCTGTCGTATTGAGGAATAAACAAAAATGAGAAGGGAAACCAAATGAAGTGAGGATGTAGAAAGATTATATATAATAGTATAGTAATAGTTTTGCTGGTGGTCAACAGGTGCAGAATCGACTATTAGAATTTAAAAGTCAAACAGTAGCAAGAGCTGAGAATGTGGTGTGAGTCCAGTGAAGGCCTAAATCAGTCTCGATTATGTTTTAGATAATTCATAATGTAAACACCTCACACTAGAATACAACTGTGCGCTTGAGGAAAAAGAGTTTCAACATAAAGCTGCGATGAATCTAGTCAGTACTCTTGTGATTAAGTGTCTGTTGCAGCATTAATGAGGTTCACCTTTTAATTATACTATAATAGCCATCTTAGTAGCCATCTCATTCAAAACAATTCCACACATATATGTATGTTTTGACTTTTAAAATAAAAATGTGAAATCACTCCAGGTGGCTTCTTTGGAGTCACCCGGACTCTAAAATTGGCTTTATGTTGAAGGTTTTGTGTGCTTTAAGGAAGTTTTAATCCCCAATGCAAAGGAAAAACCCACCGTTTTGGTCACAGTACCACCTAAAGTTAAGTAGAAAAGACATTAAAAAAAAAAAAAGAAACTAAACACAGTCACCGAGTTGAGTAACCAAAAAGAACATGTAACTGGGTTAAGAGAGTGTACTAATGTGTCGCTAATGAAGAGCATGGCTGAAGGATTCTTCCAGTAGAGAAGCTATTTTCTGTTGGTCCACCTGTAAAGAGAACAAAAAATATTTTTAAAGAATTGAGGACATCAGAAAAGATTCACCAGTCTGTCATACAGTGGATATGGCTCATCACCACCGTTGAGACACATACACAAGTCAGTAAAACAGTCAAGGCATGAAAATCCATTAAGAGGACTGAGTCATAAAGACAAAGGTCTACATATACTATCGCCCACAGAGCCATGAAGTGACTATTAAGCCTTAACGTGGGTAGATGAGTGGGCACAGGAGTACATATGTAGCAGTAACTGTGATAAGGCTCTTAAAGGGGAAGGTGTGTGTGTGTTGGAGGGTATGTAGGAGAGTCATCAGGGGTCATCTCACCTTTAAAACTCAACAGAATTTTCACAGTTTGGTGCAGAAATAGCACTCACCTAAAGTATCACCCACACATTTGCTTGCAGCTTTGCACATGCGCACACACACGCACACACACACACACGCACACACACATATCTCTCTTTGACATACAAAGCACCCACCTCACTGATTAAGCCCAGCTCCACCAACTCTCCAGCCAACTCTTGAACATTCTCATCTGAAACACACACCAGTGAGTTAGTAACAGTAATTCATAGAAATGTAACATCATCTTCACATCAACTCTACCAATCACTCACTATCTCCTTCTGAAGAAAAGGTCAGGCTTAGGGGAAATACCACAGTCAGAAGATTTGATCCAGATGCTGCTTTTAAATCCCTTTTCCAGCAACAAACACCGAATTGCAGCTACTGGTGTTGCTCTTTGCATCTCTAAACCAAATATGGGTTTTGCTAGTGCCATATTAATTGTATATTCCTATCAACATCGAGGAGAGCTTTTATTAAATGACACCTTATAGAGCTGAGAGGACAGAGTGGGACTTATCGAGCAGGAGAATGAGAAGTCAAACATGTTTTAACAAGCATGGTCTTCATTAGGCCATGACCTGTTAAAACATGTAGCTTTTTAAATGTTCCTCTTTAACCTTGTCATTAAAGGCTTACTGATGTAACGGCTGGTCATAAGCCCATTCTCCTTTGCTCAGTTTGAGTGCCCAGATCTTGGGTTTCTAGGCTGATACTCTTACTTTTGCCTTTATTTGACTGTTTAACCTAAAGAAGGAGGCAGTACATTTCTGGTAAGACTTCTTAAAAGGATCCACATTCAACAGTTAACAGGAACAAATGTATCTCAGAAAAGGCAAAGATTAAGATTACTCCACCGACAGTAGAGTCAATAATCCCTGTTACAACGCAGCTGCAAAACTTTCATTTTACAAGATAACTAACTCTCTGAATGCGCTATTCCTCTTGCATTACATGAAAGAAATGAAAGTACTACAAGTTAACTACAAAGGGCCTCAACAGAAGTTTAAACAAAATATATGCAAAGCTCCAAAAAGCAGGAAAAAAAAAACACACAACAAACCAGAGTTTCTAGCATAAATTGTTCCTCAACTTTCTCCTGAAAACTTTAACAAATATCTACACAAACCTCCTTCTGGTCCCTGACCTGATTTTCTAATAAATGGATGGTATTTACTACAAGTGTTGTTCATTATTATTTTAACCACTCCCACAAATTAAGACATTCTTTGCCTGTTTCTAGTCAGTGGAGGAGTTGTCATGGTCGACTGCTTTTTAATAACCTGGCTGTCAATTAACAAAAGTATCAGGAATGTGGCTGGGACAAGACAAACAAGAGGAGGAGATGGATCATCCAACAACTTTGACATTAAGTAAAGAAAAACACCAGCACCCCACAGCTATTGATATTGGAGCCGAGGGAGAGGCTTCCTGCCTTGTTTCCGCTTTGTGCTATCAAATTAAATCATCTTACAAAATGGGGTGCCATTTAGTTTTGAGGAAAAAACAAGCTCCAATTGTGAACAGGTTAGAGCAGGGAGCAGGAGAGCCACTCTAAAGGCCAAGGGGGTGAAATTCAAGTGGTTCAGTTAGCTAGTGACCCTGCACAGTGTGACTTTGGACTTTGCCGTGTTGATAAGGAGAGCTTAAAGAATATCCCCTGATATCAGCAGGAGGGACTGTTTACAGAGTGTACAGGGTGTGTCTCTGAGACAGACTAGTGTGTGAGTTTACATGGATGTGAAGTTAAGTGTGCGTGCAAGTCTTATAAGGCTGTGAGTGTGCAAGAGAAGACATATGATGTGAGAAACAGTGGGAAAGAGATAGAGCCGAAGAGATAAAGTCAAGTTAATATGTGTGAGTGTGTGTGAGAGAGAGCGTGTGTCTGTGAATGTGCGTGTGAATGAGAGACAGGGAGATGAAAGCCTGGAAAAGAGATGGTCAGATCTTGACACAGGAGGTGACAGCTGTCCGCTGCAGCCTTTCACAGGCCAGGCATTCCCCACAAGCCTGCAACATTATACATGCCTACCATACCTGTGTGCGCATGTGCACCTCAGATCATACTGCCTACATTATTCTGACCATCGAAACAGTTGTGTTGCATGTTTTTTTCTCATTCGCCTTCCTCTGGTTTAATCTTAAATTTTAAAATAAATAAATTCAATTAAGTTAAGCGAAAAAAAACCTGAATTTGGCAGATAAATTATTGTTGTTTACAAAGACAGTGTTTTGAACAAGTTTCATGTTCGTTGGGGTTTAAAAGCCACCATGGTCATTAAAAAAACAATTCCAGAAACAATCAGAATAAATTTGTCCAAAATAGAGGTTCAAGGTTTTCATGACACGAAAGCGACAGTCAGTCTCCCAGCCTAAAATAGTCTTGCACACTGTATATTGTGACGCCATCGAGTTGCGAGCTCTGTCTGGAATCTCACTCTTCCTTTCCTACATGCCTCAGTGCACACACATGGAGAGGTGCTGTATCTTAAAACTCTGTGTGTGGTAAAATCTGAGAACTATGCAATGCAGTAATTCACACAGAAATAACCGTTCCATTTATCATCACCTCTAGTAAATTGTAATTCTACCATTGGCCCTAAAGCTGTAAACCGACCTGCACAAAAGATACGTGTATAAGACGTGTCACTCCCTCCCATATCCCAAAAAAGTATTTTACACACATGAAGAAGTGCTTGAACAGGGATAAAACTGGATGACAGACACTGATACAGGCAAGTCTGACATTTAACAATATCTAATCGCCTAACTGCAGGAGCCGCTATAATATTGACTGAAATGCCAAAGGTAGATCCTTATTTAAAAATACTCTGCCCTATTTTGTTTTAGTGCCCAGATCAAACCATCGAGCTCACGTTTGATGTCATGAAACCTGACTGCGAACATCACTCGGCTCGCTGAGACTGTGGGCACACTGCAACAAAGGTAACTGTATCAATTAGGTCACAGAGTGAGAAAGTGTCAGTGGATGATAAGAAGAGGTTGTCTTACGAGGTAACATGTCACAGCTTAGATGTCTATTCAGTTTATCCTCCAGTTTCAGCAGTAATGTTAGCTATAAAGAGAAAAACAAACAACAGCAAACAATGTGATCGTTATTTATTTTTTTTTTTACCTCTGTAAGGTTAGGAAATACCAATAATATCTTGCTGCTTGAGGGTGACCTATATGCTGCATTTTGATTTAGTTAAACATTAACCGATTAAAACAGAAATATTTTAACAGAGACTTACATGATACTTTGCTCCCTCCTCGACAGCTTCAACGTTACACTGCATATGAATGACCTGCCAAAGAAATATGGAAATCTAAATATGAATGGTTCTCAACTATTTTTGATACTTTGTGCAGTAAATATATTGATTCACTGACTGATCCTGAAAATAAAGGAATGTTATCAGGATGATTACTTGTGAAATGTCCGCAATATGCTTCTGTCTTTCTTTTGTGAGATACAATATTATGAGTTGTACAAACCCGCCGTGTCTCAAGCTCTGCAGGTTCGGGCGTGGGGGATTTGACCAGGGGGACGACAATGGGAGATTTAACAGTCTCCTGTTGAGGCTGCTGAGGACAGGGCAGCCCGAACGCCGTCATTGGATAAATACCGTTCCTGGTCAAGGGAAGGAGGGAGAGACAAAGCAATGGAGAGGTGAAAGAGAGGGGATATAGGAGTTTTGAAAAGTTTTGAAAAGTTTGAGGTAGGGAAAGTAAGAAATTAAAGAAAAGATGAGGAAAATTTAAAAAGCCTTACTTTTTTAAACAAAATTGCCACATTGATACTAAAACATATATCAGCATAGTTTATTTGTAAACAAACAGTACCTGATTGTCTTTCTATATGGATGAAACTTTAATTCAAAATTATTTTGTACTTTTCAGTGTCTCACAAAAGTAACACATTAGTCAATAATTATTTAAAAATTAGGAATTCCTTTTGGTTTATAAAATCATGGTCCACCTGTGATCAGTTCATAAAGGTCATAAAGTGACAGTGGAAAACAGCAACAGAGATTCTAATATGAATTCAGAGTAACAGTAAAATTTAAAGGATGGACAAGTGAGGAGGATGGACTGGCTGCACCAAAAAGTTTTTTTTTTATTTGTCTAATGTTGAACATTTAGTTAATTCACATTAAAACATCAGTATTAATGTGTTAGGAGACGATTATAACAGAATTATTCAATATCATATTTTAAAAGATGATGGAAGATAGACCACAACAGTCAGACAGTCTAATACTGCCCCCATGTGGCTGGATAGTGTCTTTGCTTCTTACCTCACATCCTCCAGGAATTTGTCGAGCTCCAAGGCAGGAAACTGTGAAAGTCTACAAAAAGAAATAAGAAATCAAATAAGGTTGTCCACTTTGAGGGTCTTTAAACAGTAGAATATATTTAGTTTTTTTTTAAGTTACACATGTAATAATATTCGAGTAATAAAACACAGATAGGACACATAAATGTCTTTTTGATAACTTTTTAAAATCTTAGTCTGTCATTACATTAATAAAAGATACTGTATCTTCTTGTGCTAAACATATTTAGAATGAAAGAATGAAATGAATGATGTTGCTAGAGAAAATATACCTCAGACATTATTGTATCTTTATGCATCTATAATTGAATTATTATTGTATTTGAATGACTGCTGTTATCATTCGTGCAGTGTCTAGCTGATGCTGACTACCACTAAAATGTGGATACCAGCTTCTTGTCCTTACTTGAGCTGAACGTCCTCTTTGGTCTCAGCGATGACCAGGTTGGGGTCCAGGTTCTTGGTAATTTCCTCCAGGGCGTTCTCAGGAATCATATCTATGAATTATAAATCATTAAAGACTGATTCGGTGGTAGTGGTTGGTTGGATGAATCCTTTTAAACTTATATTTTTAATTGATGGTATTTGATGATGTGTGAGAGGCCGGAAAAGAGATTCATCCCCCTGTAAGTGCAATTTGTTTGTAAGAGTTTTTAATTTTCATGTATTAGAGGGGTTAACCCTTACCCTAACCCATGTTCAAGCTTTTGGTAATGTAAAGAGAATTTTTACTCTGCTTTAGACCACGTTTGGTCTCCACGAGCCTCTCAGAAACATCTCTGGCTCTGTAGGCTGCAGGATGTTTGACTCTCTTCCCTAGCTAGCCATCTTTGTCTCACAAGTTTTAACTCTAGCTCAGGTCACTTACTTGCTCTGTCATCTTATAGACCATTTCATCCTGGTACAACTTTATTTCAAACCAGATGCACCAAAATTGTTATTCTGTGTCATAGTGCTTTTGTAAGTTTATGTTAAAGACTCACGTTGGTGGCTGACAATACAATGTGCAGCCAGCAGTTTTAGCAGCGGTACTTCAAACAGAGCCTGGTTAAACAGCAGCTCTCGGGCTGTAGGCCTTGTACTGGGATCACACTCGAGGCACTTCTGGATTAACTCCTACAAAAACAAACATCTGGGTCACACACTGCTGGACAAACATCTTAGATACACAAACCAGACGTTCTAAGACACATAATAAACACACACAGAGCTTAACGTGCCTTGATCTTTCAAAATACTCATAAACATGTAAACACATACCCTCTGCAGTGGGTCCTCCAGTAACTGTATGGCATTGCTGATGGCCTCTTGAGAAACATAAGAGGACTCGCCATTTCCCTGGATTTCCAAAAGTGCCATCTGCAACACACCAGTGCACATGTTAACATACAGTATTGCATTGGTAGAGGGCTCAGTCCATTCTGTCTTTTCTAACGAGTCTCACCTCTAAGGCACACATGCCAAACGAGTATATGTCTACAGCTGTGGTGACATCATCAACAGCTGCAATGAGAGAAAGAAGAAAAAATGTAAAGACATGTTATTATAGGTCAGTCATTACTTGGAACATAGACGCAGTAATTACACCAATTTGTGTTTAGTCTGCGGTCCTAGTGAAACAAAATGTATTTTGTGCTGGGTATAAAACACAAATTAGTTTTGAATATCGATCAAAATGTGTGCATAGCAACGACTATTGTTAGCGACTCACAATAACTACATTTTGTTGGACCATCAAAAATTGGTATCAGATGTTTGTTAAGGGTCTTATACTTGTTTACTTATTCTTAAAAATGTTTTGCTGTTGCACTGAGAAGTCTTCCATATTATGGTGAATAAAAAACAGGAAAACATATTTTACAACAACTTACCCATCAAACAAAGGAAAGCACAAACTTTTTAAATAAAATTAAGAGATTCCTAAAAACAGCAATATCTCATGATCTTTTTTCAATGTATATGTTTCATCTGAATTACTCGGGAGTTCAGGAATCTGTCAATATCAGTAACAACATAGATAACACAAAGTGTCATTTAGGTGATGTCTACCTCCGTATTCTGGGGCAAAGAAGTGCAAGTTCTTCTGCTCTTCATGACATGTCTTCACATGGTTGTTGATGGTGTCTGGGGCAACTGTAATAAGACAGGAGGAGAGAGTATGGCATATTTAGAGAAGTGGGATAGAGAACAGTGAGAGAGATGAGTATGAAGCAGGAAGATGGAATATACAGTACAGACCGAGGAAGTAGAGAAACACAAAAAAGAAAATATGTGATAGAAAAAGGAACAAGAGGGATATCATTTTTACTTTCAGATTGTGCCAACTATAGTGTTTGTGTTGGTGGTTGAAAGCTGTTTTTTAGATAAAACAAAGTGCAGTGAAGCTTTTTTGGCTGGACTTAAGTCATTGCAGTATGTATACACAACAGTTCCTTACAAAAAACATATCCTACACCACTTCATTATACAAGGTGCAGGGTTATTTCTTTACCTAAGAAAAGGGATGTTAGCTCCATTTTGACACAAAATAATTTTGAATGTTCAGTTAAAGATTGTCCAGATGAGACTGTCGCTTTTTTTTTTTTTTACATAAAGTACAATATTGGTGCTGTGTAGTCATGGAAATTCACTGCATAATAATGTGATATTTCCAGTCTTTAAATCCATAATTCAGTATCATGTGACTCCATTAACAGTACTTCACCTCCAGTATTAAACCCTCCAGGATGAAACCAGTGCTTTACCTGATCCAATCTTGATGAGCCCGTTGTGTTGGATGAAGATGGTGTCACAGGTCAGATTGCCATGGATGATGGGAGGGTCACATGAGTGGAGATAACTGCAGTACAGGAAAAACAACCAACAAATCCAAACTCTATTAGAAATGAATTTGATTGTTTTCCATAAAGTGCATGTTTCTCAGGGTGAGCACGCTGAATTGAACATAATGTCTGAAAAGGGGAAACCGACCTGAGAGCAGACAGGATCTGTGTGCACCATCTCTTCCAAGCCTGTTGGACCAAACACCTTATCAGAATGCTTACTAGCTGGTTTCCTATATGAAGTTACTTCGACTTGGATGTGATTCAACTTTTCTCCAAACGTGTATATGGCATATGTGCAAAATGCGTTCCTTTCTTTGGCAAACAGGCAGATTCAAACTAACATGTTCACAAGATTAATCGTCCTCGCTCTTATCTATGCTGTGACAAAAGGACTGTCCCTTTTCACAAGATCTGTGGGTAATTTACAGCAAGGTTTTCATATCTACATACAGCCAGTCATTACCTTTTCATTCATGGTTTTGTGATTCTTCTTTGTCTTCTTTAGAAACTGCTTCAAGCTTCCCGATGACATATATTCAGTAATGAAAATCACCTGTGGGAGAGGAAGAAATTAGGGGAAACCCAGTAGGCTGACATCATCGTTTTACTTTGGAATACAGACAAAAGATTCAACAACAAGCCTGTGTCAATGTTTCAGTTTTAAGTTATGGCTGATGTTTTGGCAGGTCTGAGACTCACCCTAGCCCGGTTCTCCTTCGTGTCGGCCCAGTACTTGTGAAACTTGACAATATTTGCATGTTCCAAATGAATCAGGTTATCAAATACTGCCTTTACTTTCTCCTAAACACAAAGGGAAAACAACATATGATGAAGCACAATATGTTATGGGGTGCATGAATTACCAAGGCACATAAAGACAGATTTAAATAAGTCAACAGTGTTCTTTTCCCTTTTTTACCCTTTGAGGCAAAATCTTCACCACATCACAATGAGCTGACTGAATATTGTTTACTGTCCCAGTCCATAGAATCATAGAATTATAGCTAAAGTCAAGACTACATAATAATCAGTGCATAATCACCAAAGTGACTATCTAGTAGTCATATAGTGACTGTTTCATTACCACTCTGTCACACTGGGCCTCACCTCCAGCAGTTTAAAGTTCTTCCTCTCTGAGATCATGACTTCATTCCACACTACCTCGACCCCTTCCTCTGTGTCCATGGCCAAGTACGCTGCGTCTATCCCTGGGACATTACGCTGATTCACCTACAGCAGAAACAAACAGAAAAAAACGTATGAGATAATACATATTAACAGTGACATGAAATACAATACACGTTGTATTGTATTTCATGAAAATACATGAAATACAATACACGTTGTATTGTATGTCATGTTTTTCAAAAACAGCTCACAAGAGAATTAACAGGAAAAACTCGAATAGCATATATTTACTGCCATCATCCTCTTCTAGTTTCAGATGTAATGTATTGTCTTTTCTTTCTTTCATTCTTGCCATTTGGACGTTAAATTCTGACTCTGACAACGACAAGCCATTTTTTAAAGAAAACTTCCTCAAATAATCTTGTAGGTACTAATTTGTGAGGAGCAATCCCTTTTTGGCACTTGGTTAAATCTACTGATAGGATAACACACTGGCTAGATGAGTGTAGTGTTGCGTTCAAGATACTTGATACCTGTGACTTATACAGTTCCTCTGACCAATAACATGAAAAGGGTAGAACAAATATTATCCTAAGTTTGACACAGTTTCTTGAGTCTGATAACTTTTGGTATGATTAATTACGCTTTCATATGAGATATACTCAAAACTAAAAGGCAGTGATGTGGTATGTGAGAATAGAGCAAGGCCATAATGATTGGTCAGCAGGAAAAGATATTTACATCCCTAAATGTAATGCAGTTTTTTACCGTAGGAAAAAATCTACATCACAAACTAACTGCATCTGTTAAGTCATTGTTAAAGTCAACTGAGCAGCATGACTCTGATGTCATCAGGTCCAAAAAGTCACTTTGGATTGACATGGAGAAATGTGATGTGTCTCATGATAGCTTCATGGCACACATGACGTGGAAGAAGTTACCTCCTCTCTGCGTTTCTGCCAGCGGCCACAGGGACTCTCTTCCAGGATTTCTGACTCATCTTCACTCTCATCTTCATCCTCTGTCGCTGTGGCAGGAGGCTGCATGGAGGCCACAGGCGAGGACACAGGTGTTCCACCCGGTACCTGATGAGTACTACTGGACACGTGTCCTGCTGTGGCCTCTGACATGTTCCCCTCTTCACCTGGAGGTCCTTTCGCCTGTGGATCCGACATCGTGACACGAGTCGTATGCTTGCTGGCTTTCCTTCTCTAGGCTCCAGCTCCTGGGCTGCGACAAGTGATAGGGAGCCTCTTTCTTGCCTTCTCCTCTCTCTCTGTTTGAGCTGTTCACACATCCATTTTCTCCTCTGGTCTGGCTTTCAACAAGGTAGAGCTGAATGAGGGAGGACTGTAAACAAATGACACATGGAGAAAGGCGGTGGGGTCAGATGGATACTGTTACCTTTTTGCAAGAAGCGTTACAAGTACTTCCCCAACTAGGTGCGAAGAGCTGTGAGACGAGCATGTGTCGTATTCTATACTAGTAGATTGTAGTCGGAGTCAGAGCGACTTTACTGTCACAGGACACTAAAACATCTGTCACTGAAACTGACTGGCCATCGTAGCTAACTTAGCTAGCTGTTGAAGGCTCTTGCTAATCTTCAGCGTTAGCTTAGAGAAGTTCAGCCTCCCACTCCTTAGCTAACTTTCACGGCTAACAAGCTAATGGAAGGTAAATAAACAAATAGCTAGCATAAAGTTAAGTAGCAATGTACAAATAGCTTACCGTGGAGCAGAAAACTAGCAGCGATAAAAGAGCCGTGGGTTACATACTGATGAAAAAGCACTAAAGAGAAACTCTTTAAAAGAAAAATGCTAGTTCGTCATAAAATATGTTGTTGGCTTTCAAGTCCCTTTCTCTTAGCAGAAGTGGGAGGGGCGGGGCAGTACTTGGGGAGCGCTTGTTTGCGCACAGAAAACGCAGTGGTGTGGAGTTACTAGTAGAATACACGTATAGGGTTTGAATGTATGCATGACAAATGTGGCATTTATTGCAACGTACAACGGAGATATTATTTTGTTTAATTAATGTCCTATCTGAGTGGCCTAGTCCGTAGAGTTCCGTTTAACGTCTCCCGACGTACTGTGTGTTTGTTTTAACTCCGGCTCAACAACGTTCAACACCATCGCATAATTTGTGGGAACGCGCGTCGCTTCTTCAGCTAAAATACTATTTAAAGACGTTGAAACGACGCGCATATCAGTCAACATGTATTGTATAATTTTTGTGTTCTTTGAGACTTTTAGGGTTTTTTTTAAAGCGTAGTTTGCCGTCTTAATATTAATTTCCTAAAATCAAGCGCACTGGTTCTGATGGTGAGCAGCCAGAAGAACAATCAAGATAGTTCACACCCTTCATGCTAGTGTGGTGGGAGCGGTTCGGGGGAAAACAAAGAAAGGGAAATAAGTGACCGTATCCCCTTTTAACGATTTCAGTAACTCATTACACAGATTAATTCTATGCTGTTTGGCCTCATCGAAAATATTTTTGAGGCGGAAAAGAGTTGAGAGGTCCACTCTACGTGGTTTAAGCGAAAACGGAAGTGCCCAGAGGTGAACGCTCTCGCCTCGCTTGTAGACGGTTTGTACAGCTGTTTCACGTTGCTAATATTCTGCGCAAGATGTTATCCACGATTAGTTACATGCGAGGCAGTGATGCAAACAAGCCCACTGGAAGATAAAGACATTATTGTGTGGCTGTCTTGTGGATAAAAAAAAGAAAACAAGCCCCCCTGCCTCTCTTCGCTCGCTATGCGGAGACTTGACGACACCGAAGCCGTCCGCATAGGTCGTATATAGCGGATATTTTATGGAAGGTGGGTCGAGGGAGAGGTTGTGAGGCTGGGGAGTCGGGACGTCGGCTGAGCTGGGGAGAGGAGCGTTAGCAAGCTAGCTTTTCGTGACAGCCTCGGTTATAACGGAACAGTTAGTTCTCCGTACCGCAGCCCGTCGGTTCAGTCATCATGGCTACGAATGGTAACAATTTAACGCCCGGGATGGGAGATATCATCCAGCTAAACGTCGGCGGGACGAGGTAAGCTTCGTCAACAGGACAACTCGACAGATGATGGTCATCATTTGGGAAATTTGAGCTCTGGCTACGTACGTGTATGATGATATCTGCATGGCCAAGAAGCCATGGATGTAGCTGAAGTATACACAACACTCAAGGTTTTGTAGACTAATCTTTATTTCTTTTTCTTACACACTTTCTCCCACTCTCTCTATCCCTCTCTCTCTCCCACACACACACACACACACACACACACACACACACACACACACACACACACACTTACTGGGGCTTTCTTGATAAAATAAACTGAACACACTGTACCATGAATGGGCTGCCTCTCGGTCACCCAGCCACCATTTTCATGCTCATAAGTGCACTGACCCTACATTTGCCCAGTGTCAGTAACACATGTGCTGTTGTGTCTTTATATGCTGCAGGTTCAGCACCTCCAGACAGACCCTGATGTGGATCCCAGACTCTTTCTTCTCAAGGTTGGTTAGATGTTCTCAGCTTTAGACTCTTTTTATTGAAAATACAGGTGATGAATTGGACAGATACTGTTCCACCTCATCTCTGCATGGTCAACTAATGAGAAGTCATATGAATGCTATTCAGGTTGCATTGTGAGATGTTGGTATTACTGTGTCATCTAGCAGATTGACCAGAATAGAGATTTGAATAATCAATTGAGGTATTAGCATCCTACTTGCAGTGTTAGAGTATGTATTATAAAGACTCATAAAGACATTAATACAGATAAAGGCTCTTAAACCAGCCCAACAAAGGCACTCTGATGGTAATTTTAATTTCTATAGATTCCCCATGAGATACGGCTAATTAAACTGTACTACTGTTACTACAGCATGTAGGGTTTGTACCAGAAACGGGTCATAGACTCGGTGAGCGTGCTACGTGGGCAGTCGCAACTCAGTGAAACAAAATTCGTAATGCATAATTAATGTTAAGTAGGGATGTTCCATTAACTTGTGTTCGTCTCACTTCTTAGTGCTGCCATTCTGGTGATGGATAATGTCAGGGGATTACAGTTACAGTCTGCTATCAGTGGAAGAAGATCGGAAGTCAAGTCAGCTGCAAAACTTTTATACACGTTGCGTCTTTTTTGTTTTGTTTTAGAGAGGCTAAAGTCTGATCTTAAACTCATCCGATGTTCAGAATTAGTCAGCAGCGTGACGGCCATCTCTTGTTTTAAGATTTTTGGGAACATAGAAAACATCATAGCAACATGTGGATGTTTTATCATACTTGGGTGCACGATTCTAGTTTGTTATTTAGGCGTGAAAGGAGGAAATCCCTGTTAAAATGAAACAGCTGATTTGGGCAGGGCAAATACCACAGTCGTAACAAACTCAAATTCTGGACTGAGCTCACGGTTTGACAACAGCTGACCGAATAGTGCTAAATGCCTGTCAGACTGTCTGCCAGTGCACCTGTCTGCCTGCCTGTCTGTCTGTCAGTCTCTCTGCCCCCAGCTGTCTGCAGTATGCAGTCAATATTAAGTCATTTATCATACATCCTTGAAACACATGCTGATGCTGCACTAATCTGTAGAGAGTCAGAGTCAACAGGTAGGAGTATTTGCGGCTGTGCAAATAATAAGTGTAATTCAGGTAGTGGAAACACTGCTGGTAAGTGTAAATGGAGAAGTGCTTAGGTTAACCGGAGCTCTCGCTCTCTCTCTCTCTCTCTCTGTGTTTCAGTTTGCTGAGTGGAAGGATATCCACTCTTCGGGATGAAACTGGAGCTGTGAGTAGCTTTTGTTGCTTCTTATGTGAAAATGAGAACAGAATCTGCAGGCTGCATCTGAAAAATTCTCTTAACGCTTCCAGCTGATGGGACGTGACATTTGTCCTGTTGTGCTGCAGCTCACTAAAATATGGCTCATGACCCTAAGATGACATGAACATAATTTGGATGTGACATTACACCATTTGAGACCATATTAGACAAATTAGAGTGGTCCTCCCCCACCATGATTGTTTCATCATTCAGTTTAATCCACCTGTCTGTTGTTAGATGATGCCCTGTTTTGTGTAGGGCTGCGACTAATTATTATTTAAAGCAGCTACAAGGTGCTTTCAATTTTGTTGATTGTGGCGGCCCCTGTGGACAAAAGCGGTATCAGCACCTCCACTTTGAGTCTAAAGATCTTGATCTGGCGAGTATGCATTTGTTTTAAAAGCAAGTAAAAGGAAAAAACACTATATTTTAATACTATTTTAACATCATGCATCATGCTGTTTGCCTGATTCATGACAATGAGGTAATGTATCTATTTGTGGCTATGGAAGATAAATATCTGTAATATGACTCATGAAACAAAGTAAACTTTGTTTTAGTGCAGTCACCCTCAGCACTTAATCTGTCAGTTATTTTTCAACCACTTGCAAAGCCACAGAAATTTCCAAAAGCAGTGAAACAGCCCAAGGTCATGTCTTGTTTTGTGAAACCAAAACCCACAGCTATTCAGTTTAGAAAGAAAGGCAGCAAATCCTAACATTTTATAGGCTGGAGCAAGCTGAGGTTTGGCACTTTTATGGTATTTTAAAACTTGGATTGTTTAGGTTTAACTGAATTGTCGCCAAGTAATTTTACGTCAACACTTTTTTTGTTTCTTTTTTTGTTTCTTTTTTCCTCTCACTGCTTGTGTTGTGTTTATGTATGGTTTTTTTTGCAAACATCTTGAATCGTAACCAATCACTTTTCTTTTAATGGTTGATTAAACCCTACATTTGCATCATAATATTTTGTCCCTCCACCTGCAGATATTTATTGACAGAGACCCGACAGCTTTTGCACCAATCTTGAATTTCCTGCGAACCAAAGAGTTGGACCTTCGGTAAGAATTAGTGACTCCATTCAGAAATAAACCCCTGATTGTTTATTTTATCAATACATGATGTCATGTTGTAACTGGAATACCTGTGCTGCTTTTTTTTCCTCTGTAGGGGTGTCAACATCAGCATCCTGCGACATGAAGCAGAGTTTTACGGGATAACTCCTTTAGGTGTGTTGCTGTACAGAGGTTTTGGAGAGAAATGTCCGGAGCACAAATAGTGACATGTATAAACATAATGGAAAACTCTTAATGCACCTGCTCTGTCCTGAAGCCAAATCACAAGATTTGTCAACACATACTCTATATCACAGAGTATCGTGTACCAGCAGTGAATGTGGGTTTTCTGAGTATGTTCAAACAGCTTTAGTACAATTGGAGTGTTGTCCTGTAATGTCGAGTGTTGTTTTGGCTTCAAACACTTGAGTGAGGTCAGGACCTTCTTACCGCTAGTTCCATGTGCTCTAATGTTGTTTTACTTCCTGTTTCAGTGTTTGTAACTTCCCTGCATTGTCTGTGTAGTTGAACGGGAAAGTTACCTTTGTGAGAGCTGATCACCTGCTAAAAATCATAATGTGCACTGCAATGCATGTGGTACAATGCAAAGTACAGTGGTCTGCTCTAATCTAATTTGTCATGCATAATTTCTCATTTATTTTGTTAAAATGACTAAAGAAAACGTAATTCTTTAGAAGAAAAGGATGATTTATTCTAATTTCTATACAATTATTAGTTACAATCAGTTAGTTTCTGATAATATAATCATCCAATACAGTGTTAACTCTTTTAGGTTTTAAAACAGCTAAATGTTGCTTAAGTGTTACCCTGCGCTCACTGCTGGTTTTATGTGTGTGTTTGTGTTCAGTACGGCGCCTGCTTCTGTGTGAGGAACTGGACCGCTCATCATGCGGTAGTGTTCTCTTCCATGGTTACCTGCCGCCCCCAGGTAAAGACATGAAACTGAAAATAAAGTAAACAAATGATCCTAAATGGAAACGGCATATTTAACTTGTGCTTCATAAACAGTTTAAGTCACAGAATGCTCTAAAAAATACATATCTGAAGACATGTCTATTAAATAACCCCAGTGTATCTTTCTCTGACAGCCATCCCTGCCCGAAAGTCAAATCCTGCCTCAGCAGCCTCCGGCTCCTCCTCTGATGAGCGGCCGGGTCCAAGTGGAGCAGAGGGCTTCACCCGAGTTGGTCCCCCTCCTCACCCATCCCTCACTGGCCCACCTGGAACAGACGACAACCACAAACTGGGTGAGTAACCCAGAGAGGCCTCATACAGTGTGTCCTTATTTAAATAAGATAAACAATGATGATCATGCATAGTTAATATGCTAAAAGCTGTTGTGAGCAAGTGCAAGAAATCCATCTGAGAGTAATCTTCATCTTAGCATAAAAAAGCCAGCAGCAAATGTAGAATTGACTCTTACTCTGACAGTGAACCTGCTGAACTGTCTGCCTTCTGCCTGCATGAATACTGGTTAGTTACGTCTGTGTTCGTGTACGTTTCTACATTTTCATATGTGTGTCACATCTGAGTATGTGTGTCAGTGGGAGAGTTGAGTATATGTGCCGTTTATGCTTATTCACATCTGTGTGTGCATGTTTCTGTGAGCGCGTGTGAATGCTGGAGCTAATGTGACCTGACACATCCTTTTAGTGCGCTGACTGAGGTAGCCTAGTTTCACATCGGCCTGCTCTCTGTTGAGGATGACATCAGAGAATATAGTGAACAAAGAGTGTATGTGTCCGGGTGATGGAGAAGCAATTTCTGTCTGTGTTTAATATCATACAGTAATTTTAAATAAAAATCATGATCCCTGCCGGTTTCTATGCCTTTAAATTGCTTTAATGGGGTTGCACAAAGAATTCAGAGGTTCAGAGGCCGTAACGGTACGTACCGTTGGGTGACGAGTGGAAGACGAGAAACAATCACTAGCGCTGAGAGGGTCTCTCAGCGGCAGTGATTCACATTCACACTGTATTTTCGCAGGAAATGCAATTTTTCTAGTCAGCTTTATGTTCAGCTATCAATATGTTCAACTTTTTAGCCCATTCAGCCTAATACTTTTCAGCCTTTTCAGCGTTCTGCTTTTTTCAGCTTTTTCCAATATTCAGCTTTCTGCCTTTTCAGCTTTTTCATACAACCAGCTAGACAAACTGTTCAGCTATCAAACCATTCACTTTTTTAAGCTCTTTCAGCCCTGTTACTTTTCAGCCTTTCTGCCTTTTCAGCTTTTGAAAAATTCAGCTTTTTCTGCAAAAATGTTGACCATTCATTCTCATTGGGAAATTTAAAATTTTCCTTCCGCTACTGCTCCTGCATACATTCAGCTAGAGAAACCATTTGGCAATCATCCCTCACTTATGTCTCTGTTTATTTATATTGTTTATATTGTATATATAAAAGTCAGTGTTTGTTTGTTGTTTAATGTCTTCAATGCATGCACCTTATTCACCAAGACAAATTCCTAATTGGTGTAAAATCCTTCTTGGTAATAAATCTGTTTGTGATTCTGAACTGCTACTTGTACTACTACTATTACCTCTACTCCTACTGCTACTACTTCTACTACCACCACTACTAGAAACTGTATGTGTGTGTGTGTATGTGTGTGTGTATGTGTGCGTGTCTGTGTAAAAGGCATGGATATGGACCTCATAATGAAGTGATGAATGTCACTAGTAACCGCAAATCCCAGACTCCCTTACAAATCGAGTAATTTTAAGAGTTGTTGCATCACGAGGAGAAACTTAATCCAATTTTTGAAATGCCTATGACAAATTTTTACTCATTGGTGTCGGCATTAAGTACCATACATTAAGATTTTCTTTCATCGTGAAGAATGTCAGTTTCTTTGCAACATCGCTGTAAAAGCCTGCTACTTCTTTGCCGGACTCCCTCAGTTTTTAAACTTGTTGCATTAGGAGAAACTGTATAAACGTTATGAAATGCAGTGTAAAGCGCATCCTTTACTATTTGGACACGGATGTTCATTTGGCAAACGTTATACATGAAGGAATATTTTCTTTGTGTAAGAAACAAATAAATTTGTACCAATGACGTTGGCGTAGCCCTTTATTTTCATATTTAGCGGGTTAATTTAAGACATCGTATGCGCTGTTATCGACTTTATCTATTTCCGTCCTTACGTTAGTTGGGGTTACTTATATTAGGGACTCCCACAAAGTTAATAATACAACACGAATCCTGACTTCTTTTACCACTGGTTCAATGAGATATTGCAGGATTTGGAGATCGGTTCAGAAGGTTTTGTGTTTAACGCCAGAATTTCCGAGTGTCTCCTGAACACTGTTTGTACAAGAATTTATTATTATTTTTTAAATTTTTATTATTTATTTATTTTTAAATTCAAATCCAAATTTAAACAAATGTTTTGAAACTTGTGGGAGAACCGGAGCACCCGGAGGAAACCCACAGAGGCATGGGGATGACATGTTAACTCCACACAGACAGCACACATATAGCTTGAAGTTACTTCGGAAAGACACAGCATGGGGAGCATTTCTGATTGGCGATTTCTGATTTAAAGCACACACACACACACACACACACACACACACACACACACACACACACACACACACACACACACACACACACACATATGTGCACACACACACAGTTTTTGAAAACAACAATGTTTTTGGCAACATGTTTACATTTAAATAGTTGTTCAAGTTTGTGGGGGCATGGCTTTGGACGGAGCACTGACATTTCCGTTTTATTCAGCGATTCAGATAATGACAAATAATGAGAAGTGAAAACAAAGTGTATATTCAGTCTGATTATCAGGCTATAAAAACGGTGTGTTTGTTTGTTTTGTGTGTGTGCAGGTCCTGTTGTTGACCCCAGGAAGGTGCTGATTATAGCAGGACACCACAACTGGATTGTAGCAGCTTATGCACATTTTGTCATCTGCTACAGGTAACACTGCCACAACATGGCTGCCTAAAACATTTCTCATCCACTCACTCTATAGTTCATCAGGGGGAGACATTAAATTATTAATGAAGGTGGAGTCGTTATCTGTTGTGTCTCACATTTCTCATGTAATGCTCTTTGATGGTTATCTGTACCTGTACAGTAGCTCTCATCTTTGGTTCTGTACCTGTTCAGTCAAAATAATGAACTTTATTTTTACTATCACGAGCAGACAAACTGAGGACAATGTGTTATTTGGTTTAATAACAATGAAGTAAAATCTATCTTTTTACAACATTGTTATATATTGTGGATATTTAAACATCTCTACGTGGAATTGATTCAGGACAAATGAAAATAGGTGCCCGCAACTTATTCCCTGTGTGTGATCTCGCTACAGGATAAAGGAATCTTCTGGATGGCAGCAGGTGTTTTCCTCCCCGTACCTTGACTGGACCATTGAACGCATTGCGCTTAACGCCAAGGTTGTCGGCGGCCCGCATGGAGACAAGGACAAGATGGTGGCTGCCGCCTCGGAGAGCAGTATCATCCTCTGGAGCATCCAAGATGGAGGCAGTGGCAATGAGATCGGTAAACAGAGGGTCACATATCGGGGTCCCTACTGAACCTACTGGATTTTGAGAATTGTGAACATATTACGGTGAAAAAAAATTCAGCGATGGAAAGTTTTAAAAAGAAAATCTAATTTCACATCAGTCAGAACTCTCAAACTGGTGTGTAACCACACTGGATTCAAAAACCGGGGGATGGACAGGAACCTTGTGCCTGTGATTTGTGACCCCTTTGACTTCCTGTAGTGTCTGTGACTCAGCCTTCACTCTTCACCCCAGTTTACATTAACGTCTACCTCTCCACACCACTTCAGGTGTATTCAGTCTTGGTGTACCTGTGGATGATCTCTTCTTCATTGGGAACCAGCTGGTGGCTACGAGTCATACAGGGAAGGTCGGGGTGTGGAATGCCGTCACACAGCACTGGCAGGTAGGAGGGCGTGAGTGCGGTTCTCCTCCTAATGTATGTTTTACTGTTTAATTGGTGAGCAAACCGGTTACGGAGCATCAATCACTAGATATTTGTGTTCTGTGTGCCTGTATTCGACAGTGCGTTGTATGTACAGTGTGTGTGTTTTTCAACTAAGAGACGACATGAAATAACACTGTGCTGATTGTGACTGTTGTGTGTATATGTTAGGTTCAAGATGTGGTTCCTATCACCAGTTGTGACACAGCAGGATCCTTTCTACTACTGGGCTGCAACAATGGCTCTATCTACTACATAGGTACACACACGCTTACACACATGTACAAACACAGACCTATCTTCTGTCTAACAGAATGTCAGGGAAGATGAATGAAAAGTACTTGGTTTGGCAAAAGGCCAGCTGTTTATATGTTCGAAGATATGTTTGTGACAACTTTGCATGATTATATCTTATACAATGTTTAAAAAAGCGCATTAGAGACTCAGTAGTTTTGCTCTACAGGATTTTGAGTCCATAAGAGGATTGGATATTGGATCTGGATCTTCAGAAAAACAAACCTGACAACTTTTTTCTTCTTTCTTTTCAGACATGCAGAAGTTTCCACTGAGGATGAAGGATAATGATCTTCTAGTGACGGAGCTTTATCATGATCCTTCAAATGATGCCATCACTGCACTGTCTGTCTACCTCACACCAAAAACCAGTCAGTAGACCTTTCTTACCCTCAATTGTTGTTTTACAAACATTAAAAAAATATTCCTGTGTATCTACTTTCCTACCCCCCCCCCCGCCTCAGTTTCACCTCCTGTGATATAAAGCAGCAGTTTTGGATGTAGTCACTGACCTGACATTAAACTGTTCTGTCTTCTCTCTGCTGTCAGGTGTGAGTGGGAACTGGATAGAGATAGCATACGGGACGAGCAGCGGTGCGGTGAGAGTGATCGTGCAACATCCGGAGACGGTGGGGTCAGGCCCTCAGCTCTTTCAGACGTTCACTGTGCACAGGAGCCCGGTGACCAAGATCATGCTGTCGGAGAAACATCTGGTATCAGGTGAGGAGAATGTAACGGGTAGGCGGGTGAGCGTTATCATCTCTTGTTCATCGTGTACCTGTGATTAAAATCTTGTGTGGTTGTGGTGTTTTTCTATGTGTGTCAGTGTGTGCGGACAACAACCACGTCCGGACGTGGACGGTGACACGGTTCAGAGGAATGATCTCCACCCAGCCAGGATCCACGCCGCTGGCCTCCTTCAAAATACTGTCCCTGGAGGAGACGGAGAGTCATGGGAGCTACTGCTCTGGGAATGATATAGGTGAGAGAGTTCAAGATCAGAAGATACTGATTAACATGAGGGAAGAATGGATTCATTTATGAGGAGGAAGAGGAGGATCTTATCTGCGTATTCAGATATAGTAGATAGCAGCTACACTATGAGCAAAACACCAAGTGGCCACATGAATGGATCTGTCACATATCTTTAACTGTAACTTGATCAAAGAGTTGGCCTTAAAGGGACAGAAAAGTGGACGCTGGAGTATAAGATAGCACACTGAATGTATTTTCTGCTCTCAGGTCCATTTGGAGAGAGAGATGATCAGCAGGTTTTCATACAGAAGGTGATTCCCATCACCAACAAACTGTTTGTGAGGCTCTCATCTACTGGAAAGAGGTAGAATATTCTTGTCTGTCTTGTCTCTTTCACCTTATCTACCTAAGCTGCTTCATCTCACTGTATTTCTTCTGTTTGACCTTTACCATTTGACTGAGGTGTTTGTGTTTGCTCGCACGCTGCATGTTAACATTTGACTTTGTGTGTGTGCCTGTTTTGTCAGGATCTGTGAAGTGCAATCGGTGGACGGGACCACCATCTCTTGCTTCATGGTACGAGAGTGTGAAGGCTCGAGTCGTATGGGGTCGCGACCTCGACGCTATCTGTTCACCGGTCACGGCAACGGCAGCATCCAGATGTGGGACCTGACCACTGCGATGGATACCGCTAATAAAGGAGAGGAGAGGAAGAGAGAGGGTGAGGAAAGAGATGATGTTGAGAGAGAGACAGAAGTGTGGAAGGCAACATTGTGATGAAGAACTTTAATGTAAGACCGGATGTCAGTGGCTAGATTTGCTCACCTACTGTACAAACAGAAACATTCAGGATATACAGGAGACTTTTGTGGGATTAAAAATAATAGTTTGCTTTGGTGAAGTACTGTGTTGCGTCCTGAATCTTCTCTTCTGTTTGACAGATGTAGGTGGGCCGACAGAGGAGGAGCTTCTGCAACTGTTGGATCAGTGCGACCTGAGCACCTCCCGCTGTGCTACACCAAATATAAGCCCCGCCCCCTCTGTTCTGCACCACACGCGCCTCCGAGAGTCCTGCTCGAGGTTAGAAAGACAGTCCACACACACCACATTAAAGACGGTTGCATATCAAGCATAAGGAACCAATCAACTACCACTGACAGCTGTCACTACAGACACATCTGTGCACACATTTATACATGAAAGTATACATTCATATAGGGGCCTGTTTGTTTTAATACAAAATGACAATTGCTAACCTGTCTCACTCTCACTTCCATGTTTTTCAGTCTGCAGTTACAGGCCCCGGAGCCCATCCCTGAGACCCAGGCGACTTATGGAGCTGTACGACCCTACAGAGAGAGCCCCCTGCTGGCCAGAGCTCGACGAACCGAGTCCTTCCACAGTTACCGGTAAAATACCATTTGTCTCATTAATTATCCTATATTACAGACGGGACTTTCCATTACACATATCAGGCTCAACTTGACTGGGTTTGGCTTGGCATTTCAGCCAACGCAGCAGGCATCCAACACGGCTACCTGCTTGAAGGTGTGTCTCTAACTAATGTTGCACTTATCCTAAGTAGTGTTTAAAGGAGCGGCTGAAAACCCCTTCCTGTAATATTATTGAAATACTAATTTGGTGATGAACATGTTCCATTTCCTATAAGTCCTCCACAGTAAAATCTCCTGTTATTTTGCTATTTAAAAGCTTCTTTTTTTTTTTAAGCAGCAAAATCTGGAAATGTAGGGTTTGCACCAGCAGTAACTTCTCTTGAACACGTCCTCCGAAACAGCTGAAAGCGAACATGATGAAACAGTAAAATGAAGCTGATGTCTGAACAGCTTGTTTATTTATCCATCCACCTGACTCCATCTATCTGTCTTTCTGTAGAGACTTCCAGAACTTCAGCCTGAGTCGAGGTGTCCTGGACAGCACAGGTCAGACGTCCACGCAGGGCTCCGGCCAGGCCCCTGACGTTCGCCGTTCGCTCTGCGACTTTGGGCCCGAGGACAGTGAGAGAAGAGCCTCAGCGATGGAGTTCTGGGCTTGCCGAACAGCCAGTTCAAGCTCTGCTTCAAATATCGGAGCCCTGATGAGTGCTGGTGTTTGTGGGGTGAAGGCAGATGCCGGTCCAGAGTCTCCACGTCAACCTCCCGACAGCCCGATTCCTGGAGGTGACGTTAGGCGAAAGGTGCACCCACAACCAGAGGAGGGAGACAGTGTGGGATCACCAGGTGAAGGGGGGAAGGCGGAGGGTGGTGTGAGAAAAAGGGGGGTACTAGAAGGAGGCTTCCTGGGGAGGAAGAGGGCCCCCCCTGTTCCCCACCTCTCCTCCGTCCCCTCTGGATCTGAGGGTGGAGGCAGCGACTCATCTTCCAACGCCTCCCCCTCCCCAACCAAACTGACTTCCTCCACCTCACCGCGACACAGGAAGATGGCCCCCGAGCTGTCCAATCAGGACAGCAGCCTGTGACGGCACAATGTGCCCGCCAGCCTTTTTTCTTTTGATCCTAATCAGAGCCGTTATCTTGTGGAGGCTTCCTGTGATGTAGGTGCATACGGGAGATGAGGCCTGGATATCAGAGCAGAGGAGGAATGTGGCTTCAGCTCCAGGAAACCGCTTCAACTGCTTCTACTCCACCCTAACTATGTTTGTCATGATGTAACTGGATAAAGGAGCTTCTTTTGGGACTCCACGCAAAACGCTCCCATGTTTTGATGAGTCTGCGTCTCAGGATGAGTCTCATCCACTCAGTTCGCTTGCTATGCTGAAATCAGATGTAAAGCAGCAGTCAAAACATCGCGCCGACAGGGCAGGAATGCATTTTGTTTTTGATTTTTTTCAAAGATTTCAAATTCTACCATACCTGGCTGGGTACAACTGCTATACGCTAATGCTATCTCCAGGTTGTCTTAACAGATGATGAGGGTGATGAGGTCAGCACTTTCAGGCACAAATCTGATAGCAAAACGGCTGCTCGGTTAGTCCTGGAGAACTGCTGGATTTGGTTTCATCTGCCTGTGTCGGTTTTGTTTACTCTAACTCCTAACAAACACAGAAACCAAAGGAACATGCGAACGTCTCTTTGGCCAGATATTGTCAAGGGCAATGGTTGAAGCAGCGTGTGGCCACTGATGTGTCGACTGAATCTGAAGGCAGAAAAGCACATCACAGCACAGCACAGTCCTAGTCATACATAAGGGTTTTTTAAAAAGTGCTTTATCTTGTGAGGGAGCAAAATGGAATTAACAAAGGCACAGCTTGTACTTTTATCAGATATTTAACATATTTCTATTGGCTTGTAGTCCGGTAGGAATGACTTTGTTCAGAACTGGACCTAAATTATTCAAGCATACACTCTTGAATATCTGCCTTTGAACAAAACCCACATGTTAAATTTAGGAAAGTTGAGATCTTCCACGAAGCTTTTGCATTATCAGAAAACCCACAAAAATATGAAATTTACAATTATGTAAAAGGACAAAAAGGGGTCAAATCCTCACATTTGAGACGCTGGAACCAGCAGCATTGATCAAGCAATTAATGGACAAATTATTTCAGCACAAGTTTTGTTAAAAGGACCAGCCCCTTTCAAATACAGAACTCATGATGACGTCAAGTCTCTCTGACTGTATTTGCAATCTGTCGTTCAGTGAATTTTTACTTCAACTTACCTTAAACGTTTAAGCCTAACGACAATCTTGGCAGCTACTTAAATACTAATGCTGCAGCCAGAGACAGAACGCTGTTGAAGCGACGACAGTAAATGTCAACAAGTCATTTTGCAGCTCCAGCGCGAAGTAAAACCTTTGTGTGTTTGTTGTGTAACAGCTGAAAGACAACTATGCAACAGTGGAGTTAAGATGCAGAACAGCAAAACTAACACAGCTAACCAGTCTTCAGGATTACTTAACGTTGGTACACGGTGGTGTCACAGGCCAACTGCATTATTAAGTTACACTTACAGTAGCGTTAAAGCCTCCCTGCTCCTCATCCAACATTTTGACAGGAAAAAGCGCAGGAGGAACACATTTTGTTAGTCGTGGCTCAGTTCCATCAAGTGTCCCAGTTCGCCATGACAGCGAGCCAACGTGCCAGTATCAATTACACCTGTGCTTTTCCTCCTGCGACAGGTCAAACGTTCGCTGTGAGAAACGATAAAACACATTGGTGGCACACAGCTGGAATCCTCCAGTTTGAAGTTTTTTTTAGAGATGATCCGTTTAAAAGATGGCGTTCATATACAGTGACAGCAAATTAACATTTGCTACATTTATACAGGAATCTGTTTTTAGTTAAAGGTCCGGTGTATAGGATTTAGTAGCAGAACCTCTCGCCAAAGGGCCTCTTTCTCGAGCCGTGTTTGGTTTGTTCATTCTGGGCTTCTGTAGACACATGGCAGACTCCGTGAACGAGGACGCGCTACCTCTGTAGATATACAGGCTCGTTCTAAGGTAACAAAAACATGATTTTTAGTTTCAGGTGATTATACACGAATGAAAACATTACTATGAATTTTATATATAATCCTTCACACTGGACCTTTAATGCTTTGTGGTATATAGAGTATAGGGCCTTGTCCTTGATGTCTAAACGGAGTGAAATCATTTCATTTCTGTTCAGACAGGTAGAAAAACAGCGGTGCCTGCGCAAGATCACACTAATTATTATTTATATTTTATTTTTTTACAGTATCACAATACAACTACACTCAACTGAACAGTCAAAAGGACCTACACTACATCACTTTACTCCCTCAGAAAACAGAATTTAATGTGTCTTGCTTTGTTTCGGATGACTGTTGCAGTGCCTTATTTAACGTGTCCGACGGTTATCAGCCTGTCTGTGTGTTTTAAACTGAAAAGGATTTTGACCAAAGGCTTGTGAAGAGACTGAGCTCATTGTGGAGCCACGTAAACGGACCTGTCCACTCCCGGCTTCGGCTGGAATCGCCTCGTGATAGATTTACAGCAGGCCAAATTAGATTTCATGAGTGGTCACTTGAATTGATAGGCATTACATATTAAATTGTAAATTGTAAATAATCTTGACGTAGATTAAAACTGGAAAGCCCATCCTTCTTCGCCACACCTGGGGGAAGTTTTATGTGTGGCTTGTTTTTTTGTAGTTTGAGGTGAACCAACTCAAGCATACAACAGTAAAATATGACGGTATGCTCTGAAGGAAACAAAAGCAAAGCACCTTGTTTGTGACGGCCTGAGAGGACAGCCGAAAGTTCGATGGCAGTGACCTTAATTAGTTTTCCGATTGTGTGAGCTAAACTTTTGCCGTTTGAATCCCTGTGAGATTTCCACTAGCTGTTGGTTAAGTCAAAGAAACCTGACCAGCTCTTGATCTACGGTACTTTTTTACAACTGTAAAGAAAAAAAAAAGGTGAAAAGAAGTTGAAAGACTGTCCTGAAATCTTAATTATGATTTGCCAAATCCTGAAGCTATATAACCTCTTTCTACATAGTTTTTATTAGCACATTAGCTTATCATATCGACATTAAAAAAAAATATGAACTGACTGTGTGGTCCCTGCCTGTACAAAGATGTACATTCGGATACGCTAATTATCTGTACGGAAAGTAGACCCTCATAATCAAAACAAAATCCTAACATGGATGCATTGATGTGTGTGATGTGTGTTGATACTTACACTGTTGTTCTTTACATATTGTTGGTAATCATATAATGCCTCTACGTTGATATTATCATGCTATCGGACCTAACTGCATTTGCACTTGCACTATTAAGACTAATATTAAAAGTAACTTGCTAGTGTTTATTTTATATATAAAAAAAACATAAAGTTTAAAGTGTATTTCTGCACATATCTGTTTGTCTGTCCTGACCTGTCCCTCAGTTCCTCTCTGGCTATGTTTACATTATATTGCAGCCAGATGCTAGTGAGCTAAAAGGAAATACATATCTGTTTGTTCAAACTGCCCTGAGCATCATTGTTTTACATTGTGTATGTTTGAAATTGCTGCATTATGTTGTTATATTATTTACAGTACTGAACCACGATCATGAGTGTTCATGCAATTTAAACTGTGCTGTGTTCACTAAAAGCTCTCAGAACTGGATGTGTTTCCTTATTTGAACTTTCAGAAGACTAACAAGTTGACAAGTTGAAGATGCAATATGTAAAAATTGCAACGTAATGTGACGACATAACAGCTTTAACGTTATGACATCTCTGTATTATGTTGCAGAGATATCTACTGTTGTTAGCATGCTAACCAGCTAAACACAGCCTGCCCTGCTCCAAAGCTCCTGTGCTAGCGGTATAAACACCAACACTTTTCCAGATGCTCGGAGCAACCAGTCTGGACCGCTAGCTGCGGTTAGCAGTGATATGCTGCCTTCTGTTTGTTTTGAGCACGAATTCAACAGGTTGCTAATTCTTACACATTGCACCTTTAATCAGCTGCGACCAATAAAGCTGTGTTGTCATTTTCCATTTTGATGAAGTTAATCTGAAGAAAATTCAGATTCAGTTTCTTTCAGAAGATCCTTCAAATCTGTCAGACTTCAAAGCTAACCCCATCCCATCCCGGCCCAAAGCTCTTGTGCTAGCAGTGTAAACACCAACACTCCCCTGGTTCTCCAGACTCACAGTCTGGACTGCTAGCTGCATGGCTAATTTTTTACACATTGCACCTTTAACTACATTAGGTAGGCAAGTTTTAAAACATTGTATAGAGCAAACATTTTTCCAGGACCATCAACTTCACTCCAGTTTTCCAGGCAAATGTTATCAAACTAACTGAAACCATATCGAAATATTTGGAATCTGAGATGTTTTAATTGATAATAAATTAGGTGTTTGGGATGACAACTTTGACAAGATGAATTCAAACGAAGCATCAGCACTCAGTGTTCATGATGTCATAGTAGTGAAAGCAGTTTGAATTCTGACCTTAACAACTGGACTGAGTAAAAGGGGAAAATGGGCTGAAACAAATGCTGCCAGTCACTGCTGAGTTGTTAGCGCATGGCCTGTGTGGATAACCTGCCAAAGTGCACAATTTTTGTTTTGTTTGAGCCTCACAGAGGTGTGTGTGTGTGTGTGTGTGTCTCCCCAGCGCTTTCATTTCACTAACCTTCCCGTTCAGACAGTCCCCTCTCTGAGACGCCGTCTGTCGTCATCGTGATTTATGAGTTTAATAAAACCCTCTGTGTGTGTGCGTGTGTGTGAGAGTGTGTGTGTGTGTGTGTGTAGCTCAGGGCCATACTGTCCCTTACAATCACTCTACAAGCTCTTTTCACAACCTCTCCCTCCCTCCCTCCGTGGCTGACAATAGCTGTGAATGTGGCTGTGAATGTTTTAGAAGTGCCCTTGTCAGACTGGTGTCCTTGAGCGAGGGCACGCTTGTTACTGCCAGTTTGTTAATTTCAAACTTGCCTTGATGTTCCCTTAAGGGACGCGGGAGCAAAACTAAATTACTGCTGCATAGTTTTGATGGAGATACCAGCCCCTCTGTATGTTTGTGTTGCTGTGTGTGTGTGTGTGTGTGTGACTATGGGTGGTAGCTCCGTACAGCTGATGGCACATCTGTGTTTTACTAACTCAGCAGAAAAGAATCTAATGAAATGGCATTTTGTCTTCAGCTTGAGCTTTTGGGCTTTAACAGAAAAAGAATCTAGTGGCATCAGTATATCTCAGTTGTGTCCACACACACACAAACATGGGTTGTATTTCCACAGGTTTAAATGTATATTTAAACTGAGGCACAATATTAACCTCATCATTGAACAACTACTCTTGTATCACTGGTGGAGTTTTTGTCCTTCGTCACTGTAATGCTTTTGTGTCCTCATGCATTGATATTACATCGAACATGAACTTGGTACATTTGTGTGTCTTTAATTTTGAGCTGCTGCTTTTAAATACTGACGTCTCCTCTCTTCACAATGCAGTAAAACAATACTAAACTGCTACAAGCTGTCTTTAATTTGTTTCTCACAGGAGCGCTGCGTGATAAACAAATGTTGCATACATCTATAAACGCCATGCAAGAATGTACATAATAATAAATTATCCTTGTCATAAAACTTCATCTTACATTTTTGAGATATCCTACATAGATACTAGATAGATGATGACGAGTGTTTTAAAAAATATATTTTTCTAGTATTATTTTAGATCCTTCTTTTATTTTGAAAGCATCAGGAAATCAAATTAACACATGAATTTGTAGGCCTTTTCACACTGCACTTAGACCAGGGCTAACCTTTTACACCCCAGGACTATGGGAGCTGTTAGCAGCAGGCTAAGAGAGCGTTCACACTGGCACAATCCTGGCACATCCAAAGTGGGCTAACCCCCGACTTTACCCTGGGGGGCTTGCTGGCCCTGCTCCAGAGCAGCGTTAGCCTGATTTTAGGGGTTAAGCCCTGAAAATCAACTAAACGTGAGGCTACAAGGGGCTAGTGTTAAACAGGGTTAAAATTAACGTCATGCTAGAAAGTAAACAGTAGTTTCAACGGAAATGTAACATGGGGATAGTAGAAGGACAGTGTGCTTAGGTTAACCCTTGGTAAGAATAGATTCAAATAGATTTCAAGTGAAGAAAAAGTAAAAACATGAGTCCAAAAGAATATTTTCTTGACCATTGGCCATTATTTATAATTTCCCAGAAAAACACAAACAATGATCGATGAATCATCTATAAATAAGACAACAATCATAAATAATACTGCCAGTGTAAAAAAAGAAAAGATAATACATTTTATACACAAAAACCATCAACATTACGCAGAAATTCAACATCTTGGTTTTGATAAATACTGTTTCTAAAATGTTTAGCTTCTAAAAATTAAAAGCCCAATCTGTGGAATCAAATATAAAAGTTTTCACTCCTGCTGTAACACTGAAACAGGACATTACATGGATTTATTGTCATTATCACCCAGACATTCAGCTACGTTACTGTTAATTTGATCTTGTCCAGTTCATTCTAAATCTACATCGCAGTAAACCATAGCTGATAAGGTAAAAAAAAATCTCAGATTGGGCTTTCAAGTTACGTCACAACAATCAGACGGCACATCTGTGATTCCCAGCCACATTTAACACGTTAAAAAAACAGTTGGCATTTTTTGTCATTGAACTAACACCAAGGCCATGTGTCTCATTACAACTAGGACGTTTGCTGCTGATAATGTTCAAGCTTACTAGGCACAAATACTTGTTGCAGCGGAAGAGGCAGCGACTGAAACCTTGGACATGAACTGCTTTCTAGACTAGTGAGAGGCAAACCTGCTAAACTACCAACAGTTGGCAAGCGGAGACAGTGAATCATGAAACACCCAGAACATTCAGTCGGTCTGCTGCGAGTCATTTAAGGACTGTTCTGACTCTTAATCTGAGCATGGTTTGACATATAATATAATGTGTAATCACAATCCAGATGTGGGTACACTAAAGCTAAAGAGCCAATAAACTGCAACTTTATAACTCACAACCTACACAACCACAGCTGACTGAGTCCATATCTGGTCTTTATTCATGGGTGTTAGATACCTCTACTCAGGTTAAGATTATTAATCCCTACTGGGGTAAAACACCTGTTTTAATATAGTTCAAGATGAATGCTGCAGTAAAACACACATTATTATCCCCTTCACATCTGGACTTTGGGTCTGTCTTTCTTTCACAACTTTGAACATTACATCATTACAACATTTTCAATACTGTCCCAAGTGATTATTGGTCATCAGTGGTAAATACGTTTTCACAACAGATGAGCAATATTACAGGATTTCATATTATATAAATGATCTTAATAATTACACACACTGACCAGTCCTGTTAGACCAGGGGTGCCCAAGTGTTTTCCCTTGGAGGGCAACAACTAAAATTTAATGGTGGGCAAACACATATTGTGTTTGGCTAGGATCCAAAGTGTCACTCTGATTATGTAAAATGATAAATAATTATGGATCCTTTTAAGAGCATTTTACCTCACAATTTTTTTTTTTTTACAATTAATTTAAGTATTTTTTTCCACAGAAACATCCAAATGGAATCATGGTGGGCGGACTTTGGCTCAAGGGCCCCACTTTGGGCAGCCCTGTGTTAGGACAGGACAAGGAATGAATGTTTAACTGTCTTGGTTTAAAACTGGATCCTCATTGAGACTGTGATACCTGATTAGGTGTAGGGATCTTAAAGATGAGTGTCAGTGAACATGGTGTGCTCCTTTTTTCCAGAACTTAAGGCCTTGATGGCGTCCACTAACTCATCTTCCTCCACGTACTGAAAAAAACACATGACATTATAGTGAGTCCTTCTGACACACTTACTCCTACCTGTGTTGTTCCCCATTTGTCTTTAGTGAGTTATTCTGTCTCTGCTTTGCTCTGGGGAACATTTTAACAGAATATCTTTGACAGAAGAGACAGTATTTAACTTGGGATAAATAAAGTCTATCTATCTATCTATCTATCTATCTATCTATCTATCTATCTATCTATCTATCTATCTATCTATCTATCTATCTAACTCCCCTGAGTTTACAACTATCTGCAAAATCTGGTAATGTCACGTAAAATGAGCTCAAAGTCTCAGACCCTTCTTAATGACAGCTTGACCTCAGAGGAAACACACCGTCATAGTGTGTTGTCAGTACTATAATAACTGTAACATACTTTAATTGTAATTTAAAAATACTGATATAACATAAGCATATTCCCTTCCTCACCAGTCCAGAATCTTGTCCCAGCGGGTTGTCCCAGCTTCCTTCCTCCATCATCAGTGACTTCCTGTCAATCAGCTGACTGATGCTGCGGTGCAGGGAATGCTGGGAGTAGGCCTGACTGAGGTCTGGCTGGCTGGGGACCCGCAGGACAGACATGGGGCTGAACCGCGAAGTAGTGCCGACTATCTTTGTGTCTGTCAGACCCTGAAAAATACATTTGTTAGTCAGATGGTTCATTAAAAGAGGGCACCAGCGCTCCACATGTCTGAACCCATTTATTACAAACCATATGTACGTTACTGCTAACCATGTTCCAGTGTTTACTATAGTTTTAAATCCGAGCTGCATCACATCAACAACCTTCAGAGAAAAAAACAGATCTTCCCCGTGATGGATCAAACTACCTTACTACTGACCTGCAGAATGATTTTCATATAGTCATGAAATTAATGAAAATCAGTAGGTAAGGAAATTAAAATATGATGTTTCAAAGCTCAAATGTACCCTTTGTTTGACCTGGATATTATTGTTACATATCAACTAAATCTAGGTAGCATGGAGGTGAACACTTTATTGATTCTATTAACTCTGAACAGGAAAATATCTATTTGTAAAAGGAAATAACAACAATTGGAAATGATAGTAATAATAATACTGTTTAAGACAACGTAAACACACTGCAACACACTGCCAAACGTAAAACTCTTATATGTCATAATATCAATGATCAACAGGGGGCACTACTCAGCTAAGATTGGCTGCTTGGATCATACAGGAGAGAGGGTGAGTAACATCTCTTGAAACACAGTTTTTGTCTCCTTTTTTTTTCTTTTTCAACAAAGAATGAACAAAAACACACAATCCTACATGAGCTACAAAACAAAGAACAAGATAAGGATAAAGTACGACAGAGTTTTGTGTGGGAGATGTCTGAACTCTGACCTCGTGGGTGTCCCCATAACATATATTAGAACATATACAAAGTCAGCACTCTTACCATTACAAACCCAAGTAATCCAGCCACTGTAATATAATAATTAACACACAGACACACAAAGCATGCACACACAAACAAAACACACATGCGTAGAAAGGCGCCCACACAAGTTCACAATCCCCTACCTCAGTGTACACAGTGTAGCTTTTAAGTATAACGTTGCTGATCTCAACACAGTCTGCTACAGTGTCAAACTGCAGGGGGACAATAGAATAAACATTTAGGGGGTTTGACAGTAAATATAGAAAGAAAAGTCTTACTGTGGGGCGATCAGGGAGGAGCACAGAGCTGGAGTGATGTTTAGAGCACAACTCAGGACAGGACCTCTGAGAGAGAGAGAGACACAGAGAGGGAGGGAGAGGGTGAGGCAGAGGGGGAGAAAGAGGTGAGGATGGAGAAAGTAGTATTGGAGGGAAGGGAGTGAGACAGATATAAAAAGAGGGAAAAATAGACAGAAAATGAAAAGGAGGAAAAGAGAAAATTAAATGAAATTTGAAAATAATACGGTTGAAAAAATTAATAAGAGGAGTTGTAAAACAAAATGGAAAACATGAGAAATTAAAGAACAAAGCATGTTTGAGTGGCAGTGTTATTGGTAGATATTGGTAGAGATAAAGATGATGATGTCTCCACTTAGAGCAAACTTACACATATCAGTTGTAGTGTTTCTATTTCTAAAATCTTTGTATAGGCATGAGAAAGAGCTGCATGACACATATTCAGCATGAAAACCATTGTTCTCATTCTCATTAACAATTCTAAAATAGATTTTAATTGGACTTGATGATAAAAACACGACCTACAACTACAAATAGATGAAAAAATGAGCTCACATTGGAGTTTCATTTCTATTAAAATGTCACATAAATCAAAGCATATATTAACATATTATGCAACTCATTGTTTGTAAGAGATTTAATAAGGATTGACTGATTTACAAGCATGTTATATTAGTGGGTGGCACTATTCTTATTGTTCAAACTGAACCAGTTCTTCACTGGTAACAGTCACAGAACAGCTTTCCAGTGACAGTTGTTGTTTCAGCCCCCTCTGGTGGAACAAATATTAAGACACAGCTGCTCTGGCAAAGACAGGTTTTTTTCAAAAATGTTTTAAATCTACTGGAAAAAAAAGAGTTTTGATTCAGTCACCTGGTGATTTCAACAAATCAAACAACATGGTTGTGAAACTGTCTTGTTTGTCCTTTTGTGTCACATCTCCTCCTCTGCTTCCTAACTCTTCAGCTGCTTTTACTTCTTTGTAAACCCAACCACCTCTCTGTCTCTCTCTCGCTCTCTCTCTGTGTTCTCCCTGTTTAACCATCTTGTAAGTCTCTCTTATCGCTGCTTGTTCCTCTGATCATCTCACCATGTACGTCTCTCCTCCAGCCTTCCTGGTCTTCTGTAGCATGACCAGCGGAGGGCGCTCTCTGGCTGAAGGATTCTTCCTCAGGGCTCTGAGAAAATTAGGTAAAACAATCACACCCTTTTCTACTTGCTCTTATTCACTCGAAATTGTCTGTTTTTAAGTTGTGCTTTCAACCTTTTACATGCTGCATGTTAACATTAGAATACCTCTGCAGCACCAGACCCAGCAGTAAGGCGAGCAGAAACAGTCCCAGCAGGGCCAACAACAAGATGAACCACAGCTCAGAGTAAACTGGTGCAGCCGACATGCTCACGCCCTGTTTATCACTGTCGTCAGGCTCAGGAGGAGCTGCAGGGGGAGAGAGGGAGACACAGAGACAGACACAGAGAGAGACAGACACAGAGAGAGAGAGACAGAGAGACAGAGAGACAGAGACAGACACACAGAGAGAGACCGACACAGAGAGAATAAATTAAACTATATGTTTCATTCTATGTATTTTTTGTGTGTATTTGCTGTATTTACATCATGCCAATAAAGTTTCACTGTATTGAAATGAGGATTCCTGAATCACAGAATATTCAGATTCAGGTTTGATTTTACATTACGATTGATTCTCGCAGTGTGGTGTGTGTGTGTGTGTGTGTGTGTGTGTGTGTGTAGGTTACCTAGGCCTGTGGCAGGACTATATCTGATGGTGGGAGTGCTGGCACTGCCACTGTTTGTGGTGCAAGTCACCTGAAATGACAGAGCTAAGAAGAACAGAGAGGGAGAGAAATGAAAATGAAAAAGTGAAGTGAGATTATTCGGTAAGACTGATGCTGCATCAGACTTCTAGCCAACTGTAAGACTGCACACAAACATAAAATGAAATCAGATTGGTTGAGATGCATCTGTAAATAGGAACAAATATGTTTCCTTTGGAAAGTAAGAGAGAAAACACACTTCTGGGCTTTTGATTTGAAGGAAGCTACTTTCTAGCCTATTCTACTACTTTCTATTTTCTGGATGCTTCTCCTGTTGAAACTCCAACTGTCTTAACCTCTGTCAACTCCCAATTCTCTAAAATATTCTTGTCAGGTCAGCACTTTCCCTCAGTCAAAAGCCTGGCTTGCCCTCAATATCCACCTGACAGCCAATCAATTAAGAAAATGTGATTAAATTTGCAGACTAAACTTTAACAGACACTTAAATTTTAAATAGGTTCATGATATTAGTAGCTTATTGTCCTTTTTTGTTATAAGGCCTTTGTAGCAGTCAGCACAATATTTTATCCTCTTTCACTTACTGTACTGGTAAAGGACTGGTACGTGTTCACCAATTCTGTTAAATGTTTATTTTTTTCATTTATTAATTGATGTTTTAATTTACAATTTACAAATATTTGTAAGTACACTGCTTGCCACAGTGTGTATTTATCTAATTGCAGCTGCTCTATTGTCTTTAGAAGTAGACATTCCTCCTAATAAGTACAAATTTATGTTACCACCTCGTATAAATGTGTAAGTGTATATGTACGTGTGTGTTTTTGTGTGTGTGTGCTCTCACCTTTCTGTGAGGTGCGTGGAATATAGAGGTAGCTGTAGAAGCCAGTATAGACCCTCAGCTGGCTCTCAGTCACACTGAACTCCTTCAGATAGCCGTTGAGGGCGAAGGACCCCGCCCAGTCCAGCCAGATAACCGTCAGGTTACTGTCCACTGAGAAAGGAGACACATACTGGGGGGCTGGAGGGAGGGAGACAGAGAGGAGGGGGTGTGTTTTTATGTTTCTTACGACTGGATAGCTGGGAGGGTTGAGGAAGTGGTGACGACTTACCTTCGCTGAGTGTGGTCACATTCGTCCAGTTGGAGGCAGTGCTGCCCATGTTGTTGAAGCAGGCAGCTCTCAGCTGATAGGTGGAGTACGGTTGGAGACCTGCACAGATTGGTTCAGTTGTTTATTTAGACGGAACATACAACACAGAGACAGAAAAACAGAAAACACACTACACAAGTACATCTCCACTTTTTTTCTCTCTTACTGCATCTTAATTATTCTTATTCACAAAGCTTCCTCCTTTACATGGTGCTTGTCAGTCTTAATAGATCTCCTGGTTTTGTATTATTAATGAGTCATTCACTACTCATAATTATGAACTTAACTGGTTTTACACTTTTGTAATTGTGGTCATTGTTCATCTTTCTTATGTTACCCTTTCTTCTTCCAAGTCATATTTCAGTGATGCCTTGCTGCAGTGTTTTGGTACTAAAATATCAAAATACATATTCACATAAACGTAGACTGACCTGTCGCATTGTAGCTCCGCCTTTTGCCGAAGAAGCAGATTTCCACTGGTCCTTCAACGCAAGGGAGGGGTACAGGCTGGAGGGGCTGCGGGCAAGGTGATCTGATATGTAGCTCACAGCTTGAAACAGAGAGAAAGAGAGCGAATAAGTGGGAGAGATTATGCTACCTGTATCTGTTCATGCAGTCTGTCTCCCTGTTTTCTTTCTACCCACCTCTCAATCACTCCATTAGGCGCCAGAGGCTCGTCCCATTCCAGCTGAACAGAGCGGGAGGTCAGGGTGACGGGGCGAGGAGGAGGCTGGTGGGCTGGAGGGGCGGCCAGGGTGTGGAGCTCACTCAGTGGACCCTGACTACAGCACTGCCAAATGTTCAAAACAGAGACTAGTACCTCTGCTTGAAAATACTTACTAATGGTTGCTTTGTTACATATGAAAAGAAGTAATGCATCATCCTGACGGTAACAATTTAATGTAAATCAAATTGCCAAACACTATTCAAGCCTACAACATTTAAAATTAAACCAGATTAGAAACAGAATCTAAGATCTCACTTTCATGACAAAGCAGAGCAGTTACGTATGATTATAAAACAGTTTTATTACCTGATAACAGGTGCAGGCCTCCACTCCTACCCAGTACTGGGTGTAAGGACGTAAACCATGGAGTGTCTGCTGGTTGGACGTACCCTCTGAGAGCTACAGGAAGGGGACAGTGTGGGGGTGAGTTTAGGTTTTGAGTGAGTGTAATATTCAGAAACATACAGTGACTTCCAGGTAGCCCACTGGCCGCTGATTTGCATTGTGGAAGTATCTGAAATCAGCCAACTTGTTTATTTCTGTTGTCATGTTCAGCCGTAACTGTAACATTTAAAAATATATAGTTCTACATGGTTGTCGGACTTATCTGACATTTCTGTGTTGCTCTGCTAGCGTCTTTGAAACCAAATCTTCTTACCGCCAGTGAAACAAACTGCTAGAATTTGGTAAACACAAGTAAGTGTCCTTTTGGTCTGTGGCCCAACAGGTAAATTATGTTGAGGCCCCTGAGGCAGGGGTCTTCCACCTGGAAGTTATTGTAGACAAACATACGTTTCTATGGGCCACAAAGGCAGAAGAGGAGAGAGGGAGGAGTGAGATAATAATTACAGAAAATGGAGGACTGGACAGAGCAGAAATCAAACAAAAACCTCTATTCAAGTTACATGAATTATTTAAAGTAGTATTATGTTCTTTACCAGAGTGTGGTTGTTGTGGTTCAGAGAGAACACTCTGTAAAGACTGACAATCCCATTTGGACGGGCTGGAGGACGGATGTCCACGACTGCTGAGGTCGCTGAAACACGCTGGAAAACAGGCGGGCCTACACCCTCAGGAGGGGCAGGTCCCGTTCTCCCGTTGGTCCACGCGCTGGCAGAACGACCGGCCGAATTCACTGCCCACACCTGTATGTAAAAGAACTCAGATCAATCAATGACACCATGAAAATTCACATTTTCTAACCGGGGGTGGAAAAATACAAAAGTGAGAGCCAGACAGAAACTTTTCTCCCCCGTCATTAAGATTTCAGACGCATTTTATTTACTCTTAATGATGAAAGCGTCTCTTGATTAGCCAGTTTCCACCAGACCACCAAAAAGGATATAAGTCAATTCAGTGGACCATCCATCAAAACTACCATCAGCAGTGAGAGCAAAACCTTTTCAACATGCAACCCAACACTAACATATCTGCATGACAATTACTTTTCACCTTCATCAAGGAGTTATTCTCTCTCTCTCTCTCTCTCTCTCTCACACACACACACACACACACACACACACACACACACACACACACACACACACACACACACAGACTCTAATCTTATTTGCGTGCTTGTGTTGGGTATAATTAGAGGGTGTACACAGCACAGGGTCAGGCAGGGTGGAGATTTGCATGTGTAAGTCATCTGTAGCCTGTCAGAAGTAGTGCAGAAGGCAGATGGATGGGTCTCAGCTTCACTGTTGAAAGTGTGTGTGTCTGCGTGTGTGTTGTTTGTAGGTGCGAGAGCTGGTTTTGTGCGTGCGTGCGTGTGCATGCCAGCGTGTTAAGAGTTGAATTAACCTCAATAATAGTCAATTAGGCCGTGATCAATCAGACTGATTGATCTAAGTGACAGCACAGATGGACTGAGATGGGAGAGGGGGGGAAGAAGAATGGAAGATGAAGAGACTAGGAATGGGGAGGGAGGAGGAGGAGGAGGAGGAGGACAGGAGGAAGGGTGGACAAGGAACAAGGAGAAGAAGCAGGAGACCAGACAGAAGAATCAGGACACATTTAAAGTTTTGCTGTCTTGTCATTTCAACTTCATCCTGAATAGAACCAGTATCCAACAAAATAGGTATCTGACCTTGCGTGAACTTCTACACAGTCAACACAGTCAAATAATCTGAGGATACTATGGACTAAGTTGTCCTCAGTATGTGTACTGGAAGATGTCAGGATATTTTAACGTATACACCTGTGTACCTGTAGAAACTCTAAAACAACATTTCCTCTTGATGGTCAACATATTATTTTCAGTCACGTAAACAGTAAACACTGATATTCACTGCTCTTACATGCTAGACTATTGTTTTCGTCTCAGATTTGTAGCAGTTGCATCAGTTTGTGCATGCAAATGCATCAATAAATTAATTTTGCACAAACACATTTTAGTGTCAATATAAATCCATTAAACTAAAAATAAAATGTTTATCTGTATATTAATATTTGTGACTTGTGACTTCGCCTCTTAACTTTCCTCTCAGAGAGACCAAGCTGGGCTCATCCACGGGCCCATGAAACTGTCTGCTGCTTTTAAAGGGGATGAGAGGAGCAGATGTGAATGGACATTACTGTGGCTTAACCCCACTTCACTGGCTGATTCTGCTGTTTCCCTCTCAATAATGTATTCACCCCATTCAGTTCTCTATTCCACTTTTCACATGTGGTGCAGGTTTTAGATTTATTTGCTAATTATAATATTTGATAACTCTAATGAAGTTTATTCACTAACGATGCATTCAAACTGAAAAAAACTCTTGAGCAAAACACTACAAGGGTCTGTGGTGGCAGTGATCCAGGATCAACTTGATGACTGTTATTGCACTTGTCATTGTGCTGACCATTGTCTAGGGCAGCAGCTGAGAACACAATCAGGGACTAAGTCTGTCTTATTTGTGAGTTTCTATGGGCACAAAAGAGCTCAAAAGGTGCGGTTCAGTTGTAGGACTTATCTGAGAACAACAAGCTGGGATAATTTATCAAAATGTAGTGATACTAAACATTGAGGCTCAACTAAACCTCAGCTGAAATTTATTTCTCATAAAAATCAAAATATTTAGAAATATATAATATTTCTTTTTCATTAAATTCTTTAAACTGATGAAGTTAAAATCATTACTGACAATGAAGTTTGACAAGGATAAAAAAGGACAGGAAGAGAAAATTAAAAAAAATACAACTACACTTATCATAAGAGCGTAATAACAACAAGTTTAGTTTTAGTGACTGTACAGTTTCACACAATATACATTTTCTGTGTTTGTGTGTGATCAGTCTTTATGGACATTGTCGATACTGTCATGTGGTGTATGAAGAAAGGGGATGCTGGGAGGGAGGGCAGGAAGAAGAAACAGGGATGGGTGGAGAGATGGAGGGGAGAGTGTATACAAGGTAAAGGGCATTCTGTCACCCTGACAAGTAAAGGTCGAGGAGAAGTGTGACTGTAAGAGATGCCCCCACAGTGAGATGACCACAAATGAAACACTCATATATTTACATGTCGCGATTCTCCAAATCCACAATATCATTCGATTTTTGATTTTAAGGTCACAATTGAATTATTTTGATTTTTTTTTTCAGCACTGATGACTATTTCATTATTAGACTCTGGAGCAAAGATCAAGAGTTCCTTGGTTTTATACCCTGATAACTGTCATTTACCTTTTCAAATTCTTAAAGAAGAGGACAACCACAACATTTTTTGGAATGTACCACACTAAGGCCATGTGGTCAAATTTAAATAATTGATTTAAAATATTTCACCAGTCAATTGGGAACAAACTGTTAAACACAAAAACAAAAAAGAAGAGTCACTAGATGGCAGAAGGGTTCTTTACAACAGTTTGGGTTTATTCACTTGCAAAAAGCCACAGTTCTTGCAGCGTGTATTAAGTGTTGCTTGTTTTGTTTTCTTCCGGACACTTCCACATGTGCACAAGTGGACGAAGGTCAAGAGAAAATAAACACTTGGAGAATCGCCGATCCTGCTTTTGATTTGAAATCTTGACACCCCAATTTATCTGCCATGAAAACTAGTCTCTTTATATTACTGGTTTGAAGTGTGTATCAAAACAGTAACTGTACTACACTTAGTTTTTAACTTCTAACATCAACCAGATGAGGAAACATTGCCACTGGCTAAATCTGGCACATCAAAATAATGTAAATTAATAAGAAATGCTTCTGCTTATAAGTTAATGAAGTAATGTAAACACTAATAGCACGATAGGAACTGACTAAACTGAATTTTCTTTTCTTTGTCTCTATGTAAGCAGTCAATTCTACTGTCATTCTGCCAACAATGTCTTAGTTTGACCTTTTATTTTATTTCTTTTTATATATTGCTGTTATCATAATCACATTTGCAGCCCCATATTACTGGAACAGAGTCCTTAGAAAGGATGTAAAACGTCTGGAGAAGAAAGTACATTAGCAACGGGTGAAATAAAAAGTTTATGTAGTTTCTACCCAGGGACTGGGACTCGACTTGTTGCTTAAAATAGTTTTCATTAAATTAGCTCCTGCCGTCACACACAAATATAGCCTTCGCAGTGAAATGTTTCTACCCAGCAACAACCATGTTCTTCCCCTGGTAGCAACAGTTAAAGCCTCAATGTGACGCAAGGCTTTGGGCTTGATTAAGAAGTTTGTGCCTCATAGACAGAACAGAGAAAAAGTTCAAAACTAAAGTCAGTCCAGACCACCTTGCCCTTGATCCACAGCTAAAAGGTAGAACTCATCCCCTCATCCTTATATCATCCACAGAATTTTTACTGCTTCCTCGCCTCTCGTTTCCTATTGGGCCGTGATTCGGCTTATTAGACACAAAATAAAAATATACGCCGTTAGCTGGCATGGCAGCGAGGGAGCCGCCATGGCAACAAACGACTTCAGGAAACTACCAGACAGTCTTCGAGCCTTTTTATTGGACAGTCGGACTGCGGACTCGATTCGAGCGCTCTGATAGGCCGACAGAGCTACTTGGCGGGTGCATCTACTTGGGGTGAAGGGGCTAAGTTGTGTGAAAGTGGGCAGTAATTAAAACCAAGCATAAAGCTGTCAATAGGAGCTTATGACCCAGTGTAATTAGCCTAATATGATTTCTCTCTCTGCACTGTGCTGTGCTAAACTGAACTGACTTATCGTCCTTGTGTACGCCTCAAACACAGGGAGAGAGGAGGAGAGCCAGATAGGTACACAGACAGATTAACAGCTAAATAAAAATAAAGCCAGGCAGATGGATGAAAAGACAGACGAGTGGGTAGAGGATAGACAGGTAGATAGATTGGCAGACACTGAGACAATTATAGAAACTTATTTGCATGATAAATAACTTCATATGAATATCACAACATTTATACCATTTCGTCTCTTCTCTCTGACACACACACACACACACACACAGATGTTTACATGCACTCACAGGAGTACTACTGTGTACATGTGTTCATGGACATCACACACATACCACCACCTTGTCCACGTACCTCAATCCCCCACTGACAAATCCTCAGGGGACGTGTAGCGGTCACCATTAAAAGGTCTTTCCAATACAAGCGCTGTTACCAAGGGGCCTAACAGTTAATTCGATTGGCTGGCTGGTAATCAGGAAGTGGGGTGCTCTGAGGGCCCGGTGATTAATGGCTCTGTTGCCCGCCCGTCATCTCCCAAAGCTCCTCCCTCCCTCCCTCCCTCCCTCCTCCTGTCATAAATTAGGACCCTCGTAAATAAAGACGGCACCACAATCAGGCAAACTCAATCAATTACACAGGTTCTCTGGCCTCGGCTCGTATGTCTGACAGGCAGGAATGCTAATGTTATTGTTGCTTCCAAAGGGCTAGCCTGTCAATTAGCGTACCAACGCACGGCACAGCAGCATGAATATGGACCCCGCCATTTAACACCTGTCTGATCACTCGGCTCGTGTGTGTTTGTCCGTCTATGTTGGCGTTTGTGGACGACTATATGCGTTGAGGTGTGTGTGTGTGATCTGTGTGGATGAGTGGATATTAGGAAAACATTTTTTTGTGAAAACAGGCGACATCTTCTGATGTGTCAGTCACATCTGATCTCTTCTCCAAATGAGGCTTAAAGATCACAATAAAACCTTTAACTCTGTTTCCACAGTAGAGGACAAGAAGGAATAAGGTGGTTGTGACAGCTAGCACAGTTTACAGCTACTTTGGTGGACCATGTTCTTTAGTTATCATGTAGTTACCATTTGCACTTGTGTTAATTGTTCTGCTATCATTTCTGTTACCCAAATCGACAGATATAGGACAACAGAGATTCTTTATCCTTCAAAAAATAAATGTATTCCATAAAATTTGTTTTTAAAAATAAAATACAATTTAAAACCTCAAGGATGCATCATATAACCCAATCATAGTAGAAGCTTTGGTTTCCATTTCCTCTCATATCTGGATGAATCTTGATTCAGCCTGTTGAATTTTACTTGGATTAACCAGCTTGGATTTGCTATAATTCTGCTTTTCCAAAAAAAAACAACAACACACGTATAACTGTACAGAGAGTTGTACCTGGTACTGGTATACAGTGTAAGGCTGGAGTGCTTCGTCTTTGCAGGTAGTGGAGATATTCCTGTAGACAAGTGTTGCTGTATCACCTCTGCTGGTGTCAGTGGTATGGTCCAGCCTCCGGTACACCTCGTAATGAAGGACTCTACCATTTGGCTGAGCTGGAGGGGACCAGGTGAGTAGAAAGGTGGTGTGTAGGCCGCTGTGTGTGTCGGGCTGGAGGTCTAACAGTGGCGCAGTTTGCCCAGCAGGGGGAGCCTCGAGAGTGAGTACAGGTAACCAGTCGCTGGAGGAGCAGCCCAGCGCCGTGCAAGCCTCGAGCCTCACTTCATACCTAAAGACAGAGATTTTTATCTGCACTGGTTAGTGATATTTATGGTACACTTGTGAGAAAGAAACATACCTTTAAAAATCATAATCAACATTATTAGCAGCATGTTTGAATAGATGTTTATCTCAACCAAATGTCCGCTGAGCCTTACCAAGACTTCAACGAGGTAAATAATTTGGGAGCACTGGTGTTTATTTTGGAGACACACATGAATAAAGGAGCTGATGGAGAGGAGTGAGGGGGAGAAAAAGAGAGAGAAGGTGATGAAGATGAGTTGAATGGATGGAAGGTCATCAGAGAGAGGGAGAGACGTGGGATGATCTTTAGATGATAAGGCTGATGAGCTTTTATTATCTGAATCTTATCAGCACACACACGCTCACAAATGAACAGTCACACATCCAAGCACACTGACATGTACACACAACTGCAGTTGCATACGCACCCTCACAGGCAGGCACACACGTATGCACACACACACACACAGTGTTTGGTATACGCTGCCGTCTTTTTCTCTCTTTATTTCTTGCTTTGAAACGCCACAGTCTTGATGATTTCGTCATGGCAGCTTGTTTAAGAGGTTGTTTTTCACCAAATCAAAATACCTGCATTTTTACAAGTGCACTGCTATTTTAAATTAGAACACAGGCTTCAGAAATACAGCATTTTTTTTTATGTTGAAGTCAAACACACAGTGAATGACGACATTAATTGTTTTTGGGAAAGGTGTTTCTTTTTTTTTTTATGGAGGTTACTTTGGCTCCTTCTCTCTGTCTTTTTAAAACCTATTGATCCAAGTTGATGCCAGTTTTTTATTGGTCCACTTTAAGTTTAATCATTTTAAAATATATAATAAAATTTCACCACCTACTTTGAAAGAATGCATTGACTGATTGTTTTTGAGAAAATGAAAGTTATTTATTGACTGCAATAAGGGTGAAGTGAACCTACGTGTTAACTGCACACAACAGTCCCTGGGTTGTGTTATTCTTTTTACCAAGAGATGGCACTCTGTTCCCTTTTTTATCGCTCACTCTTATCTCCTATTTCTCCCCATATTTCCTTTATCACAGTACTTATTACACAGGAAAATAGGGAGCTGTGTTGTTGAGCTTTTTTCTAGATCATTTTAGGCATGCAGTTTACGGAAAATGTAAATTCTTTGACCTTCAGCTTTGCAATAAAGAAAAAAAAAGACATGCTCTTCTGAAAATATGTTGCTGCACAGAAAACACACAGTGAACTGTGCTGTAGCTCTGCTTTGACCGACCTGTGGTAAGCAGCCAGCCCATGCAGGGTGGTGTGTCGGTCAGAGAAGTCCCTCTCCTCTGCAGTAAACACAGTGCTGGTGACGCTGAGCCGGACTGGATCTCTTTGATGCACAGTGTAACTCACAATGTCTCCATTAGGACGGGCTGGAGGACTCCACTCTACTCTCACCTGGAAAACAGGCAGCACACAAACTTTTTAAACAACATTTAAAAGATAGTAGGAAGTGGTAATGTCATGATTCAGCTGTTACTTAAATGGACTGGATAGATTAGTGGCTCACCTGGCTTGGTCCCAGAGGCGTCAGTGTGGGGAGACCGACACCAGAAGGAGCTGACGGGTGAGTCTTTGCTGTGGCCGCCGCGCTGCTCACTGTCCCTTTACTGTTGTTGGCCCTGACAACGTAGCTGTATTCCACGCTTGGCAAAAGTGTAAAGTCGTGGTAATGGGTTTCAGTGCCAACGTAGATGACTTCACCATCTCTGCGGAGCTCATATCCAGTGATGTTGCCATTAGGGTGCTCTGGTGGTCTCCAGCTGACCTCCACTGACTCTGGACCAGTGACCTTTAAAGGAAAAGGTCAAAGATCACATCAAACAGAGCTTCTAGATGCATGACAAATTGTAAACTTGTCAAATACAGAACATACCACAAAAAGTAAATCAAATGATTATTGTCACACAAGGCTTACAAATGTAAATGTTATAAACTGAAAAAGACAGTAAATGAAAATAATGAAAATAAGATCTTTCCTGCTTGTAATATGTAAACAAAAACAGCCAATGGAACAAGTGAAAATTAGACAAATATACTTTTCAAGGTGTATCAAGCAATTATTCTACTAATAACAGAATAATTAGTTATAGGTTAAGAGGTTTTCCAAATTTAAGCAAGTGGGAAATTTAAATTCTCTTGATGATGTTTTCAATACTTTGATTGAAATGCACAGATTTAGGTACTGCACACTTTGGACCTCAGCTTTCACTGGAAGTCAAACACCAACAAACGCACCTTAAGAGTCGGGGCAGCCAGGCCAGTGGGTGGAGCCTCCTCAGTCATAACGGACATGGTGGTGCTGGTGGTGCACCCGCCACTGGTGCAAGCTAAAAGGACCAGCTGATACGACGTGTGTGGCTGCAGATCTGACAACACTGCATTGAGAGCCCTGCCACGATAGGCTTCTTCATCGCTCAGTTTCAGCACATATTCAGTCACCTCTCCATTTTGTGTTGCTGGTTTGCTCCAGGAAATGTTTATACTACTGGATGTGATGCTGTCCGCTGTGGGAGCTTCCACTGTGGCAGGTGGAGCCTCTAGAGTTGTGATGTTTGTAGGAGGGCTGGTGGTGCATCCCTCAGACGTGCAGGCTATGACTGAGTAGCTGTAGAAAAGAACAGAATAGAATAAAAGCTAAATCATCTCTATTAAAATGATTGATTTGTTTGAGGTTGTTATTTTTAATCCCCACTAGGAGACATTCAGATTAGTGAGTAGTAATACCTATATGTTGAGAATGGCAGGAGGTCTTCATCGGTGTATCTGAGGACAGTAGGGTCAAAACTAAATGAGAAACTGACATTGTTTCTCTGAATCCTGTAGGACTGAAGCACCCCGTTGGGCTCCAGAGGAGGAGTCCAGGACACCGAAACCTCACTGGGCCGGCCTTGGATATGACTCACTGTTGGGGGGGCTAGACCACGAGGAGGGGCCTGTCTGGTTGTCACAGTAACCCAGGGGCTGCCAGCATGTCCAGCGGGGTTGTGACTATGGACACTGAACTCATACTGTGTCCAGGGACGCAGACCGGTCACTGTATATGAGAAGGTGTCACCATGTTGTGGGGATGATTCTCTGAACAGCACCTGTAGGAGATGTGGATGAATTGATGAGCTGTACAGTAGGAATATAAGTTGAAAATGACACCTGTGAAATGTGCTGTCATTTTATATAATGATATCTTTATTAGTTGTAAAAGCAGAAACAATGCAGGACACAACTTTTTACAGATATTTGTGGCACTGTTCTATCAGGCTAAGAGACAAAAGGTCAGATTGAATGTGTGACACGTGTCTTTTGTTTCACCCACCTTTCCCCTTTCAATAACCTCGTCATTACTTCTTCCCCTCCCCACCTCCTCCACACTTCTCCCAAGTAATAAATACTCTCCAATTGGCCCGTTGGGCTGGGAGGGAGGGCCCCAGGTGAGTGACACACGGTCTGGGCCAATGAAGAGAGGCCTGGGAGGGGGCTGGGAGGCAGGTGGGGCAGCTGCTGTGGTGACGTGCTGAGGTGGGGTACGTGTGCATCCTGCTGAGGTGCAAGCTTCAAGAGTCAAAGAATACACTGTCCATGGCTCCAAACGACGAAACAGGAAGTTGCGTGATAGTCCACTGAATTCCAGGTTCCCCTCACTGTACAAGTTATACATCTGGAAAGGAAGAGACAGGATGTGAAGAAGGGAATAGGGAAAGAGGGAAAGAAAAGTATCCAGTGCAGTGGGAGAGGAGGAGAGGAAGAGAATGTGGGTTAAAGTGGGACATAATGGGAACAGAGGAGGAATGACGATGTGGTAATTAGAGCCTGACTGATTTATTAGTTAGCCGATATTAATGCCTGATATTGGCCTATCAGATCAATCAGTACGGCATCTGTGCTGTCCGATATGAAAACTTTTTTTAAAGAGATTATAATGCAGAAAAAGTTCACTCATGATTTAGACAATAAACAAAAAAAACTTTCTTTATTACATGTCTTTGTCACAAGTGTTTGATAACGCAATTTATTTAAACGTTTATATTGATATCTGAATTTTTGACTCTATTATATCCATATCAGCATCTAATAATCACAATCGGTCAGGCTTTAGTGGTGTGTTTGCTTGACATTATTGGCTTCAGGTGCCATCCTACTGCTGAACACGTACGTATATCAGAACATATGTGAAGTATGTCCATGTACATGCAAATCAGTTGCTGAATTACATGGGTTAATTGTGTGTCTTCTATGTTGGTAGCATCCCTGGAGGTCGGGCTGCAACATACGATTATTTCATTATGGATTGATTTTCTGTTTACTTCATCATAATTTCACAAAGTGGTGTCTTCAAATGTCTTCTTTTGTCCAACTGATAGTCTAAAGCCTCAAGACTCTTTATTTACTATCATTAATGACAAAGAAAAGCAGCAATATCCTCACATTTTAGAAGCTGGAACCAGCTAAGTGTAATGTTTTAGCTTGAAAGTTGACTGCAACGACTTATTAAAATTGTTGGCAATTCATTTCCTTATGATTGACTAATCGATTAATCGACTTATTGGTGCAGCTCTAATCTGAGGAGCACCGTTTCATCTGCTCAGTGCTGTGTCTGCACTTTGATGTGTGTTCTGCGTTTCTTGTTCGTACCGTGATGATTCCATTTGGAGCACTTGGCTGATCCCAGCTCAGCAGTAACGCCCTGCCCTGCTCTCTCTGCTCCACTGTGAAGTTGGCCAGGCCAGCCGGAGAAGCCTCCAGGGTCCTAATGCCTATCCACGGACTGGATACGCTACCTGAAGGGTTACAGAACTAGACTCAATGGAGTGATTCAATCGTCGGCGATGTGATTTATCACGGATATTTTAAATGAGCTAGTGATCGTAATGAACATACCTGCATCATTCACAGCTTCCACTCGTAGACTATACTCACTGTACGGTTCAAGGCCATAGACTGTTGCTTCAAGGACTGAACCCTGAGAGAGAAAGAGAGACCAAGGAATGACATTATAAAGGTGGAATAAGTACAAGTGCAGAGATGCAAAACAGTAGGAGAAAGTTGGAGAGAGTGATGAGACGGAGATAGTTGTAGGGAGACGGAGAGAAAAAAGAGGGAAGACAAAGGAGGGATTGGGCAAGAGTTAAAGGAAAACAAATAAAGGGGAGAGATGGAAATGGAAACAGGGAAGTGGGTAGTGTGCCACAGCGAGAGAAGCGAGCGAGAGGAAATTAGTTACACAAACAAATCCTGCATGAATAAAAACCAGTGCATTACTCATTAAAATGGGCGAATGAAAAGGAACACGGAAACAATGGCGAGCTAAGATGACATGACATGGGATTTGTGATATCAACATTTCAACATACAGCCTCTGCCATGGTAAAGTAAGTAGACACCAGAGAAGTGGCAGAGACGGAGAGAGACTGGCAGACAGGCAGGCAGGCAGCCGTCCCTTATGGGTGAATTCAAAGCTTCCAGATTGAGTGTTTATGTCACACATGCACCCTTTCATATCACACACACACACACACACACACAAACACACAAACACAAACACACAGAGAGTGAGTGTGCCAGTAGCTTTAGGCAGTGGGACCCAGCCCAACACCCTGGCAGACACAGGGGCAGTGTGTATGTGTGTGTGTGTGATACAGTGGGAACACCATTTACTAATTGATAAGAGACACACTGTTGTTTCAAAAGGCCCTGGCGTGCAATGACATGGTAGTCAGGGAGCACTAGGCTCCAGGATGTAGCATTGCCTGTTTGTTTGTTTATGACTGTGAGCTTTAAAGCAGCCATGAGAGTGATGTCTCCCTGTGTGCGAACGTTCCTGTTGTGAATGTACAACACAGGAGGCTATAGTTTTTTCATGTGTTGAGTCTGCAGTTTTTTGAAAATTCGTCTGTTTCAGGACCGTATGCTTTCTCACAAACTAGCATATGTGAGGAGATTAACTGGTAACCCACTTCAATGCAGCGGGCAAGAGGATCAAAAAGGCTCCAATTCAGACTGAATCAAATGAAAACCCTGACAAATCACCGTAGCGTGGCACCAAGGATGAACTGTCTGAACAACAAGCAGAATGCATGTATTCACTGTTTTCATGTCTGGGAGCCAACGTGTTTTTCATCCACAGTAAAATAGGATTAATAAGCCCCTAGACACCTAGACACAAGCTAAATCCTCCTGCAAATCACAGCACTTCTCAGTAGAGAGAGGGAGGGAGGGACGCAAAGAGAGAGACACAAGGGTGGAGAGAGATAGAAAAAGAAAGGGGCAGTGGAAGTGAGACATAAAGGCCGAAAGAAAAAAAAAGAGAAGAGAATGAAATTAAGTAAGGTGATGTAGTACAGAGAATTAGAAAAAAGGGAGTGGAAAAAATGTAAAAGGTGAGTAAGTTAATATCTAATGAAGGAAATAAAAAAAGACAGAAGGAGGAGGGAGCGTGTGAGAAAGAGGGAGACAGAGAGAGAGAGATTGAGTGAATGGGTAAAAAAAAGAGGAAAGAAAGCTAAAGTGGGAGAGGAAAAAAAGATAAATGTGGCAAAGGGGAGAGACAGATTAAGTGAGCGAGAATGAGAGATCTCTCTACCTTAAAAGCCAGTGAAATATGTGAGGCATGTGGCCTATAAAGCGGTTAACATATGCACATTGTCAATAGCAGCATCTGGCGCTGGCAGCTTTTATAGGAGCGTGGAGACTCTGCTACACGCCTCTAGATGGCAATACATTCAAACACTTTATCACTGAAACACACCACATTAACGGCCCCCTCAAACACACGCGCACGCACACGCACACACACACACACACACACACAAATGCCCAACAATCAAGCACTGTGAAATCCAGCGCCTCGGCCTGCTAACTGCACACACGCAGACACACAGTAATCAAACGGTGTAACACTAAAACACACTACTATTACATTACATTAACAGCTCCCTCAATAACTGTTTCTCCCTCATACATACACATGTGCAGACACACACAAGCTTTCACAGTATCTTATGACACACGTATGAAGGAATGTGTCGGCACTTGGCAAACACACAAACACAAAACTGCTAATGAAATACTGACATGAATAAAGGTTCAGGTAAAAAGAGCTGCAACATTTAATCGATTAGTCGTCATGTATTAAATTAACTATTTCGATATTTGAGTATTTCTTGAAGAAAAAAAGTCAAAATTCTCTGATTCCAGCTTCTTATATGTGAATATCTGGTTCCTTTTCTCCTCCTATGACATTAAACTGATAAGTTCCTGATATTTCCTTTTGTGGATGAAACAAGACATTTGAAGACGACATAATGGGCTTTGGGGAAACACTGATGAACATTTTTCATCATTTTCAGAAATGTTATAAACCAAACAACTAATTGATCAATTGAGAAAATAGTTGACAGATTATTTGACAGTGAAAACAATCACTGTTGTAAACACTGAGCAGTGAGAATAGAAATTCCCAACTTTATATTTCTTCTTCTTTCTTCATATCGATTAATTTTTCAGCACCACTTTTGGAGTAAGAGCTATATTGAAAAATAACAATAGGCATTTATGAGGCTGGGTTCTAGTTTTTTTTTAATTCTTGCTGCAGCATCAGCAAAATTATAGCTGTAATTATAGTGTAATTAAGACTGAAGCAGCATAAACTGCTTCGGATAAAATAGCGGTGCTTTTGTTAAGCCTATTCTGGAGGAAAAAAAGGCCAACCTATGAACAGCACATGACAAGCTACAGTGTACGATATGAAAGCAAAAAGGTCCACGTCAACCTAAATACAGTGTGCAGGAGCATGTGTGTGTAGATGATCAAAGTCACTAGTTAATCATGCCAAATGCACAAGAACAGAGGGCGAGCAAGAAGTCAAGAGAGAGAGAGAGAGACACAGAGAGAGAGAGAGACAGAGAGATTTGCACAGATGTAAAGGAAAAAGTGTAAACAAGACAGAGGGAGAGAAGAGGAGACAATGATAGGGAAAGAAGCGAGGAGACAGGAAGAGGTCTTGCTAATTTATACATTAAAGGGCCCTCAGATCTTACATGGTTCAACACAACTTAGCATTGAGGGCAAGGAAGCAATCTATTCAATCTTTTATTTCCTCATTCTGTCTTCTCTTTGGTGTGTGAGCAGAGCAGCAGCAGGGGTTCTCTGGACAGCGCGTGTGTTTTCTTGCATGTGTAGCCTATATAAAAGGGTCAGCGTACACGTGGGAACCATGTGCAAATATATCGACATCGGGCGGTTTATTTGGATGCATTTGCATGTTTCCTAACAAGCCCACATCTGCATGCATCTTGTTTTGTACCCATGTGTCCCTGCTAGAAGTGTGTGTGTGTGTGTGTGTGTGTGTGTGTGCAAGTGAACAGCTGAGTGTGTGTGTGATATTCAGGTGGAGAGGCATGGTGCGGCCGGGGGGACAGTGTGTGATACTAATTAAGAATAACCATGTGTATTTGTCAAAAGAATTATGCTGATTATCTCACAAAGGCCCCAGTACCGGGCCCCGCAGAGAGACAGAGACAGAGAGATGGACCAACATTAGCATATGGCTACACACATGCACGCACGCACACACACACACGCGCGCTCTCTTTCTCTCTCTTTGTCTCACACACGCACTTTCAGACGTGCAGGTAAAAGTAAAGTGAGTGCCTAAGAACATACATGAAAGAAGCATGCCTAATGATAGGTGAACGGGGTCCAACTGGCCGGCCTCAGGGATGTTTCTCTCCACAGGCCTCCTCTGGCCTCTCTGCTCTGTCATATTAAGTCCTGGAGAGATAATAAAGCACCACGCTGTTTCACCTTTTTTCTTATGTGTCTTAGTGCTCTAGTGTGTGGTAAAACATGCTATGATCAGATATGATTCAATACAATTTAACTCAATCCAATTCAGCCCGATTCAATTCAATTCAGCTCAATTCAATTCTTTCGTCCAGTCTATTAGTACAAGCTGTGCCCTGACCAGCCCTGTGAGAGCAGTAATTGTTTTCGGAGGTTTCTGAGGTGAGCCAGTGCACCACACGCTGCTCTCTCGCGCCCCATGCCAAGCTCTCAAGCCAAGTCTGTGTGTGTGTATGTGTGTGTGTGTGTATTTATGTGCGGAGGCCTAATTCAATGCTGCTGGAACAATTGCCCTGTGTGTGTTTGCAAATGCCCTGCGTGGGTGTCCCTGCTAGTCAGTGTGCGTTAGACAAACCCTGACACATACAGACGTCCGTGCGACACATACACACACACACGCAAAGACACACACCCACAGACACACAGAGTGCCATTAGGCATGTGTTTTGTCTGTGGCCAGCACAGACATAGAGAGGGACTGCAGGGGTCTGGAACAGGCATGCCCACTTCACACCGACAGCCATGATTGGCTTTGGCGGCTCCAGACCCCGGGAACAGCATATTTAGTGTGCATATATGCATGTGTGTGTGGGTGTGTTTGTGTGTGTTGCGGCCAAAGACCAGTGGACAAATTCTGGCGAGTTAGGGACGGTATGCTTGAAATCCACAGCTATCTCCAGAAATGGAAATGAGCATGCATGTGTTTGTCTTTGGATGCAATTTTATCTGAGCTTTATTTCATCAGGTAGGGTAATATGAAAAATGATTACAGCATTTTTTTTAACTTACCAGTGACGAGTTGGTAAAACAAATAGTCATAAAAAATCTGTTACAATAAAAAAACTTTTCCCATCAATATCTTCCTCTTGTTCTGTCTTTGGGTTGGTAGAGATAGGGACAACACTGCAGTAAAACACATACCACACATACGCGGCTATTTCTTAGAACAAATCTTTTTTGGCCTTTCCCAACTTCCAATCTAAATGTGTGTCAGAGTGTTTGCTCAGGAAAACATGGACGGCCACAGCAAATGGATGTTTATATGGTGGGTCTGTGAACTTCACAAGCAGCTACAGCAGCTGATTTAACAGATGCACTCAAAAAGAAACAGGAGAAGAATAAATCAACAGAATGGAAATGAAAATGGTGACCACAAAGTTGTTGTTACGGCACATTTCACAAAACAAACACTAAATGATGTAAAAGGGAAAGGATAATTATTTAATATATGCGCTGCCATGCTGTGATGTCATCTGTTTTCATGTCAGAGAAGTCAGGCTTCATGGATATTGGCTTGTTTCTGACTTGGAATTTCAATTTGGATGACCGTTACATTGCACTTTTCTCGGTCAGAGGTTTTTTTTTCCGAGTTCTGAGTGCGATGGATTGCAGCATAAGCTGAACTTCTGTTTAATAGATGCAACTTAAACTTGAATTTTCCACTTGATGGTGGGTTGTTCATCTAAAATGCAGACTGATAAGTACATTACAAATACTTAAGCATTCTTTGAACCCTTTACATTCAACTGATGAACATAAGTCTGATGGCCAAATATAAAACAAAGACTCTGTGCACAGAGAGAGAAGCTGGCAGGAACGCCTCCTCCAGACTATATTCAAAAATACAACCCACTTCCAAAACAAACACTTGACAAGGATTCAGTTTTCACATACGCTCACAAACACATCCACACACACACAAACACAAACATAAACACACACACTACTTTCCTCCAGAGTTTAATGGACTCCGTCATCACAAATATACTAAAGACTTTTTTTTCTCGCTCTCATACTCAGCATTCCTCTAAAGTGATGACCATCGTATCGCAGTTGGAGCACTAAACACCCATTAAGACAAGTGGAGAGCACTACACTGGATGGCGTGGCCTCTTCACAGACGGACACACAATAACACACAACCTGTCATTACTGCGAGAAAGAGAGCATGAAGAAAAAGGAAGGAAGACGAGGCAGGAGAATATAAACTCACTTGGAAAAAAAAATCACTTGAAAAAGTGAGAGGGAGACAGAAGAGGAGGGAAGAAAGTGGGGAAGGATGGAGGATGAGAATAACATAAAAACTGTAATTTGTGACAGAGGTAGAGAAAAGCCAGATGGAAATGTAGTGATGGAGGAGGACTGAGCAGTATGGAGCAAGAGAGGGAGGAGTAGTGAAAAAAGACGAGAGAAAGATTGCAGTGAGGAGGAGAGGACTGTTGCAGCCTGATTATTTGGCTGTTTATGCAGAATGCTGAGAGCCCTCCAATCAGAGTTGGAGACCTCTAACTAAGGGGTCTGATAGGCCGAGGGCCTAACGAACTCTGTATCTGAGTCTCCTCACCCTCTCCTTTAATCCTTCCTTCCTCTCTTCACCTGTGTACTCCTCCCCTCTCAACCTCCTCATCCGTCTCTCCTCACCCTCTGTGCACTCAGCTCTGCATTTCTCTCTTGCCTCCACTCCTTTGTCTCCCTCATTGTTAAAGGGTGTCACTGAAAGCAAGGGCAAAGCCTTGTTATTCCTATTCCTTTAAGCATCATCTATCCTCCTCTCCATCTTTTTCTTTGTTTAAGTGACGCAAAGAGGATAACTGAACAGACAGTAAGGGACGGTTCAAAGCAACAACTGAGGGAATAAAGTTTCCAAATCCTGTTTCCATCTCACAAAAGATTAACTTATTTTCTTCACAGCTTTAACCTGGTTAAACAATTCAATACCACAAAGTCAAATTTGAATACATGAATATTTCGCTCGCAGTCGCCGATAGTCTTGCTCATACCGAGGACAAGATGATCCACAAAGGTCCATCCAGAACATTATCCTAAGGGTTAGTTGACCCTTTTGGACCCCCTCTTGACCGGGGACCCAGGGCAACTGACCTGGTTTCCACCATGTTGGCAGCCCTGATTTCCATTATCCATGTATCTTTCAATTAGTCTTTATCCTGAAAATCCAAATCTTTTGAGGATAAATAATATATTTAATATATTTTGCTTGATTATGTGAAAACAATAGTCGCTGAGAGAGCTGACTGGACTGCAACTTAACATGCGAAAAGACAAAACACTAGTATAGAGACAAAAATAAACCGAGCTGCCCAACCTGAATATGCTGACGACTTGTCAATGATGTCAGAAAATGAGCAGAACAGTTTCAACATTCCGATCACAATTCTGATATCAATGTAGGTAAAGGTTGCACACCTGGCCTCAGTCTTTCACTGACTACTACTAGCTTGGTCATCCTTGTCTTGTGTCCCTCTGTGGGCTGTATTGGAGACAAATCTTGAAGTAATAGTTCAACATTTCATTCTTGTTGACAGAGTGAGGTTGCCCGGCACTTTAGCAGTGCTGGTAGGTGGAGTTTGTTACTTTTTGGTCAGAGTCAGGCTAGCCGCTTCCTCCCGCTTCCAGTCTATATACTAAGCTAAGCTAATCTTCTTCTAACCATCATATTGTTATACATACATTAGCCTACAAATTTAAGAGCGTTATCGATCTTTTCAAACTAACTGTGCACATACAGGCAAATTACAACCAAACCCTATCACTGTGAAACACATGCCAACATACAGTATGACATGCTGCAGTAATCCAGTGTTACAAACTATGCATCTGTATTCATACTTTGTGTTGGCACCATGTGTTTAACACTATTACTTGTTTGTCCCAATCTAACCATTCAACACACCTGCAGACCATTCGTGTCTAAGTACACACCATATACTGTGATAACATATATACATCTCTCAACTGCGCATGCCTAAATACACACATTCTAGCTGTGCAGGTGACACACACATACACACACACACACACACGCACACACTGAAACCTCATGTTGGCTTTGAGACACAGTTCGCCGGCTGGCCCTCGCTGTCTCGCACTCTCTGACGGGCTCTTAATGGTAAACTAACAGATTGTAAACATGCTGCTAGTTCGCTCTCTCTCTCTCTTTCTCTCTATATTAATCACTCTCTTTCTCTCCATCTCCTCCTCTCTCTCTCTATCTACCTCTCTTCTTCCCTCACCTCCTTCACTTCCCTCTTACCCCTGTTCGCTCCATCCTTCCCCCTCTATTCCCATCCCTTCTTCCCTTTTCCTCCCTCTCCTCTCTCTCTCTCACTCTTGCTTTTCCTGGGGTATTTTTTAAACAATGTGTCCTTCATGTACGGTTGGTTACGGGGTGTACAGAAGGACATCATTAGCGCTGGTGGTTAAGCTGTAATTTACACCATTACCGAGGTAGGGGCCATTTTTATTGCCTAGTAAATTTCAGCTCTGAAATATTTAGACCATATGGCTCAATTTGTGTAATAACCTTAATTTCCAAGCACCCTTCAGCTCCCTTCAGCGCCGGCTGTTGTTGGCGGATGGCGGAGTGGTGTGTGTACACATTCGTATGTGTGTGCACGGTTTGGGGAGCACACAGACACACACACGCACACGTACACAGAAACATGGACATGGCATAAATGTTAACGCATACTCTGCACATAACCTCTTACATACACATTACACACTCTCTCTTCCACACGTTCTCACTGATTCATTCATTCACACACACTGAAACACACACACACACACACACACACACCACACACACGTATGTATGCATGGCAGTAGCAGATTAATAGGGTGTCAGCTTGTGTTTGGGTGAGGGAGCGTCAGGCGTCGGCCAGATGGTTCTCAGGGATGATGACTGTCAGGGGTCCTGCTCTGATCAATGGGATGTATTAATACAGCGCACACGCACGCACGCACACACACACACACACACACACACACACACACACACACACAAACACACATTGCTGAACATACACACACAAATAAAAATATGTTATGCATGCACGCATACAACACGCACGCATACAACCATATTCAGACATATGTATCCACAGAGTAAAACACACACACACACACACACACACACACACACAAACACACGCACACACACACACACGCACACGCATACACACACACACACACATATGCACGTGGTCTAACTTCACCAGTGATCCCAAGGGCCACAGTGTAACATCTGGAAGAGCCAGGGGAGGGAGGAGAGGACAGAAGAGTGAGGGAGGAGAGAAACGGGAGACAGGAGGATTTAAAAAGTGGAGAGACGGAGAAAAGACCAGCGATAGATAAGAGGGAGGAGAAGGAGGAGTGACTGGAGGAGGAAAAGAAGGTGCAAAGGGAGTGAGGAGAGAGATAGGAGATTGAGGAGGTGTAGAGAAGGGTTAAAGGTGGAAGACAGTTGTAAAAGAAGAGGGCAGATGGAAAAGCAGAGCTGAGGAAATTAAGGGTGGGGTGGAAGGAGAAGTAGAGAGAGGAGTGAAAGAGGAATGGGAGGGTGAGGAGAAAAACAGGACAGAGAGCATAAGGGAAGGATTGAGGAGAAGGAGGAGGAGGAGGAGGGAGAAAATGAGAGAACAGGCAGAAAAAATGTAGGTAGAAGGTAGTGAAGTATTTGAGGAGGAAAAGAGAGAAGAGGTGGAGCAGGTGCATGACAGTAAGGTGGAATATCTGTTGCCCACTGAAGCCCTTGGCAAGAATTTGGCAAAATCTAAATGAACCTTATTATGGGGGAAATAGAGTCCATGTGTACATTGCCCCGTTAAAAAGAGCTGGATGGAGGGACAGAACGAGATGGTAGAGAAAGAAAAAACATGTAAAGACTGAAAACCAAGAGGAAGAAATTTAAGAGAACAGAGAAGAGGAAAGATGAATATAAAGCAAAAGAAAAGTGAAGGAACCACGATGCAAGAAAGGCAACTTGGGTTACAGGGTTGTTTGAGTGACTAAGATGTCTGTCAGAAAGGTGTAAAGCATGGAGAGTGAATTTGTGTGTGTGTGTGTGTGTAGAGAGACTGTGTGTGTGCCAGGCGGTGCGTAGGGGTCTAGTGAGGCAGGCCGCCTGCGCTTCGTACCCTCATTCCGTCCGATTGCCATGACGACCCCATTAATCAGCCAAGCTGGCACAGAGCAGGGTTCCCAGCCCAGCCTGAGATCAATATACACACAAATACACACATACCAAACGGACACACACACACACACACACACACACACACACACACACACACACACACACACACACACACACACACACACACACACACACACACATGCACAGGCACAAACAATACATACACAAACTAAGAAATTTTGAGCAGAGAAGAAAGGGTGAACATTAAGCAAAGACAAAAGTTAACTGAGAAACAATGAAGTAAGGATTAAGCATACAAGACAGAAGGAGAATAGAGAGCCAAAGTCTGGTAATCTCTTTTTAAAGGTTAAATTTATGTTTATTTTTATAGCGATGAGGTAATGTATTTATATATGATCGGACCTGAGCACAGGTTTTAATAATAACTATATAAAAACAGTAGACTTTTTGCTGATGGTCTCGTTTGCTGTTACAGGTCATTTATAATCATCAGCAGATCACAACACTGTTTCATAAACACATAAAAGTTCCTCGTAGTCAATTGTCACAAAACTACAGCTGCCATGAAGTTTAACCGGCACATACACTGCATGCGCTTTAGCTTTTTCCTTATCCACAATATTCACCCAGTCCTTCTTTAAAGGTGACCTCTCAGACGCTTAGCTGTTATTTCTGCTGTCAAGAAACAGGATTTACTTGTGCTGTTTCACTTCGTTGTTCATGATGGTTGCGGGTGAAAAACAGTGTTCATTAAAGGCTGCTAAAACCTCAATTACCTGTGTATATGATTCATGTGTGTAGTGTGAAGGGGACTACAAACTTTAATTTAGCTGTGCTTGTTGTTTAAGGATGAATAAGTAAAGTGCTTTTAAGTGTTAAACATCTATCCAATATATCAAACATCATTTGTTTTGGCTGTGCCTTGCTAAGCAGCACAAAGTCAACACAGGACTTCGCTCAGAACTTTCTCATTTTCACTTTCTTTGTGTATTCCTAAACTACGGAGCGCATGCGGCGAAGGCAACCGTGTGACAAATGACCGCCACCAAAATAAGTCTATGCCATGTCAATGAGCCTCTCACACATACACGAACTCGCGCACGCACACACAAACACAGAGTGTTCCATATCAATGAGAAGGTGAAAGGTCTCCATTTACATCTTGTATTAATTATGAGTGACAAGCCAAAGGTCACCGAGGGAGAAGAGGCCACTTGTATGGACAGAATATAGATCTATACTTCTACCTCCTCTCCCCCTTTTGCTCTCCTGCCTGCTTTCCCTATCTATCACTCTGTCTCGCCCCCCTCTTGATCCCCCACTTGTCTTTTCTCCCCCCTTCCATGCTTTCTTTTGGTCACACTCATTCTTGCTCTCTTATCTTGTCTCTTTCTTACCTTCTCTATTAACTGTATTGTTCTTTCTTCTGTCTATCTGTCCCCTTTGTTTTATTCTTCCTCCCTGTCTTTTGTAACAGGATAACTACTGCACATAAGTAGAATCGTAAAGTTTCGGATATTAGCGCAGACACACACAGGGAGGATGTTGAACTGTTGGTGAATATCTCATAGCAGCTTACTGATCCATGAGAGCCGTTAACAGTAGTTTATGTGTGCATGTACAGTATGTGTGAGTCTGTGCGTGGGCACGTGTGTGTGTCTGCTTACGTGTCACTGTGTGTGTGTGTGTGTGTGTGCGTGTTTTGTTTGTGGGGGCTTGCTTAAAGTTATTTCCTGTGTTGGAGAATCAGACATTGGACAGAATTATGGGAAGGGCCATGGGGAAAGGCAGGCCATGGGCAGTGTGTGTGTGTGTGTGTGTGTGTGTGTGTGTGTGTGTGTCTCTCTTCAGGCCCCCTCAGTGGCAAGCAGATGGCACCAGCACCACAGGTAGAGTCCAAAATTTCTTCACATGCATCACAAATGACAATAGACGCACACACACATATACTGTATATTTATCGACAATGTACTTTTTCTTAGTGTATCTTTTTATGCTCATGAATTCAAAACATGCAGACATTAATTCACAGGCTTGTTTGTGCAATTTCCAGTTTGTGCTCACATATGCTTATATGAGTGGTCTCATAAGCACATAAAATAATTAACAGAAACAATTACCAGCATGAAACTGACCTCGCACATAAATGCATGCATGCTTCCATCCTCCAGCATTCACACTGTGTGTGTGTGTGTGTGTGCTTCTATATGTGTGCATTTACCTCCACAGTGAGAGCAGTAACAGCAGATGAGTTGAGCGTTGGGTCCTGTTGGTGCTTCTTGTAAACCAGTCTGTAATGGGAAATGAGACCGTTGGGCCGTCCCGGTTCACTCCACTTCAGATGGGCCGAGTAGGCGCCTGTCAAAGTGTCAGCATGTGGGACTGTAACAGGACTTCAATACATGAACATTATAAACAATACTAGTTTTCACACGACTCACCGGTGGGTGTGGCAGTGGGAGGGGCCATATCTTGTGGTTCTGCCTGTAAGGTCTGAGCTAAAGCCCACTGGCTCAGAACTGAGCCTTTGGAGTTGTGGGCGCGAACTCTGTACTGGAAGTAGCTGAACGGCCGCAGGGCAGGGCTTGCATCAAAAAACTCAAGCGGCCCACTGGACCAGATGAAAACCAACAGCTCCTCCTCTGTTCCTACTGGACGCCTGTAACAGAATCAATACTTGGATCAGCCACTCATCACAGTTTATTCCTTATAGCCCAAATAAAAAAAACAAGTATATTTTCGGAAAATACATTTAGCAAACCTTTGTTTTATTTAAAATCAACGTAATAAAAGGTCACACTAAATAGGAAAAAAACTACTATTACTATATTACTATACTACATTAATATATAAAGTTAACTATAACAATATTGTACTATTTTTGAAAGTATACTTTAAGTTTCTTTGTGCAACTGAAGTAGAATTTAATGTATTTGAAATACATTTAAAATGTGCTTCGAGTTATGCTTAAAACAAAGAAAAGTATGTTAGTATATTTTAGAATACTGAAGATAAGCACATTTTGTGTGTGACTGGAATAAAAAATGTAACATCACGTCTTAAACATCATGTCTAAGTCAGTGGCTGATGCAAGCAACCTGATGTCTTGGTAAGCCCTTTTGTCTGTGATTACACAGGGCTTCAGGTGTGAGTGTGTGAGAGAGATTTTTCCTATTTTATCCAAGTCCCTGTCTGCTTGAGTCTGATCATGCCAGGTGTGTCAGCGTGTGTGTGTGTGAACTGCTATGCTAATGTGTGTTTCCTGAGGACTTAAAGGGCTTAGTCTGGTCTGACCCTGCATACAGATCACACACTCTTTGGTCAACAAGCAGACCACGACCTTCAGCATGCATTAATACACACGCGCAGACGCACACACACCAAGTAGGTAGATTGGTGAGTGGAGATTTGTCTGAAGCCACATCACCAAAACTTCTATGTTTTTCTGTGTGTAAAGCAAAAATATGTATACACATGCAGAGATCATGTGTATGTGATGCATGTGTGTTACTACAGGCTGACATAAGAATATAAAAGCAGCTTTGTGTATGTTGTTGTTGTGTCTATGTCTGCTTGTCGATACTACATCATCCACTTTCGATACAATTTCTCATAATTAAAAAAGCCTCTTTCACATAAATACAATATAACATCTGTTCATTCTTCAGAAAAAGATTATTAAAAATGTGGTTTATTCCACAAGCAAAATAAATAGAAAAAGCTCAGAGCTGGGCCACAACTACACAAATAGCTGAGTACATCAATGATGTGTACATTTACTGCACAGCAAAGCATAACAAAGGAAGATTTGAAAAATATAGTCTAATCTGAGAAATTTTAAGGGATTTTTTCTGGAGACGCTCATGTAAGAGTCACACTTTTGTGCAAAAACAGGTATTCATAATTTAATTTTGTATGATTTTTCATAACAAAGGCTAGTAGCCATTTCTGCAGACTTTCATCTCACGTTACCATCACTGCGATGATTCAGATATTTGAAGGGCAGAAACGTATAACCACCTGAAAATAAGAATTGTGTTTTCGTTATCTTAGAATAAGGAAGTGGGCCGTCCTCCATAAAGTCGGCCATGGTGCACCGCTTGGACAGTAGCCCTGAATGGACAAACCAAACACTGGCTCTAGAGAGGGCCTTTTGCGTTTACAGCAGCCTCCGTAGAGGAGGGTGACATGAGGGGTAGTCAGTTGGTTGATATATGCAACGTCACTGCTCGATGCATCTCAATTCTACACACTGGACCTTTAAAAGCAATCAAATGCACAATGTTGTAGGCAAATATTATGTTGAAATTTGAGACTGTCCCCCGAAAAGGTTACAACAATTTTCCTGATGCATCATGGTTATGATTATTGTGACAGTGTTGCCATAGAAGGTCAGAGAGGATGGTTGAGATGCAAAGCGCGTGACACTGATACTGTCTCCAACAACTTTTAACCATGAGGGCAATCTTCGCGGGACCTAATCCCATGATAGTCCGACAGAAGACACAACCAACACTACTGAGGAAACTCCCAGTCGAGGCAGAGTCAGTTAACATGATCACTAGGTGCACTGTTAAGATTACTAGCTCACGGTTAAGCTTACTAGTTCATGTGTTTGGAGTTGTTTAGAATAAGAGTTAGACAGGTGGCCAGTACTTACATATTGTACCTTCAAAAATAGAGGTGGCAGATCAGAAAAGTGGTTAATGGAACAGTCTTAAGGCTAACTTTGGAAGATACTGGCAAATGAACTACTATGTTCCAGAATTTGGTTATTCATCCCTTAGATCTCAACTGGCTATATGTCTCAGTGTACTGCACATGCAATGTGTATGTTACCTGTATATATGGTAGGATGTGATGAGTCCATTGGGTTTTTCAGGTTCTGACCAGTTGATCTCCAGCACACTGGCTCCAGCTGCCTTCACTGTGGGGGGCGGCAGACCTTCTGGGATGGTCTCTAAAGTCCTAACATACACACCCCCTCCAACTCCACATCCATCTACAAGGAGTAAACAGGAGCAATTTGTCATAAACACACACATTTCTAGGAATCTGTCTGTAGTGAATTTGTTTCTTTTACATAAATGGAACAAATTAGATCAATAACATGTTTTAAAGCTAAAGTCGGCTCTACCTTTCCAGTGAAAAGACATTAGCTACAGTTAAACATCTCTGTGTACTGACTGATTATCTACAGACTGCATTAAAGGTCTTCTCACATCACACGATGAAGTGAATGAAAATGGAAGAAATGATACATCAAGGGTGTCTTTTGCATCTTTAGCGGGAACAAATGTAGCTGCTTTAACCGCCCTCAGCTTTGAAACAAGCTGGCCACCTCACTGTGTAAGTTCAGACACATTTCACTGGACAGCTTTGCAGAGGATAATGTTCAGGATCATGGAGCTTGTTACAGACCAGAACCTGTGGAACAGAACTGCATGTGGACCACAAACAGTGCTGCTACAACCAACAGTTTCTCTGTGCTGAAGCAATTCATTTCCTAAATTTAGTGTTTTCTGATGTTTTATTCATTTTTCGCAATTTTGTCTTTTTTAAGGTGCATGCTTGTTACAATGTCTTAATAGAGCAGTACATCTCAAATACTTACCAGTTTGACAGGCCTGTACTCTGATGTGGTAGATGGTGAATGGCTCTAGACCAGTCACAGTGAGGTGCAGCTGTTGTCCAGCATGATGCATCGTGGCTCTGACACTTCCTGGATTTAACAGGATGTTGTAGTTTACAGGCTGCCTGCTGATGAACTGAGCTGTGGAAAAGGAGAAAGACACAAGAGATATGATTACCTTAAATTAGTAGTGTATATTCTATATATAGTATATTTTCAAGCTGATTATTAAAGCAGTTCTTGTTGCTACAACCTGTAATTATCTTGAGTTATAAGACAGCATTTGTTTTTCCTCTGTGTTGGCAGTACATAGGCATAGGTGAGTTAAGTAGTTTACATTTGACTGGCCTACATTCACCTCTTGACGCCACGAAGAGCTTGTTTAAAACAGGAGCATGTGCACACAGAGTGCACAAGCCTTGCTATATTTATCTTTTAATACAAAATTTAACTTTTTTGCCCCCAATATTGGTTCAAGTTTTCATGTGGTATCTAAAAAGATATCAAATATCAATATATTTCAAGGTATTGTACTGAGGTTAAAATGTCCAGTGCATTGTGACAAACCTAGTCTAGTCTATTGTGTCATACAGACATGATGTCTGTATGACACAATAGACTAGACCATGCAGACAATACTAACCGACTATGCTGACTAAAATTGCTTTATAAGGTTAATAATAATTTTGATGTACTATTTATGGGCACAGTCAAGGATTCTTCTAAGGTTATCTTGTATACTGCCTTAAAATATTGCAACATGGTCATGTAACATTAAAATGACAGAATTCTATTGTAGCTAGAACATATAGTTTTGACCAAATGTGTGTATTTGATCATTTAAAGTTGTACATGTGAAAAAACTTAAGTAACTATCTTTACAGAATAAGATTTCCTACATGTACACCTGTATATTGTTGTCTTCTAACTGGTTGATCTTGCCTTCACAATCCTGGCTCTGTGGTCTCAAAACCACACAAAACCACACAAATGTATACATACAGAAACACCCACACAGATACACACGCACGCACCTAGACTTTGTTAATATTCTCACCGGCGGTTTTTCCATAATTCAGGCCAACTGTATTGTGATGGGTTATTCAACATTCATGAACTCTGGATATCTCGAGAACGAACTGATTACCAGACAAATGAAAGACTTCAATTATTCACCCCCCAACTCACATATGCACACATCCACCCACACACACCCACACACACACACCCACACACACACACACACTCCCACTCACCTCTGACTTCAGCACATGAAGCTTTTTATATGAGCACACTGGCTGCATTAACACACACGCACACACACACACACACACACACACACACACACACACATACACAGGGGTCTCAGTCATAGAAGTTTAATCGTCACTGTGATATTTAAGTTCTATTATTTACAACCAATCAGCTGCTTTGACATCGTCTATTTCACACACATGATGCCCATAATTACAAACCAGCACATATATACAGTTACATGCAACAAAACCATGCACATGTGCAAAGTGCTCTCTTTCTCTCCCACTCACACATACACACACACACACACAAAGACAGACACAAACACCACGATGCAGAAATTGATCCTAGAGTAAATGTCTTTTTAATAGCCATACGTCAGTGCTTTGGCAGTCAATGTATGCATATGAAGACACAAATGCGCGTGCATGTGCACACACACACACACACACACAAACACACACAGACAGACGCACTGCCACAGAGACCCCCACGCGCACATACACAGGCACACACAAGTCGAAAACACTCCAGACTCTGGGCTCAGGGAGTTAACCAAGCGTGAGAACCCAGCCGATATTTCCTCACCTTTAAAATCAACCCATAATGACGATAGAATAGGCCTGCCTATGGAAATGTCTCCGCAGTGATGTGCACACACACATATGCACTCACACACACTCAGATACACATGTATAAAGATGCATGCATAAACACAAATATGCAGAAGCAAAAGACACACACACCCACTCGCGCACCAAAGTGAAGTGTCTCTGCTAGTTGGCCCTATAAGCGGTTTCTGAGATAGGAAATCAGCCTAATGAGAGCGTAATAGTCAATGATAGATGGGTTAGGGCAGACAATCACTGCCCCATAAGCATGAAACTCAGCCCTGAGTGTATGCTCATGTAAACCTGTGTATGTGTGTGTGTCCAGGTCTTGAGAGGCCAGAAGGTGAATGGAAAACTACTCAGGGCTTTTGTTTCAGTCTGACCCCTCTCTCTGTCTCCTCATATCAGAGGAAGAATTGGTTCACATGGAGGAAAAGCTTCATTCTGCTCAGCATCATATGGTGAGTAAAACATTTTTTCTACCTTGCAGAGCTAAATCCAATGGATGTGATGTTGTTATAGTGCTCCCAAACAAAAATTATTAAAACATTAAAATTATTTGGAAATCAGTTCATGTAGAAACCTTTGTTCTGGAAAATAAAATGGTAGGATACTGTATCACATTTACTCTTTTCCCAGTTTGTTTAATGCAAACTCAGGAATTAACTGCAAGGAAATAAGAACAAATTCTGCTCTTTATTTAGTAAAGCTCTTGCTGTGGTATGACAAGTGTTTGTTCAGGTGTTTTCTAAGTTATAAACACTGAATTGAGCACCTTCTGGCCATGAAACTTTGATCAAGTGCTGTTGTGCAGTCACAAGCAGAATGGGTCAGAGGTTTGATCAGTCAATGATGCATCCAAATACCAAGAATGTTAGACTTGAAGGAGCCGCTGTTTCTAGACATGCTTTTCATCAGTGCTCCACAACATAGAAACAGGAGTCTCTGGAATGAGACTCGACTTGGAAGTTCAAGGCTTGTGACTTGACTTGAGGCATGATGACTTAAATTGTCTGTGTTAATTTTATGTTTTCAGTTTAGTTTTTTGTAGTCAGTGTTTCACTAGCTTAAAGCGATGGGGATTTAATATATTTTCAATGAGAAGAAGTTCAAAAAAAGCTTTTATAAAGTTTTTTTGTTTGATTACATTTATGTCCCCAAATGTCAATAAACAAAAATTCAATTTGTCACACTTTTTAAACAGGTTAAATAAATAAATTACATTATTTGACAGATATTAATACCTTGTCATTTCTCCTTATAAAGACTGGCTATTGCAGGTAAGACTTAAGTTTCTTGGGTGGGGAAAAAGCGACTTAAATAAGGACTTTACTTTCCTTCATTTGTCACAACCTGTGACCTAACATCTTGACATGGGACTTGAAACTTGGACTAATTTACATGAGTCACATGTCTGCGAAATGGTAACGAGTTTCTGAGGTGTGTGAATTGCATATAATGTTTTAATTTTTTTAATTTTCACACAAAATTCTGACTTTTGAAATTATTTCCAGAGAAGGACTACGTGTGTGATTGAGCACTGTTAGCTACTACAGAATACAACTTGGATAACATAAATGATCGCTAAAAACATAAACACGTTTAATCTATTATTAGAAACCAAAGCGAACTGTCTTAAACATCTTTCATCTGTCCATCCAGTAGCTACTCACCAGGAGGGGTCCAGGCAAGAGAGATGGAGTGGGGGCCCGACACTGTCACATTGTGGGGAGGTTGGATCCCAGTGGGGCAGGAGACTGGCGTTTGTATAACATATTTGTCACTCCCACCCGTCCCACCCGCTGTACTGGCCTCCAGCTCATACACATACCTGAGGAGAGGGAAGGGTTAAGACATGGCAGGGGAATAGAGATGACAAGGTAAAGAGATGGTGTATAGAAGCAGCACAGAGATAACAGATGAGGGGATCAAATTGAGGAACGGATATGAAGAGAAACAGTGTTAATATATTCCAAATATTCGACCCAGCGCCATCAAACAGCACGGCATTAGGTCTTAATGTCAGAAGGAGCTTTTGAACTGACAAAAGACAAGCAAATCAAGAGGCTGCGGGTGTATTTGCTCATCTTACTGCAGTTCACAGGTAATGGCTAAAACAAGAACTGACAGTTAAAAAGCTTATAAAACAACCAGACATTGGTGTTCGTTCTGCTTTCAGGCTCAATTGTCAAACTTTAAAGAAATGGTTCTCTCAACCCTACCAAGTCCACGGCCTTTGTAATGACAAAGGGGAGAATTGTATTTCGTAAATGTCATTCTTAGGTCTTAATATTGTTTCTGTCATGACATGATTCAACTGTGCAAAAAATAAGTTCTCACAACCAGAAGTTCTCCAGCTGTCAGATCATTCATGGACAACAGCTAGGATGTGTAGTTTCTGCCGAAATGCCCCAAATCCCCCCCCAAAAATCTCTTGGCTTGTAGGCTTTCTAGTTGTGGTTAATTAATTAAATTCAAACGTATGTGTGTGCACATGCCGGTGTGTGTGTGTGGGCTCATACACTTGAGGTCCATTGCTTCTTTCTTCTCCCTCTCCGTTATACACCTCTCTCTCTCTCTCTCTCTCTCTCTCTTCCATCGGTCTCGCTGCCTCTCTCGTCCCACTCTCTACCTCTCTCGCCCATGACATCATAAGATAGATTTCCCTTTTAAGAGCGTGTGGCTGGCTGGTGCTAAAGCCTACATTAGCTGTGTAAGTGGGCCACCGTTTAACATTAAAAGCCTTTAATTTGCTATAAACTCCGGCACACATACATTAATAGACGGCGGTGTTGGGTTATTGTTCCTGCGCAGAGCATTTTAAACAGGAGGCCATTAGCCCCTCTGCAGTGGGTTAGAACGCAGTCAGGAAAATGTATTAAAACTACTCATATGTTACTCACACACACAGGAAAACATAAATAAATACACCTCACTGAGACACACCAACTATTGCAAAGAGAGCCACAAAGAGAGAGAGAGAGAGAGAGAGAGAAATCATGAGTGGAAGAGAGCAAAGAGGAAGAGCGTGATGGCATAAGGTTTCAGTGGGAGAATGAATTTAAACACTTCATCACTGGAAGATATTTACTTAAATGTAAACACCGCCTTGGGATATCAAAAGTAAAACGGTGTGTGTGTGCGTGGTAGGTAATCGGTGAGTGGGGCATTTGCATCTGTTTGGCTTTGGATGTGTGTGTGTTTGATAGTGTGTGTGTGTGTGTCCTGCGGGGCCAGCCAGAGGGAATAGGTTAATTCTCTCGTCATCTTAGACACTTCCTGGGCTGCCGAAGCAAAGTGACAGCTAATCAACATTGTCATAAATAATCAATGGCCACTTTGAGCAGTCTCGCGCACGGACACATGCACACACAGAAAGGCATGCGTGGATACACACTCACATACACACGGGCGAAAAACACACACAAGACTGCCGGGATAATGGGGCTGGTGCTCCCTGTGTAATTCTTGGCGCAGGGCTAAATTGGGAAAAGAAGGAAAGGAGGAAGGGAATGAGGTAAGAGGGAAAGGATGGGAGGGGAGGGTGAGAGGGAAGAGAAGTGAATAGGAAGCGAGGAAAGTGATGAGAAGCGAAGGGTCGGGACGGGAATGCCTTCTGGCAGACTATCAGGAATTAGGGAAAATTAAACGTCACACACACACACACGCGGTCCTATCTTGTTTCTTCCTCCCTTTCTCTTTCACACACACATCGCGGAGATTGGAGTACTGCAGGGTGTTATCCCACGAATTCTATTTGGGGTAAAGAGAAATTGTCTCGGGAGAGAGAGACAGAGAGAGAGAGAGAGAGATAGAAGGCCGGGGAGAGAGGGAGAGGGGGACAGGAGAGACAGGAACGGGAGGAGAGGGGGGTATCATTTTACACTCCCATAATTAAAACAGAAAATCCATCTTGGAAAAAAGACACGGATTAATAAAGGTTAAATGAAAATAAACAGATAAATAAAATCTACGCTCCGCTGCTGTCTGTAAGCAAAAGCCAGATCTGATTTGTGATTTCAATACGTGTGTGTGTGTGTGTGGTAATGTTTGCGTCTGTCATTGGCATGTCAAATATTTGCTCATTAAATGACACAAACAGTCATATACAGAGTGCAGTCCTGAGAGAGACATGGATGAGATGATAGGAGAGCTTTTAAAAACAGGGTGACCCCGATATAAAAGCACAAACATACACGTACACAATCAAATTGGAAAACTGAGGAATTAAAGGCATGATTAATTATGAAGCTACAACTGAAGTGTGTTTATGCATGTGTGACTTCTACGTTTAGGTACTACGCGTTTTCATGTGTGTGTTTGTGTAGAGTGTGTGAGCGCGTGCGTCTGTACCTGCGGTTTGGCAGGAGTCCAGTGTCAGTATAATTTTGGTCGCGGTGGTCTCCAGCAAAAATAGTGCGACCATCTCTCTTCAGTCTGTACTGGGAGATGTGTCCATTAGGCTGGGGTGGCTGATCCCAGTACAGCTCCACCGCAGATGTGTTTTTTATCAGATGTCTGGGCCTTGACCAAACACCTAGAGAGGCAACGACAGAAAGAAGAAGCTTTTTTTTTTGGGGGGATTACAGGTTGATCATTATTTTGTTCATTGCTGAGAAAAGGATATTTATTTGTATAAGAACTCAGATTGTAAAATTATTGAGTCACAACCGAATTGTTAATATGATGGAGAAGAGGGCAAAGTTTCCTCATGAGATCATGATGAAACCAGAACAGGAAAAAAACAGGCAGAAAGGATGTGGGTGAAAATACCTAATTTGATAGTTTGAAAAGGAACACAAATTAACGTAACAATTTGGCAGTGTGCAGGAGGAGAATTTTAATTTTTAAATAAAATATAATTGGTTTATTATATAAACACAAAGAAGAAGCAAATAGACCATTTGAAGTGGACATAGAGACACAAAAAGGGGGAGGGGAGCGGTGGGAAGGAGGAGCTTAACTGGAAGAATTAGCAGGCTCATGTAAAGATAAATAAATAGAGAGATTAAATGTTTAGACAGATAGAGAAAAGAGACAATGGGTAAGGGAGGTAAACAGAAAAAAAAGATTTTTAAATGGAAAAGAAATAGGAAAAACAGCAAATCAGTTTTGAGAGGAGAAAGAAGAGGAGTGGAAACGATGGGAAGTGAGCAAACAGATGTGGAAGGAAAAGATGTGAAAAGAAGTGAGAGAACATTCTGTAAACAAATGTGAAGTGGATGAAGAGAGGAAAACAACCATCATAATTGAAGTTCTCTAATAAAAAGTACAAAAATTGATGGTGCCGTTTTAGTCAGGCAACAAAAAAAGGCTTTGCTGCCCTGTAGTCACCAGCGTACACGAGAGAGAGAAAGGTGAAGGGTAGCAAGATACAGCATACGGAGAGCAAAGAAGGACATGAGAGGGGGAGGATTCAAAAAAGGAGAGCAGTGGGAGGAGAACAGAGAAGTGAGCGGAGCAGAAGAGAGGAAAAAATATCTGAAAGAGGAAATCAGTAAGATTTAAAATGATCAACTGTAAAAAATATCTACAAAAGGCAAGAGATCTTTTTAAGAGACAATGTTATCCTAAAGCTTTCATATTAATCAAATATATATTAAGAGCAATTTAACCTATTTATTTCATGTAAAAGGAACAATATATACACAAACATTTTGTAAAGATATTATTTTTTTATCATATTTTACATTAGCTGTACATTATTATGCTAAAAAAGAATGGCTTTACATTCTTCTGGATGTGAAATCTGACAGGTATTGTAAATGTTTAAGACCTGTGGAATGACCTCTTCATTTCTAAATAAATGTCAATGCATGAAATCAAATAGAGAATTCCTATATATTCCTATATATATATATATATATATATATATATGTGTGTGTGTGTATGCGTTTGTACCAGCAGGGGAGGCTTGCAGGGTGCGTCCTGTGGAAGGTAAACTGGCGCCACATCCGACAGCTGTGCAGGCGACCAGCACAAAACTGTAGTCTGTGTACGGCTGCAAACCTGTAGCGCACACACACACACACACACACACACACACATGAATATGCAGTTAAAAAGATCAAACCAGATGAATCTTGGACTTATAAACACATGTAGGGTGGAGAAAAACAAAATAATCACATTATTCTCATCACAATAATCTGTGCACATGACAGATGGACAGGCAGTAAAACGGGATGAAGAGAAGACAAACACTAAAATAACAAAAGGGGAAAAAGTAAAAGAGAAAGAGGGAAGCTTGCCCGGTCCGTATCACTAACTCTCTTCCTAACCTTTTCCTCTCTCTATCCATTTCACTCTCCCTCCCTCTGTTCTTTCCACAGTCTCTCAACGGATGGATCCATATCTGTCGGTGTTAAATTATGCATGCCATAACTCAATAATGAAACAACGTAAAGATGGGCAGCCGCGGAACTGACATGGGATAGGAACGGTCCAACGCTGTAATGTCATCAGCTTTTGATCTATGATAATTATGATACCTCGGTATGCGTTTAGGCTACAGCGTCCAGACATGATTTATTTATAGGCACCTGCTATGCAGTCTAAAAGAAATCACACAGCGACTGAGTGGTCCTTTAACTGCAACCACAGGAAATCAGTTTTTGGTGTTACTGTGAACCTTTGGTAGTAAGATTTAAATACTGGAAGCTGTTAAAAATCCTTTGTGTACCCAAACAAAGTTAGAACCCCGGTCTGGTGATTGACAACCTCTGTTTTTCTCCAGATATATTTTCTGCATGGCTCTTGATGTACGGTGGATGGATGAGGATGGATGCAAATCCTTAATGTTGTCACAGGGTTGAATGGATGTTTTATGGTCATTCACTGAGCTGACAGCGTACAACAGCTTACAAATCAAATTCAGGGGAAGATGAAAGAACAGAAACGACTTTATTTCAAAAGGATGACTGCAAACACAGGCTTTGGCATCGGCACGTGTGTTTAATTCGTTATTTCTGCCTTAAATCTGCACTTTTTTCGATGAAGATATACAATTTTACAATTGTTTTTGTTTTACCTACTAAAAAAGATGAAAATAATCCTGTGCATAATAAGCTTTATTTTGGTTTTACATAAAAGTAAATCTTATTATAATTTAATGGCTCTCCTTCCGTATGTTAGGTATTGAAGGACAAAAAGACAGCGCAGGACCAGATGTGAGACAGAATTAAATGACACAGTTATCACGTATCGGCGTAATTGAAAGAAAAAGGACCCAAAAAATGTACGTGACTCTATTTGTGAAATTGTATCTTTATGACATAATTAAGCCAATAATCTTAATTATCTAATGGTGTCTCCCACTGTGTATGTTTGGAGGCTGAGAGACAGAGAAGGACACCCTACTGTGTGTCTCAGCTGCTATATGCATGTCCGACCCACCCTATGTTGACGGCGGAGAACATGTGCACCAACACACACACACACACACACACACACACACACACACACACACACACACACACACGAGTCTAATGCACAGCGGAGAGCTTCACCACGGTTTCCTCACGTCTTATTCTAGTGCTTAGCCTGCTTAACATGCCTCGCAGCCTGCCACGCTTAACCCAACCTCTGATCAATGTGTGTGTGTGTGTGCAGGCGTGCAAATGCTCTCTCAATGTTGCCCTGTGTTTGGGTTAAATAAAGGAAATCTGCCAGCCATACAAAAGTACTCGGGTTGAAGCGTAAGGCTCCGTTACACTATTTAACTGTGCAACTAAGCGTGTGTATATGCGTGTGTGCACTCCGGCATAGTAAATGATATCTAGACTGCAAGTGATGTCATTCGTCGCAGCGGTGAATAAAGCAGTAACCTTTCACTACATTTTTCCTGCATACGTGGAGACAGAGTGTCCCTGCAGGAGTCGGAACGGAGCTGGAAACTGGAAAGAGGGCAATGGTATAATATTGAACACGAGCCACAAGAAGACAACTTCACGGGTGTATACGGGTTATCTGTGTGCATAAACTAAATATTCTGAATGCTTTAAAGTGCTGCTTGTGCTTATTGAGATCAGCCTACACTCAGGTCAGGACGCAAAGCAGACTGGAGGAATTTGGTCGTGAAAGTTGACTTCGGTTCTGCCCTCTGTGAAATGAGCAAACAGTTTGAAACTACAAGAAAAAACATGACCTGATTCTCCAACTACTGTCTCCCACTATTTCAAATAGAAACCACAACAAACACAGGTATACTTCTCATTCAACACGTGCTGGTGCAAATGAACACAAATACACACGCGCACACACACACACACACGCAAACACCTTTGATGTTTCTTGGTGTGTTTCAACTTATCATTAACACTTAGCCTGAAGAGGGCAGTGTTGGTCTGCTGGAGAAATGACACCACGTATAACATGGTTGTGTGTGTATGTGCAACAGAAACGGAGAGTGTGTGTGTGTGTTTGTGTGTGTGTGTGTGCGCGCGCGCAGACCTATATGTCCCCGTACACATGCATACACATGTGTGCCTCTGTGCTTGATTATGGAAAGACAGAGGAAGCTTCAATCATTTTAACAGTGATCACCGGGAAGTGAAAAACGGGTGGAGGGCGTTTTGATGGGAGCAGCCAGCGGCTCACTAACGCAGAGTGAGACAAGGCTGTAACTGTCATCGTAAGAGCTGGACACAGAGGAGACCGGTGAGTGTTTGTGTGGGACAGAGAGAGAAACAGAGACTTTGGCAGTCAGACAGAGTGAAGAGTTGGTGCTTACATTTAAGCAAAAAAGTCAAAGAGAGAGAAAAAGAACGAACAAGAGACAGGATTATAAGACTGTTGCTGTGGATTCCTCTTAAGTGTGTGTGTGTGTCTGTGTGTGTGTGTTGCGGTGGCGCTGTTAAAATAACTGATTTAAAATGGCATTTTATTGACAGGTTGCCGTTCCCTGTTTGCATTAGAGAATATGATAGGATGATGGGCGCAGGCCACAATACCATGCCAGATACCTGATACACCATATAGACAGAGAGAGGGAGAGCGAGAGAGAGAGATGGTCAAGTGAAAGAGAAGATGAAGAAAGCTGGAAGAGCCAGGCAAGAGAATAAGAGGAGTAAGAAATGTGAGGACAGCTGAGAAAGACATGAAAGAGGCTGAAATGGAAAGATAAGGGGAAGAGAAGAACGAGAGGGGAGGTATGATGAAGCGTAAGTCAGGAGAGAGAGTGAAAAGAAACAAAGAGTACGAAAAACAGAATTTACCTCACTTGCATGAGAAATAGAAAGAACAGATGAAGCATCAAGAACAAGCACGAAAAAGGAAAGAAAAGAGAGAGAGAGAGAGAGAGAGAGAGAGAGAGAGAGAGAGAGAGAGAGAGAGAGAGAGAGAGAGAGAGAGAGAGGGAGAGAGAGAGAGGAGAGCTTTGATAACACCTCTCCTAAATAATTAAGAGTTTGACTTCCTGTCTGTGGCTCCCTAATGCAGAGACCGTCTGGGATGGAACAATGAGATCAGGTTCACACAGACAGAGAGACACACACACACACACACACACACACACACACACACACAAGCCACCATGCAGGTAAAACTTATTGCACAGTCCATTTGCTAAATATGTACAATACTCACACACGTGCACGTTAATAGACGGACACATGAAAACACACATACAGATGCGCGTACACGTAAAGATTCAATTGTGGAGGACGAGGCCGGAGAGCTGAGAGGGAAAATGGTGTAATCTATCCAGCACGTATGAACGTGTCACCTTAGAAGATTCTCTGCAGTTTTTAAAGATTGTATAAGTGTTTTCATATGTGATTAAAAGGTACTTTTATATTAAGATTGTTTTTATTTCAGAGAAAGTGAAGAATCTTGAAGTGAAGAAAAAGCTGAATTTTTCAACTGAAGATGAAATAAATTAATCTGTAATCCACGAAAGTATCAAATCCTGATCTGTTTTTAAACCAATAGTAGAGCTTCATTTTCACTAATTTCGCTTAAATTAAACGTTTAAATTTGAAGTAATTTCTGTTTAGTCCAGTTTGTTTCAGTTTATATCACCTCCTCCTCCTCCTTCAGTTCTCGGACTCTTTACCTCTGCCTCTTTGTTTTAACAAGACACTAGAGACAGGACAGACTTGCTGTCTAAAAAGGAGAGTGGATTCAGGCAGCTGGGTAACACGAGGATCGGCAACATCTCAGAGAACGTCCTTCTTTACTGCGAACTGTCCCGCTGAGTTCAACTCTCCACCTCGAGCCTGGGAGCTTATAAGTTTGAGGCAGAATTCATGACGAGGTTACCGTGAGTGGTTTTTAACTAGTTGGATGAAAGACTCTTTCTACACACTGTAATGTTCACAGTTCTCATGAAAGACATACTCAAGACTGATGCATGAAAAGGAAAGTTCCCGTTTGTCTTGTCTCGTTCACCTTCTCCTCCTCTCCCCGTGTCTACATGCCTGTACCTATGGCAGGGACCAATCAGAGCACGGACTACGGGGGAAACACATTAATAAATAAAAGAACATACTCTATTCCCTGCTGTTCTGAATTAATAATGAGCCTACAAAAGACCAATTAAACACATGATTAATGCCATAATCTATATAATTGCAGGCAATAATTCATTGCCAGCTAATGATAGCAATACTTAATATCGATTCACATGGGGTGTCTTTGTACAGTAGTGCTTAATTCTTTCTATGAAGTGTCACTTTTCAGAACTGCTCAAACTGCTATTAATAAGGAGCTATTTCTTGCTTTTTCCTTAGGCAAATCATTCATAAACAGGAAACGGTAGAAGTCAAGAGTTTGTTTATATAATTTAAAAGATCCTGGCATCACAGAGGCGCCGGCTTACCTTGGGAATTCTCACTCTTAAACAGTAAGAGCCAGAACCAGAACCACAGAGAAATGATTCAGCGCTTATTGAAGCCTCACTGCAGAAGTGATAAAATGCCACTCATATGTAGGTGGTGTTCCAGATGTGCTTTATGTGCTTTCAAGACATAAAACAATCATTTTTCTGGACGAAATCAAACAACAAATGTCTCAAATGTCTGAATTACATGGGTTCTTATTTTAAGAGTGTGGAACAACATATAACACACGGTATTTTTTTAGCACCAAGTATTCTCAGATTAAATGATTTCATGATAAATCTATGACCAAAATGATTTTGATAGAATATACTCCATCAGATCTAATAAGTTACAGCACTGAAAGCATGATTCAATCTTAAAACCACACTTTTGTAGCTAAAAAAAAGCCCATTTCTCCAGTTTCTGTGGTTTGAATCAGCGAGTGTGAGCTCTCTCTCTGAGCGTCTGTCTCTCACAGTGGTGAGAACAGTCCGAGAGATGCGGAGAAGATGAATAATGACGTATTAAACATTAAGGATGAGGGAGTAGCACAGCAATTATTTCTGTTCATATTTCACTGAAAACACTTACATACATCCATCCATCTTTTCATTGGACCCACTCCTTCTTCCTTTTCTCCTTTCACTCTCTTTCAATAAGAGTCATTCTGTGCACCTTCCACTCCCTCAGTTTGTGTCTCTTCTTTATTTCATTTTGCCGTTGTGGCGGATACAGTGGAGCTGATTAATCGATTAGTTGACAAATATTACATTGATATTTTGATAAGAAGTAATTTCTTAAGAGAAATAAGTCAAAATTCTCAGATTCCAGCTTCTTTAAATGTGAATATTTTGTTTTCTGTTGTTTTTACTCGTCTATGACACTAAACTGAATATCTTTGGGTTGTGACAAGACAAGACATTTGGCAAACACTGATAGACATTTTTCACCATCTTCTGTCATTTTACAGACCAAACAACTCATTGATTGATAGAAAAAAATAACATATATATATTGAATATTATTCAAAGGGCGATTAAGTTGCTAATATAAGTAAGACTGAAAATTAAAGCATATATTCACAGTTAATAACATTTATACTGCGTTGTTCTGAGCTGCAGGACTGTTTTGGGACCAGCTCGTGACCTATTTGAACAAATCTGGAGTGGCATTAAAAAGCTGATCCATTTCTTTGTTATCGTAACGCGATGCATTTAACACGGGAACCTTTTTCCTAACATGTGCTGTTACAAACAGAGCTGAGAGAAATTAGGGAGAAAGAGAGAGGAAGATAAAGGGAGAGAGAGAGAGACAGTGCCCCAGTAGTGATTTTGGCTGAATGCGCAGGGTTTTCCAGCGTCTCACTGGGGGACAGGGGAATTTCACACACGCATGCTGGTTGCTTACACTGGCACATGGGGCTGGTACAGTATTACAGCACATTACCATCTCTATTTGGCATTGTTTGCTTTGCCTCATGCCTACACATACAAACACACATGGTCGTGCGCACACAACTCCTGACCATACAAGCCAACCGCAGGCACCATGGGACTAGTCTATTGGCTACTGGCAAAGCCGATGCCTGGTCCGAGTCCAAAACAGAGCAGAGAGGAAAGCTGTGTAGGGAAATGCCACTGAATTTGGGCTTTGAAAGATTGTCATTACGCGATTCTTGCAAATTCATGTGCAATACATACAAACCAAACCAGCTTTAAAACATGTTAGTTTAACTTTTCCAATTACAGAAGTAGGTAAGTATGTCTACTGTGTTCTACTGGTATTTGTGTCTTCAAAATGATGTTTTTACACAGACAACAAACGTTTGCTTTGTAATGCTTTATGCAGGTGTTTGTGTCTGCATGTGTAAGCGAGTGTGTGTGTTGTGACTGATGGCAGAGGGCCAGCAACACAGCTCCTCCTCAGGGTGGATAAAACAAGACCCACAAATCACCCAATCCTGACACCACCGCATCCGGCGAAGATCTACAATACTGAGACAAGCCAACACTTCTGTTTGTCTGTGTGTTTAGTTTAAGTGTTTTGTGAGTGCACCGGGTCTCACACACTATTTCTGTTGTGCTCTCTGTACTTATATTCATGTTTTTTGCATTTGTGTTTCTAGGTATATATAAGCCTGAACATGTGTGCCTGCCTACTATGTTTGAGTGGGTTAATGTGCTTGTATTTGTGTTTCTTCTATGTGTGTTCACGTGCGTGTGTCTGTGTCTGTGTAAGGGGGCTGGGCCAAGAGAGAGAGTGGCGGGAATCAGGTGTAAATTCAGTCATTAGATGGCTTCCAGAAACCAGCGGAGGAGCAGAGAGGGGCGGGAGAGGAGAAGAGGACAGGTGATGGGAAGAGAAGGAGAAAGGAGATGATTTAGAGATGTCAAAGTAAAGGAGTGAGGGGAAGTGAAGAGAAAGAGACAAGTGAGGGACACACAATGGAAGGGAAACTAGGAGGCTACAGGAGGAGGAGAAAAAGTAAGATGAGAGACAGAAACGGTGAAACATTGAAGGAAAAGTGAGGCGTTTGGTAATCTTAGAATCTCACCAGTCACAGTATAATTTCCGGGCCCATCGTTGTGTGTAAATATGGTTCCGACACCTGTTTGGTTCAGGTGGTACCGCTGTATGACTCCACTGGGACGAGTTGGTTCAGACCAGCTCACATGTAGGGAGGAGGGGCTTGAGGCTGTTACCACTGGAGGCTGCACGCCCTCTGGGACGCCCTGGACTGTCACTGCCACCACCTAAACACACATGTACACACACACACACACACACACACACACACACACACACACACACACACACACACACACACACACACACACAGATACAGATGAAACACACACATAAAAAATATATAATATAACACATTTCTGATATTTTACAGAATGTAAAAAATGTGGATAACAGATGGATTTCTGCTGTGATCATTTATGAATGTAATTAACACGATCACAACCCAATAAAAAACATGCATCCAATTCAGGGCTTCTTCTTTCTGAGGCAATAAAGACCATGTTGACAGCAGAGAAAGACATTTGCTGGTGATTTAATTTATTTCCACAAAAATAAAACAGAAAGAGGCTGAAAATGTGGACAGCAGCACTTCTGTATGTTAAAACCTCCGGTAATACAAATCAAACAATCAGCATTACTGTATGGAAAAACAATTCTATAGATACAGGTAGCACCACCATGAGCTGCTGTATGTTATTACCATATTTTAACATGTCTAACTATATGTACAGTCTACAGACTATAGAATGTACCCACAATACTATATTTTATTCCTTGAACTAGCTGACCTGGAGGGGACAATCAACAAGTTGCAACGATTAGTTGATTAATTACCAACTATTTTGATAATCCACAAATCATTGCAGTCATTTGTCAAGCAAAAACATGAGACATTTGCTTCTTCCAGCTTCCTTAATGTAAGGACTTGCGGCTTTTCTTCGTCATTTATGATAGTAAAAGAAGAGTCTTTGGCTTTTGGACTGTTTATTGGACAGAGGAAGCAATTTCGAAGAATTTGTTTTTTCACATATTTCTTTCACATTTTATGGACTGAATGATTCATTAATTTATCCTGAAAGTAATTGGCAGATCAAATCGATAATGAAAATAATCTTTAGTTGCAATCCTACATCACATAAAATTAGATGATCAAAATCAAACATGAATAGTGTCAATACCTGAAAAAACTGACAGATATGTTTGCCATGATTAACATGATGATTTACAATAAGATACAACTGATACTCAGGCCAATACTGATATTAGGAGTAAAAAATTTTTCCTCAGTATATCGGCTGATGTACACAGATTTTTGGTGATAACCCCTCTAATGTGGTTATCACACACTGACAAAGATGGAGGCAGGATATTTTACAACTTAACAATCAACCACATGGGCTAAAATGACATCAGTGCTGGCAAACAGTAACAAGAAGTTACCCAACGCACGCACCTTTTGAAGCATAATAATCTCTAAGAAATAACAACTGACAACTGAGCATTCTCTCCCCGCATGTTCCTGTGTTGCCCATTTTGATGACAACATGGATGACCTGCCTTAATTGATTAATTGATCACTTTAGCATTTCTGCATAGCAAAGAAAACAACTGATGCACCCTGCAATAAGCACTTTGATTATGATCAGATGTGCGGGTTCCAATCAATATCATTAACCATAATGGGTAATCAATGCTACAAAAAGAGAAAACATAACAAATCAGTAAGCGATCCACATTTATAGAAATGATTGCTTTTTAGTACAGTGTTGTGTGTGACCATCCTATTGTAAATTCCTGGTGTATCTGTGGGCCCCTGTGAACGCTGGGTGAATGTGGAGACCACAGAATCACAGGGCAATCTGCTGCTAATGGCAACAGGGATATCCTGCCTTAATAGACTGTCACTAGCACTTCCCCCACCTGTCCCACACGGTGCTATGCAATTAGAACAGTGCTACTACAACTAAGGAGACACACGCGCACGTGCACACACATAGACACACACACAGGTATACACACGCAAACACAACGAGGCGGAAGAGAGGAAACAGCAAAGGAGGCAGAGAAGAAGAAGATAAGGAAGATGCAGGGAAAGTGGAGTATCCATCAGTGAGTGCTCCAGCGTGTCGTTAACTCAGATGTCTGTCAAGATTTTGCTCAAATGTAAAGAAAATAAAAAAGCCATATAACCACCGACTGTATGTAAGTGAACAACTTAAAAAGCTGCTCACATGAAAGGATGCCTCACTATAATATTATTTATTTCTGTATACATACCGTAGGAATGGAAACTTGGTGGGATGGAGAGAAATGGGATTGTGAGAGATGTATAGAATAGAGGAGAAGGGGCGGGGGGTTGCTGGGCACCAGATGACAGCTGTTGGAGAAGAGAAACTGGTGTTTGGACAGTGGGAAGGAGTGAGGATGAGAGAGGTTAAGAAGGAAAAGAAGAGTGTGGCGTTGAGATCAGGGGAATGACAGGAGACAGAGAGCAGAGAGAACAGGACAGAAGGATTCAGAGACAGAGGAGGACCAATCGCTCTTCCTCCCTCTCTAAGTGACCAACCGTATTAGATCAGCACCTTCTGTTGTCACAGCAGGTGTGAATTGTGTGCGCCTGTGTTGGTTTGTCTGTGCCTGTGTGTTTATGTGTGTGTGTGAGGGGGCTGATGCCAGGTAATTGCAGTGGTGTATTAGGTTAGCCCAAGTTATCCCATAATTGGGACTGTTTGGCCAATTTTCACTGGTGTACAAACTAATCCAACTCACTCCCTTTCCACCTTCTGTTGGGAGTGTGTGTGCTGGTTTGTGTGAACGTATGTATGTGTGTGTGAGAGAGGGAGGCAGACAGAGAGAACATGGAAGACAGAGATTGAGTTTGTAGTGTAACTGCGTAAGGCTTTAGGAGGGTATGTGCATGTATACAGAGTTCTCCTGTTGGCCATGTAGTTTCCAGATAAGTTCAAGTTTCCAGCCGGGGTGATTTTGGAGGAGAAATGTTTTTGCTACGAGAGGTCAAGCTGGTGCATCATGTGCATCAGCCTTTATTCTTTATCCTTTATTATATAAAATGCACATTTTAGATGTGTATACTAACACCAACCTGAGAGCTTTTGTGGGCAAAGACCACATGCCTCAGGGATGGATACTGAGGCCGGTTCTAACTCCAGAATTCAATTGGTTTAATGTATGTTGTGGAACGGTTTTGCTCCATGCTCCCTCGTCCATCAACACCCACCTGCTGCGTTTTGAGTGAAGCCCTGCCAGACAGCTGGAGTGACGAGACAGAGGAGTTCCCGCGGTAATTACAGAATCACGCGCGATGGCAATTATACACGTACGTGTTATAAACACAACAACAGACAAAAGGTCCCAACCGACGGATTAGAAGAAGGTTTCAATTCTGAAAATTAAACCATTAAATGTTGTTTCGGTGTCTGACTTCCTGTCTGCTCTGTGCTGACTTCAGCTGAATTGATGCGCTGTGCTCCAGCATCCAGCAAAAATAAAAGCCTTGTGTATCTGCTGCGGAAGGGTCTGGACAGCCATAACTGCAAGTGAAAGGTATCAGCTCTGCTGCCGAGGTGGATGGGGGACGGACCGAACACGGATCTGGTGGAATTTGGGGGTAATTTGGTACCAGTTCCTGTTTTGTCAGTATTGAAATAATCGTGCTTCTATCAATATTTATGTTTCATTAATTCATTCTAACATACTGTTACTGGCATGTTGACTTGTTGAGGGGGGAAGAAAGAAAAAAAAAGAAGAATAAAGAGGGAAGGAGGGGATTTATCAGCTTAGAGCTCAGTTAATTCGCAGTCTCACCAATAGTCATGTTCAAGTTCTTAACCGTCCCCCAATAATGAAGAAGCTGCCGGCGTCAGGTGATTATTGCATGTCTCTGTGCTCTGCAGGCATGGCTGTAAGCTATACGACTATTCTCTCAGGGTTCACCCACTCTACCTGGGCTGCACCCTTTGAATGGATCTGGCTACTTGTGCTGCTGAAAAGTTACAACATTATCACGGACTACTGGCTACTTGCAAGTGACAGCTTTATCATGGGTATACCCCCTCATATGCATTGACCTTTGAGAGTATGGAAGACAGACAGACGGATGTAATTGATAAAGCAAGTCTGACAAATGGCAATGATATTCACAAATCAGCACATGGTATCACTGTGAAACAGTTACAAAAATGGAAAAATGTGTGCTTAAAACACAAACTATCCAGATAAATGTGGAAAAACTCACAAATGTTGATACTTTCTTTTACTTTTTGCTACTCCTTCCTCCTCCCTTACCCCTGTCCTACATCATCCATTCTTATTTCATCAATGCCATCATTATTCCTGGCATCCATCTAATATATTCCATAATCCATCCATCACCTTTTTACCTATCAACCCTTCACAACCAGTTCAACCAACTGTACCTCCACCTCCCTCCCTCCAGTGACACATCTACATACTTCGTCTTTACGTAAGAATGTGCTCATCAAAATAATGAGATGTTAAATTAGCATAAAAAAAAAAAGCCAGAAAGACAGTTTTCAACGTGAGCTTTCATCACCCCTAAGCTGGAGAAATTAATTGTTGTGGTGATATCAGCTTGGCTACAGCCAGAGAGATAGCAGGGGGAGTTCTGTGTGAAGCTATTATGAACGCTATCACAAAATATCAGGTAGACTCAGCAAATCCAGAGCCTCGCATACAGGGGGGGAGCGGAAACACGGCTAAATAAAAACTTGTTCCGACATGGGAACAGTACAGAGTTCACACAGTGTGGAAACATCCCACACAGTCCTTTCTTAACAACAAAGGTCAGATACAAGTTTGGATTTTTTTAAAATATCACTAGCAGAACAACTGAGCACCTGAATATCGATGTAAACAATGTTCAGAAATCAGTATCTGAGGAGGGTTTCACAAGAGGGTAAAAGGTCCTTTCCCTGAAAGGCCACCGGCCAAACAATGGCTCAGATGAGCGGCCAACTGCAGAGGACCAATGCTGCAAGGTGGTTGTTGTGATTTACCCAATGTGAAGCAGGGAGTTGCATCTACAGGCAATTTCTCCTTGACAGAACAGAACAGGAACTGTGGTCTTTGCACACTTGTATTCACAGAGGTGCGTAGGAGAATAAGAGATGAGTCCAAGAAGCAAAAGCAGCTCCAGCACACCGTCAACTATAAGTGCAAATGTATTAATTAGGTACATCATGGGGAAGAAGAGGGTGAGAAATACACAAACATAAGTATCTTCTCTCAAACAATGTTCTCTCTGATATCTCTCTCTGTCTGTCACACACACATGCACACACACCAACACAGCTTTAAGTCTTCATCCTAAATTAAAGGAGTGAACTGAACTACAGCGTAAAGTGGTGCTTAGTTCAGTGAAGCTCAGTCCATCTTTTGAGCAGCCATTAGATAATCATACAGGGGGATAATGTCTTTATCAAATGGGGTGCTACAGCAGAGTACAGTTTTGAAAACTATGAGAACAGATATTTCCTTTGCGAGTGAAGGTGCAGTCAGTGATATTTTAATGTATTTTTGAACAATAACTACAACAAGCCAATGGAGCATCACAAGTGCTGCTCATCAGTTCCAGTGACTAACTATGTATCTCAATTGCTGCTGCTGAGATTTTAAGCTGTAAGAATAGACATGCTACACCTGTTCTATGCATTTGCAAACTCGCAGCAACCCAAGACTCCTAAAACCTTCAGTAAGACTTTAATACTGATGCAGACTCATATTTGTCTTGTTAAATATGTATTTTATATCGGGACAGGTGAGTATAATGTTAGCCACATAAGCTACTAATGAGCTACTGAACACAGTGATACAACATAGAAAATGTAACTTTGACAAGACAAACTGACACAAAGACAGATGAATGAACAGTCTCACCTGTGTGCTGTCAGTACAACCAGCCCGGTTACAGACCCTCAGCTGGTAACTATATTCCTGGAAAGGCCTGATCCCACCCACATCAGTGAAACTGTTTTCATCCCCACGGTAACGCTCTTGTCCATCCCGCAGTATAACGTAGTGGGTGATGTCACCTAGTAAAGTAGAAAAGGTGCTTGTCAATATTAAGTTACTGTAAAGGACATCTTGAAGAACATCTACAGAGAAATGGATCTTTAGTGATACAAACCATTAGGCCTGGCGGGTGGTTGCCATTGCAGCTGGATGATGTCATCTCTTTCACCTAAGCGGCTCCAACGAGGCGGTGCCACCCCCCACGGTTTGTCCTCGCCGGTGGTCACTGTCACAACATGACTGGAGCCTCGTCCAAAGCTGTTCCAGCCCCTCACTCTGTACTCGTAAGTGGTGAAGGGCTCCAGGTCTGAGTCTAGCAGAGAGTAAGGAAGGTAGGAGGGACAGAAGAAGAAGAGCAAAGGAGATATTTATTGAGGATGGGAGCAAGAAAATGATGAACAAATGCTAGTAAGATTGTGAACACATTGGTGAATTCATTATTTACCAACACCTGTTGTCATGCTTTGGGTTTTTGGGTTGAGTTCCTGTTTTATTTTGTAGTTATATCCTTTTGTGACCTTTTGTCACTTTTTACTTCCTGCTTACCTCTGTTCCTAGTGTTCTGTTTCCCTTCTTCTCACAGCCAAATAATGCATATTGCCGATATGTTTTTAGAACATTTTTAAGAATATGTTAACAAAAGTTCCCTGTTTTAAATGTGAGCACTGGGAGTTGTATTGCCAATTTAAGCACAACATATACCAAAAATACTGTATGCACTGGTGCATAGTTTTAAACATCAGGCTGTGACTGAAGCATGCTGGGAAACAGGCTGTGACAACCCGACCGGTGTGGTGTACATACAGGAGCATATATTCAGTACATACAGATGCACCTGCACACACTCATACACACATGTGCATTGTTTTTAGGAGTGTTAAGGGACTGCTGCTGAAAATGAGAACACGTTTTAACCGCCGGTCTGGGACTCTTGTCTTTACTACTCTGAAAACTAAATCAGAAAAAACATCAATGTAAAGAAAACTCTCAATGTGTGTGTATCGACACATGCCTAAAAAGGAGTATAGATGTCAACTGGGTGTGGACAATACAGTATATATTTATAGCAACTTACTGCACATGTGGAGCTATCTGTGTGTGAGCTACCTTACATTTTTTCCCCAGAGAAGTATAGCATGATACCCTGCCTGTGTGACTGTGTGTGTGTGTGTGCGTATGTGTGCATGAGAAACATCTGGTGTATGGTGGGTGGCGACAGCTTTATGTGCCTCTGCCCAGATGGTGTCACAGCATTGCCTAGAAACTCTTATCCTAACCGCCCCATGCCCCGCACACACACACACACACACACACACACACAAAGCAAAAGAAACCCATACACAAAACCACATTCACTACAGAGGCACACTTAAATAGCAACTAACTGGTCACTAACACACACAAAACACATGTAATTATTAGTGCACAACCACCCATACACACACACACACATCAGATCCACAACCACAATTAGTCTTGATTAAACAGACGTAACTACCCAGATAAATAATGTGTGGACAGACTGAAAATCCGGACACACACGCCCACAAACACCGACACACACACATACACTCCAACTCCCTTCGGGCTGATAAATAGTAGAGAATGTTGAAATGGCATTTAAACGCCCATCTCTAAGTTTTAATGACACACAAGTGTACAGCGAGGAGCGCGTCACCACGTTACAGCTATCTATGCGCGCCGCAACAGCTGCCTTGGTGTGTGTGTCTGTGTGTTTGCGTGAGTGTGTGGAAGGGCATCTGTCTCTGAAGCCCGTTGATTGCAGCGGCTGACACATTTAGAGTAAATGCAGAATTGGTTTCCGCAGGCTTAAAATTTCTACGAGCAGCGTGTTTCACAGATGGCGTTATTCTGCATTAGCTCTACTTCATACTAATGGCTCGGAGGACCGAAGAGAGCGTCCTAATTTCCAGCATAGTCACAGTTTGGGAGCAGGGATGCAAATACAATATGAATGATGTTTACAACTCAAATAATTAAGGTATACAGAGGCATGCTGACACTAGAGAGAAGATTATGAGATTTAAATCTACCAAAGGTAAACTTTAATTGAGCTGAAAGGTAATGCTACTGACTTTAGACATCCGAACTGTGATCATATTTTGACTACAAGAGCATGTTAGACTTCATACCCAGGATAGAAGCAGGTGTTTAATCTGCTGAACTGTTCAGATCACTAATTGACTTGCAAGAAACTAACATTTTAGTTTGGAAATGCTCATAAGTCTACTTTGAAGCAGAGTACAGTGAAGAGCAGTGATGGTAAAAGGAGGCTGAAAAACATGATCGATCAATCAGCGCTTGGTGACATGGACAGGAGGCATTGAAGGATACTAATTTGCTTTTTTAAAGATAGATCATTAAAAAGGTATAATTTGCTTCTAAGAGATGTAGTTATCGTCCCCCTGGTAAGAAAAGCTTGTCACCAAAGATACTCAGCAAACAAATCAAGAAAAGAATACAGGAATGCTTAAAAGAAACTATGCTAATTACTATAGAAAAGCACTCGTTGAGTAATTCTTCTAAATACCAGTCTGTTTTTCCACTGAACACACTCATACCTGTATATGTGTATCTGTTGGCATCCCCGCTGTACACCACCTCCTCATGCGATGGACACAGGCTTCCCTCGAATTGCAGGTTCTCAGTGTGTGTGTAACTGTATGTGTCTGCCATTTTGTAAGTGTTCTCACTTCTGTTTGTTCGTGTAGAGAGGCCCGTAGTGAGAGTTTCATGTGTGGTGTTGAGGGAAGGTGAGTATGTCGTGTACGGTGTGTCGGGGTGTGTGTGCGCAGACAGGACCCATGTACAGGCGGTCGTAGATGGATCGAGGTCACAGGCGCCACAGTAAGCTGTGGATGCTGCAGATATGGGACACACAGCGCCCTGCAAACACCGGTGCTGCAGAGAGAGACGAGGGAGAGACGGGTAAAGAGCGAGAGAGTGGAGGGGAGGAGAGAAAAAGGGATACTATAAGGTTCAAAATCTTTTTCTCTTTGCAATTTGTTTCTTATCTAATAGAAGTTCACTGTTGTCTTATATGTAGTCAGTGAAAATCATCTCTCTCATATAGATTCAGAATGTGTGTGTTTGTGTGTGGTATGCATGGTCCTTAATGACATCATTAAGGCTAATGAGCATTCCTACTCTTTGTCTGTGTGTGTGTGTGTGTGTGTGTGTGTGATGTGCCTGTCTCACGCTGACTTAGGAACACACAAATGTCACATGACCCCAGTTGATAGATGGAAGATGGCCCTGTCCCCAACGACAATGAGTGTGAGTATGAGAGAGAGACTGAGAGAAATTATAGCTAATCACTGGTGTCCACTAAACGTGAAGGCACCAGATCTTTTTTTGTTTTGTTTTTTGAAGTCACTTGAGAATTTAATGTCACAATTTACTGACATAGCAGTCATATGTAAAGTTGGGTTTTCAATTTTCATCATTGACTTTGTCTTTCTGTGCATATGGTGAATAAAGTTTTCTTTATTTTTTGTTAATTTATGACACTTTTCCTCTGAAGTCTGTGAAGAATGAGAAGGAGTGCTATGGAGTTCCCTCTATTAATATGCACTATGCTGGAATTAGTATGCAAGAATTACAGGAAACAGACTAATTAACATACAGCCTCAAAATATCTGTTACCAGACTGATCATAAACAAGCTGCAAATGTGTTCAATAGTTCAAAAACAATGCTCAGCAAACAACTGTTGACTTAACATACAGAAACAAAATGACAGTTTATAACTTGATTCATAAAAAAAGGTGTGTTTCAGATTTCCTCATTGATAAATGATGGTAAATGTCTCAGCAAACACATCATGGTATAGACATTCATTACGTAAACACAGACACACATGCTGATGTACACATCTCACACATTCTCTCACATACAAACACACCTGTGTTAACAAGCCGGGTGTGGGCCGGTCAGCACACACGTGTCGTCGGGGATCATAGCCAATCCCGTTGCAGCATTCCTCATCCTGACGTATGACCACTGACCCGCAGCATTGCAATGTCACTGTGGCATTGCCAGCAGGGTGCATTGAGGGATATCCGTCATTGCCCACACAGCAAAGAGAGGTTGACGAGTTTATATACTCCTGACCACAGCAGACGAAACCTACGGACAAAAACAAATATACATCATGTTATTGTTTTATATTTGTTTTCATTTGAAATCCAGCTGTAACAGTAAATTTCATTTTATTGAACAGCTTCTACTGTTTATACACAGAATACAACCAACAAGTTTGTGTTATAGGTCTCTAATGAATCAGTTTTAAGTTCTGAGTTTCAAGAATATGCTCAGAATTATATTGGTATATTTAACTGCATTCTTAATTTCTTTATGAATCACCAAGGACAGTGACATCACTCACATAGATTCTGTGGGCTGGCATCATCTTTAATATTTTCATGCTGTGGTTTTACTTCTATTTTTAACAGTAATGTCTAAATTCCCTGCATGTGTCCCTCTGATACAAAGAATATTGGCCTTTCTATTGTTTTCCTCATCACCTCTTCTTCTCCATATCTACTGTAAGCAGGACATCCTCTAATGATACTCATTCTCTCACACTGCCTTTCCTCCTTCAACACCTTCATACCATTTCTGTCTTTTCGCCTGTCTCTCCTCGCTGTACTCCACCGCACTGTCTCTCCTCTACTCTTCCAAAACTCCATTTTCGTCCTCTCTTCAATCCCTCTTTTCCCATCTGCACATAAACAGTATTTAGGCTGCTTTGAATATTAATGCGCATCTTCTCTTATCAACTCTTATATACTTCCTCCTCTCCTCTTCCCTCCCTCTTCTCCTCCCCTGCATGCCTCTTTTCCTCTCCTGTATTCATTTCTTCAGCAGTAATATTCAGCCTATGCCGTCGGAAAAAGAGTGCAGGGGGGAGAGGAAGTGTGTTTTTCTGAGAGCTGCCATCTCTGACAGTGATAGGTGATGTCTTTCTGCCACCACTTCACCTTCAGCAGCAAGGTGACATTTAAAATACATGCTATCACTCCATTTCCCTGTAAATGTTTTGCAGCTGAATATCAAATTTCAACCATGCATTCTGCAGCTCTTCATATTTTAAATCCAAAGAACCTGAGAATGATTGACAAATTAAAAAGCTGCTGTGGTGCCCCAAGAATCACTCTTGAAGGGGAGATTATGTTTTGGTCTACAGAATCTGGAAAGTGACTTTCATCTGGCTTTTGTCTTCAATGGGAAAGGGTACACTCGACATTCATTCCCAGGTCAAACGGCTCTGCAGCAGTCACAGTTGTTTATCGGCTCCAGCTCTGATGGGCAGTGATGGAAACATGAAACCCGCCTGGATGCATACATTTTCGGCCCTGTTCCAGCATGATGCTATGACACGTGTTGGAGAAAAGGATGCTGGTGTCTTTGTTGAAGCAGCGAGTATATTGTACATCATTAAGCCTGCGTTAAGATTGAAAGAGACACTGAACTAAAAGATCTAAATAAAAGTCACGCCCGTAATATTGACACTGGCCTCAATGCTGCTTTTGCAAAAAACAAAAAATAAAAAAACAGACAAAACAAACCTTTCTACTGGCAATAGGAAAGGAGTTAATCGCTTCTTTAGACAAACAATGTATGAGCTAATTTTGGTGTATAAGTGGTATTACACAGAGTGGACCACTATGACGTAGTGTGAAAACAAAGCCTATATTTGCAACCAAGACGTTAATGAATCTTAACGTCTTGGTTGTAAAGCCTATATTTGCAACCAAGACGTTAAGATTCATTAACCCCTAAGTCACCGGGGTGCCCCCCCATCAAGTACTATACAAACTAAATCAACTTGTTCCCATTTGATCTACATGCATCATACAAATTTAATACCACAACATCAGAGAGAAGCTCAGGACACACTGACGCTTGTGTGCATATATTATGGGTAGGTCAGACACAGAGTAAACATGGCGCCTTCTCTCCAGTGGCCCTCCTAATAACTTGAGTTGAGCCAATCTAGATGCTCTGACGCCTTAGCTTAGTTGAGGGCGGGGACTGTCGAGCTTTGGCCTTGCAATGGATTAGGGCAATAACATTTTCCTGCGATGATACTGAGTCAGCAAAGTAACCCCCTGCTGTGAGGATGCACTGGAAATACAAATGAGCATGGCGTGGCACGGCACGGCTCAACTAAAATACCATAACTGTGCTGATGGAAAAAAGGACAAATCGTATTTTAATGAGAGAGCGCAAAAGTAAAAGCTTCTCATTTGGAATCAGACTGAAATATCGGAAGGACCCCTCCGTCTTCCGTGATTATTTAGTTTAGAGTTAAAATAATCTAACTTTCATGAGCTATTTAGCAAATTTATCCTAACAGTTGATGACATGCTGATCTGTGGCACTATCTACCCCCAGCTGTGTTGCCCATTTTATTTGACAGCAGACATTAAACACTAAGTCATTGCTGTGTATCATGGCCTCGCCCTGTAATGGGGCTGCAGCTAGTTGTGGTGTGATAAATAACTTATTGTTTAACAACCTAATCAGCGCTCACTCTTTGTGAAATGCTGTTAATTTAAGCAATCACTTCACTTAAAGGCCAAAAGTGGAGAACCCCACATATTTTCCCCTGTGCTGTTGCAGTACATTATATCCTCACCGCATCCATCATAGACAACATGTGACAGGAAAATGCATGCGTATGTGCGTGTGATTGTGTGACATAAAGGCAGTCTGACGGCTAGTAACTCACTTAGCAGCGGCAGCTGTTGCAGAGCGGGGGCTTGGTGGCCAATTCCCCCAGCGCCTTACTTCAGCTTCAATGACGCGCAAATAAACAGCTCAACACTTTTCCAAAATAGCTCCTCTCCACTCATCCCTCGTCCTCTCGGCATCCTCACCTCTACTCCTCCCCTTCATCCGGACAACGGGCCCTCCACGACTACTTACTCATTTGTCTCCCGTTCATTCACTTTCTAGCAGCTCAACTGTGTTTCCATGGAGTGTCCAACATGGTTGTGTTGATGCTCTTTGCACATCTCCTCTCTCTCCAATGCTTTTTAGGACCCTCAGAAATGCCAAATTTATCACATTTGAGCTCAGGTTCAGGACTTCTCTTATCATTCCTCTGTATTCTACCTATAGCTCCCAAACTCCATCACTGTCGATGTCTTCTCGATCTAGCTTGGTACTTGGTCCAACATTCTCTTACTTTTTATCTCTCTTCAATCCCTTTTTTCAATTCCTTTTTTTTTTTTTTAAATCAAACTCTTCATCCTTCCTACATTTCTCTTCACGGTGACTCTACTTGTTCCTCTCTCATTTTTCTCATCATCCTCACATCTTCCCTGCTGTTCATTCCACTACAGCTCTTTCCAGCTCTCTCTCTCTCTCTGCATCCACTCAGTTCATACGTCTACATCGTTTGTTTACTGTTCTGCAGCTAAACTTCACTATTGTATTATCACCCATTCAGCAGAAATCCAATCCCTGTCTTTGTAAGCGTTATCTGTGTATGAGTGTGACATGCTTGTACATTTGTGTTAATGTTTAGAAACACACACCTCCTGTTTTTCTGTATAAGCTGCGCGCGTGTGAGTGTGTGCATGTGCTGACAACACTTTATCACACACCTCTTGTTTTCTCTCTTGCATTGCAGAATGCTTCAGCCCTAATCTTCAGATTTACGTTGGATTTGCATACATTCGTTAATAGCGTCGGGAGCGCTGCGTCAACACAAGGTGCTTAGACAACGTGAATTATTATTAGGGTTTCAGTCATTCCACTTAATGATAAGTCAATATTTAGCCCTGCCAATGAACTACTGATAAAAATGTGTGTTGTGGATTAGGGTTATCCGAGCTCTCTAGGAGACCAAAACCCCTCCACAACTTTAAACAAACCAAACACTTTTAAATACCTGCATATATTACAAGGGGTTCGGCACAAAGTGCAGATCAAGTGCACACATACACAGACTGTGTGCATGCAAACCAGCATACACACATGCACAGTGAAGCAGCTTTCATAGACAGACTGGTGGCACACACATGTGCACACACGCACTCAATCACACACAGACAGGACCAAGAACAAATGAGCTGATGTACTGGATGATTTTAGTGTTGCATTTGCATATATAGTGGCCAAAAAATTGCACAACAGAAACACTGAGTTTGAAAATGTTTTTTTCCATTTGTGTTTAAATGCACAGTATGTAATTTCTTTCTCTTGGGGTTTCACGATTAAAACAATGAAAACAAAAGACTAGTTTGATGATGCTGTGAAGTAGCTTGGGATCATGGGAGTTGTTGTCTTTACCATTAAACAGCCACCACTGCCTATGAAAATCTATCTGATGTGAGTTAGTCAGAAATGTTCACGGATGAAGTACATTTTAGTTCGCTACTGCTGAAAATGCAGGTATCAGCGAGTACGTGAGTCTATGCAACGATCTGATACCATGTAATATAGAAACGGGACCCTGCTACCTCCCAGTTAGCTCTGTTAGCTCTGCTTAACATTACACATCGATATCAATTATTCTTTGCTGCTCTAAAAGCCAACACAGGAAGTTGTGTGGCGCTGCCCCTGGCAACTACTGAGAAGCTGATTTCACGTGAGTCAAGACGGAGCTAGCAACATGTCAGCTATTTGGCAATATTTTACTCGGGATAACCCCACCAGTAAAACAGCGACATGTTCAGTATGCAAGGTTGTAATTTCGAGGGTGGCGAGAGTTGTCAACACCAGCAAACTTATACAGCACTTGAAGACACATCACACGAAAGAGCACGACAAAACTGCTCTCCCCAAACTTTATGAGACAGTGAGGGAATAGATTTCATGTAGTCTGAAAGATGTGCAGGCAATCAGCTTTACTACTGACATTTGGACCTCCGAAGTGTGCCCCATGTCTTTGCTGAGTCTGCAGACTGGATGGACACAGTATCGCCATCAACATTTGCCCTTCAAAGTGTGGCGCTGCAAGCAAGCGAGTTCCGTGGGTAAGTTTTAAGGGGAAATATTTATTCCTCGATTTATTTAGGTTGCTGTTGCACTAATGTTTTAAACTGTTCTATTTAAAAAGTGGCTGCACTTTAACAGTTTTTAAAATAATTGTTATTTATTCCCATATTTCTTTATCTTATTTGTTCTTTTTGGTTATGACTGACCGTCAAAATAGATAATAAAAGATACATACAGGGTTAGTAGTATATACACAGCTGCTAAAAGAAAAAAACGCACTGGTATCGGATCGGTGCTCGGTATCGGCCCATACCCAAAGCCCAGGTATCGGAATCCGTATTAGAAAGGAAATAATGGTATCAGAACATCTCTAATTAAAGTTTTAATCAAGTTACATTTAGTCACGCTCATTCCTAACTCTGACTGTCCCTAAAGTTACAGTGACAGACGACGAAAAAAAAAATAAAATCAAACACAAAAAAAAAAACTGTTACCTTGAATAAAATTACAAATATCCCAGGGTTTTAACTTTCTGTGTTGCCTTTGAGATGTAATGTAATACATAATAATAATAATAATACATTTTATTTGTAATGCACTTTACATTACAGGAAATCTCAAAGTGCTACAGGTTAAAAGCATAACATTCTAATTATAAAAAGGATTAAAAAAAACAAAACAGCTAAAAACAGAAAACATACATACATAATCTAAAAACCATCTAGATGGGAGAAATACAAATACAAATACAAGTACAAAGGTAGCTGCAAATGAAGGCCTGAGTCATCAGTGACGGATATTTTAACAATAAAAGATGTATTTTATCTTCAGATGCAGGCTTGTCCACTAACAATCTTCAATGAAGTCCAGTTTATTATCTTGGTCACAACTTTAAAATGTGTGTTGTTACGTGTAAAAAAACAACAACATCTGCTCTCATCAAACTCTTTATAAATAGTATCATCCTCAAGAATCCAGTACAGGTAGGCTCTAGTGCACACGCACACTACAGGACGGAGTGTGTGTGTGTTTGTGTTTGGGTGCACGCGCGCACTTTGTGCTCCAGAGGGGCCAGACTATATGTCATGTCGAGAGATGAAATCACAGTGGATTGACTTTCTCACACAGTGCACAGTGTTCCCCTGTGGACACACACATGTGGCTGTTGGGCCGGCAAGCACACACATAATCAAAGACACACACACATACACACCTACTCTTTTCCCAGCTGACTGGTTGTCCTCTTGTCTTTCTGACGTCTTTTTTTTTTTTATCTCAACAACATTACCAGCTGGGCATGTGTGTGACATTGTGTGTACTTGTGTGTCTTGAAGTTGTGCGTTTAAGTGTGTGTGTGTGCCTGCGTGTGTGTCTGTCTGTGTGTGTGTGTGTGCTGAGCTTAGGTAAATGCTTTGGTGGCAGTTATATTTTCACCACTCTACAGGGATTCAGTAAAAACTGAGACACAGCAAGCAGCTGTTCACGTGTGTGTTTAAAGTGTCAGAGAGAGAGAGAGACAGGGAGAGAGGGACTGAGATGAAGAAAGAAGAAGTGTTTGACAAAGAGATTAAAACAGGAGAAAAAACAATTAGAAGATGTTGCTACTGCATAATAAAGAACATAACATATTGTATTTTGTAGTACGTGTGTTTAGTTTGTACACGTAACAACGACATTTCACTTATCTATGCACTGAGCCAGAGACATGTATACCAACAGTTTAGGATGGATGGATGGACCACATGACTATAGAGATAACCCTTTTTATCCATTATAGAGATGTAACTTTATTAAATGAGGAAAACATGTTCAACAGCACACTGACATTGAGACTCCATAGCAGATTCATTTACCTCAAAGGTAACCTTACATGCATTTAACTCTATTCTGGCCTCTAGCAACTCTGCCATCCACCCTACCAGAGATTTTAGTGAACCACACAATGACCCTCTCGCTCATATATGGATGTATAAATGCACCCAAGCCTTGGGTAAATCTCCAGTGGGGAAAACTTTCTGTGTTTCAAGGGCAACTTTTTGCAGAAAACCTGGGGCAAGCTGAGGTAATCATGACAAAAGGAGGCATCAGGTCAGTCAGTCTTTCTTTCAAAGGGGAACATTTGCACAAATTTGTTGTTTATAAAAGGTCCAGTATTTACAATTTACGTGGATCTTTTGGAAGAAATGAAATGTGATGATATAATAATGATATTGTTTTCATTAATGTATAATCACCTGAAACTAAGAACCATTGTGTTTTCATTATCCAAGAATTTAGCCTTTTATAAGCAGGTCTGCTTCTACAGTAGCCCAGAAGGAACAAACCAAACACTATCTTGAGAGAGGGCCTTTCATGTTATTTCGTATAGACAAGGGTTTTTCGTTGGTTGCAAGAACATTTATTGGGCGTTTTCTGCCTTTCACTTATTTGTCAGTGTGCACACTTAGAACATGCTAACTTTTGGAATTAATACTAAAAGTAAGTACTGGTTCAACAGAAAGTCTGTTAGTGTTTCTGACACTAGTTAAAATACATCAAATTAAAGACGTGTGTTTACTTTTAATATATTCGGAATGTGTTACATTAACAACATCAAGAGTAACACAAAGGCAAACACACACACACACAGACGCCACAGCAGACTGTCCTCATCACTGTGCTCCTGACAGCCTCTGGTTTTATTCTTGCCAGTCATTAAAGCAAACCTAATAGAAAAGCCATCATCATAAATACATTAACAGAGAGAGAAATGTCTTCCTGTGTTCAGAGAGCACTCGATCTTCTAAAGCAGCCAGACGCTGCTGTTTGGAATGCACTACTGTTGGCCATTTGCTACCCATCATTGATGAGGGGCTTTTGGCAATGATAAACACACACACACACGCACGCACGCAGACACACACACACACACACATACAAAGAGAGAGACAATCACACTCAGAAACTGATGAGAATCTTGGCAGAAACAATGAAAGGACATGTGAGGGATGTGTATCTCTCTGCATAAAGAAACATGTAAAAATGCAAACACCTTCAAACACGTATGTATATAGAAACAGGCCGCCACATGCAGAAAGTGAAGCACACTCGCATCAAGTTGAAGTAATAAACCTTGCACACTTGCACACACTCACACACAGACACATCCACTCTCACAACTCCGCCAGGCTGGGAGTGAGCTAGCTTAACTACTGGGATAATTTCCCTCCAGCAAATGGTCACTGTGCCCTTGAAAAACATATTTGATTATTACTTTTTCTCCCCCTCCTCTTTTTTTCTTTTAGCATCATCACAGCCATTTTCATCACGCGCTCTGATGATGGCACGGCAAGGCGCGTTAAGATAACACCCCGGCACCGCCAGGCTTTTAACACTTAAACGGTGAAAAGGGATATTCAGATTTGTCCTTGAACGTTTGGATGGGGCCTGCTGGGCTGGGACAGAGGGAGGGAGTCGGGGAAGGAGTTAAAGAAATGCATACATTTTTAAGATTCACTTACAAAGTGAGGTGGGGAGGGCATTTGTGGTCGCACCAACAGTGAGAGATGGGAAAAGTGGGGTTGAAGGGCAGATGGAAGAGTTAAAGAACTGTACACTGTAAAGAAAAAGTGTGAAGGGGAAATGATTAGTGGAGCGCGCACAGTGAGGCAGGGGACTTAGGGAGAGTAAGGGAGCAACGGGAGGCCAAAGACACCACACACGTTCCTTTAAACACCATCTAATCTCACCTAAGTCTTAGCTAAACATCTTACATACAAACTCAGGGAGAGAGGAGAAACGAGGAGCAAATGAAGAGCTTAGAAGTTGGTCTTGAACCTGCAACACAGGAGGAAAGGCTGCAAGAAAATCAAGGCAGCTTTGTCCAAAAACAAACAGTATTTAATCTACTGGAAAGTGAAATGAAAGCTGTTTAAACAAACTGGCAGATTTGGAAGGGAGGGTTTTAGCACTGAGACTTTGTGTTACTGTATAACAGCGAGGGGATGCTGAGAAAAGGATTACAGACCCTCTCAATAATACACCAAAGACCAAAACTGGCAAGAATATGGAGCCAGTCCTGCCATTTAAGATGGTATATTAGTGTTACTTGACCAGGCGAGTTTGAATAAAGACACATGGAGGCAGGAACTGATACACAATTGATGAAGTTAGGCTTGTAACTTGGAAAAAAGCCGAAAAATAGCACCTGTGCACCTGAAGCATGAGTGAGGCACAAGCCATCGCATAAGATGTGCTTGAGAAGGAGCACTATAACCATGAAATCAGATTCCAGAACTGGAGTAAAAGAATAGAGATATCCGGTCAAAGTAGATTACTGCATTGGTGTCTTCAGACATGGTGTTGTTTTTCATAATTTGGAAATGCCAATAACAGATGAAAAATAATGTTTCTAAAGCTAAACAATAGACTATTCATACAATTCTGGTACACATTTGCACTATAAGGAAAAATCCTGCTCTCTCTTGTTACAGAGTGACACTCACCACTCAAGGAAAAAAAAGAAAGAAAAAAAATGAAGTAATCACAAACTCACTCAAAACTTAAAACATACCAGAGTGCAGGGTGAGTGGGTACGTAGATGTGTGGGTGTTGGATGGGCATGAATGACACCAACTTACATTATAAAGAGGGAGAACAGCTACAAATTCTTTGCTCAAGTTTTTAAATGAAGTTAAACCCAAAGAAAGAAAAAACACTGTCCACTGGCTCAGCTTTGTGTTTGTTTCTTGTGTTTGTCTTGCACAGGTTGTGTGAGGTGATGTCGCTGAACCTGATTCGATTTCACCTCAAATACACTGAGTTTCTGTTTCAAACAGTCCGGCCCTGTCTGTGTGTGTTGCATATTTTTAGATGAGTGTATACGTTCATGCAATTCGTTGTGTATACACGTGCATGTTTTCTTTTGAGCGAGTGTGTGTTTGTGTGTGTGTGTGTGTGCATTTCTATGTGTGCACATGTGCATGCAAGCCGGTACGTGTATCTGTTGCCAGACGGCTGTCTCCTGGCATTGCTGTTCCCCTGCAGTGTGTGTGTATGGTTGTTGACAGTGTGGACGGTAATGTGTGATAGATCGCACTTCAGGGACCCCATAATCACATCAGCCTAACCTAGTCTATCAGCTGGGCACAATGGGATACCCTTCACTCCTCCTTTAATCTGCTCCATCTAGCTCTCCACCACTCTTCTGTTCGCTCCTGTTTTTTTCTCTCACTCACTTTCCCGTCTTTCTCTTTTTTTCAGTTTCCCTTACTCAATGTATATTTTACAATTTTTAAATTCTATTTCATACTATTGTTTATTACTTCTGATTGCACTTTATTCAAAGTCTCCTCTCTATTACTTTCTTTCACATTTTTTTCCTTTATTGTTTGTTTATCCACTCATTTTATTATTTATTTGAAAGTACATTTACTTTATATTTTTCTTTCTTTCATACAACTGTCTCTCACTATATCATTGAAAATGAAAAACCCTGGACATGGTGAGAGGCAGCAATGAGAGTGAGTGGTGCCAAGGTTAAGTAGCCGATCCTATAATAGGTGTTGCTGTGTGCATGTTGTGTGTGTGTGTGTGTGTGTGTGTGTGTGTGTGTGTGAGTGTGAGTGTGAGTGTCTTGAAACAGACGTGTGGGGTCGAGGTTGCATAGCCGGCCCCAGGGCACCCCAACAGCGCAGTGCACCCGGCAAATGGCCCTTAGCCTTGCTAGCGCCGCTAGCCCTACGATCCATCATACCATATGTTCTCAATAGGGAAGCTAACGCTAATGACTGATGAGTGGAAGGGAAGGGGGCACATAAAGAAAGGGAGGGGGGAAGAAAGCGGGGGTGAGGAGTACAGGAGGAAGAAAAGGTGGTAGAAGGAGGAGAGAGGAGGAGTACGAAGAGGCCAGGGAAGAAGGAGAACAAGTTGAGGAAAAAGTAACAAAGAACATGACAAAGGAGAAGAGGTGATGTGAGATAAATAAAAGAGGGAGATGGAAAGGAAGAGGAAGTGGGGAGCATATGCACTCCTTGGGAGGCCACATCATATGAAGGATGACCATACAGCCTGCTCAGTTGGGAGAGAAAGAGGATTTAGTGGAGGAGAAGAAAAGGATACAGATGAGATGTAACAAGGAACGATGTGATGGAGAAGAACACTCTCAAATCACATGTCAAAACAAATTAACAAGCAGTGATCTTCACTTAAGATCTTATTTTGAGAGACGGTATTGCTGACAATTTATTGTAAAGATAAAATGTCAATTAAACAGAAGAAAATCTGATTTTATAATCAGGGAGCGTAACAAATAACAGCCATGAAGTGAAAAATATTTAGAATAAAAGTATTGTTTTTCTGCAACTTTTTTATCAGCAAGCATGTATTTATGTGCGTGGAAGGACCCTGTGTGTGTGTGTGTGTGTGTGTGTGTGTTTGCAGATAGGCTAATGGAGTACTATAGGCCTGTCCATATGGGGCCATTGTTTATGTGTGATGAATAGAGTCCACGTGTCTGTCTCTGGCACTCAACACTGAGCGAACCCTGCCGAGGGCACCCTGTTGACTCTGTGTGTGTGTTTGTGTGCATGTGTAGTTGCACGTAATACGTCTATACGTGTGAAAGTGTGTCTGTGTGTATGTGTTTGTGTGAAGGAGTGAGAATGAGTGTGTATTTGTCCTGCTGTGTGCTTGGCAGTGCCCTCAACGGTGCCATCCCGAGTGTGTTTCATCATCATCTGCCATGACAAAGATGTCTAATGACACACACATACACTCTCATACGCACACACACGTACGGTCCCATCTGTGCCATGGTATCCGGGTGCTTTGGGACACGGCGGGAGAGGAGGAAAGGGAAACGACCCCACGTTCCTGCACCATGTGTCTACCTCAGCCCTCTTTTGCTTTACTCTCTTCTACTATCATTTTCCATCTTTTCCCTCCATAACATTCAGACGTCACCAGGAAACTCTCACAAACTCCTGGTCAGAGTAACTTATCCAGAAAGCTCGGCAGCCCACACATATTGACCCAATGTGCTTTCATTTCTTTAGTCTTTTCATTTTCTCCCTCTTATCTAAACATATCACAGTTTATGTTTTTGTGTTTCCTTCTCTCACCTGGGGTATATGTGTGCACTTCCCCCCTCTCAGCATCACCGCAGCACACCAGGGTATCATCTACTATCTGGCCTCCACAGCACTGGACCCCATAGCCATCATGGAGGCTCCCGCTACAGCAGAGCTGGCCACCTCTCGTGGAGTAGGGAACCCCCCCACAGCAGCTGTCACCCAGCCCCACTGAGACCCGGCCTCCCGAGTGGTCAGGACAGCAGTTCTCATCTACAAAGACAAGGACAGAACAACACAAGAAAGGGTAGACTTCAGTCAAGTACAAAAGAGAAAACTATATGTAAGTGTAAACATAAGAAGCGATCTAAAACTCACTGTTTTTCACATGAACATAGTATCCGCCACAGCACTGGTGGTCAGGGAGAGCTGGGAGCAGTTTTCCGTTGCAGCACGCCGGATCGGAGGAATTATTCAAACTCAGGTAACTGCCCTCACAGCAATGATGGCCGGGTTTCTTTGTGTAGAGCATTCCACTGCAGCAAACCTGCTTGAAATACAGTTGCACCCACATGTGAGAGTATGTAAACAAATGCCAGACAGAGACAGAGGCACATGTTTGCATTAGAAATATGGGACTATCTGCAATGAAGGGGAATGATCCTATGCGGGGCTACACATCCTAAAAAATATAGTTTAAGAGGTTTCTTCATATACACCACAACTAAAATACCTAGATGCATTATTATCTGCATCCCTTCCATTGTGTTAAATCACTAACTTTTCAACATTGACAGTGACGCTAGTGGAAACGAGGTACAATGGTGTATTGTGGGAATTCCTGATTTCTATCCTGGATGCAGAAATTACTTAGATATTTTTTTTCAGTTAGTATCTATTTGAAATACTTAAGAGGGTGTATATGTGTGTACTCGCAGGTGTTGGTTTAAATGTTGTTATTCAATGTGTGTCATTGGCTGCTGTGGGGGTAAATGTATGGTGCCGGTCTCACAGTGCCAACTTGGCTGGCATTCAATGACACGAGAATGGAAGTGAATGCTGATGACAAGTTAATCTGCTTAGAAAAATTAATCAATGAGAGAAAGACCATGTATCCCACAAACATAGTGTGTGCTTGTGTTAGAGGAAACGTGGGAATGTTTATTCGTCTGCGGCTCTCTATGTTTCTATGTGTGTGTGTTTGGTGACTAATATCCTTGAGGGAGTAGACAGCAACAATGTCTACAGCACTTCAGATGAGCAGCCAAAGTAAAGACCCTGGACTTGTATCTTGTTTTACACATTGTTGTTGTTGTTCAGTGCAGGTTTTAATGGAGTGTGTGTTTAATGTAGTGGAGGGGGGATTAAAGCAGCAGAGAGATTCAATGAAAGAGGAGCAGAGGAGAAGAGGGGAGAGATATTACCTCACCCATCATACAGAACAAATAGAATACGTACCAAATGATCAGAAAATAATCACCTGAATATCAAGATTGAAGCAGGACGTCCCACACACACCATGACCGGCAGGACACTGCAAGTATGAACATCTGAACCTTACACCACCTGCTGACTCTTCCCCCGCAGATGATGTGACCCCTGTTGACCCAACAGCACATGACCTCAGGGTCCGTCTTAAGACCTCATAGCCCAGCATGATCCCACTGGGTCTTCCTGGACGGGACCAATCCAACCTCACCACCCTGACAGAGAGAGGGCAAGAGAGAGACACAGAAAGAGAGAGAGATAGATGGGTGTATGATCTCCTTCACACTCCTTTCACACTAGTGGGAGACACACATAAACTTTGCACACACATGCATGCATTCATGCATGGTTAATGCCTGACAAAGTTGAGTTACAGTGTCAGGGTATCTTTATACACTTCTCACTATTGATTTTCCTCTTTTTTTTTCTCTGACATCTTTGGCAGGGGGAAGACCTGTGTAGTAACACGCAGAGTTACAACTTCCACAGTCTCCCAGACAGAAAATATGCCACAAATCACCACTTCCTTTTGCAACTGTAAGACTTGCCAGGTTGTGATTTAGGTCAAACGTGGGGAGCAGTTATTTTAAATGTCATTAAATTTAACTGACTGCAAATAAAATGTCAGTTTACATTCATATTTTATTAGTTTTGGAAGCTATTTAAAAGCAGCTTCAAATAATCCCACTACATTTAATGGTCATAATAGATTTGTATTCTAAAATACTCTATTAAGCATTTAAAGCTTGATAAAGAAGATGAATATGTGAAAAATCACTGTGTCTTCAAGGAGTATACTTCTCGTCCATTTGCCCACAGAATCTGCTTTAAACATACAATTGATATTGTGTAATAAAAATAATGTTTTCTTTAATAATCTTTAGTGACAATATGGGTTGGTAAGTGCTGAGTTAAATCAAATTTTCATGCAATCCTGACGCACATAGCTCCACTGTTAGTTACTCTGGTTGTGCCAGCTATATTGATTCTATTGTGTCAAACGTGTCTCAACCATTTGTGCTGCTTAAAAGGCTGTAAAGTTTAACGAACCTGGAACAATGGCACCACTCTAGAAATGGTTAATATGAAAATTTAGAAAAATAGTGATAAGAACATATCAAAAGTTAAAAGGATAACTTTGGAATACTGTTTATTACCTGGGACTGATCACTTGTGCATGTGGTGGGACCAGATCAGCAGGCAGGTCCTCCACAGTCGTTGTCTGAGTAACATTACTCCGCACACAAGCATACACAGTACACACCTCCACCTGAAATACACAAACACACACAGCAGACATAAAAACATGATGCGCATGTTTGTGTCTCAGGGTGTGCATGTCTGTTTATGTTTGTGTGCGTACCTGTACGTTGTAGACAGTAAAAGGCAGCAGGTCCCCCAGCAGGTAGGACCCTGAGCTGTTGTCCACGCTGCCGTGAAGACGGTCATTAACGTAGATGTAGTAACCGGTAACTGCTCCATTGGGCCGTAGAGGAGGGAGCCAGAGCACACGTACTGTGCTGCTGTTAACTGGAACCACCTCTGGAGCGGACATCCCGTCTGGCACTGAGGACGAGCACAGTGACCCAAAACTGTTTATTTCCTAAATTACAACAGACCTTTTTTTTCACAGCTTTAAGATTCAAGATCTTCATCTTTAAACATTCATGATTGAGTTGTGGTATAAAACCAGTACTCTAAACATAAAATGGAAGCTTTTACTTATGATCTCCCTCGACTGTTGTAGTCATGTAAGAACAGAGCTTCAAAAGATGTTATTGGTGTTTGGATTTTCTGAGGCACATTTTCACACGAGTAAAAAAGAAATTACAAACATTCTTATTCCAAACATCTTTTTGAATATCATCAGACATCAACACTTTTAACCATCCCTTTATTCGAGCAGTTTATATGCTTGAGAGTGTGAATATGAGCAAAAAAAGTGGGATAGAGACAGAGAATATGAGCAGAGAGAGAAAACACAGACTGTGTGTTGATGTGCATGTAAGGAAGGAGGCGACTGTGTGTCTGTGCGCTAGTGAGGGAGGGAGACCACCTGTGTGTCCGCCATGTGTGCAGTATGGCGTTGATAATGCTATCTAGCAGTAAATGAAATGTAGAGCAGTGGGCTGGGTTTAGATAAGTACATTGGCAGCAAATGAACTGGCTTAACTTCTCTTAGCTGAGTGCATTTTCACTAAGAACAATAAATTGATTCTTTATTACATTTTCTTTGTAGTGTCATAATAATAGGAATAGGGAATCTTTCTCTGAGACAGCTTCTACCTTTTCTGCGTCGTGTTACTATATATTCTCTATCTCGCTCTCTTTCACTGTCAAAAAAGGCTCATTGAAAATAAAGCAAAACTCCAGTGGTGATTAATATAACATGGGAACCTGTGGGAACAAAGTTACAACTCTAGAGGCAAAAGGATGGAGTGAATGAAGAAGAAGTGGGGAAAGGAGAGAGAATATTAATTTAACAGCGCAACCTTTTCTTGGCACGAGGTACTGACAATGGAGATCAATTTGAGAGTAAAAAAAAAAGTAAGACAGAGACCCAAACACAGAGGAAGAGGGTGAGATGGTGTGTGAGACAGGTAATCACACTGACTCCATCTATTATTCTAAGTGAAAATGCACTCAGCTAAGAGAAGTTAACCCAATTCATTTGCTGCCAATGCACTTACCTAAACCCAACCTACTGCTCTACATTTCATTTACTGCAGGATGTTATTATCAACGCAATACTGCACACTGAGCCTCTTTCACTCATATACACACATACACACACACATGGACGCACACACACACAGACACGCACACACATTTTTCTTGCCAATTAGTCCTGATGTTAGCATTGCCCTATAGATTGAAGGCCATGTTAGGATGGTTGGTAGGGTTGAGCTGAATTAGTTAAAATATATTTGGTGTGTGTGTGTGTGTGTGTGTGTGTGTGTGTGTGTGCACTCTTACGGCTGTAAAATAATGAAATTACCTCCAGAGCCCTCTCAGTTAAACGAGCCGTGCTTTGCCTTTAGCACCTAATGATTTTCTAATGTTTTTAATGCACTTTTTATTATACTGCTCAGATTAGAGAGAAAGAGAGAGGCCTCTGACATATGATTATACTGAGAAGAGACAGAGAAATGGCCAGAAAGAGGGACTGAGCGGGCAATGGAGACGGAAAGAAAACAACAGACAGAGTGAGTGGCCTCTGACATATGATTACATAGAGTGATTTGAAAGATAACCCTTAAATGCTGAGAGACTGGGTCTGAGAGTTGAAGAGGGAAATGGAGGGAAGTCTTGATGACAGTTGGATAGCCTGTGAAATTCATAGCTAAAGATAGTAAAAGCTGACCCTGCCTGAAAAGGGAAATACCAGCGGATCTGAGAACTCATGTACTTTGCTCAAATTCTACTTAATACACTCTCTGAAAGCTCCAGATTTCACATCCTGATAAAAAAGTCTCAGCAGTTCATTTTACAAATATCACCAGATTATGCAGAGACAGCTAAAGCCGTGAGAACAGATGAGGCTCTCTGAAAAAGGTGTATCGTAATTATGTCACTGCATATTTTGGTGGAATTTTTCCATTTCAACAAAAGTGACAGATTTGATTTTACTTATTTTACTAAAGATATTCTTCCCATTAATTTATAGAACATCTAATTTAACTTTTTATTAAATGTTAAGTAACGTATTATAACGTGTTAAAGTGCAGTAACTATAGCCCACATAAGACATCGGAACAGCCGTGTTTGCTGTGTTGTTTGTGTGTACGGCTGTGTGTGCAGCTTGTGTGTGGTGCCAACAAGCATTTTACAACACCTTAAATCTGCCTCACACACACTTTGTATTGATTTCATGCCTCACTACATGAGGTGTTTAACATCTCCTGTGAAGGGCCAGAGTTGCAGAGCAGCACACGTTAACACAGACACCTCTGTTGGATGTATCGAACTTACGCACTGTGCATGACACACAAATATACACATACAGTATATGCACAATTAATACCCTCACGCATACTGTATATCCAAAGTACTATGACACATTTTAAACAATTCATAAGATTATCTGTTGGCCAAAAATAAAACAAATATACACGTACCTCCATCCTCTGTGGTGACGTTAACTGATGCCTTAGTTGTATTATGAGCGCCATTGGACACGTGCAATGACACAAGATATGTAGTACTGGGCCAAAGGTCGTCTATCACTGTGGAGATGATCTCAGGAGCGAAAGCCAACATTCGACTTGACTTAAGGGACTCTATTGTCAGAAAGTATGATTCCACCTCACCCTGAAGGTCTTGCAGAGCTGAGAAACACACAAAGAGTGAGGGAGCAGCTGAAAAAACACGACTTTGAGTCTCTATTTTCACTTTCAGTAAATTGTCAAGTCACAGAACAATCTTCATCGAGTGTAAGGCCATGGAAGACCTTTCCTGGATAGACTGTGTGTGTGTGTGTGTTTAAGAGAGAGAGTGTAATCTTACAGGGTTGTGTCCAGTTGACCTGTACAGCAGTGTGATTGATGGCGTGGGCAGACAGAGACGGAGGGTGGTGGGGAACCCCCGCCATGGTCACTGCAGTTACAATTTCTCCAGAAGAGTAGCCCAGGTCATTATAAACCACTAACTGGTACTGGTAACGGGTGAATCTGTAGAAAGACAGTATTGTTGTAATAACCTCTTACGTCATACGGTTATTGGGAAATATCTTCAAGAGTCTGAATAAAAGGCTGTAAAAAAAAAAAAGGAATTTCTTCTGTCAATCATTCAGTTATGGTTTGGGCAAGAGTAAATGTTGTTTAAGTACCAATTTAAAACTTAAATCAATCCTCCATTGATGGAATTAAGAGAAATAACAGATAGTGATGGGGATGAACTGTAAGTAGAATAAGGGGGGGTTATGATTTCAGTCATGTCTGTCTTTATCTCTTTGTTCACGTTTGTTCTGATAATATGCTGACTTCTAATAAACACATAAAAAATAATCTGCAAAGTGAAAAGTGCTGACACATTCAAAAGTTTGTCAGTTTATTACTTGAATAAAGCACAGTAGAAACACAAACCCGAACACCCAGAGCCGTTTAGCAAGCACAGAGGGGGAAAAAAAAAAATTTGCTTCCACCAAGTGCCAAACTGAGATTAGGGGACGCTGTGTGAAAAACAATTTAATTCTTTGGGATATTTGCTTAATGTATCTTTGAGCGGTATTAAAAGATCGGCATCAGCGGCAGCTCGCCGATCGGCTCTGCACACACGGTTTGCTGCGGCGCCGGCGTTTGCTCTAGAGCTCATTTCAGTAATCTCACCTGCTTAGGCCTTTATCTTGGTAGAACAATTTGGTGCCGGAGTAAACATGGAGCCAGCGATGGAGATCTTCAGAGGGGGGAGGGGACACGGCTGTTACCGTGGGGACCGTGGCCGTGACCAGGGGCTGGTGGGTTTTACGTCTGAGCAACTTGTATCTGAAGGGGAAATTTGAATAAAAGAAAACACACACATGGTTGGATGTTTAGGAATGCATTAACACAGAACACGTGTTCACAAATGCACCATTATTGGAAGTAGGATTGGAAACATGGCCTGCATACACATGAATGCATAAAGACAAACAACCGCACACACAATTTTCAACGGACTCCTCTCCTTATCGCTCATTTCGTCCTCTTCTGCCGTTTTTCATCATCTCTTTTCCTTTGCGTTCACTATATCTCACCCCTCCCTCCTGACGCCCCTCCCTCTGTTGTTTTTTTTTTTTTCTGCAGGGTTTGTGTTTTCCTCTCCCCACAGTGATGCTAATTTCTGCTGTAATCAGAAGAGAAGGGCTTAATGCCGCCTTTTAACCAACCCACTTAGACAAACACACAGAGCTGAGCAGAGCAGAACAGAGAGATGGGCTCATGCATTTTAATCGCCTGCCAGGAAAATGGACCTTTATTTTAGGCCTAATCTCCTACAGAGTAGAACAGGACAGAACAAAACGGACCAGAATGTGCATTAGGACTGAGAAAACACTGATTAAAAAATGCACAGCACTTAGCTCATTATCAGGGCGCTCGTGTTAGCAGCTTGTTAACGTGTCTGCTGGTTTTGCGTACTTTTTTTTTAGCAACAATTGAACGTCTCCTGGATGCTTCTCAATAACAACAAGCTGTTGTTTCAGAGTCTTGGCTGCCTTGTTTCTAACTTCGTGCTACAGCAAATGAATCAAAACTCATAGTGGAATCAGATTATGTTAAATGTTGATGGTTACACAGATTGGGGTCCACAAATATTAGCGCTTTATAATTAGTGTTGGATGTGTATTTACTTGTACATAACTTTACATAACTAACTACAACCATCAGAAACAGAAGCAATTTGTTTGATTTTGTACATTTTAAGTTATGAATGACTGATCCCACAGTGGGAATGTTGACTGAATCATGTTGAGATTGCTGTTGTGGAAAAGTAATACATTTTTGCTAGGCCTGTTGATCGAATGCAGTTTTAAAAAACATTATTAATGGTTTACCGGGAAAAGTAAGGCTTCTTACTGTGTGACTCTTCACAGTTCACACTACACACTTTTCTTCCTTCACTCTTGTCGATTCAAATACTTCACATTATTTTTGCATTTGTGTAACTATTGGTGAAAAGCAAGTTAAATGCAGCGTTGATGAGAAAGAAGAACAAGATAATTTGTCTGTGACGATTTATCTTTCTATCCATCCAATGAAAATTAAACATAATGCGGAAAGCCACCTAAGCCCAGACTCATAAACTGTCCCACAAATCCATTGTTTCTGCGTATAATATCAATGTTACCTGATGTTAGGGCCATTGGGCCTGCTCGGCGGCTGCCAGGAAACAGCCAGGAAAGACTCACTGACTGCCACTATGGACAGTGGTTCGAGGCCTTCAGGGCTTGTGGGTAATGTAGTAGCTGGAGTGGGCAGGCTTTCTGTACATCCACCAACATGTCCACCACCCACAGAACACGCCAACACAGTGATACTGTAATTTGTGTACGGGATGAGGTCCGTTAACGTGACGTTCAGCTCAGAAGCATTTCCACTGTCATGGAAGACGCGCGGTTCGGGGAGGCGGATCTCATAGCCGTGGATTTCTCCATTAGGAATAAGAGGAGGAGACCATGTGACCTGGAACATAAGGTAGCTAGATTTAGGTTCAGGGTTATTCATTTAAAATACAGTATTCAGAGAAAAGTAAAGGCCGAGTTCACTTGATCCTTTATAACTGTCCTGTCATTATCCCTGAAAAGTCATCTCATTGGTTGGCTGGGCGTTGTGAATGTTCTCAGCATGCTGAGGACAGCAGAAAGCTTTTAGATGGATGAACTACAGGAAGTCATGGCGTAGTGCGCACTTGTGTGTGTGTACGTGTGTGCATGTGCAGAGCTTTCAGTGTGTGATAATGCAGACACATATCAGAGTGTTATTCCATGTGTGGTCAGTTGAGTGATACCAGGGCTATGATGCAGGTAGTATCCGTGGGGCGCACACATTGTCACGTGGGTATGTGGGTGTACAGCGTTAGAATGGTCACTCTGTGTGTGTGTGTGTGTGTGTGTGTGTGAGTTCAACTCTCTTGTGTGCAAAGATAACCTGACTTTGACTTGAGCAGAAGATTCCTTTCATCAAATTTAAAACAGGGTACACACAGAGACACACACACACACAAACAAACACGCGCACATGCACAAACGCCATGCTAAAATAATGAAAACGGCTGGTAATGGAATTGCTGCATGCAAAAACAAAAGCTTGCTGTCGTTGAGCACTGCATCTGATTTGGAAACAGTTCAGTCTGTCAGCATTTCAGAGTGAAGATGAAGGTAACTGGCACACACGCAAATGGTGATACACCTACACACACGCACGCGTGCACACACACTCACACACACACACAAACACTTACAAACACATACACATTGCTCAAGGTTTGAATCACAAAATGTTAAGTATATACAACAAACGTTTTGTACAATACACATACAAACACGTAGTTACATAAATTCAACAATTGTGCATGCACATACGTACACGCACACCTGTGTTCATGTCGTGTGCGCTCAAACACACTTACAGACACGAGCTGTCATGTACGATAACTGATCAGTTCACAGCTTGTTGAGACTTATGAGTTTAGGTGATTAAGTGGTCAGTGTTGATGAGAGTATTATGAATGAACGTCAAGAATAATTATTCCTCGAGCAACCTTGATATTCATTTAACAAGTGACACTGTGAGGTGATACAGGACACACATACACACGCACGCTCTGAGCCACACACACACACAACCACATATGGGCAGGGTCATGTTGAGTTAGGTAGCTAATTTCCCAAAGTGCGTGTTGGGTGTGCTTTGTGGTGGAAGTCATTTACAGATTGAATAGCCTGATGTAATCTGGAGATGGTGAAGACAGCAGAGACCCTGGGCTGACACAGAGCACTGGGGCTAAGGCCAGTACAGTACGTGTGTGTGTGTGTGTGTGTGTGTGTGTGTGTTTATGTATATATGAGTGAGAGAGAGAGACAGATGATAAAGTCAGTAGTGAGAGAGAATAGGGGTGTGTGTAAAGACACTTTGTATGTGTGTGTCTTTGTGCATCTATGCTATTATAATCAGAAAAGAAAAAGCTCAAAGGCACTGAGAGACTGACAACCTCTGCAGCTGACAGTACAATTCTACATTTTGTCCCTACATGCATCAACGTAACCACTTACATATTAGGGTACATTTAGATTGTTATCCTGCAAACAAACTCTTTTTTGTTTTTAATTTTTGGTGACAAAGTGAAAATGATTGGGGTTTTGATCACAGATCTGGAGATGACCAAAATCAAATTAGTGTTTTAATTCACTACAGTTTATCAATATGCCTTCAGCATAAATAACTAACTACCAGCAAAAGCCTAACTATCTATTAGAGACAGCGAGTGTAAGAATGAGAAACTAATGACCTGTGGCTGTGAATCAGACACTAACAAAGAAGCAGATACTTGCTGTACATTTAGAGTGGTTGCGGTCTCAAACATTTCATTTTTTGTACCAAACTCCTGTGATCTCATTTTGCTTTATTGCATAGATCTGTTTTGACCAAAGTTCAATACAAAGCCTGCATTACAACAATCAATGTGATGATCTTCATTCCTCACTGCATCGCACTCACATCACATCACAAACTCTTCCACCCACAGTCTGAGCCAAAAGGACATTGTTTGTACCATCTTTATATCAGAAAAGTAGACATTCAGAAGTAGACTTTGGCTGTGCTTTGAAAACCTTGACTATGAGTGACACGACATATAAATAACACGGACAAAACCAGCAAATTGAAAAGAAAAATGAAATAATGGAAGAGAGCAAGAAGTGATGTGGAAAAAATAAATCATTTAGAGAATGAAGGGAGTGACTGAAAATCCGGTCTGTGTTGTCAAGGTCAATTGGTAACCAGGAAGCTGCCTGCCTGTCTGTCCAATTAGCAACAACCAGGAAGGAACACTTTCCTTCTCGGACCTGTGACCCCTAAAGCTGCGCTGCTGCAGAGATGACAGGGGCGGTTCTGAAATGATGACAGGCATTAGCATTTTTCTGCAGTTAGCATTAGTGCAGGGGTGTGAGTGCATGTGTGTGTGTGTGCGACTCTGTGTGTGCATGCATACAATATTGTTTCAGTGGCTTTCATTGAAAGGCCTTGATGTGGGATTAGCCAGTTGTGGAACTTAACTCTGGCCCCTCCTTCAAAATGGCCGACAGGAAGGAAGCTGCCTTAGACAGGGTCACAGCCCCTCCCATTTTCTGAAGGGGACCTTGAGTTGAATGTTTTTCATTCTCATTAAATCCCAAGACGCGGAGACAGAGGAATCAGTGTGACATTGCTTTGTCTTTTCTACTGTGAGTGACTGAAGAGATTCCCAGTGAAGTCCAGTTGTATTTTTTGTGCATTTTTCATTTACAGGAACTTTTTAATTTCTAAAAACTAATTTTGAGATGTGAAGTCTTTGACCAGTCCAACGTATTGTAAGGACATATTGTATTTCATCATGAGCAGTAGCATGACTAACTTGAATTATACCTGTGTGCTTCAGCCATATCTCAGATCTCCTGTGCTCTCATGGCAGATACAAGAGGTTTTTAGTGAACCTGTTAATTAGAGTCATATACACAAGGCGCCCATACCTGAAGTGACTCCGGTCCCAAGACCTTCACCCTTGGTGGACTGAGACCAGCTGGCCGAGAGGGTCTGGTGGTGATACTGACCCAGGGTCCTGCAAGTAGGCAACAATATGTGGTTAAAGATCCTACTGTGACAACACAAAGGGAGGAGGCATTCATCTTTAAGTTTGACACAAATTGGTGAAGTCTGTAAAAAGCTTGCATTAGACACTGTAAAATGCAACATACACACATGTTGGCCAAATTGAATTTAATATAATATAGGACCATCATTATGGCCTTACCTGTGGTGTTGCCAGCCTGATTATGGAGCACAAGTCGATACTGGTAGCTAGTCCAGGGACTGAGAGCTGACGAGGAGTCCAGGAAGGAAAGAGGCGGAGGGTCCGGTGGGAGATGGCCCACTGTGGAGACTTGTTTTGTCCCAGCAACTCTGCGCTCAATTAGCCATCTACACCCAACACAAGATACGAACGTAAATTAACTACAAATATGAGTGTCACAGAAGAATTAAAGTGTATGTACGTGATCATCTCTCACCGCTCCAGTGGTCCATTGTTCCACTCCGGTGCACCCCAGGACAAGAGAACAGAGGTGGGGGTGTCAGAGTAAAGGTGAGGTGCAGGAACCCCTTCAGGGGGAGCTGGGAGGGTACGGAAGCTGGGAGACATCCCAGACACTGAACAGCCCACACGGGTGCATGCCTCCACCTAGATGTTGGAAAACATTTTAATCAAATCACAATGGGATATGAGTGTCTATCAGATTTCTGCAGTCAGTAAATCATCAATAAAAAGTGATAAGAACAGTTTGACATTTTGAAATCTGGTCTCATCTGTGACTGGAAACACATACTGTATTCTATTCATCATTAAACATGATCAGCATAGAGGCAATGAGAACCAAGTGGGAAGACTGATCTGAAATGTGTTCTTTCCTGTGTTTATGACTTCAGAAAATGTTTTGCCAGGATAATCTTTCTAAGTTATATAAGCTTTAAGTTTGTTTATTTATATTTGTGAAACAGGTGCTAGGGGAAAGTTTTTCTTGGCAATTTTTTTCTTGGTATCATACTACCACCTGTTTCACATTTGAAAAAAAAATTGTAACTTAAAAGGATTATCCTGGCATCACCTTTCTTTCATCTTAAGTCAAGAAAGAAAACTATTAGATCTGACTTTGAAACTGTGTTTTTCCCACTTGCCTCTCAGGGATTCTGTTTGATCAAGGAGTGATAGAGAACAAAATCTGTTTAAATATGACACTGTAATTGTATGTATGTGTTTCTTAAATTGCAGAACATAATGTTGCTCTCAATGGTAAAGCGTTGTATTCTACCATTATATCTTTCTTATATCATATTGTACCTGGAGGCTGTAGGTCTGGTATGGCAGCAGGTCGAGGAAAGTGTAGCTCGTGGTGTTTCCTGGAACAGTGACTGAGACAGGGGATGAGCTTGAATCTGAAGCTGCACTAAAGAACCCAGAGACGGGGCCTAGGAAGGAGTCTTGTTCAGTATTAGAGCTAGTTGCATTATACGGGTATGACAGAAAAAGACCGGGCAATGAGATGGAACTGGGGCCTAGGCTTGTATTTCTTCCACGAGTGAACTGGTTGTCATCCGTGGTACCAGGCCTCACGCTGGAGAAATGGTGAGGGAGGGTGTTTGGTTTAGTGCCTTGGATTGTGCTTGAGCTGTCATTACTGCCTGTCTTGACAGCAGACATAGAGATGTAGCTGGAGCCTGTGGTGGTAAGATGGGATGTCGGTCTCAGGTTATGACCTGAGTTGAGATATGCACCCTCAGTCTTAGGAAGTGGGTTTAGATTATGACCTAAGCTGTAGTTGAGGGTGCTGCACGCTGAACTGAGACAAAGATAGAGGGTATAATTGGTGATAACACCATTTGGTTCGGAGGGAGGATCCCAGGTTATTGTTACACTTCGAGGATGGAGCCTTGATACAGCTGGAGTGTCCACTGGTCCTGGGCCTGCGGGTAAATAGAAATAAATAAATAAAAGGACGAGGATATACAATATACTGTGTGTGATCATAAAAAAGAGTGAGAGAAAACAGGGGAGGGGGTTTGTTCTGAATAATTATTTGACAAGTGACATCAAGAATGACATCAGAAGGACAAAAAGTGATTTTGCCATCTCTTTTCAAGGGATTAACATGGAAACTTCTCTCTCTGTTTCTCCCCCAGAGCAATCCAAGATTGTATTTATGGATTTATGCAGTACTTGTAACTGTTTGACCGTGAGTCTGTGCATCTTTCAGCAGGCAGTTAAAGCCCCACTCCAGTCATTGTTTCCTTTTGTGTCGTACGGTTAACGTTCTTTCTAAAACGAAGAATGGGCATGTGGTTAATAGTAGTAGTCGTAAAACTACTGCTGTTTTAGGAAGATCAACATTCTATCATGGATAGCAATAGAATTGATATTAGCATGGATAGTGTTCGTGGTCACTTTAATATAAGATCTTCTTGGTATTGAGTAGCTGCAGAGTTTATTCATGGGCAAACTGTAACCTGTACTGTAACTTCACTGCTAAACTTTCCCTCTGCTCCGATCGCTAACACCTGTCTGCTCCGAGAGCAGTCACCATCACTCTCTCTCTCTCTCTCTCTCTCGCTCAACCACACATCCACTATGCACTAATCCTTTAAGGAGCCACTTGAGCAAGTGGCTCGCATTTTGTCAGGAAGAAATCAGAATTTTTTCTAAAGGAAGAAATCACAAAAATGTGAAAATAAAAATGCCAAAATAAATACAATGTGGGGCGTTAATAAGGTTTTGTGTGAGCCAGGCTGGACTGCTGGGAACATAACTCAACTTCACACTGGCTTTGCTGTACACAAGCACAAATACATGACATGTACAAACCATTCAAATGTCCCATTAGTTAGCCATTCCAAAAAAAAAATTGGGGTTTAATATATACATATATATGTATATATATGTTTGGCATATGTTTGATTAAAATAAGTTGATACTAAAAACTTGCAGGGAAACTTATATTTACTAAGCTTCAGGTCAGGATACCAAATTAATTGCAAATTCACCACAACACATCGTTTTGTAGAACGACAGCTGTGGTCTCAGAGAGCTCGTAGATTTCTCATTTAGGTCTACTGTGTATTCATGTTCACTGCCATTCCCAATACCTGAGAGTGCCTTAAATTCTTAAGTACAGGAGGCAAAATTATCCTCACAAGTATTAGAAGTATGCAGACAGAGATGCACATTTGAAGGCCACTGGCACACACACACACACACACACACACACACACACACACACACACACACACACACACACACACACACACACACACACACAGTCGCATGATTTGCACATGTCCATGCACGGATAAGAACCTGCACAAGACTAGTCAGAGGGATATTTCACTCCACGGTAGCTCATTTGAAGGTAATGCCCCCTCCCCCCTCCTCCCCCGGCATTTACATCCCACTGTACTGCTCTATAATGGACACACACAGATGCATGTCCATATACATAGACACACACTCTTCCTAACACACACACACACTCACAAGCCCACACCCACAGTGATGCAGTATAGCAGTAATGGTGCTGTGTGAAGGGCAAGCAGATCAAGGTGACTGAGCGGACTGAGGGAGCGTGCTGCGTCGCTAAGTGCTACCGCTAACCGCTAACGGCTTTCCCAGATGGCGGTGTGTGTGTGTGTATGTGTGTGTAAGGGAGAGACAGAGAGAGAGAGAGAGAGGGAGAGAGAGAGGGAGAGGGTGAAAGAAGATGAGCGGTTGAAAAGATGCGTGCGTGACTGTATAAGAGATAAAGTGTGTAAGCATGTGTATGTGTATGTCAGCATGCGTGCACATAAGACAGCGGTTGTGTGAGGATGTGTGTATCTTGCAGACTATCTACTAACTGATCAGCCTTACTTCACACAGACTGAGATGTGAACTGACATTCAGTGTTTGGCTCAGGGTACCCCAGTTCTCCTAAAAGTTTAAAATATCTCTTAGAACAATGCTTAACACAATTCAAATCTGTTGCCTCATACTTAATTTGGATTTTACGCTTTTCAACATTCCTCCGATGTCTCTAACAGCCTGATTTAGCTGCAATATTCAACATGCAGCCAGAAATACTCTATCAATAAATCCCTATCTTCTGAAACAAATTTACACCAGCTGTAACTAATCCATATTGTTTTTGGACAAGAAAACACGAAGATGGCAGGCTAACACTTTTTAAGAGTTCAAATTTTTTGGAAAGTTTTATAAAAGCATCTATGCATTATTCTCTGAGCTACTGTTTTTATTTACTGATAAATTAGGCACCATAAAAACACTGGCATGGAGTTTGATCACGTCTTCACAAACATGCACAGAACCATACACACACAAATATGATGTATCATCACACACACACACAGATGCACATCACAGGTAAAGCTAAAAAGATACACCAAGATAGTAGCCATCCATTCAGTCACAGTCACACAGACACCCACACCCACACACACACACACACACACACTTTTTCCCCATCTCCCACACAAATAAACAACAGTATAAAAGCGATGATGTAAAGCTTGGCTGATTTTACAGATCCCAAATGTTCCCGCTGACAACCCATCTCTCCTTCTGTCTGTCTGTCTCTTCCTTCTTTCCTCTCTCTGACCCCATCCTTCCTCCCCCCACCATCTCTCTCTCTCATTTCCCTCTGTCTCTGTACGTTACTCGCGCTTTGTGTCTCAGTCTCTCTGCCCCCTTTTTCGCTCCCTCTCTCTCTCTCTCTCTCTCTCTTCTTCGGTCTCCCTGCTAAATAAACAATGCAGAGAGTTGACCTTTTGGGTTAACAGGTTTTTATGCTAGCTCTACTCAGCACTCACACTGATTCAATTACCACCAAAGGTCCACTGAACCCCACGAATAACCAAAGAGCCCCTCTCCCCGTCTGACTATGTGCATATCTGCCGGCCTGTCTGCATGCCTCTCTCGTTCATTTGGGTTGGGACGTGTCTCAACCTGTTTGCCTAATTACACATTTTGCATCCCTCTGTCTATCTAACTATCTTCTTGTCTGCCTTATTGTTTGATCCACATGTTTCTCTGCTCCAACAAAAGACCTCTGAGGGATGCACGGAGATGAAGACAGACAGATCGCAGATAGAAATTCCTCAATTGTAAATAATTTTACCACAAAACACATTCCAGTCACCTTGATCTAACCCTCCGTCAACCACCCCAAAATAACCCCCGTTGTCACCCCTATTCCTCCCTCATTCCCTCTCCTCCCCCCTCCCCCTCTCCCTCTAAGTGTTGAGTGTTATTTAGGCTTTACTGGCGCGTGTAAAATTCTGCAATTTGAAGGGCTGTTAAGTTTTTCAATTGAAATTTTCATTTAAGATGCAGGTGATGCTTTTTCCCTTTTTTTATTTTACTGACGCTTTACTGCTCTCTGGATAGGAGGGAACGAGTGTTGAGGGAACGCATAGCAACCCCTCTCCCTCTGGTTTCCTGACTCCTTATCTCTCTTTCCCCCCTGCTCTCCTTCTCCCTCAACTCCATCCCTCATCCTCCCTTTCCCAACTGCTCTTCTTCTCCCTCGTCTCCCTCTCACCCCTGTGTTTTCTCTCCCCCCTGCCTCTACCACCTCTTCCTTCCCTCCTTCTTTCCCCTCTCGCTCCATCCCTCCCTCCACACCTCCCACCCTTACTCCTCCTCTCTCCAGTAAAACACAGTAGCAGAAGGCTAAGACAGGAGTGCGGGGCCGCCAAGCCTTAAATCACATTTATAAGGATTTGGTTAGCATAGTAATAACACAATCAACTGACAAGGGCCGGGAGAAGGGGGAGGGAGGAAGGAGTGTATGTGTTTGTGCATGTGTGTATGCATGTGTACTGGTGGACACATACATGTTACGCCGCTTCTTGTGCATGTTTGTGTGTATGTGTGTGTTGGTAAGGGCCAGTGTAGATTTAAGTGTGTACATCTGTGTGTATCCATGTGAAGAGAAGAGGAAGGGTATTATTTTTAGCCTTGTGCAGGTTCCTGTGTGCGTGCATGTGTGTGTGTTTGTGGGCTTGTGTGTATGTGGGTGACTGGGCTTTTGAAGGTGATTCGAGGCTCCGAGGAGTCATAATGAGGACAAACGCTGAGCTTTACTGTAATCAAGATGCTTACGACACGGTGTCAAAACGTGACAAGCAATACGGTGAGAATTTACATTGTATTTCATATCTTTACCTTTTCCGCAGATTATTTAATGTCATTGCTGCTTTAAGAGACATCGAATAAGGCAGCGACAAAGAGGATGATGCACAACCAAGGTCATGAGCTTGATTTGTATCCATAACATCACGAGTATATGAGATGTACATTAGCCTTTAAGTAACTCCGGCCATCACGCTACCTCATGTGTCAATCATTCAAAAAATCCTTTCAGACACCGAGTATTTAGAGTGATTTAATTAATTCTTTGTAACCTTCTGATGTATCCATGTACTACAGAAAGGGAACAAAAAAGTTCCAAAGTAACATGTGGCTTTTAAAATATAATGTGAAAATATGTTGGTGTCTCAAATTATTCAAATCTACAAAAGAAATTTAAAAAAATACCCTCATTCAACGTATTACTGCTGAGAAATTAGAATTTTCATTCAGAGAATAGACATGTTTTCCCATTGGTTTCTGACAGTATATTTAAAGCAGCTACAAGGAACTTTCATTTTTTTGTTGGTTCTGGACAAAAGTGGTATGTTGCAATACAATACGTACATGAGATATGTATTTTTCGGGTGTATTATTATGGATGAAGACTATTTCTGAAACAGTGCTCATCTGGACACAGATTGTTTTCTTTCAAACCCTGTTTCCCAAAATACCTCTGTACATGTGGACTAGGCGAAAAATTACTATTATTACTATACTACTATAATGGTCTTGTTTGCTTATGTAGATCAAACATATGTGTCAATAACCAGTTAAAAACTCCTTGTAATGGGTTTTTAAATATAATAAATCAAAAAGCAACATCTTAATACAAATGAAGATTGTATAATAGTGTGCATCAAATATTCTAGTAGTCTTGATATGCAAAATAACAATGGGATTATGCTCATATTAATTCAACATGTCCTTGGGACAGTTAACTGAATAGAATACTGGGAAATAAGGTGGAGTGTTATTTTATTAATGCGTTCACTCATTCATTAAATAACATGAATTCTTTGTGTTCTGTCATTATCTCTAACCTCATTTCTGTCACATTTTTCTCCTCCACACTTCTTCTCTTTGACTTTCTGCATCAGGTTGAACACACACACACGCACGCACACACTAAGACTGCTTGGCTAAGATCATTTTGTCAAAATGGTGCTTTATTCATACTCTCTATAACACTCTATAACACACACATATACACACATATCATCTTTCTCTCTCTCTTGCTCTCTCTCTCTCTCTCACACTCACACACACACACACACACACACACACACACACACACACACACACACACACACACACACACACACACACACACAGGCTCTCTTAGATCACTTAGCTAGTGTGAACATGGGAGTAGACAGAGGAAAGGGAGCTGTCCAACATGGCTAGAGTTTATGTTCACAGGAGCCGTCTGTCTGTTCTGCAGCGGCAGGAATTCATAGGGACCAAATTACATTAAAAAGATGGATATAAAACTTTAATGGAATGATAAAAAGGAAAGGAGGAAGCTTGGGTCTCTCTCTTTCTCTGTTCTGTCATTAGCCCTCTCTTTTCTTCTCTTCCTCCTTCTTCTCTTCCCTCAATTCCTCATTTTACCTTTTTCTTTCTGCACCTTTTTCCTCCATTTCTTATCTTCATTTTTTTCCTCTATTCTCTTCTCTCCCTCTCTCTGTCACTCGTAAATACTTAAGGGGCTAGTCTGTCAAATAGAAAAGGTGAAACCCACTCTGAGCTCAAACACGAAAATAAAGATACAGAGTTGGACAAAAAGTCAGAAACGAAGAGGTATGACGAAAGGAGAAGGGGAAAACAGTATGAAAAATGGTTGAAGAAAGACAGAAGGAGCAATTAAAAAAGAGAAGAATTGGATCAAACTAATGAAAGGTCTATGTACTGTTTGTAAGCGTGAAAGCCAGATGTATGAAGCGAGCTCAAGTACGACAACAAAAATGACATCACTTACTATCAACGAAATCATACTGACTGAAATGTAAAAGTGCTCACTAAGGTTGTCATTTTTTGAAGTGTGTGGGAGAGGAGATTAGGGGAATGCAGCCTCCCCCGTCACTGCCAACATGACGAGAGGATGGGTTTATGGTGACAAATTACACATCAATGTTAGAAAAATCCAATCGTGCCGCACTTGGCTTTCTCCCATCATGTGTTTAAATCCCCTTCTTATTTAAAGCTTCCATACTTGTCAGGTATTCTATTATTATGTTAAAATATGCTTTAAAATGGTTACACATTTCAACAATAGTATGTACCGTATGTCTTTGCAAGGATGTAAGACTCAATTGTAAGGTGAGGTAACACACACAAAAAGACAAACAGACAAAATATAATTATTTTATATACAGGCTCATGACACAGGTCGATAAAAAGAAGCGGTTTGTTCACCTGTAGTCGTTCTGCCACAGTGTCGGCCTGTGTGTTTGTGCTTTCAGCGAAGACTCTGTCTGCATGAAACTTCACGACTGTGTGTTACTCCTTGTGAGCTCGCGGAGGTGGTGTGATTGATAAGGAGGACAAGCAGGTGTGTGTGTATGACACATGTTCTCAGTGTGTGTGTGTGCGTGTGTGCATGAGAGGCCGGAGAGAGGTGGAGAGAGGGAAGGAGAGGGATGGAGGTTTGAATGATGGGGCACAGTGTGACCGAACGGACACATCTATTACAGTACACACACACACACACACAAAACACTAGCGCCACACACAAACACACACACAGTACCTGGAAAAACTTGTGACAAAAGCTCACTCTGAGTCCGTCCATGTGTGTGTGTGTGTGCGCGCGAGTATGTGTTTTTGTGTGGCACTAGAGGGAATTGAAATCTGAATAGGATGAAAAGAGCATAGAGCCATAATTTAATGCATCCTAAATGCAATGGTGTGTGTCTGTATGTGTGTGCATGTGCATTAGTGTGTGTGTGTGTGTGACGGCACTTGTGTACACATACATGTGTACATACACATTTCTGTGTGCGTACATGCACATGTATCCAGTGTATGCAAATCTCAGCTGCTTAATGATAATGTATGTGATAATAGCGTGGTACTAATTAATTTATAACTTTGCACTGAGGAGGCTGTTCCAGTGGCTAATATGATTCTATTACAGCAATTAGCCCACAATGACACTGGCTAGGTCACTCACACACAGACACACACCTTACAGTATGCAAATCTCACTCTGTCAGTGTTTTCACTCTGTCTTGCTTGCATCTATTTTTCCATCACCTTATTTTACTATGTTCTGTCTCTTTCTCACATCGAAACTGAGCACCTCCACCAACAGCAACAAATTAATCCACCTTTATAACATAAAAACCTACGAGACTTTTAGAGAATTAAAGAAAACTGGGCAGGAGCTCTGTTTTCACACCGCAGGCCATATGTTTAATGTGTGAGGCCATTGTTTTAGATCATCACCGAAAAACAGGAGATCTGACCGACTCCTTGAGTTTAACTTTGACTCAGCAGCACTGACGGCCAACTGACGGCAGAGGCCAACTTACAACCAGCTGCTGCCAGCCACCTGCCAGCCAGTCACTCGCAAAACTCTGCCGGACTGCTGACACAAGCACCCAGGCAGCACAATTCAAGAGGAAAAAAACCCTGCCAACAGCCGCTGCCAACAGGTAGCCTATAGAACAGCAGTGTTTATCTGACCCAACAACAAGTTTCTTTATGATCATCAATGGAGTCATTCATTTCTTTTTATGGTTATTTATCAGTGACTTTTCTCTTTTGCTCTTTGCATTGTCAGTGTGTAAATGCATGCATCTGTGAGTAACAAGTATGTTAAATTTTATATGTGCACCAGTGTGTATTAATACTTGTACTTACTGTCCTCTGCGGTGAGCAGGGTTGCCCACGGGCCGACTGTCTGCCCATGTGTGTGTGAAACCACCACTCTGAACGCGTACTGTGTGTACGGCGACAGGCCCTCTACGTGGTAGGAGAAGGTGTCCGTCACGTTCTCCACAAGCCTAGGAGTTATCGGACACAAACATAAATACATTTACTGAAATAAATTTGGATCAAATTTTGAACACATTTGTCACCACTCGTCGCTCATTAGCAAAACTTACATTAACCGTTGCTATGGATGCCAATTGTCACCGGAACAAATTTAAATCAAAAGGCTAAGTTCACCCCAAAATTAATCTTTTGAAGCCCAAATCTTCATTGTAGCTGCAAAGCTCAATGCACCCTGTCTGAAGTGGGTGCAGGAGCTCAGCCACATGCTTAGGATGTAAATAATGGCTTCTTAAATCAATGTGGGATCTTGTGGCTTCAAGAGACTTGAATGACGTTAGTTTACCAATTCAGTTCATCCAATATGGCATTTTTTTTGGGTGAACTTAGAAGCCCATTAAATTCTTCCTTAGCCTAAAACTTGTCTTTTTTGTCCTGTTTTGCTCTTTAATGCCTGATCACAGATATTCAGCACTGGACAGCTCCCCAGAGTGTTTTCTGCAGTAGCAGTTCCTGTGGTCAGCTCATGTAATGTCTCCATGCTACATAGTGATGACCACAGTTAGAATCACATTTACTCGCCAGACATTTTAATTGCATGTTCTTGTTACACCACATTTAAAGACACATTAGACCTGTACTTTTTTGTTGATTACCTGAATATTCATTTTAAGCACATTTACCCCCTCAAGGTCAAATTGTGAAGAAATGTTGATCTGAGGTCGAAGAGGAAATTAAGGCCACACAGATCTAAACAACCCAAGTACATTTTGAGTCTTCAGTTGAAAAATGTTACCTGGTTGGAACTGTTACCTACTAAACATTGTGTGTGAATGTGGTTAGTCTATATTTCAGTTCTTGGAAAAGTCAAATGTGTCTCCTAAGATGTTAATCTCAATTCAAGGAAAGAATATGTTGTTACATTTAATATCAACTGCAATGTTAAGAAAGTGTCAAGAGAGTTTAATATGGTCACTAGACATGGACCTTCTTGGCAATATATGCAATATTTTCATAGGTTTTGATCATATCCCCATGTCATACATGATCCCATATCATACAATCATACAAAGGAATCTGGGACAAAGTAAAAGAATATTGTCATAAATGAGGGACCGTTGACCATTTAGCATCAGATGGATAGAAGGGATGAATGAATGAATAAATCAGGGAACAATGAGATTTCCATAGCAGAGGAGGAGGAGGGCATGGCTGTCTGATATATAATACATGTAGCTAGTCATTTATTTATTACCACAGAATGAGAGCCTCCTCTTCTTGGATTAAATTGCAATTTGTTGTCAGGAAGCATGTAATGAATACATATCAGATGCACACCCTCTCTCTCTTTTTATTCTATCACATTTTCTCTACCTCTCTCTCTCGCTCTGCACTGCTCTTTGATTTTTTTTTTTTTGTCTTTTTGACTCTACCCCCCGTCTCTCCAGCTCATTTCCTCTCTGTGTTTCTGATGGTCTGTCATATTGATGTGACATATTCAGCTGTGCTGTATAATGTAACCCCTTTATATGTATATGTGTATGCATATGTGTGTGTACACATTTTTTAGGTGCATATATATGTGACATGTATCTGAGAGCGGTGTGTGTTTCTGTCAATCTCTTATTGCTGTTTATCATCACACGTCTCTGTCATCCACACCACTTGTGCCGTTGGATGACTGTGTGCAAACTTGTCCACTAGTTTATCTACTGTGTCTGAACATTTCGAGTGCTCTCTCACCTTATCACTGGCCTCTGTGGGGATGTCCTCATTTGCAGGCTGTAACGGAGTGGGCCTGGCGCGTTGGAATGGGCAGGGGCGGACCAGGATACATTCAGACTGGCACTAGTTGCATGGACCAGCATCGGAGGTGACAACCCATCTGGGGCTGTGAAGAGAGGGAGAAGATGGTGAGAACAGGGATGGAATGAGAAGTAAAACAAACAAGAAGCCAAAAAAGAAACAAATAGATTAAAAAAGATATGTAATAAATGTCATTGATCAGCGGCATTCTAAAAGAATGACACCTGCCCTCCATCTAGGAATGGCTCTGCTTAGAGTACACAAAGGAGAGATGATTGAGGAAAGAGGAGACAGAGGTGAAGAGAGAGAAGGTAGAACAAAAGAGAGAAAAAACATAACAGCAAAAGAAAAATATTCCTTGTAAAGGAGGTCCAGTGTGCCACAAAGAGCTGCCAGATTTACTGATAGACAACCACTACAACATCTCTCTGTCTTTCACACCCACATGCATACACACAGCGTTATGACCCCCATCTCTCAACAGTGCCCCTCTCTCCCAGCTGAGCATGATAGCATAGTGCCAGTGTGTGGAAAATCAGTAAAAACATCTTGATTCGGTATGATAGCCGTGCTCTTAACGGACATGGAGAAGATGTGAGGAAAGACGGAGTAAGAGTGAGATAAGGACAACAAATAGAAGGAGAAAATGAGAGTGACTGTGGTGTTGACTATGTGAAATAAGAGCAGGCCCTTCGATGTATAAAGTGACCCTTCAATCAAACACACTGCTCTCTTTCCACTACAACACGACTGATTGCTGAAGACATCTTATCCTAAAGGCTGGCTGTTACACACACTGACACACACACACACACACACACACACACAGACACACAGACACACACACACATACACAGCATGTGGAAAAAGCTTCAAAATGCTCTTTCAAAACTGGTTCAGAATAATATTAGTGGTGGTTCTCATACATTAACCTTCAATCTAATCAACATTCGTTATGCTAGTACGTAAACATAAATTCACAGTTTAGAACATGTGTGCATTTTTGTTAAAGGTCGACCTGCTCCCTTTTTGAGGTTTGTCACCACCCTTGTGTCCAAACTGTCTCTCTTTCTTCCTCTCTCCGTTCTCTCTCTTTTTGCAAGAGAGAACAGATAAAGAGTTACTGACTGACTTATTTCTTATCAATCTGAACAAGTAGAAACCAAAAAACAAACGCAATGAGAAGATAAAAGAATAATAAAGGAATGTTAAAGCAAGGTTAAGCTTAAGTGTTGCCAACATTCAGTATTCACTGATATCAAGACCTTCGCGCTGTGAGGCGCCAGTGCTCACCACTGCTGCAAGCTTAATGAATGTTAATTTCTCTTTTAATTTTGTATAGATTAGGATGTTCCTTTTATATATATGTCTACAAGACAAAGGATGAAATACATTATTGAATCAAAAAGATGAATCCGTAACTTAATTGTAATTAATAAAATAATTTTGATGCCCACCCCTAGTTTCTACTTTTTAATAAAAAAGACCCTCATGTAGATCAGCAAACTGGTCATTCCCTCAGAGTGCGTGTGCACGCGCACACACGCAAAGCACATACATCACAAAGACACACACTGTTGGTGAGCCTGTGTCTCTTTCATGGTGTGTTAGCAGGTACAATATCAGAGGTGTCACTAATCGTTTTAAACTATGCACTTTTATGTTCACTTCTCTCTCTCTGCTCTCCTCCTCCTCGGCTCTTCTGTCTCTTGCTCCACGATCTCCTCTCTGTTCTTTCATAGAACAAGGACGCATCAAGACAGTTTGCCTTAAAGAAGTCTAAAGAGATGCCAGAGGCACAGAGGTAGAAAGAGAGATAGAAAGAGAGGAAACGTCTGGTATTTAAAATTTATACTTTCTTATGCCTTTGTTTTGAACTTGAACAGTAGAACTTTCCGAAGTCGATCTTTTGTTGTTCTCTGACTGAGACATGGGTGTGGTGTGTGCATGCGTAGGTTATTCAACAATTTTGTAAACATTAGCCAAAGTAGAAAAATGTGTGTCTTGTCTTTGTGTGTGTGTGTTGCTGCCTGGTTACCATTATCACCACACCGCTCTGATCAGCTTTGACATTTATCAGTATTCACAATCAGCCTCTATTCTACTGTTACAAACACACACACACACACACACACACACAACACACACAAACGCTGCGTAAATCAGAAATAGGTGTTCAGACCATTAACTAAAGTCAATGATATGTGTGTGTGTCCGTGTTTGTCACAGCTACTCACTGAATAATTGTTTTCTTTTTTTTTTTGCATAGCAAGCTATAAAAATGAGCCTTTCCAGTTCACAGGAGTAGCAATTAAAATCAGAGTAATGAAATAAAAATGTTACAGTGCTCCTTGGCCTTGTGTTTAAAGTGGGAAACAAAACTACAATTATCGTCACTTAAATCAGAACAGACACAATTTAGTGGAGGAAAGAACCAATAACCATACCATCATACTCAGTTTTTCTCGAAGGAAGTAAACTCCCATCACTGGCGATACAGCTCTAATGCTTTAGTCGTTCAGTGACACATCAACAAGAGTGTTTCTTTGCGAGTATTATCACAGAGGGCTGTATCCTGCCAGTTGTTTCCATGCTGTATTTCTTATCTGCTGGCTTTCTATCCAAATGTGGCACGAATTTTAACCGAATGTCAAGAAACTGTCAACACATTATGTGAATGAATGCTTGTTTTCAGCTACTACCGCTACACGATTGTTAGACGTTGGGTAATCAAGGTAAGCAGTAGGTGGCACCAATTCTCCAGTTGGAAAAAACATTTTACTCTTACAGAAGAGGAGAGGGTGCAAAAAAAAATGACGTGAATAAAAGGCATCAGACGAAACTCAAATGGTGAAAAACAAGGCTGAAAACATGATGGAAATGTTATGACACATCTGTTTGTTTCATGTATTAATGTGAGGAAGGTTACATGAGATCTCTGAGGAGAAATAAAGAGACTTTTTAAAACCGCGAAAGCAGCTTCTTCTTCTTCTTCTAATAACTCTTTTGGAAGAAGGAAAACCCACATCAAGCAAATAAAACACTTTATTGCAAAACTTTTTTTCCATTTTAGCTGTTTCCGTCAACCATTTCTAATGCAATACTTCAGAATTAATAATGTTTGTAATCCTTTTTCAACCCCAATTCACAGCTCAAAAACATACAAATTACAATAATGCTTTAGTACATAATCTATTCACATTCACCTTCCATATCTTTATTATAAGCTCTTTGTGATCTGGCATTCCATTGATCAACTAGCTTGAGAAAGATGTCTTGTCATACCGGCTGTACAATATATATTTGAATTTTTTCTAGGGGTGATTTTACCTGCTGGGGCCGTAGTAACATCCAGTGCCAAACTCTCAACGCAACCCTGTGTGTTACACGCTCTGATCCAGAATCTGTAGCTGGTGTAAGGCTGCAGGTCAGTCACAGACAACCAGCTGCCTGCTGCTGTACTTCCATCCAATACACCATCTCCATCTAAGAGAAAGAGAGACGCACAAAGACACATGTAAGGTCTTAGGCCAAGCTTTGTCTATGTACTGTATCTAGTGAGGAGGAAGATGGTAATGTCCTGCAAAGACTGCTTTTATGGCACATTTATTTATTGGAGTCATCAGTGCGATCGCAGAAAAGAGATTCATTTAAGATACGTAGAACAACTAAGGGAAAACAGAGGAGAATAAGTGAGAGTTCAAGACAGAAGAATACTGACAGAGATTAAATGAGAGTGATGAAAAAAGAGACGTCTCCACATTGAGGTTATGCAAGGATAGTCAAAGATAAAGGATCAGAACATTACACCATGTAAGCCTATCCAATATATTTAGATCCGCACACACACACACACACACACACACACACACACACACACATACACATACACACGCAAACGTATATCAGCTCTGTGTGAACTGATGAAGGCAATGTGTATCAAAGAAACAAGAGGTTGTGGGTAACTAGAGCGAAACACCATCTCTCTTTCTTCCACACCTCTTCTATCCTTCTCTCTACTCATTTTAATCTGTCTGTTCCTCTGTGAGCTGCAGATCAAAGTCCCTGACTCTCTCACTGTGTGTGTGTGTGTGTGTGTGTGTGTGTTAGACAGAGAGAGAGAGCACTTGGTGAATATGTGTTAGTTAAAGGATGTGTGTGTGTTCTGCTCCTGTTCTCATCTTGTTCAATTTTCTTCTTTGCCCTTTTCCTTTCCATGTCCAGTTCTCCTTTTCCATTTTGTTGATATCAACCGCTTTTTTGTTGTTCTTCATATTTTATTTGTTTTACCTGCAATCTTTTCTAATACATCGATGGAAACATGAGCTTCTCATCTCCCCCCTTTCTCTGTATATTCTTGTTTACCACTACGTGTCTTTGTTCTTGCTTCCATCTTGCTCTGTTTTGCTCTGGACTCCTATATGATCTCCTCTCTTTCCTCAATGGCTATATATAAAAAAAATCTTGGTTTGATTACTTCTTCTTACACCCTCCCATTTCATGCCTGACTTTCAGTTTAAGTTGGCATCGCTGGTGAGGAGTGAGTTTGTCTTGAGAGAGTGCAGCAGTGGTCGAGTGAGTACCGAGTGACGATGGTGAGAACAAATACACATAAAAACGTTATTTTTGTATCATGGTGGTTTTGTTCACTTCACAAATGCAAATGCCTACACCTCTGCACACCCCTACAGATTTTGTGCGAAAGCACCCAAAGTGCACACTTCATACTGTCCGCTGTTTGCCTTTCTGCTCTCCCTGCCTGACCTGAAGCTCTGTATGACAGGCCGAGAGCAGAGGAAAGGGATGGAGACAGCAATGAGACTTGGTCGCTACATTTTAAAAGAGTCCCGACCCCACACCTTGCGCCCTGATATTTGCTGCGGGCTACATGTCTAGAAACATCCCAAACACAGCAAAATAGTAAGAAAATAAGAAAATATAGGCAGAGTGAAGGGTCTCTGCAGATATAGACACTAACACAAGTGGGTCATAAGTGAAGACTGAAAAAAGCTGAATTTTCTTGGGCTGGACAATATAACCTCAAAACACCCTTTTGTGATGCTTTGACAGCAACTTCAGTCTGTTAAATTTACAACAAACTATAGTTTCTGCTACTGGTTTTTGATGGACTCGTAAAAGATAACACCCTTTCTTAGTGCTTTGACAGCACTGACCTAGCAGGAATGAGACCTATAGAGGAGCAGCCTCGACTTTCCGCTTCTAGTATTTTGTGGCCTTTTCCCCTTCAGAACAGCCTGACCTGAGAGCATGAGAGTCTAGCAACAAGCAAAATGTCAAGACACGCCTTTTTTTGCATAGTTTTTGAGGTTTGAGTAACGATCTGGTCGACAGCCATGTGTATAATGTACAGCCTCACAGAAAATGAAGCCAAGGTTTAGGTGGAAGGTGAGGCTGGATATGGTACTCTAAACATTTATTACTATGTAGATGTGCTGCTATGTGTGTATGTTCAGTTTTAATGATCAGTAATGGGAGAGAGAGAGACAAAGCAGGCTGTGTTACCTTTGCTTTTGTAGTACAGTGTGTAGCTGAGGTTCCCATTTGGTCTAGGTGGGGCTGTCCAGCGGGCTCTGAGTGATCGAGAGCTCTGATTGGTCAGTTCCAGCAGTATAGGGCCTTCTGGGGCCATCTCTAATGTACGTATCTCCACCTGATTTAAAGGAAATATTGAAAACACATAATCACACTTTTTGCACAGAAGAACGGACATATACCATGTGCGCATACAGTTCATTCACAGCATTTTACTCTTTTGCTGTAATTCTACTCACACTCATCCATCCAACTGCTATAATTTTGAAATATAAAAAACATATAATAAAAACTGTCCCCATTTGATAAGGGTCACAGATGTATTTCACTGACTGGATTAATTGAGGCGTTAAATATAATACATTTAACACCAGTTTTAGCTGAAAATGAAACCGCACTCCACATCTGGCCTCCAGTTTTCTACATGCTTTATTTTATCTTTTCTTTCTCTCTCTCCTGACACATACCCCTCAATCCACTCACTCGTCTCCTTCTGTCCACCATTACCCTGCTCTCTCCTTCTTCTGTCTCATTTCCTCCTGTCTCACTCTCCTGTTATTCTCTCCTCTGCTGCCCTTCACATCCTCACTTTCCACCTCATCTCTCACTTTGCTCTGACCATTTACTCCATCCTCATCATTTCACTCTTTTATCCCTAAACTCCCTCCTTTCTTCTCCTTTTTCCCATCCATCCTGTCACCTCCTCCTCTTCTGCTGTTCATCCTGTTCTTACCCCTCCCTTACCCACCTTCCTCTCCTCCTGTTCTGCTGCGTCAGCTGTTTCTCCTGGTGTTTGACTAAACATGGCGTCTGTATTGGAAAAATGCCCCAAAATATGGCCCGTCGTCAGAGACATCATTGAGCGTGGAGTGGCATTTCCTACCAAATGTCACTGTCGCCACGCCAACCCTCGTTATTGAGCCGAGAGAATCGATCACCTTTATGACGCCCGGTGACACAACGGCACACACAGACACACACATGCACACACAACCCACATAGACTTCGTAATTGTAGGTTTAAATCAGTTCTGTTGTTTTAGCTGTTTTGTTTGGCCAACTGATGTGAGATGTTTCAGACAATAGAGAATATAATTAAGCTTTTACACTTTTGCTGCTCTAAAAACGAAGTGTTGGGAAGGTCTAGATAAAACTGTGGTATATTGCAGAAGCAGTGTTTTAATGTTTTTCAGTAGCAGCAACTACAGTGTCTGTGGAATAAATACTGTGCAATAACAGCCAGAGGAGTAAGATCAGAAGTAAACAAAACACAGTTTTGGCAGAAATTTCAAGGACAAACATGTTTTAGTATTACCAACACTGCAACACCACTAAGGTCTTCTAAAGATCTCAAAAAGGATCCTTCAGTTTATTGTTTTACCTCATAAATGAATTAATGTGTTTACTAGTCAGTAATTCACTGACCATTGGTCCCTTGCCACAGCCCCGTGCTGTGCAGGCCTGCAGCCTGAGTATGTGTCGGCTCCATGGAGAGAGTCCCTCCACCACGAAGAACCTCTGGAGGGAACTGGTGTTTAAAATGAGAACTCCATCCAGCCACAGGCCATAGCTGGTTATAATGCCTGTGAAAAGAACACATTTGATTGTGACATGCATGAGATACAGAGGAAAAATAAGAAAGAAGTGAGCGTTACTGTACATGAGTATCTCAGCACTTAATTCACCTTGCATTTAAACATAACCAATAATTCCCCAGCCTGAACCACCCCCGTCCAGACACAACAAAAATTTCTCTATGTTTAGTTCTACAAAACAAGACATTTCCAGACAACTAAAGAATATTACACTTTTTAAATGCATTAACTGAAACAAATCTCTCTGTTTCCTGATATGAAAGGTTGTTTCCATTTTCGTTGACTTAAATTTTAGAATAATATTTTCTTCCTGATGCTCTTTAGACACTGCGTTGGTCACTGAAACATTGTGGGACTCTGTCCAGACTATGAGGAATAAAATCACAGAGTGAGCTTTGCTATGTTGGGATGCAGTCTGGGTCATTGGATTACAATGCAAATGAAAACTGACTTAGGGGCACCAGACCTGCCAGTCAGTGTGTCCTAGTGTGATCCAATGATGGAAACAGCACTGAAACGACAAATGTAACCATAGGCATTATGAGGATAAAGGCCCTCAGAAGGACAGCTGTACGAAAGCGAACACGCATACACACACAAATGTGGGTGCAAATAGGTGAGCGCACACACGCACATGCACACACGCACAATAATTACATTACATTACATCCACCTAATAAAAAAATGAAACAGTACGGTGCCAAATGTGCTTTTCCTTAATAAAAATGCATACAGGGGGCTCAAAAGATCAGTGCTAAGAAGTAAGAGTCTATTCTGCTTTAATCATGTGTGGGTTTTATTATTGCCCAATACAGATATACACACCTATCAGGGAAATGAAGACACAAAAACCCCACGGACGCCAACTACATCTGGGAAGCCCTTAATGTGGCCAATCACATGCGTGTGAGAGTATGTGTGTGTGTGTGTATATGAGTGCGGACATCTCCGTGTGCTTGTGTGTGTGAATAAGCCCGTATCAGTATAGGTTGTAATAAAGACAGGTTGGGAAATGAAGCAGCGAATGCATAACAGGCTTATTTCCCCTCTTTGTCTGCGTGTTGCCCCGACCTAATCCCCGAGAGGATTATCCCCCACAAATCCCTGTGGAATTGGGGAGAAGGGGAGGAGAGAGAGACACAGAATCTCACTCCTCTGGAAGCCATCACCATCATCATCGTCATTGTTGCAATCCATTTATGAAACAAAAAAGAGTAAATGAAAAAAAAAAATTATAAAAAAAAATAAGGCGCTGAGCTCGTCTCCCCTTTTAAGCAAAAAATTAAAGCTTTTTAAGCACGAGATAATCGGGTAATCATGATTAAGTGTCTCCTTGTTATAAATTTCTGTCATCAGATGAGAAAAGCTTTAAGTAATTTATCCAGGCTAATATGCACACACATCACAGGGTTTATGGTGCGAAATGCACTCATGTGGCATTAAGCGTAAAACACACACGATTCACATTACACACACACACGCGTTATAGAATTACACATACTTTAACGAGCATGGCAGTAACATGTGATAATATGTGGCAGTGCATTGTATGTTAGAGACTGTTAAACTGGGTGGGAAACCCTCTGATGGTTTTACTCACTCAATTCATTTGGTTTCATGAGATGTGCATTTGTTAAGAGAGTCCTTGATAATTCATGTTAGTGTTATAGATGTAAAAAAAATCATTTTCAGTACATCATATGATGAACTTTAGTGTGACACAACGACATCTGATTGCTTGATGTAGCGTACGTGCCAAGCAATGATTTCATATTATTGTGTTTCATTTCCTAAAATATTTTTTATTACCGACAGTGAAGTGATGACAGGAAATGAGGGAGACAGAGATGCAACAGTGGTCCACGGCTTGACTTGAACTGGAAACGTTGCAGTTCATGGTGGACTTTTAAACCCTGAGATATGGGGGTGCCCCGAGTTTCATTGGCTTTTGAAGTGTTATTTCTGCTTTGATTTAATATATATTTTGTCCTGCTCTGTGGTGTCATTTGTACTAAAATTATTGGTAAAGGTACGCAATTGCACACTGTTGACTGGGTTGGTGATATATATTTAAAAATAGGTAAAAAAAACAAACAGATGTGGATTCTGATGTGAGAGCATGACGTGGCCCAGAGCAAGCAGTTGCTTATTACCATCTGCAATATTTTGACGTTTTACAAATGTTAATGTAGTATCAGTATATCAGATAGAATTAGACTGATTGATGATGCATCGCTCCTTGCTCCTTCACATTGAAACACTATATTGTGTAGTTTAACACTGAAAATTTTTTAATTCAGGCAGTCTTATTCCAAAACTGTACTGTGCAGTTCTGTCGTCAACTTTGAATTTCTCTCCTCTAGGACATCTGCCCACAGAAAATAGTTATGCACAATTAACTTTTTTTGTTTTAATCTAGACAAGTTCCCAACCAGAAACTCGATTTTAAAAATTCCCATCGACAATACATGAAATACATCTTGGTCCAGCTCTGTGCAATGGATTTTAATTGGCTGTAAGTAAATTAGATGAAGGTAAGAACAGAGAGCAGTGAGAGGGAAAGGCAGTCACTGTGAGTCTATGTGCTTCCAGCCTGCAGTTCTCTGTTCAGTCAAAAGGGAGCACTTTTCATCCACTTAAAGGAGCTTGGTAAAGCACTGCCCTCTCGCTCCCGCTCTCCGTTAGTCTGTCTCAAATTGTAGGTTCTCTCCCCCGTCTTTGTCTCGTTCCCCTTTCTCCTTTTTCGTTTCCCTTCCTGTTTTCCTTCTCTTCAACTGTTTTATCTCCATCTTTTGTGCACTCATCTGAATTCCTTTGCACGATGCAAAATGTTCTCCTGTTTCATCGTTGTGTGCATGGGATACCTGTGCAACGGCCTTCGACTCTGAGATAAACCGACAACCTCTATTCAGTTCCACAGTTCAACTCGTGTCACATGCTGTTATCCTCATCATGTTTCTCATCTTCTACATGTTTTATCTCACTAGTTTCCAATAAAAACAATTATTTTAAAAAAAACACTGTCATATGGATCATCAAGAACTTGTGTTTGTTTGCATTAAGCTCAAATTTGACATAATTCAAAATGTCACTTTTGATAAATGTGTTGTTGTGTCATTAGGGTGTTTTGGGCTACGTATCTGTCTCTGTGTGTCTTCTCACCATTTGGAGTGTCAGGAGGTGTCCAGCTGACGTTGAGTGCATGTGGGGACAAAGGGGTGACCAGCGGTGCGGGAACACTCTCAGGGGTGCTCTCCTCAGTTTGCGCCTGGCTGGGAGGGCTTAAGGTACATCCACCTCCTGTGCAGGCCTTGCCATGAACACACACACGAACACACACACCAAGTCATTAATGTGTGGATGAATGTGAAGATGCACATTAAAGAAGATGAGAGAGAGTAAGGGACTCACAGCGAGTGTGATGGTGTAAGATGTTCCAGGGGTTAGGTTGCGGAGTGTGTGGTCTTCAAAAAGTTCTGTGCTGTTATAGGCTAACACGGGCTCCGCACCGTCATGTGACAGGAAGATGGAGTAGAACTCCAAAGCGCCATTGACCTGCGAGGGACGTGACCACCTGAAGAGGGAGAGAACATCAGAAGGCATTCACTATAATACTGCGCTCAAATTCAGATTTCAAGGACCAGAAAATGACTTGTTATATCGCATTTCCTAAGATTTTTTTTTAATCTTTTTTAGATTTCAGAGGAAAAAATTTTCCTTTTTACTCCAGTATATTTACTATAGAGCTGAAGTGTCTTTTAAAAAAAAAAAACACTCCTCTTCTCTGAGCTCTACTGTTTAAAAACTCTTAAAAGAGCCACACCACTACTCTGGTTGATGTATTTCTGTATTATGATGCACAATGCCAGCGTGAAGATAACTTATAATTGTGTATTTTCTTATCACAGCAATATAACAATAGACATGTACATATTATTTATTATATTTATTATAATTGGTAATTCAAAATAACTTTTTAAACACAGACAGCTACTGTTAAAAATAGTGTATATTAAGACACTACCGCGTCGGCTTCAATTTTATTGGTTACACAAATGAACTGACTGTTAGGCACTAGACTGTGGGCTTCCTTGGCGGTGCTTTTGTCCTGTTTGTGTTTGTGTGAGTGTGTCTATGCACATGTGTGCCTCCCTCATTGCGTTTCCATCTGACAGTGGATGGAAACACAATGCCGACAGCTGAGGTTTCTTACTCATGAAACACACACGTATACTGTACACGCAGTTTCCTTTGTAAGATAGAGGTGTCTCCTTTTCTATATTTAGAACAGGAAGGTCATCCCCAACAGAGAGAGAGAGAGAGAGGGAGAAGACAAGAGACAGTCTTTATAAATAGAAACATGTCGACTATCCATTAAAAAATGTGAAAGGGAGTGAAATATGGTTAGCTTCAGATAACTGTAAGAAAAATATTTTGGCTGCTTTATTAATTAAATTCTTTTAAAGTTTTTTAAGCATTTTTAAAAGGAGCTTAATATGATTTGTGTCTGTTGACTTTGTAGAAGAGATATTCAAGCTATGATAAAACATTTTTTTTATAAAAAAGTCATGATAAAATTGGGCTTGTCTACTTCAGTTCATCCCAACCTGGCAAAATACAGTGCTTTTAACAATGCTCCTTTAAAACAAGGATGCACCAGTGATTTTCATTTGTTTTTTTGTAAATTAGACCATGATAGATTCATTTTTTTAGACTAACACAGCAAGCAAATAATTCCTACATAAAGGAACATTTTTTTTATGAATAGTTCTGCAATTCTTACAAATCCCTGAGAGGAACACAACCCTCCTGGCATGGCAGCAGAGGGAGGCCATTTTAAAAAGTGATGGATTCCCTTCTTGGTTCCTCCCATTAAAAGCCAGTTTTTGAATGACTGATGAGTGTGTGTTAGCACACAATTAGCCACTGAGGCTAATCTATCACATTTATTATAAGATTTATATGCTGTCGATTGGCAGTGTGATGTATGTCCACTTTTGAAAAACTAAATCAAAGGGGAGTTGTAATAATCTGTATCATAATTCACTGCGGTAATGGTTTTAGAAAACCACTGGTTTTAAAAGTGTTTTTTATAAATTAGTGTGAAACAGACTTGTGCTTTCTCAGCACGATATCAAATAAATTGAAAACCACGCACCTAACATGCAGTAGGTTCAATTTCTGCGTCACAATCTATGTCAGTCTGTGTCTTGTAATTTCCCTCTTTCACATCTTTTCTGCTGTTTGCTACATTGCACACTCAAGAAAACGTCATTGGTGCGATCAAATAATAACTTAAAGTAATGAAGATGAAAAAGTAAACAAATAGGACTGTTTTAGTTGAGTTAGGTATGGCGCATATTACCTAAATCCTCATCATGTGTCCCATCAGGTTTTCTATGTTTTTGGTATCTGACAGTGTGGGTTTTTTGCAGCTTTGTCTTGCTTGTGTGTGTGTGAATGTGGGAGTGTGCAGCAGTGTAAGGTGAGGTCAGGGAATAAAACTGCTGATATTGTTTTGTTGGCATCTTGCAGCCTCCCTAAACCTTTCACACAGCCTCTCACCCTCATCCTCTCCCTTACACACACACACTTAAAAAAAATCCCCCTTCCTTCCTTTAAAACACACAAATTATCTTCCTCTCTTTGATCTTTCTCTTCACATTTTTTCACAGTTGTCTCTCTGTTTTTCTCAGCTTTTCTCACAGACACAATAGAGAGGTATTGACCAAGTATGATCTCTCAACCTCAGCCTATTACTAATGTGCTAACAAGGCAATACGCAGCCTTCCCACACCTGGTGAATAAATAGCTGAATAAGGCTCAGGGTATGATACATATCCCTGTTCTGCAGACAGCAGTATTCTTGTGGATGATGTATTACACCTAAGTGATTTGTTTTTCATGCCATCAGCTGTCAATAGACTACAGATAAAAACATTATGCTTGTTTAGTTTGTTTGGCATTACAGGCCTCATTCTTGAATGGAATAATATATTCTCTTTTGATTTGTAAGAGGAAAATTTGTCGTATGTGGTCAGGACTACTGATAAACTGATAATATAATAATAATAATCTCTTTGTGGCTCCACAGAAACACAGCTGCTTCTGGTTATATAGAAATTTTCTGAATCAGATATGTGGCATTGTTAACTAAACAAATTTAAGAGAAGGAAAAGTCTTCATGAATGAGACAATTCGATGCCTCAGTAAGCCACTCGTACAGTACATTCAGGCAGATATGGTCATGTCTATGTGTCAAAGCATTACCAAGATCATCAAATCTTAACCACACACACTCATCAATGTGTGCTTCCAGCTCCATCAACTCACTCACCCCTAATTTATTATTTAAGTGCGTGACGATATGCCTGTGTTTATGCGTGTGTTCGTATGAGTCCCACTGTAAGTGACGGTCGGGACACTAATGGCTTTCACGCGGATTGACTTACATACTCGCACAAGCACACAAACCAGGCACAAGCGCACATGAAGATGATGGAAAATTGCAGAGATCTATCATCCTCAGTCCCTTTCCCTCTAAAAGGTCAAAGGTCAAGTGCAGAAGAGTATTCTGCATGGTAAACACAACTGCAGAAGGTCACTGACTCTGCCTCGCCCTCCTTCTTTCTCTTTTCTTTTCATTTTCTACAGATGCTACATAAAAAAGACAAATGAAAAGCTAGGATATACCTCGAAGTACTGTTATTCTCACACTGTCCTTTCAGGTGATTGTCAAACAGTGAACACTCATTTACCCTCATTTTTGTGAGTAAATGCTTTTCTAGAAACAAACACTGATACACACAAACACGTAAAATTCCACAAAAATCAATCAATTGAATGGCATTAGTAAACTTTCTCTAATACAGGGCCATCAGGTGTGTCATCCAGCTTTATGAGCCCTGCTGTGTGTGTGTGTGCGTGTGTGTGTGTGTGTGTATGTGCACACTTACTCCACCAGAACAGTCCGCGAGTCAAGCAGAGTGAGAGTCGGTGCTTGTAGAGGCCCAGGAGGAAGCTGAGAGGTCAGCATAGTAACTTGTGAACTGTTGGTGCAGCCCACTGAAGTGCATGCACTCAGTACAAGAACGTGAGTGGAATACACACCAAGACCTGGAACACACACACATACACGAACACAAACATACAGCAGGAGACAGAGAAATAAGTGTAAGCATAAACACAATGATGGTTTAATGCTCAATACACAGTCCACATAATGAAACAAAACCTTCAATTACATCATAAAGGTTTCTCCCACGACTCGTTATTGTGAGGGGACTTAACCCTCTTTAACCCCAGACCCCTGAAAAAATTCCTCTGTGCACCCCCTCTCTCCCTTCAGCTGTGTTATAATCGTTGTTTCTCTTTCAGTCTCTATCTTTGCCTCAAAACTATTCTCCATCTGTCTCACTGTTGCAATCTCGCCCTCTGTAACACGATCTATTCTTGCTCATACTGTATAATTACTACGTCCATAATCCCTCCAATCACTGTGAACATCAGACACTCGGCATTATTAACCCAGCATGGATGATATGTGCTCTCATGCATTCATTAACTTACAAAGACACACACACATACGGTGTTGGGCAGTGTGATGTTTTGCCAAGCGAGTGTGTGTGTGTGTGTGTGTGTGTGTGTGTAAAATCAAAATGAGTGATAATCTATTCTGCTCATATAAAATGCCATATAGGATGAGTCTCCTGTGTATGTACATCACTGCATACTGTATGTGTGCACATGTTCCAATGACAGTGTGTCTTGTATGTGCATTTGTGTGTCTCACTGTGTGTGTGTGTGTGTGTGTGTGTATCTATTTGTGTCCCGGTGCAGCACTCTAGTCTCAGCGGTGTGACATGTGTTTCGTACCTTCTTTAAGTCTCTTCAGTGAAAGCTTTGAAAGCAAAGTGTGTGTGTATATGCATGTGCGCTAACGTTTAGCGTTCTTTGTTTCTCCGCTGCTTCATTTTCATGTGTGTGTGTGTGCGTGTGTATTTAGCGTTCTTTTTCAAAGTGCTATTCCCTTGGTAAGGACTGAGATGCTCTTTCCTCTTTCAAATGCTAATCCCCCACTCCATTTTGCTTTTCTTCACTCTTCCCCTTCTCTTTACACCGAGGCCCCATCGCTCCAGTCACAGCTATGCTGCAACACACACACACACACACACACAAACACACACATACACACTCTCCTCCTTACCAGTGATGTTGTGTTGTCTGTCTTTCCCCCTGTAGACCATTTGGTTGTTATGATAGAGGAGGTACTCTGTAATGCCTCCATTGGGCCTATCATTGGAACAAAAAAAAAGTTAAATGAGGATAATGTTACTATGTCATATTTAATATACACCATTTTGATGTTAAACTCTCAGTTGTGTTCACACGGAGCATCTGAATTCAAGGGGAAAAATCTGTACTCTAAATAAATGCAGATACGACTGTCTTTTTTACATAACATTATGTTTGTTTGGAGTATGATTCAGTTTACTAAAATACACATCTTCACATCACTGCTTTCTTTCATGTTCTCTTGAAGGACACAGGTCAGAAAAGACATGTATGGGCTTTAAGTGCACAGAATTAACTTATATTTGTAGGGAGTTGCAACTTGCACGTAAACAACATAACAATGCCCAACAAGAAAAGTGTTTTGGATATGAGAAGGGAGATGAGTAGGTGACACATGTGTGCATTGTGTTATTACTTTGCTGGAGGTTCCCAGGTAATGTAAAGAGCTGAGGGGGATGAGACTGCAGCTGGAGGAGAGACAACATCTGGAGCTGAAAAGGGGGAAAAATACAAATATTTGTTTTTAAGAAGTATATTACCACAAATATACTGTTTGGTAAAGGCAAATTAAAGCAAGTGATATATCAGTTTATCCTTATTTATCCAACTTTTTGTTTAATCTATCTCTAAATATATAGAATGATCTATATATTGAATCAGGAAAAAATCCATTACTAGAACTATGTGGTGGTGTGGCTCTGAATTATGTAATATAACTATATTGAAGGCATTAAACTAACAATGGGGTTAACAAAGTGAGTCACAATGTTATACATCTTATCATTCTCTAACATCAGATGTCACAGATTTAAAATGCTCTACATATTGAGAAACATTTCATGACACTAGATACAACATAGTTTAGATTCCTGTTCAAAACACTGCAGTGACCGGAGAGGAAAAAAAGACAATTTTCTGTTCCCTGACCCGTTGAAGAAGTTGAAAAAAATGTCCCTGTGCTCACGGAGAAGTGTGTAAAATGTGTCTATATGAGGTTTTGTGTGTTTGAAAAATAGACTTTGGCAAAACGGAGTTATAAATAAGTTCTGTCTCCAGTCTCTGTAACATGGTTCAGTGTCTTAACTCCGTGCTCAGTGAGAATCAATACAGTAATCTGTTTTTTTTCTTTTACTTCAGATTGATTTTTGCTGTCTCTGCACTGACCCCTGCCGTCACATTATCTCCCCAACAAGGCCAGTTAGTCCAACACAGATTAATGTAGCGACTAACATATGAAGAAAAATCTCTTTTTCTCCTTTGCTTTCCTCTTCCTCCTCTTATACATGTAATCTTACCTCCATGACCTCCCATATAAGAAAAATGTTGCTCTGTACTATCTGCCTTTCACTCAGTTTCAATGTGCTCCATTCTTTTAACATTTTGTGTCTTGCCCTATCCAGCCATCTTACTTCTCCTTCTCCCGTCCCGGCTGCTGTTTATTTCATGCGGACTTGTCTTCTCTTTTTTCTCTCGCCTTTCTTCTTCTCTCTTCTTGAGCACTAAAAGTCTCCATCACTGAGCAGACAGGATAAAGTGCCTGGGTGTGTTTAGAAGTGTGTCTGTGTGCGTCCAGATGCAGAAACAGTCATAAATCAAGGCTACTGGTGAGGGATAGAGAAATACAGGAGTCCCGTTCACGGCTGCACGGCTGCATGTATGTGTAAATATGTGTGTTTCTGCCTTACAGCCTTACCTTCCTCGGGGGTTCTGAGGCTCGATCTCATATCGTTATCATCACCATTGTCGTTATGAAGACTCTCAGTGCAGCCGACAGGACTACAGGCACTCACAGTGATAATGTATTGAGTGGATGGAGTGAGACCTGGTAGCACACCTGGAGGGGAGGAGGAGAGAGGGAGTGAAGCAGGGAGCACAGACAAAAGGACTTTTCTTAAAAAAGACTAACTTTGGAAGATACTCACTTAACTTTGCTTTCTCGGACTGTTGAAGCCTCATATTAGCTTCAGCTTGACCATATAAATCATTTTTGTAATGTTCATATAGGCTTACGAGCACTATTTTAAGATGAAGTTTAAAAAGTGTGAACCTATCCTTTAATGCCCCTTTTTGCCAACACTGCATCACGTGGCTAAATGCCTTTTACTGTCTCCTTCTAGTGCGAACCCGTTGTCACTGAAGTATGTATCAGCATTCTTCTGCAATTTAAATGCTTTACTTGTTCCTATGTGCCTCTGTTGCTAAGCAAACTTTCTGCGCTTGGCAAACAACGAGAGTCTGTTCTAATTGTAAAGCTTCAGTCGTCTCTCTCTGATGTTTTTTGTCCTAGCCGTCTCTGCCCTTTCCACTCCTCTCCGTATTTTCTAAGTCATTCTTTTACATCCCCTCACATCTCTTCCACCCCCTCCAACTCTCCTCACCCTCTGTGTCCAGTCACCCTGTACTTGTCTCTCTTTTTTTCTCTCTCTCTCTCTTTCTTCCTGTCTCCCTCTCTCTCTCTTTTACCCATGTCTTTTAATTCAATTAGGGGCCAGGGCCCCACTCCGCTGCCATTACACCCTCATTTGCTTTCTGTGTTTTTTAGCCGTTGGTGTAATTCTGCAGTCAGGTGTCGAGGCCATCATAAATTAACAAGAAGCCTTATCACGGTGGACTTAATGTCTGGCAAAGAGCGAGGGAGGGAATGGGCAGCGGCGAGAGAGACGGCGAGAGAGACAACGAGAAAGACGGAGACAGAGAGCTCATCTTCATATTTGCCTGGAGACATGGCAGAGTGGATGAGAGGAGGGACGAATCGCAGCAGCGGACGCGGACATCATCATCATCATAAAAGACGAAGCGAGGGAAGATCGGAAAGTGAGCAACAGAAAGAGAGAGAGAAGAAAGGAGCTATGCCAGGGTATGACATCATTGGGGTAGTCCTGAGTGTCTTGTTCCAAATGGAGACAGTCTCCTGAAGCTGGGGACTTGCCAAGGAGACATTAACAGGCTTGCCTGGGACAGTGTGTGTGTATGTGTGTTTGTATGAGAGACGGAAGTAAAGAGAGTGAAAAAGGCAGTGTGAATGTGTTTTCACCAAGGGCCAAAATGTCCTTACAGGTCTCACGAGACAGTGGCCAGGAACCAGCTATAGTAAGTTAAACAGTGCTACAAATGAAGTTCAATTTATTATAAATCATCAGTATTTCGCATGATGCTACCTGTGGTGTTTGTCTGGATCCTACTGAACAAAATCTATCTCAGTCGGAGGTATATGTCCAATTCATGTCCTATCAAACCTTTACCTGTGAAATTTCCATTAGCAAGGTACACGGCTTTGACAGGTGGTACATCTGGCTGGTCTCTATTGTAGGCCATCAGCTCATATCTGTCAATCAGGCCTCTGATGTCGCCGGTGGGCGGCAACCAGCTCACCTTGGCACTGAAGCCATCCAAGCTCTGTACTGAGGTGGGAGGTGGTACAGACCTCGGTACTGGAGAGAGACAAGGAGGCAAAATGAGTGAAAAATGAGGAGAAAAATACTGTGGATCAATTAGAAATTACCAAGAGATTACATCAGGAAAGACAAAAAAAATAAATAAATAAAAGGAAAGTATAAAGGAAAAAAAGGAAAACAACAGTTCAGGAGCACATGAGGTTAAAGAAAAAGCATCCCCCATCTCTCTGTGTTTTAATAGGCCCAGTAAATCATACCTCACCATTAGCATAAATAGTATTTATGAGAGTAGTAACTTTTTCAGCACTGATTTAATACAGCCAGCCATTCATTCTGGGCTATATTTCACAGCAATCAGCCTCCCTCCTTCTCCATAGCACTCCCCTTCTTTCTCTCTTCGACACCCTCAGTAGATCAGGATGGTCCGGCTCCTTTTTCCACCCTCCCTCCCTTCCTCTCTGTCTATCTTACTGCCTCGCAAACACCTTCATTTTCTCTCTCCATCCATACTTCTATCCATCTTTGCATCTGTCCCCTCCCTCACTTATCCTGGACTTGGCCCAAGAGGAGACTGGCTGTCAGTGCAAACTCTTCCTTTTTTCTCTCTCCACTTCAGCTTTTTAAGCTTTATCTTATTATTTTCTCTCTCTTTTCATTACCCACTTACATTGCATCTTTCCACATGTCCAACCAAACCTTCTCTTCTTGCTGTCCATCCTCCTCTTTCCTCCTTTTCTTTGGCCCTTTCTACCTCCTCCCTCCTCTCTTCACATTCCTTGTTCTCCATCCACCTCGTTTCCCCCTCAGTTCTTAATGTTTTTAGCACTTCCTCTCTCTCTTTCATTCCTCTCTCTGGTCATAGCATGGTATACTGAGACCTGCCAGTGTATCGTTCACTACTAACGAGCAGCTTTATATTACACAAGGGACCACACAGGCCATTCTAGGTTAACAGCCTTTTACTGGGATGCCCTTTATAGAGGCCTTATCAATCTCTCATACCGTCAGGCACATGTAATATCACTGCCGTTGGGTAAGTCTCACATAATGTACAACATAGTCATGGTTTTACATCCAAAATCTCTTAAGGACAAAGAGAACACTAAAGAATAAAGTCAACTGGAGGGAGTATCTACTCCTGGTCCAACACGCCAAAATGCACCAGAGTAAGAAATGTTTCAGTTTCAGCCCATCAGGGAAAATTCAAACATTTAGTTAGTAACTTTAAAAAAAAAATGCACCATCAAAGACAGACACAGCGATCAAACACACACTCCCTCTCGCACACACAATACTTAAAGGCCTCTTAACATTATTGTACTATTAGAGTGTATTAGACAGAAAGGAACACGGATACTGTAGTATATACTGTGTACAACGTGTACTGTGCTTGTGTACTCCAATGCACTTGCACAATTGGGGAGTGTGTTTGTATGTATGACTGGAAACCTATTTGTCTTACAATACAAAGAAACACACAACAACTACTGTCGGAGAGATGAGAGACATTTTACCTTTGCTCCGGCTGCGTCCCCTCTGCCAAGGTCCTGTTGCCCAACCTCCTGCAGCCAAGGCCACAAACCTGTACAAGTACTCTTGAAAGGTGTGTGTTTGTGTTTTTGCACAGAGGAGGAGGGATTGTGGGATGCACATGGGACAGGGGAGATACAGATTTCTTACATGAGAAGAAAATGTATTTGAAAAATATCTACAAAAAGATACATCACATCTTGTCTGTATCACCTAAAATCAATACAGATGGTCAAATTTACAACAGATAAATTTAGACACACACATTATCGTATTAAAAAACACCTGTCCACAAGACTCTCTGTTTTCCCACAGTGTTGCTCTTATTATTGAAATAAGCCAAGGTGTACCCATACAACTGACATGACATCTACTTAGTCCAACTCTTCTTCATCTACAACCACACCCAGTTGCTCCTCTTGCAACTGTTAGTATACATATAGTTTGTGTTACCTGTAAAACTGTAAATCTAAATTTCTTGAATGTTAGCTTGTATGCACCCTTTGTTAGTCAATGTTGGAGCATAGTCACATCCCCAGTATAAGCTTGTATCAGAGCACTCTAATGTACACTTTATCTACTGTGTAAGAGTACAAACTCGTCTGCAAAGAAAAAAAAGAATCCCTGGACTTCAGCGCACTGTGATGAAAACGTCATTGAATTGTTCTTATGTTGCAACCTAGATATTTTGGATATGAGATGGTGAACAAGGAACATCCCGACAGAATTCTCCCCACTGTTAAATACTATTCCTTTATAACTGTTATTTGTAATTGCACTTTAGTAATAAGCTTGATTGCTGATTGCAAATTGACTTGGGTGCTCCTTTGATTGAATGCCGTTTCTTTAATTGTCTGTTGCGACAAAGACAGGAGTATCAATGCCACGCTCTTTGTTACTGTTCGTCTGTCACATATTTTGTTTTTAAAAAGTCTTAGCTCTGTGTTAGTGTAGTTATGTATATGATTGTGCATGGTTACCAGTGAAAGGCTGTAGACTATAGTCTGTGGCTCGTGTCCTTCTCCCACTATACACCAACACTGAATCGTTTCCTCTGCAGTTGTACCGACTTTCACTGGTGGGACAGCCGTCTAAGTAGACTCTAACAGAACGGCGGGAGGCAACAAAGAGATTAACACTTTGACTGAGAGGCAGGTTTGTTTCATCACTTCGTATGGTGAGACCCCTTATGCAACCTCCTAGGCCTGTGAAAGAGGAGAGGAGAGGAGAAGAGAGGGAGAGTAGAAGAAGGAGAGGAAAAGCAAAAAGGGAAGGGGAGAAAAAAAAGAAAGCGGAGGAGAATGTGAGAAGAGTACATGTTTGTTTGTCTCCATTTTACATTTTAAATAGTTAAGTTAGTAAGCACCATAGTCTCTAACTCTGATATTTACGTGGTTTACACTCATACTCTACAAAGTATTTCCCTTAACTCCAGAGGATAATGGGGCCACCACCAATATATTTAAAATTTAGTTGAATTTGTCAAATACCAGGATAATAACTTTGACTCCTGGTTGGTTCATTTAATGCTTTCCAGAGAGAGCCGGATGCTTTGTTTCAAAAACCATCTGGAAAGGAGCCACTAGAAATTGTTTGGAAAAGGACAGGCACTTAAAATAATAATTGGCAGGTGATGGGACAAACCAGCTGCCTATCAGCATCTGCACAAATCACAACCGACTGACACAAGTCTTCTAGGTCAAACACCTGGACTTCTGATTGTCTGAATGAACTTATACTATGTCTGTATATACAGTATATCTCACCGTGTTTGTGACTTCGGCTGTCCAGAGCAGGATGTGTGAGCTCCGTGGGCACGCCCCCCAAGAATAACGGAGAATCGACTCTTAACCTCACTGCTCCTCCCCTCGTCTCCTCTGCCCAGTCATTGACTGCAGCAGAGATCAGCGAGCCACGTTTTGCCAATGAAAGCGGTTTCCAGTCTCCATCGCAGTAGCTAAGCCCCACCCACATGCTGAGTTCAGTCACATGACCTTCAGAGGCAAGAATGAAGGACAGGAGACCGCCTTCCAGTTCCACCTAAAAATACACGCCAGTAAACAAAATGTCACAAGTTAGGGCTTTGTCATGTATTTCTTGTGTTTTAGTTGAGTATTCACAGCATTTAAACGATAATTTATGGTGAGTTTGTGCGCCGTACCAGCATGTAGTCGTCAGTTTGTGTATTGTATGTGAAGAGCAGTAGTGCATTAAGCTGGTCTGTTCGGAAATCCATAGAAATTTCAAAGTCCTGTCCACCACTGAATACTTCTCTGTCCATCTCCAAGTGACCTAAAACAAGGAAAAAGTGACAACATAACATTTTATAAGTGCTACAGAATGGAAGCAACTTCTTTCACTCCATTGGGAATATGTAAAGATGGTTTGTACCCTTTATTTTGCAAATATAAAGTTTGAGTCATGATTAAAATGTGTGCCATTAAGTTTCAAACATTTTATCATAAATGCTGTAAGTGATAAATAGAGTATTGGATGAGTAGGCCCTTTACAAAGGAATAATGGAGGAAATGTACACTGATGAACCTGATCTTTCACACAGAGGCCAATTAACTTATCATCATCATATTTATCAACATGAAACAACAACCTCATTATCACCAACACCAGCAGCAAGCAGCTTATTAAGATATAGTGCTGCCAGTGTATTACGGATGCTAAACATTCACTTAAAGTTGTGTCTGAAAACAGCTTGCTCATGAAAAAAGATGTTCTCTGGGTTCTCTTATATGGGTATTAATCTTTGTAGCATGTATTAATGTCAGTGAGCATGAGAAAATCATCATAGCCTTTTATATTATACACAACAATGGATAAGATCCTACCATGACCCAGAAAATGGGCTCCATCCTCAGTCTGAACAGGGCATCCCTCCCAGCTTTCATAAACTGCCACCTTCTTTGTGGCTGTTGTCCAGTCCAGAGATTTCCATTCCTCTGAGGGGCCGTCAGTCATCTTAAATCCAACGTCTCTGAGGCAACCAGAGAAACCCTGTTGCACTAATTGGGCCTCACCTGGTGAGACACACAAGGATATGTTCAATTACTCAAAAGGGTTTTCACTAAATGCTTCAGAACTGCCTAAAAACACTTAGTTAAAGTTGGAGTTCAAGTTGTCTGTGGCAATTCCCATTTGGTGCTAATTATAAGAATGACTAGACGCTACCAACAACTAGCTGCCTTAAGAGAATTCTAGCAAAATATAATTTCCTCCATTGAGAATAAATAAAGGTTAAAAGAGTGAATCCAAATTCAGATGTCCACAATGCGTCAAATCTATTCAAATGTTAAAAATGATTAATGAGTACACATTTTTCAAATTAAAAGGGGTGATAACGGACTCACCTGAATCCTCTCTTAGCAAGGTAAAGTCTTCAGGCAGCCCTCCAATGAACACCCCTGTGTTCTCACCTATAATGGTGCTGCCACTGGAAGCTGATGCACTTCCTGGTGATGGTGGGGCAAAAAAAAAGTGTGGAATTATATATTGGTAAGAGTAAATTTGAAACAAGAGCATTCAGGGAAACAAAAAGGGACGGATTTGAATAAATGGAAGGAAGATATAAGATGGAGCAGGTAAACAGTGAGTAAAAGCAACCAAAGGGAGAGTGAGAAAGTAAAAGAGTTAGACTAAGTAAGCAAAGGGTTATTAGTTATTATTAGAAAATGAATAACATATTTGTTAACAACTGAGGAACACGTGTGTTTCTGTGTGTGAAGCAGTATTTTTCTCATCAGACACAGAGTGGCTGGGATTAACCTGACTAATACCTCCATACAGAGCTCGGGGATTTACATACATAGAAGCACACATACACGCACATACAGTACTTGTAAGTCTCCCACTGCATGTGCGCATCCTCGCATATATCAACGAGCATAAATACACTCGCATTTAACACACACACCCACAGTTGAGCAGATGCACATAGTGGTCAGTATGAATATGAGAAGAGTTACCTCTGTATTGATTGTTCACAACGATTGTTCCCACGGCCCCTCGCCTTGTAGCTATGATGCTGTGCCATTGTCCATCATTGTAGCGGCGCCCTCCATCACCCTGCACACTCACAGCCACCGCTGAGCCCTACACATACAAACATACATATAATACAGGCAAGAATGAAAACAAATATACATTAAAGGCGTTTTTAGGCTTCAAGTTGACTCATCCTTGTTTTCTAACTCTGACCATAGGTCTCACAACTACGTTTCATCCAGTAATCGCTTAGGTAAATCTATGACCTCTGGCTCAAAAGAGACCACTTTTCAAATCAAAGCGCAATCAAACATGCTCACTTTGTTACATTTTAAATTATCGCTTCTTTATCCCTCTGTTGTGCGAACAAGGTTAGACATTAAGGATCGATGACACACATCGCACACACACCACCCCCTCAAGAGGACACGAACATGCACATATAATCATCAAAGTGTTGTTACAGGGCTTTTTGCTACCTATTAAGTATGACATCATTGTTGTGATCAGCTTTTAGCAAGTAGGCAAAGAGTAATGTAGTAAAACAAGAGTAACGGGTACGTGCACACTCACACAAACAACATACAGTAGATCCACACACAGACACACACACAGTGATGAAGATTTAATGATGAGATCAATAAATGTATGAATGCCAGAGTATATCAGCCTCTGACATCTTTACTACCATCTCTAGACAGCTCTACTTAACAAGACAACATGGGAGGAGTCTCTCCAGCGCTCTCTCTCTTTCTCTCTTCCTCTCTCCTTCCCTCTCTCTTTTGCACACACACACAAACACACCCGTTTGAATCCCTCACTTGAGAGATTCAGGCAGGGAAATCAACTAACACGCAACTCTCCCTGAAACTACAACTGAGGTGCTCTTTAGCAAGGCCTTTAGAACTGGTGGGCAGAAACCTGTGATAATTGTGTTGGTCCCTTAAGCCTGCAATGTTGTACAGCCCTTAACTGAGGTGTGTGTCCACTGTTGTGTGAGAATGCCCAATTTCTTGAATACACAGTATTAAGTTCTTTCTTCCTCCTAGATCAGTTTCCACCTCTGTGTCCTCATGTCTCACTGTCTCAACTGAAGCGTCTCACGCCTTTCACATGTCACAGTCTTTTCACTATAACATGTTGCAAACTCAATCCAGATCCTCAGCAGTGTGGATAAATGTTGGTTATAATGTTGAACATCTTCTGTCCACATCACAGTGGCATTTTCAACCCCCAGCTTTTCAAAAACTCTAATTTTAGATATGGCGTACCTCAGGGCTCTGTTCTTGGCCCTCACGTTTTCTCTATATATATTTCACCTCTTGGTCAAAATATACCCAGTCATGAAATCAATTTCTACTACTACGCTGACGATACTCAGTTGATGTGCCTGTGAATGCGGAGTTCCTGTCTGTCCCCACAGCTAAAAAAAGTCAGCTGGGAAATTGCCTTCCCCTGTTGTGCCCCCTTCCTCTGGAATAATCTTCCTGTTGATGTCAGTCCGACACTGTTGAGGCCTTTAAATCCAAACTTAAAACGTGTCCTATCCCCTTAACTTGTAGTCAGTTTCCTTTGAATATCTCAGGCCCTCTACCTGCTACCATTACATTTCCAGTGTGTATGTGTCAGTCTCAGGGCATCTATTAAGCCTAGTACTAATAGTTTTAAATTCCTGTCCTGCTGAGAAGATTAATGTGAACTATCTAAAAAAGCCACTGCATCTCTCTAACCCTGTTTGTTTGTGTCCAACAAGCAAAGCTTTGTGCCAGTAAATGCATTGAACACACAGTGACGGCTAACCAGCTAGTGCTAAAATCTGTAATGAGCTCTACACCTGTATCACAAGATCACAGCCTGTGACAGACACTGAAGTTACCTGTTGTTACATACACCTCTATAGACTGAGGCAACCAGTGATCTATGAAACACTACTCACCTGCATCAACAGAGTGTATGCTTTGTGTGTGTGTGTTTTAGCATGTGTGTTAAACAGTTTGTGACAGTAAGTTAACTTGAATGTTTTGGTCTCTATCTTCTACGTGAAAGGAAAGGAAACACTTTTTAGTGCTCATGTGCTTCAGTGTACTTTGTGTGTGTGTGTGTGTGTTTGTGTGTGTGTGTGTGGCAGCACATGAGCACATATTTATGAGCATATCACTTTCCTGTGTCATGCTAAATTACCCCCCCTGCACTAGTAATCCCATTAGGCTAGCTCAACAGGCTAATAGGGGGAAGTAATGGGCCCAGCTATATGTATCTAGGGGAACACTAATAAGCCGTGACACCACTCCCACTGTTAATTACCCCAAACTAGCCTAAACAAAGGAATCAACCCAGTTGGAGAAGACACACATACACTCCATCCAGCAGCACGCACAACCGCAGACACACACATTGACACGGCTCGTCAACATACACCATTTGCACACAGAGATACATCCCACAGTTATATTTTGATCAGGTCTTTTTGATAACAAGGATTGTACAGTGATAGTGATGAGGAACGAACATGTAAGTTTGTGGATGTGTGTTTGTGTGAGTGTGTAATTAGTTGGTGGCCTCATGGAAGTATGTGTAATCATCTCCCATCATCACTTTCATCATCGAAGTCGTTGACTCTTTAACCCCTCTACATGTGTCTGTATGGATGGATAAGGAAAGCAGGGCTGTGTGTGTGTGTGTGTGCGCGCGCGCAAGGGTGCAAAGCTTAATTAGCTTGCAATTGGTATTCACGCGTGGTGACTGCAGGGAATGAGTTAATTGCAGTCCAATTCAAACGTTGACACACTTTCAAAGTTTTTTCCCCTCTCCCCGTCTCCCTGACAGAAACCAATGAGGGGCTACAGATCACATTTATTAGATGAGAGCAAGTGAGAGAGAAAATGGGAGAGAGACAGGGAGAGAGATGGGTATAAAAAAGAGAGGAAGACAGAGAGACAGAGGCGGATCAGAGGAAAAAAGAGAAAAAGACAGGTGAAGGTGAGCAAGTTAAGTAAAGTGAGCAGAATTAAATAATCAAGTAAGAGACGAAAACAAACAGCGGATGTGAATGAAAAAGATACATGAATTAGTAAAACGAAATTGTTTAAATGGCCACTAAGGACACTTTTTTTGTGTACGATATAAACTTGACTTACCTGTGGATCAAACAAAAAGTACGGGATTCCATTTTTGATCTGAATAGCGAGGAACTCTTCCTGATTTCCCGGAGAGAAGGCACAGAGCAGCAGGCCATCTGGCGAACGGGTCTTGAAACTCAACTCGACACCTGATACAAAGCAGAGTAGGAGGCAGAGTTAAAGGTTAAATCTCAATCATTTGTCCTCAGTTATTCATTTAACAAGGGCTAAACAAGACATGCAATACATGTCAAATGTTAACATATTGTTGTAAAAACAATTAATTAAAAAATCTGACACCATTTAATACGTCACTTTTTAAGACTTGAAACAGCACTTGAACCTTTAAAACTCTGCTGGAGCCACCGGGGGGGTTTAGTTGTACATCTGTAGTTTTCCAGTATTGAATCTGACCATTCAGATAACAGACGAAGCCCATCGTTACCATCTAATCTAAAAAAGATGGTCTTTAATTTGCTGATCATTTTGAATATAATGGGGTAAGCCTCTTCTGGCTCCCTCTTTCTGACACTTTAATTTGTTCCCTAAAAATACCACTTGCACAATACTCCAGAACAGAGGCCAGAATAACAAAGCATAACCCTCACATCAGGCGAGGTATACCATCGATGTCTGTTTACAAGTATAAAAAGAAAGAGAAGGAATGTGTATATGTATTTCCTGTGTCTCAATCATGTTCACCATTTCCAAAATTCACCAAAGCTCTAAGATGACTTCATTTTTAGTGTGAGCCAACCATCTAGGATAATCTTGCCACTAAGACACTTCAGGCAAAACATGAATTTCAGAAGACTTGCCTGAGCAGACAGACGTATTCCTCAGATAAAAGCTCTCATCTGAAATCTCCTGCTTTTATCTCCAAAAGCCACAATATTCCATTTTAAATCATAGGAAAGAAAAAGACCCCAACATTCTTTAAGCCCATTAAAGTTTCCCTCTTAATCAACATACTATCGGTAATTGATTTGGTAGAAACATTACAGGCTTCCGGCACATTTCCCAAAGTTACAACACTTTCTCGATGAAGGTTTGCGGGCAACTTATAGAAGATTTGCTAAATAAACCACAAGAGACCATTAAAGCCCAATTAATCCTGAGCAGTAAAGTAACTGACCAAACGGTGGCATCTACTGTGTCATTCCAACACAGCTGTCCTGTGACTTTTTAATGGCAGGGTGCCTCATTTGTTTATGGATACTGTGAATCAAAGCTTCAGCAATGTGGGAAACTTGTGGGTTCTTAGACCAGCAGGACCTCTAACACACATACTCTCTTTCCCTCTCTCTCTCTCTCTCTCACTCACACTCACACACACACACACACACACACAGAGTAAAGCAGAGAATTCATCCAGCGTGCTGTCTTGTCATGTTACTATGGATCAGAGATTGGATCTTAATCCACTACTAGATCCACACAGCGACACAGAGGATGTGATTTTATGTGTGTGTCTGTACGTGTGCGTTTTCCTCAGCTCTGTCTGTCTCTGAAGGGAACAGAAGTGTGGGAAGATCTGAGGCGCTGAATGGAGGCAGTCCAGGGTTCATTTGAAGCCGGTGTTGGCAAAATAATTAGTGTGTGAATTCACTTAACATAGAGAGAAGTCAAACAGTTACATGGTGAGCTCAAGATGAATACAGATTTCAAAGCACCCGGTTTTCACACCATTTTGAATGAGAAATACTTTTTCTGTGTTGTTACCTTGGATCTGTTTGAATCTGGATATACTGTTATGCTAATAGTTGACATATAGCAACTAACTTGCACTTGTCAATTCAAGTCAATCGTATTTATTTACCCCATAACCTTAAATTTATCAGATGTCTTCTACTAAAAAGATTCCATTTGTCCAGCCAACCCTTTCTGATATAAAGCCTGTAGGTCTACAAGCAGCATCACAGCGGGTAGATGGGTTAGAGGTGCGTATTTGGGTGACTGATCCTATAACAGCATTGATGCCAATTCAAGGGAAAGGTGAGGAAGGAAATGTTTGCCGCGCTCCTCTGTAATTTAACTTATTGTTTCAGACATAGGTGTGTATAGACATGGACATTCAGCAAGACGAAGCTAAAAGTGAAGCGAGTGGCCTTCCCAGAAGAGTGCAGGAGAGTTAAAGGGGACTCTGGCGAGAGAGAAGATACAGCATCAAGTAAATCTGAGCCAAAAGTTGTGCTCCTTCTGACTCATAACTCAAATATCAACACATTTACATGAAACACATTGATATCATTCAGTGTGACATACACTAACCCTAGGTTATCTCTACCTCTGATCGTCAAAATCTGTTTAGCAATCATAGCTAAACAGACGCTTTGGAGGTGGCCTGAGAATCAACACATTTTTCAAGTTTTCTGGAGTATATAAGTCAAATCAAGTAAAAGCTTATTGAAAATCTATATCTAACTGTTAAGAGCTAATTTGTCATACTTTTAATGGTGCGAAATTGCAGGCTTATAAACAAATTCAGGCAATAAAAACAGGGCTCTGAAAAGAGTTGCAGTAGATACCTGTAGCTGGCATTAAAACAGCACATAGGACGAGCTCTTACTCTGCTGATGGTCTTTATTTTTCTTTCATTAGTTTCCAAATAGGCCTGTATGTTGGTATTAGCATGTTTCCATCTATCAAATTAGCAAAAACATTTTTTACTTCTTTATTTTCTCACAAAAGTCAAATTTTTCTATTTACTACTCAAAATAGTAAAACGACAGGACCTAAATTACAAATGGACTAGGAGACAGCTGAAAAACGGTTGGTAATTGCAGCAGTAATTATCACTGTGTTTGTGCGGGAAAATTATCCTTATACTGTATTTGCGCCAGATGGGATTCAAATGACTGACCAGCAGAGGTGATGTTAAAATCACCCCACCTCTAAATAAATCGGTGCTTTGACTGAATCTCTTTACTTTTGCCAAACACTCACGACACATCACACGTTTAGCATTTCCATTTAGTCTACGATACAAGTGATTTAGAAGACGGACTGCGTATACTATAAACATGTGACAGAATGACAGGAAAGAATTGTGGGGTGAAAAGCACCTTGGATATAAACAAATGTAAAATTGTCCCATTTTGACAGTGCACATATGAACTGAATATCAATAGTGCACAAAATCAATAGTTTTACCTTGGTTAACGATTTATAACAACTCTAAATGTACAATAACCGTGTTAGAAGTACACAGCTGAGACAAAGACGTTCTTTACATTGGACTTGCATTCTGTACATCAGGCAGGCATCTGTCATTTACATTCATGACCTTGTCACCACAGAGATGAGTGAAGTCATGACAGATACGTGACATTACATTATCCCCCTTTAACCTTCTCTCTGTGGCACTCTCTCCTGATCTCTCATACCTTCTTTCTTTCTTCCATTGGCTTTTAACCTTCCTCTTCTCTTTCTTGACCTTTTCATTCTCCCTCTCTCCACCCATTGCCTCATCTGAATGTGTTTTCTATCCTTCGATCTTTATTTATTTTTTTCTTTAGCCCTTTCACTCCCAACTCTGCTCCTTCACACAACATTTTAACACTGTAAACAGTTATTGATATGTTACTTGTGACTGTAGATACATGATAGCAGATTTCTGACCTCACCTTTGGGATATTTGATATTGGGTTTTAGCTCGTATAATAGTTCATGTTAAATTTGTTGTGTTTGAAATGTTTTGCCTATTTTAAATTTGGTCTACTGATGATTTTTATTTCTAAATAGAGCCCAACCAATACTGGGTTTTTGGGGACGATGCCAATACCAATATTACGGAGTAAAAAAGGTCAGTATTGATATATATCGACCAATATTAGTATATTCAAAGAATATATACATAAACGCTCTTTTTTTCAAACACTTTCGGTTGAACATTTCAAAAATAAACTTTATCAGTACAAATAAACAGTAAACTAATAATTGAATAATTATAAGTTACCCCAAGCAAATTTTTCTGCATTACGTGCTGTAAAAATACGTTTTCATATCAGCACATATCGCTGTTACCCATGTGTCTATGATAGGCCAATATCAGCTGATTATATTGTCCAAACTGATAAATCGGACAGGCTCTAATTGTACCAGCAAGATTATGCAGTGTTTTTAGAGACAATTGTCTTCCTAAAAGTCAATAAACAACAATAAACATAACATCAAACTGAGATTTCTATAGAGGACCTGGACATGAGAAATACACTGTATATCCCATCACACACATATACTATTCCTGTACATATGGGACAGGCTGATGGGACCTTAACACACACTCATAGGATTTGACAGTGGAAAAGTAGCGTCACTATTATTCCTGCCTTATCAGCACAGACATTTATGTAGATTTTATACGCTACAAAACAGCTGTGTGCAATGGTCAGGTACATTAAATGGTGCATTATATCTTCATATAAAAGAATGTTGGGCAATAAGCTGAATTTTGCTGTAACGCATTGTTCTCTCCTCAGAATGCAAGTTTCCTCTTTGGATATATCATTCAGAGGTCCAATCCAGCATTTCCAATCAGTAGTAATGATGTTAAGGATGGTTAAAACACTTCTGACCTTATGTGAAATAGGTAAAGGTGACTACTAGTATCTTTACAAACACACGTTCATCTTCGAAAGTTCTGAGCATTTTGTGTACACGCTGTTATAATAACTTTTAAAAGAGTTACATTTAAGGTCACAATAGACAACTTGTTGGTTGTTTTGATACAATATGCAGCATGTTTGTGTGACTCTGTTGCAACGGGGAGGGATAGACTGTCAACACATGCTCAGCCAAAGTGTTCGGTCCAAATGTACAGTATCTGAGTGATACCGCTCGTGCTCAGCATTACTTCCTTCAGATTCCCCCACAGGACTTGTGCTACTTCACACTGACAACCACTTTGGAGCCATCAACAGACAAACCTGAGCATACATCATGACAGGTGTCTCTGTTACACATACAGAGTACATGCGAGCACACACGCACATGCAAGCACAAACACAAAACACCAATAGGCACCTCAGTTTCACAGGTTCATAGGAAAAAAAAAGATCAGTATAAACAAACTTTTTCCACAGCAGGCCTTCATTCCTACATTCTAGACACACAGTGTAATGTTAAAATATTGATAAATTCATGATTGTAAAAAAGGGACCACATCCAAATAATTCAATACTGTTAAATTTAATATACCATATCAATGATACAAATTTCACTTCAACGTCCAGTGTGTAGGATTAAGTAGCAACTAGTGGTGAGATTGCAGATTGCAACCAACTAAACACTCCTCGCATCACCCTCCCCTGCAGAGAATTAAAAAAAGGAAAAAGGCCCTCTTTGAAGTTGGTGCATGGTTTGTCCGTTCTGGGCTACTGTAGAAACATGGTGGTGCAACATGTCGGACTCTGTGAACCCACTCCCTCTGAAGGCTCAATTTAAGGCAACGAAAAAACACAACAATTCTTAATTTCAGGTGATCACACACGAAAGAAAAAGGTAATTATGAATATACTCCATGTCTGCTAATTTAGCCCCATAAATCCTACACATTGAACCTTTAATTGTCTTCCTCAAAGTAATTATTTAAATTAAACGAATACTTTCCTACATTACGAAAGTACAAATTACTTGGGCTACTCATTGTTGGTTTGCTTTTCATTGCTAGTGAAAAAAATGAAAATGATCAACAGTGTTTGCCATACATAGGCTTTACTTTACCTCCAACTCCACTCTACAGTGGTAGGATAGACATCATAAACTGTGCACAGACAGCACCCTATTGGCCAAAAAGAGTCATTCATAAACTGTTGTTTGTTAATTACTGAACTTGTCAGTCACACACCGTACCGTCACATTGTCACACACCACATCGGGCCACCTGCCATTACCACCACAAGTAAATTCACGACCTGCGTCAGCGCAGCTTCTTTTGCAGCCTGAACATGAAGAGTATGAAAAAGCCTTACTTTGAGAGACCTTTGTCAATAAAACTAACCTGTGCGGTTGTGTTAAAATCTGAAAGTTTTTTTCACGAGTGATCTATTACTTAATGTACTGTAAAGAATACGTTTTATGACCTACAAGTACATGAAACCAATTATACTCACACCATCAATTCCAGAGTTGTTAAGAGAGAGAATTATGTTGTTTAAATTGAGGCTTTTGTAAATTAAAAATGATAAAGGACAGTTTTAAATTGAGTTTATTGTTCATACCTAATGTACTGCTTTAACTGTGGCTAAGTGAACAAAGAGGATTTATGTTATATTCTACAATATGCAATATCAACTAGTCACAATATTTAGCCATTTCAAAGTATAATCTTATTTATTAGGTAGTATTGTTTCATATGTTATTGTATTGTTTCTCCTCTTTCTGTCTCAGTAAACAGTGGAGGTTGTGTGCAATCATCTACACAACATAACCTGAATAACTCCAGTCATGTTAGCTCTGTGCTGGCATTAATCAGAGCCTGGCGTATTAATGAGAGCGCGGCAGCTAGCTAATTACACCCATAGATTCTGCAGCAGCCCATTAAATATACAAATGACAGAATTAAAGAGCCCAGCCTCTTCTGATTAATCTTTAAATGGGGAAAAACTAATGATGTCTGTGCAAACTTTCCCTTCACACATTTCTCCCCCTCTCCTCTCAACGTCAATGCCTGGCAATCAATCATATTAATTAAGGAAAAATAATTTGTATCATTTAACATTTCCCTCTTTCCTGCTCAGTTGCTGCAGTGGTGCAGCAACAGTGTACTGTATTAGACGTGTCTGGAAATTATCCAAGTCTATTTGTTCCTGCATTCATTTTTTTTCTAAACTATGTTTGTGATGTTTCATCTCTCTTCATTTGCTGTGGGTTGTAGAAATACATCCAGATTAGTGAAAATATGAGCCGGCCGTCATCCTCATTTCAATCAGCCCATTTCAGACTCAAATACTGAACAATTACAAATGAGGAGAGAGAACTGCATAATCTGTTTTGAAACCAGTATCCATTTAAATAGATTATTGAAAAATATTGTTTTCCACTCAGAACTGAGATGCACAGAGTCGTTAATTCAGACAGGAACGTGGAGAGCAGGAAGTCATATTGCGGGGCTTTAGATACAGAGGCATTACGGATAAGATGAATGGACCAACATGCATTTATGGAAACAAGCACTTACAGGGTATTCATAATCACAGCATGACTGCATATGGTTATAATCCTGTTTTATCTAAAGTAAGATTCAGTGTAGTAAATATTGACCTCAAGTGCCCTAAATTCATTCAGCATTATGAAGCATCGTTAATCAGAAGTCAGCAGACTTATCATTTATGGAAAGCTCCACTTCTGTCCCAATAATTGCACATGGAAAGCAACCTATTTGGCCAAAAATAATTTAAGTATAGCGGCCATAAAATTACGGGTGAAAGGGCAACTATCATGTGATTTTACATGCTACATCTTAATCTTATGATCTAAAAAAATTGGCTGTGCTCAACAAGGTGCTCTTAATTCACATTTCAGGAAATGAGACAGCCTGCAGGAAGAACCTGAATGAGCAATTTATGGAAACAACATATTAGTAAAATTCCTAGAATGGTGCATAATGTTGATGGAGAAAAATGATCTGTGTTTTCAATCACTGCTGCCTCATGTATGAAGTTTTTTCAAGACTCAAAAGAACCCCATTTCCAAGCAATACAAAGCCAACATTTTGAGATGTTTTCCGGGTGAAATATAAGGTATTGCAATATGAAACTGAACTAAAGATTTGACTTATATAAATGTACAGTTGTCATTGTCTGAGTTACTAGGTTTCCACCAGGCATCAACGATTGACGAGTCTCTCCTCTGTGATCAATTGACTCTCGAGGGGGCATTACACTGCATTACATTCATAATCCAATTTGGCTTTGATTTGTTCGCTGTTCCATGCGCTTCGATGGGAATAATTGTCTGTAGATGATGCTATTAGTATTGATGGTTGTAAAAGGGCGATGGTTTGAGGACTGCCGACACATTCATGGTCCAGAATAGATCCGGTCTGAAAGTGATTGTCTGATCCATTACCCTTTATGAAGGAGGAGAGTGGAGGAGATGAGAGGCACCCCTCGATAGCAAAAATCATCATCTATTTGCTGGCAGTATTCGGAGACATCTATTTACCTTTGTGCTGAAGGGGCACGGGTAAGATCAAAAGTCATCGTTTGTTGATGTGGGATAAAAACACAGCATTGAGAGAGAGAGAGCAGTGAATAAGAACCAGGAACCATGAGGAAAAAATAAAGACATGAAACAGCTGTAGGGACAGGTTCTCTTTTGACCAGAAATGGGTTTTTGCTGACAACTGGACATTGTTTTACCATTCAGTGTCAAAATAGCACCAATGAAAACATTACATTTAAGAATTATATCAGAGGACTAAGAGGAGGTCAGAAATGTGACATCATAATAACAAAATCTGACCTGTGATCTAAATGTAATCCAAAAAAGGCTTGTTTAGTACGCATGCTCTACTTCAGCCACACTCTGCTTCACATACATATAGTCATGCACATTCAGACTACTCACATCCATAAGACCACACAAGTTATCCTCTGTGGAGATGGAGGTTTTGAGAAGAGGTGAACACACGAGAACTTATAAAATCTGAGTGTTAGTAGTAAATAATACAAGATGGTCTGATAATCAAGTCTCTGCTAAAAAGTAGAGGCACAAAGTAATTAAACTACCAACTGAAATGCTCTAAGTAGAATAGTGAATGTCTTTACATGTTGACTGTCCAAACAAATCTATAGATATTGAATGACAAAAAAATGCATTTTGTGTACAACATGTAAAGAAATTGTTTGTTTTTACCTCCCACAAAATGTATTGTATTCTTACTCTAATAACTGATCATTCTAGGTCATTAATGTGATTTGAACTGATTCTTTTTTTCTCTTTTAGGGCAGCTTACCTCTCTATACACACTACTTTGATTTTCTCTCAATCTCAATGTGACCTTAAAAAATTCAGTGAAAAAAAGTCAGTGAAAGGATGCATTTGTATGCATAAAGAACTGTTAATTCATTAATAAAGCTGATGGTTGTAGTTAAACAAAAAAACAAATGAAATGAAGGTCACTCCATTTTTTTCTTTTCCTCCTTTTGATTCTCAACTCTCTTTTTTCCTACATTTTGATCTCAAAAGCCACTAAAAGGTCACCTCTCTCTCTCTTCTCTCTCTTCAGTATATGAACACTCACATACTGTTTGGGCTGTAAGCTCCTAACATTTCAGTACATAGAGCCCCAATTTGTAAGGAGGCAAACGCATTTAGGTATTTTATGCAACAAGATTATGTGACCAACACAGAGAGCTTTGTTGACTCAATTATGGTTGATAACAGTCACATAAGGATTACAGATGAAACTTTGATCTGCAAGTCAGGAATCTGTCATCAGTTTTGAAAACGAGTTGAAACTAGAGAATGAAAATTACATTTTTGACATTTCGTTATACAGTTTTATAACGTGGTTTGTAAAGGTTTTTATCTCAGGCTTAAATTTAAACATTATGTCCACACAAGAAGACACAACTGGTGATACAAGGTTTGTGCAGGACAGTGAAGTAATCTCAAGTGGCATCGAAGAGCTTTGCCCGCTCAAATCCCACTGATTAGTATCAGCAGTCATTAATTATGAGCGTCAGACTGGGTGATGTTCTCAGATGAAGCAGAACATGTTTGGCTGTGCAGCTCAACCCTCTAATGATGCTGGTAAACAGAAAGATAATTGTCCTTTAAGATGACTGGGGAAGTCATTCTAAAAGAATGTCACTAGAAGACTGAACAACACAAAAACATACCAACAAACTCAAGCGTGTGTGCGTGTACATGCAGTATATAGCAATACAGACACATGCTATCGATTTTCTGAAACGCACACACACACCTGCATGTATCTAGACATACTTTCTTACCTGTGAAGTCTGTGTTGACAGGGAGAGAATCACTGGGAAACTGGTAGTAACTGTTTCCAGAGAATCTGGTTCCTCTGACAACAGGCGCTTGTGGATCAGACAAAGAGACGTCTGTCCTCTCCACCTGGAAACAAAAGGGTTAATTCGTAACAAAAATATAATACTAATAACCAGAACAGCACTCAGTATAGCACATAGCAAGGCCCAACAGTACCCCTTTCTTTCATCAAGATCAATGCATTATTCATTACTCAAGATCCACAAAAATGAAGATCTCTGTAAATCTCACAATGAAAAAGAAAGTAGGAAAAAGATTCCTGGATTCAAAAAATGAACTGGGCCTATTCTAAGCTGAGACCCATCCTCCATTTAAGTTTCGTTGATAACCATTTAGTAGTTTTTGTGTAATCCTGCCAACAATCCAATCAACAAACAAACAAACAAACAGATGTCCACAGGTGAAAAAATAACCAACTTGGCAGCAAAGCAATAAAAAGCTTTACAGCAGTAACACTCAAATGTTTATTTTAGGGTCGTCTAATTGTTGATTAAAACCTAAAACTGCAGCCATAAATTGTGATTAATGTGAATATTATAAAATCACATTCTGTGGTTCAAATGTCAAGGCTGGGCTTTATGTTAAATGCACTCAATGACATTCCTAACATGTTGATGTGAAGCAGGTATCATGTTTATACCGTGTTCCCAATGTTGGTTTAGCATGTTAGCTTTCCAATACTTGTAGTATTAAACACAAAGTACAGCTGAGGCTGATGGGAGTATTAAGTTGACCATTGAGACAAATTGGAATTTCGACCTGATGATGGCGCTGGACAAAAAGTTAAAGGATCAACAGAGGAATCACAATTTACAGTCTGTGGGGGGCTATATGTGTAAAGCAAATTTCATGGCAATCCACCCAACAGTTCTTGAGAAACCACAACGCCATGGTTGCGCTAGAAGAGTCAGGTGAATGCCAAGGTCAAAATAATTCATCCTTTGGGGACCATGTGAAGACTCTGACCTGCTGAAACAAACAAAGCAAACTGTCATATGTTGTATGGACACTGATATTCTTACAGACCTGATATATCGGATGTGGTCCATTGAGCTGTGCCGGGTGGTCCCAGTCTATCTGAATGGTGGTTTCATTTACTGGATGTAACCGAGGTGGAGACAGTCCTGTTGGAGCTAAAGGGAAAATGAGAGACTGAATGTCACCTCAATGCAATTAACAACATTCCTGACATTTTAATCAGATATTTAAGTTATGTGGATTTTTGTTCTGCCTCTCTACTTTTAACAACTCTGTGTTTTGTTTGTTATATATAGCTAAAATGTGAGCTCAGAGAAACAATGTACGAAATGTACTCAACATACTCAAAAGTATTTCAATGTTGTGCTTGTAATCATTAGTAAAATGATTCTGTGATCTTGACGTTTTGTTTTTCAGTAGAAACATGTCTTTATAACATTTCTCTCATATTCTTTATGTCTATACTGGACAAAAGTCCCATTTCATTTAACAGAGGGTCAATTTAATTTCCTTCTTTCACTTTAGATGTTAAATTAAATGTCCTTTTGAAACATACCCGTGTCGACTTGAGCTGCTGCTTCAAAACGTATCATAAATAAATCAACCGGAGACTGGCTGATATGCTGAGAGGAGATATATAAGAATGGAGAGAGAAATATAGCGAGTGATGGACTGGTGTAGAGATGGGAAAGATGTGTGTGCATTAAGTGTCATTCCATCGTTGTGCTGCTGTGTGTGTGTATGTGTGTGTTTCAGTAATGGTCTAAATGGTCTGTGCTAGGAGTAAATTAGCTCTCAGTGACACACATGCGGACCGTCTTTAGTGTGAGTTCTAATAGAGCTCTTAAAAGGGAAGTGGACAGCTTGTCTTAGACGGCTCATCTTGCCACATCAAACCATAAATTACTGCCAATCGATAGCTTACCAGTCTATTGAAATTGAGCTATGGTGACATTTAGAACATTGACTGTGCCACACACACACACACACACACACACACACACACACACACACACACACACACACACACACACACACACACACACACACACACATACACACAAACTCACTCACACACACACAAGAAAATGTAACAATGTGACTGCTTCAAAATTACAGAACACTCTTTAAGATGGGGAGCAGATGCCTGTGACAATCTGTAGAAGACGTTTATCTTGTGAACAGCTAAGCCTTGCAGTATCTGTACATGTTCTGAACACAAGCCAGGTTTTCTGAGAGAAATCCGGGGGCAAAGTGGAGCATGCTCCACTGGTTTTGAGGGTTGATCAGACTGGACTGACCTCAGTGCACTGATGTGTCCCTGGGTGAGGTCTGACTGTGAGATTGAAGGGTATCATAACTGATTTACTCAACCTAGTAGCTATTGTCACTTATGATGGCACTGGACATCAGTTAACACCCAGGAAGTGTGCGTACTACACGAAGAAAGCTTAAACTGGACTGGTTTTTGCTACTATAAGGAAACATAGCTTGTCTTCTCTTTCCACATTATTTAAATTAACATCATGTGGTTGAAGTTAAGAGATACTCAGATTACTGAAAGAATTCACTGTACTTCCTTGTTCCTATTGTTGCTACTAAAAACAAAAAAGAAAATATCCAATGCATTCCTGCTGTATTCTCTCCTTCTTCTCGGAGGGCAGTAAACGGCCACCTGTGGATGTGCAGGTGTGTCGTGTCAGTGTGCATCATCAATCATTGTTGATATCAACGTACAGCTCTGCAATGACAAGTCGTGACAACTTTCACTTTCAAATGTTTTGGGGTGCATTATTAGATTAATGTAATAAAGTTGTGATTTGCGCTCCGTCTGAAATTGTCAAAACTAGCAATGACACTTGTACCTGAAAGAGAAAATGTCAGGGGAGAAAGACGAACACTGATTTAGGGTAAAAATACGAAAACATTTTATTGCACAAGCTTTCCTACCAGGTGATTCTAATGTCCTGTAATCTTCTGGTGTCATGTATTCATTTATTGTATCTGCTTGTTAATTCACTGAAATGAACTTGACACTATGACACATTCAGTTTGACGAAAGCCACCTGCCTTATCATCCCTGTGCTCAAACACACACACGTGTACCCCACACACACACACACACACACACACACAAGGTTAACAGTCCACCAGAAAGGTTAATTTTAGCTGCCGACATGGTAATGAAGCAGCTAAATCATGGGCCAGCTCCCAGGAGCAATTGTGCATGTGTGTGTGTTTTCTGTTTTTACAGCGACTGACATGTCTTAACAGGCTCTTAGCGTACAGTTACACCACGCACACAGGCACACCACTTATTGACATGGCGATCCCTTGCCATGCATATTTCTCTCTTCAAGAAGGGCCTCAGGCCAATTATGCGTAAATCAATAAAGTTCCTGTTCTGTTGAGTGGTGTTACAGTGTGAGTGTGTATGTGTGTATGTCTCTCTGTGTGTATGTCTTGTAGAACAAGCCTTTATGGATGTAGGATACATAAAACATCACCATCAGTCGCTGATTAGCCACCCACTTTACGTCGTGATCGATAACTTTGTGGAAAGACACACACGTTGAAACAATTGCAACTGCATCCACACACATGGACGGGGAGCTTTTCGCTTGTGTCGTTATGTCTGTCTCAGTGTGCGCGCTAATGTTCAGTCATGTGCTTTGGTGTAACTCCAGTGGTTTCACAGATGCTGCCTACTCACTTTTAGCAGATGGTAGCTGACTCTAATGGCCCAGCCTTATGTGTGGTAGATTTATCAGTGCATCAGTGCCACGCTCAAGTACACCTTAGAAGGAGCACCAGTTAATCTCAGGATCATTTCATTCAGGAGTTTTCACAATGTTCAGCTCTGTAAAATACCATCTTACGTTTACGATCATTTTATTTTAACCATGTTCAAATAACTTCTGGACTGATTTTCTGACAAATAATGAAGAGGTATTCAGTTTTTCTTCAGATTTTTACTAATAATAAAGAGCCAAAGAGGTGACAATTTGTAGGAAGGAGACAATTCAAGAGATTATATATAAACATACTTTCGCTTGTTTTAGACAAATTAATAGCTTCTCACAGACTGCTGAAAATATTTAGACCTTAAAGGGTTTAGGTTTTTTCAAAGGGTTTTAATGGTCTGTAAGGGTGGAAATAATATAATATAAATTGTTAAAAATACTGAAGTATCATTTAAAATAATGTTTTCTGACACTTAAACATCTGATTGAAACAGGCAAGAACAGAAACTACCATTGAAATGTAAATAAATTGCTGATAAATGTATGAAAATCCCGAATAAATACTGACTTACAATAAAATGTATAAAAATAAAATGTAAGGCAGCAGCTTTTCAGAACTATCTTGCATCAAAACTGTTTTAACACAACACTAAGAGGGTGTGCACCTTCCAATCTTTTACATTAGGCTCTAAAAATTACTCTTAAATATTTTCTGTCAAGGCTCAAGACGATACTGAACGAGAAAGTGAATGCGGAGCTACAACAGAAGCTCAACACCCAACGGAGTAGCACATGCTATGCAAATTATTTTGAGCAAAAAAAAAAAAAAGAAGAAATCTGCCAAACGGCATATGCCATTATCATTTCTTATAGTTGAAACAAGGGACGTCTTTGGTGTTGGATGAAACAAAACGGTGGCAACAGATGTGGCTGTTAAAAATACATTCAAAAAGTCAACTGGGTACAATAAGCCATATTGTATTGTACTGTATTACAGTCAAGAGAAGTCTTTGGAATCACTTGAAATAAACATTGTCTCTGTGTCAACAGATGTAGCCATTAAAAATACATTTAAAAAGTCCAGTGATTACAATATGAAGTATCATTCATCACAATAAACACAAGGAGGGAGTTTTTTGAGATTTGTACGAAATGAAAATATTCGCTATGTCAACAGATGTAGCTGTTTAGAGTACGTTCAAATGCTCAAATCCCTGAGCAGGTATTTATAGATGAAAGGGTTTTTTTTTTAACAACCACTCAGAGCGCCCATTGTCTACTTACCTAAAGGGATAAACAAAACAAACACATAAAATGAGCAGCAAGAGTAGAAACCCTGAATGAACAGATGGAAAAATGTGTTGGAGGGTCAAGTGTTTGTGTGTCTGTGTGTGTTTGTGTGTTCAATATGTAGAATGCAGAGTGATTCATGTTCCTCTGCTGCCATGTGCTATTTTGTGCTCAAGTGAAAACGGCAGGTAGAAACAGAAGTGAAGCGTGGACTGAGTGAAAAAGTGAGAAAGCAACAGACGGTCAGAGAGTTACAGATAAAGACATGGATTTTAAAAAACTCTTGTGTTTGTGTGTGTCTACGTCATCCTCCACTGATCAATTAGTGCTCATCTCAGTCGCATAGATTTGTGCCCGAGTTATTAAACACATCTAATTCATTCTACTTCCATAATGGTTATAAATCTAAAAGAGAGAGAAGAGAAAGAGAGAGATTGTGTGTGTGTTTCTGTAACTCTGTGTGTGTGTTTGATTCATGGCCAGCAGGAAGTGTGTGCTACGCCACATTTTTCTCCTTGTAATTAACAGTAAATTGTTTTTACTGCGGCGCGCCATGAATATCCCCTCTGGTTAACACGACCAGTGCTGTCGCCACTCAAGTGCCCAGTGACTGACTGTGTGCTTTTGGATGCGTGTGTGGATTTGTCAGAGGCTCGTGTTGCAGTTGGTATGAAGACGATACCACACACTTCGATGATCGATACTACACGTGGTATCTTACTGAACTGATATCATCTTCATATATGTCACATTGGCTCTGTTCTGATACCATGCATCATGTATGTTTATGTCTGCATCCACGTGTGTTTTTAAATCTTTTTTTGTATTTTTGTTTTACCTGCTGGTAAGGTCCGTGCTGTGCTCGGCAGACTGGTAATGCAGCCCATCTTTGTGCAGAGTGTAACAGTGAAGTTGTACACATGGTATGGCTTCAATCCTTTCACTACATAAACAGGCTGTGACGATGGTCCCACCCTATGTAAGACCTGAAGAAGACAGACGAAGAGGGAATTCAAACTTATTGTGATAATGAAATGTTTTACACATTTAGGGAGAATAAAGCTGCAGAACATCCCATCCACTCAGGCTTATTTGTTAATTGTGTAATAAGTCTAACCATCAGGCGGAAAGTTTTAATAAAGAAAATCTGGTGGAACATTAGTGCTTTGATTTTGGAGTTCTCACATACTACTGCATCAAATAAAGTGCAATTGAAAGTTTCCAATTACATATTTACTAATTTTCCTCTCAGAGAATGAGCTAATCAAACAGCAAAAACACTATGCATATAAACATATATATGGTGTAGATAAGCTCTAAAGTTTTACAATTATCCTGCTCATTATCTGCAAATGCATGTGTGGGTGCGTCTGTCTTACCTGATTAATAAGCGGAGGAGCGTAGGGATTGTTGGTCTGTTCAGTGAGCATGTTGACCCGATATTCTGTGACCCGGCCTCTGGCGATGATCCCTTGACCCTCAGCGGAGCTCCACTCCACTTTGAGACTGGTGGATGAAAGTGCAGACACCTCTGGAGGAGCCATCAACTCTGGGACTGGAAAAACATGGACACACAGATATGCACTTGAAATACGCATCACACATCTTACATACTTTTCTATTAATTAACTCATTAATAGAAACTTTTCTAATTCTTCTTTTTTTGCCTTTTCATGGCTTTATTCAACAGTACAGGTGAATAGTGACAGGAAACAGAGTAACAGGTCAGATTTCGAACCCTGGGTCACAGCTGTGAGGACACAGCTTCTGTATATGCGGTACACAGTCTACCAACTGAGCTACTGGTGAACCCCTTTTATGTGAAATATTTAAGAAAAATCTCCAATTGTTAAGTTCACCATGATGTATCTCACACGCTCACACGCACGCTGCATCAGGACATGTCCACTAGAATTTAAGGTGTTCTGTGGAAATGAACAGTGAACCCTCTTGGTGAAGGGAACTTCAGTTCTTACATCACTGCGTGTCAACAGTCAGTAAAAAAGCTGAAATCTTGTAAATCACACTGACAAACCAATGCATGTCAGCATGCCTTCATATTCTCATACATTTATACATTACTTAGACATTGAAGACGAACCTCTTCCAGTGAGTTAATTAAAAACAAAATACAAATTTAGACATTTAAGACACACATTAAAAATTGGGACTTAGTGGATATTATGTGGATTCAATGGATTTAAGTACTCTGTAATTCTACGGTTGTGAGAGCCACTATTACACGACAGATTAGAGAGAAGGATTCTTTTATTCTACTGTTGATGGCATCTAGCTGTGAAATACGCTGTGAAATGTGATTTCTTTGCAGACATAACCACAGTCAGATTCTCTCTAACACAGCACACGTGCGCGCACAAACACCGACACACACTCCACGTTTAAAATGGTGTTATCATATGCTTGTTATCCAGACACATAGCTTAGAGTGATGTTGGAGGCAATCGTTTAGTCCTAATGAGCCATATCATCTATTTGAAATTCAAATACCTTAATGAGTTTCCCCTCCCCCACACGCCATTTTTATTTCCTCCCTCCTTCCCCACTTCCTTTCTCTTCATTCCTTTTGACAAATGCTTGTGTGTTTTTTTTTTAAGACAATTTTTTTTTTTTACGACATGCATCAGAAAAGAACACTTTAAACATCACTTTATCACATTTTGGTGGTTACTCAGATATACGGTATCTATCGTTACAGCATTTAAATGTTTTCCCACAACTTCAGTTGCATTCTTCTGTTTGAAGGAATAAAAATAAATAAATTAGAGCCATTCATCTGCCATTTTTGACCAATACAAAAACAGTAGATTGATTTACTTTATTCTAATACATTACAAATTACAGATTAACCAAAAATATATTGAAGCTAAATTCAACCATAATTTTGATCAATACAAACCTCCCTCCATGGTTTGTGCTGTGGTCCACCCTGACGTGACACTTCCTGCCACATTGACGCTCACAACTCTTATCTGATAGGTGGAGAAGGCCTGCAGATCTGCCACAATGGTGTTATTCTCTGGGGGTGGGACTGTGCTCCTATTGGTTAGCTGTGCTTCTGGGGAAACACTTGGATCCAACCAACCAGAGCTGACGAACACTCTCTTCTCAATTGCAGAACTTGAGAGGTTCTGTGTTTCCATTGGTCCACGTACAAAGACTTCATACCTAGTGATGACCCCTGTGCAGAAAGAATATGAGATAAAAGTGGGGAAGGTAGTGTCTTAGAGATGAGTAGCAATGTTTAAAATGAAATAACTTCTAACTAAACAGTTATTTCTGTCAGGAAAACACAGCAGCAGTTTCCGTCTTAACGCCAGCTCAACTCTTTTTATTGAATTGGTGCCCCAATGCCACTTCAGCCTGTTTATGATAAAAGAATCAAAGCATCAAGTGTGTATTATAAACTGTAGCCCTGCTTAATACTCATCCCTATAGGCAACAGGATGCAAAATATTTTACATTTTTTTCAATACCATAATGGAAAATCTAACACCACAAATAATGAGAAAACCCTGGCCAGCATTTGGCCCTTTAGTAGAAAACAGGCTGATAATGACTAAGTCCTGGCCAGTCCTGTTTAGCTCTCTGGTGGAAACCAGGCTATTGTCCTAATCTCTCATGCTCTCTTCCACTTGTTAATAGGAAAATGACAGAGCTGGGTTAGAATGAGGACAGAGCAGGCAGCAACAAAAATACAATAAGAGACTTACAGACCCGCTACGGAATAGATGAGTGTCAAAATGTTGTTTAAAGTGTAAAATACAAATAAAATCAAATAATATGGAGAGCCTAAACGTGGAACCTTTGTTAAAAGACCATGTGTACCCTCTCTTTACCTTGCTCTCTCTTTATTCTTTTCACCTTCACATCTGCGTCAATGTTATTCCTTATATTCTGCCTTATTTTTCTCCAAGCGTGTCTCATCCCTTTTTCTCCCCTATAATATTAATATATTGCATATACAGTACTACCTCTTTACATTTTTGGGGAATTTACTAAACTACTGAAAATCCTCCATTGATATATCTGCTCCTCTAAAAGTCCAGATAATGTTCTATATTAATTAGAGTGGTAGTGATGATTTTCTGTCTTATTTCTGAAATTGGAAATGTTTCCTATTGTCTTTGCCACCGTCAGACTTAAAATTGATTTCCAGCAAGCCAGAGGCATCATGGAAAAAGAGAACATTGTGTAACTAGAATTACCACCTTGGCGCTGTGTGCCTCCACGTAACAGTCAAGTTGCCATTCCGTTTTGTTATTTATTTTTTGCAGGATATTATGATGTCACAGTGAATTTGACCTTTGACCACCAGAAATATAATCAGTTCATCCTTGAGTCCAAGTGGACATTTGTGCCAAATATGAATAAGTTCCTCCAAGGTGTTATTGAGATATCACGTTCACAAGAATGGGACGGACGTATAGACGACCCAAAAACATAATACCTCCGGCCATCGTCGGTGCAGAGGCATAAAAATCAAGAAAAGGTAGTGCTGATAAGCTAAGGAGAGATAACATAAACAAAAATACAAACACACTACTATGGAGAGAGTCCAAATACGAAAATCAGAATTGAAAAGGTCGAGGCAACAATGGCAACCAGGCAAACAGTGTGCTTGTGCATATTACAATGAACCATGTTTCTAGCTGACACTGCGTCGGCTGAATGAAATGACAGGGTCGGTCAAGTCATGGAACAACCCCAGCTCAAACAGGTGGAGGTGTTCATGTCAGGACTGAGGTTCAAGTGGAGATCAATATTAACTGTTCATTAAATAATGAACTGATGACAGAAAAAAATAGGAAAGGAGAAACAGAGAGACCCGTGTAACAAGGCTTAATGTGGCACTGGGAGGGAAACAGATTAACGGGGAGAGAAAATAAACGACAGACACAAACAGAGAGAGAAACCCAGGTTACAGGGCTTTGTATGACACTGAGCCTTAGAGCCATTACAAAGCTCTCTGGATTTAACAAATGCGGTTCCAGTTCAGTGCGTACTTCTGTGTGTGTGAGTGTGTGTGTGTGTGTGAGTGTGTGTGTCATGGTGTAAGAAAAAGTCTTATACTTCTTCAGTGACACAAGCCTAAAAGCCACGCTATTAGGCAAGTGTTTCATGTTAGTTTAAAATGTGTGTCATTTGTGTGTGTGTGTGTGTGTGATAACTCCACTGTATTATTCATCCTGACATGTACATTCATAATTTCTAAATATTTGTTATACTATCTAATTGTTAGACATTAATAAAAATAGGAATGCATGTCTTTCTGTATTAAGTCCTACGTGTTGCGTGAACTGTTCATTATGCTTGTGTATTTTTGGGGTTCGTACCATTTGGCTGGCTGGGGGGCTCCCAGGAAGCATGCAGTGTATGAGGTCCTGTAGCAGTGACTGCGGGTGGGGGTTGGTTTTGTGGGGGGGCAGAGGCCGTCAGAAGAGACAGAGGTGAGGTGGAGGTGCATCCCCCAGAAGAGCACGCCTGTAGACAAAGTGGAGATTCTGTCATTTTCATGTTGTAGGCTGTACACTGGTATAAATACTTTGGCTAAAATAAATTCTTTTGATAGTTGATTCATATATTTATCTTTTTTATCTAAGAATGAGAATTGTGTCCCTAAATTTTGGCCTCAGGCGCTGAAAACACTTTCTGTTTCCCCCACCTACCTCTAGTACTGCAGTGTACTGGGTGAATGGCTTCAGACCACTTGCCACAGCCTCTGTAGATAAGCCTGTGTAGTGAATGACGGGCTCTGCTCCACTAGATGACTCCGTGGAGGATAACACAAACCTGTGGGAGATAAAAAATTGTGATAATCAATTCCCCTTTTCTTCATTATACCATCTGTCCCTATCACTCCACCTTGCCAAATGGTTTTATGATGTGTTTCAGTTAAAAACTAGTGCTGAGATGTCACACGGGCCAGGACCCAGGGGACTCATTTATAAAACCGACTATCAGTTTTGATCTTAAGCAGAAGTTAAGCAGAAAACCACATGTGAAACCTTTATTTGACGCGGAAATAATCTCATCTCGAAGTCTAGACTTGGCTTAAGCAATTTGCCTGCCGGTTATGTAGGAGTATTGCAATGTGGCACATGAGCATCCATGCCTGTAGTGAACTTGCCTGGCTTCGGTCTCCTCTAACATCACTGTGATCCTGTCTTCCAAAAGGAACCCTTATTTGTGCTGACATCACAAGGCAAGGTGCTGTCAGTTTAAATTGATTTGGGATTTATAGATCCGAGGTGCGTAATTACAAATAGGATTCTTAAAACCTACATAACAGAGTTTGCTCATGCTTAACCTCTTATAAAGGGGGCTCCAGGTCTGGAGCTAGGTTCATCTCCCATCTCTCTCCTTACATTTCCTGTCTGCCTTTCAGCTATATGATATCAATTAAAGCAGAAATGCCCCCGAAACAATCTAAGAAATATATAGATAGAAAGAAACCTAGTGCTCAGACATCGTGTTTCAAACTTCCCACATTTTCCTTTCCATGCCTACGTCTATCCTCCTTCTCCTCCCACTGTGCATAACCTCCATCTCTAACCTACTCTATTATATCTCTAATTGGTACTCCAAATTCCATTTACAGCCACATTTTCCTTTGCCATCAAATATTCCATATTCAAATGATTCAATATTTCTATTATTGTAACCTTAGGGAAATTGGCATTGAGACAAATAAAATGTTTTTCCTTTCCTCCTTCCTCTCATTTCCTAGTCCAGCTTAACTCATCACCAACTGTTCATAGTGCAGAGGCGTCCAGCAAAGAATATTTTTCACCTGTATTTCCTGTCTATTCCCGCTAGTTAAGTCACCATTTTTGTTCTCCTCATGTTTTCATCGTCTTTTACTTTCTATTTTATGTTGATACACACCTCTTATCTCGTTTCAGGCCTGCAATCCCACCCTTGTGTGCTTCCCTCCTGTGTGATTACCTGCCCTGCCCTAATGTACTGCACCTGTGTCTCGTTGTGTTTTGGTCCAAGCCAGTGGTTCAGTGTCTTTCACTTGGTTGCTCTCTACAACTGACTTTCTCCATCTCTCTCTTGTCCTTTAATTATCATGTCATGGTCTCAACCTCACTGAAGTCTTCCTCACCTCAGTTTCCCTACAAGGTCTGTGATCACACTCAGCCTTGTTTGGAAGGATAGAAAATTATAAATGTTTTGTAATACACTGTATCTCAGAGAGGCTTCAGTAGGTCACTCACCAGTGTTGGCCCTTTCTACTACTTTTAGTACATATACATGAATCAGTACAATGTTTTTGGCAGCTATAGTCAGAGCATCCAACAACTAACATCCATTCCATCTGAAAAAGACCCACAGGTTAAACCTTCCCCCTCCTTTCCCTCTTAACTTACCTTTCCACTGGGCCTGTGTCATTTGGTGGTGTGCTCCAGTCAAAGCTAGCGGTAGTTGGACCTGGTCGTCCCACGAGGTTTAAATGCAGCTGTTCTGCCTCAGGCGGTGCACCTAAAGTTTGGTACGAGGCTGATGCACTCACTGTTGCACCGACTACATTAGCTGTTATGAGCCAGTAAGAGTAGTTTGTGTATGGAAACAAACCGTTGTCTTCAAATGACTCAGGGCCTGGAGAAAAGGGGGAAGAGGAAGGAGTAAGTTTGTTTCATGTGTATTGAAAATGGCAAGAATGAGATAACCTGTGTGGACCCTGCACTTACTGAAAGGATATTGACGTTGGATGCTATGCACTGATTCTCCATCCCTGATGAGTGTGTAGTTAAGTCTGTTTGAGTTTGGTGAGTCAGGTGGATGCCAAGAGAGATGAATGGAGGAATAACTGTGAGCAAAACCTACTGGTGCAGGTTGTTGGGAGGGTGCTGCACAGACAGAGAGAAAAACAGTGAATAAGTGCAAAAGTTATGGATTGAGAAGGGCAGAGTGACAAAAACCTCCGACAAAACACATATAAATATGTCATTTTATATGGACAAATGGTTTACAACTAGAGAATGTTGATTGTGTTTAACTGCATTATAATCGTCAACAGTATGTCACAGAGCATAGAATTTATCTTTCTAACACTGAATCTAAAGTTTAGCTGAAGCTTTAAGGAATAGTTCAACAATATGCTTATTCACATTCTTTTCGTGAGTTAGATGAGAAGACTGAAACCACTCTCATGTTTGAACAATAAATATGAAGCTTGTATGGACAGCAATGACTTAGCTTAGCGCAATGACTGGAAACAGGGGGAAACAGCTAGCCTTTGAATGGATTTATACTTGTATTGTATGTGTGTGTTAGAGTCTTAAACACACCTTTACTGCAGCCAAAGTGGTTCTCCGGGTCAAAATGACTCGCTCCAGGTTGACATACATCACACTTGTCTCCAGTTACCAGCAGCTTACACACACACGCCCCTGAGTCTGGATGACATGAACCATTGACACTGCCCATCGGGTCACACGCACAAGGCTGGCATCTGGTCAGGAACAGAAAATCATGAAGATGTTTAGAGCAGCCCACAATTTTCATTCATGGCTTCTCCTAGCTGATCGAAAAACAACATTAAAACAAAATTGTACCTTACTGACACACTTCTGTTTGTTAACCAATCACCACACAGCTGTTGTCACTGACACACTGTATACTTCTAAGTCTTAGGTTTACAATAGCATCATTGTAAAAGAGCGCCTTAATTGAGGGTCATTTAGTAAATGTTACTGCCTGGGCGTGGATGGTAGACAAGAAATAGAGAAAGATGATGCATGAGTGTGCAAACGTTCAACGATAACTGTCTGTGTGTGTGTTCGTGTGTCTGAAAGGTGTTGGTTCTTCACCTTAACACTGTGAGGAAGACCCTCACTACCGTCTATCCCACCTGCTATCACCCTCTAGCTGTGAAACGAACTTCGTGAAAAACTGCATTCCCCCTCAGAGTAGTCAAAGCGTGTGCCTGTGTGTGTGCGTGTGTGTGTGTGTGCGTGTGTGTGTCTGACGGTGTATGTGTCTGGGTCACCAGTGTGGTGTTACCCTCACTGGGGCTGGGCAGCGGGTGATCATCCGGCCAGCCACCTCACACCTTACACACAGTCACGCACACACAAACACATGCACGGTCACATGTGCAACACAATCTGCTTGTTGGAAGATGTTGGCTCGCACTCACACACACGCGCGCACACATACACACACACACACTCTTACACAAACTGTACTTGCTTTCTCTCTCTCTCACATACCCGCACTGCTACACCTTCTTTATTGCTGTGTGAAAAGCCACAGTCTCTTAACGAGCCGCAAATTTGTCCTGTCAACTGGTGCTCACACGCACGCAGACACCAATACTCAAAAACACACAGCTACAAATACACACGTACTCACAAATGCCACAGTGACTCGACCTTCACTCCATTCCCAAGGAGAAAGAAAACACCAACATCACACCCATTCTCTCCTTTTTCATCAGCCTCAAAGTACAGTATGTGTGTGAAAGAGAGTCATTTGTGTGTATTAAGTGAGATTCAGCACGCTAAAACAAACATGCATTTGCATTACATGTGTCAACTTTAGAAAATAATTTCAAAGATCCAAATAACAGTTTTAGAGCATTCAAATATTACATATATAATCCCCCGTGATAAAATGATGTGCGTAAGTGAATGTGTGCATGTGCCAATACATAATCCCTCCACGGAGAATTACGGTCATATTTCCCTGTGATGAAGGCGACGCCGGTCAGCATTTCTCTGACCCTGTTCTCCGTGGAGACACATAGAGACACAGGACTACATCTTTAGCCGACTGCTCACACATCATTCTGTGTGTGTAAATTCATTTGTGTAAAGCCTATTGATTGAAGGGGGAGGATAAATTACTAGACGACATTTAGATGAAGAAATCCTTATTATGGAGTGACTCTGGGCACAAGAAGCTTTCGGCTGTAATAACCAAAGACTTTATTTGTCATTTTTCTTGTGGAAAGGCAGAAAATAAGACAGGAAAACGTTAATAAAGGACGACAGAGAGACAGAGGTACAAACTCGGTGTACTGGGACAAACAATAAGTTAATGCTTGTCATTTACGAGATGTGTGCCTCCGACCATCTTCTCTCATCTTTCTCCCTTTTTTTTCTTTCTCATATTTTAATTATTCCACTATTTTCTTCCCAGTGCTTCTCTTCCTTAATGTCTTTATAAGGTAAACTCTTTATCACTCTGTTGTTTTCTCTCTCTCCTTCCATCATCCCATCCCTCTCTGCTGTGAGGAGATCTCAGCCACAGCCTGAACACGGGGGAATACAGCTATCAGGCAAGGTCAGCTGACACACACACACACACACACACATAGAGGACCTCTGGTTAAACAGTTTGTGGATCATCTATCTGCTATGACACCCTGTTGAGAGGAACTTGGTGTGTGTCGGTACCAGCATTGCACAGTTTGTATCTCGTACAGTTACATTTGTGTATGTGTGCTCTTTAAGTTGTGTGTGTATGTGTGTGGCTGTGTATGCGTGTGTGAGAGAGATAGCCTGCAGGTAGAGACATGAGCGGTAAAGGTCAAAGCAGCTCTTAACTCATGTAAGTCATATGTCTGCCAACCAATCTGTAAACTGTCTTTACAGAGACCACACCTGCTGGTGTGTGTGCTCAAATGTGTAACTGCACAGTGTGTGTGTGTGTGCGTGCGAGTGGTTCAATAAACGTGGTAAAAGCTGTACACCGAACGGATATGATGTTCATCTGTGCGTGTGTGATTGAATTTGTGTGTTACCTGCCCAGGCCGGGGTTGAATCCAAAGAACATCTCGCGACACTGGTCACAGCGCCGCCCTCCCACTGAAGGATGGGCACACACACACTGTCCGGTCCGGCTCTCACAACTGCGCTGCGAAGCTCCCATGGGATGGCAGTCACACTCCGCACACACACTCTGATCTGGAGAGAGGTAGAAGCCTGGACAGAGACAAACATGAAATAAAGCAGAGTCATGAATCTGATAGCTTGTCACAAATGTCAAATGCGGCTGCATCCCAAATTATTCAGTGACAAGTATATGGGTCACTGTTAGTACGCTGTAAAGTTTTCCACCAATAATTCTTCAGTGAAAATAATTATGTCAGTAACACTTTCTATGGTTTCTATGAAGCCCATGTCTATAATGCATATGCATGCATATTATAACATACTGATATAAGTATGTTCATAATGCTTTATAATGCATTAAAAACCTGGGCATTATAGAAAGTGGTACCATTATGTTCTTAAAGAGGGGCTGATAGTTCTCTGTTGTAAGAACCACAGACAATCATCATACATGTACATACATACATATCCTGAGTAGTGTCTAAGGTTCTTTCTGCTTTGACAGCATCTGATTATATGGTTCTGCAGCGTTCTATATACAATTCCTTAGTGAACAAGTCCTGCAGCCTGGTACAATTTTTTTGAGACAACAGCTTTATGTTTCTCCTAATAAGCATTAGGGAATGTTGTTTGCCATTTATTTGTAATAAAATTTAACACAAAGCCAATAAGTGTGTGTGAGGTTACATTAAGCACTCCAGGTTCTAAAGTATAAATCAATTCAGTTTATTTTTCTCAAGGCTAATAGCAGCTAATAAACAAATTGGATATTCTATTTAGCCACTTCGACAGCGAATTCTCAGTGGCATTTATACCCTGTCATGAGGTGGCGGCTGAGGAAATTATTTGTATAATTTGTAGGAATGGAGCTTGGCAAATGTGACAAATTAATGGAATAACAGAAATATATTCAGACACGTTTTATTTGATTCTGTGGGTATTTTTGAGACAAAGACTATTATCCTGTGTCCTCTGTTACTCTTTCTAACATCCTTCCATCAATACATCCATTCACAACTAGTGTTACAGTAACCCTGACGATGCTGTTGGTTCTTCTCCATTACTGACACAATACAACATCTGTTACCTCTTGTCCCATAAGGCTAACCACACACACACACAAACAATGTCATGAGGTAAAGCACACACAAAAAACAGAGTGAGATGAGTGAGAAGAAGCAATCTTTCCCCTCTATGGCGCTGTTGTTCAGACCTGGCACCAACAGGACAATCACTGAGTGGAGATCTGGCAGAGGACATATGCCAATACACACACACACACACACCTACAAACACACACACACGCACAAAGGAACAAATGACCTAACCATTTTCCTCTACCATCAACCATACTCTATCATTTTTGGGAAGTAATCTCTCCACTTTATATTTTTATCCAATCACTCTTTAACCTTCTTGGACTCTATTTATCATCTATCCAGCGTTAATCCAAACACACTCACCAGGTCGGCAGCCGCTGCAATCCTGTCCATAGCGTGTGGGGAGACAAACACACTGCCCTGTGGTGCTGTCACACACTGACCCCGTCACTGTCCCTCTGGGGTCACAGGTACATGATACACAGCCGTGGGACAACCCCACTGATGGGACACAACACAACGTTAGAAAGCAGACTAGATTTAAGATTAAAGACCTTATGATATAATAATGGGCACCGGGTGTGTCTGTGTGTCCACTTTACATCCCAATTACAGCAACTACGCTGTCTCTCAACTGATTCTGTGTCCTCTTACTCTGGAGGTGTAAACTCCTGTTGTAGTAGTTGTGGGCACAGTTGGTGCAGCGAGCGCCCTCCACCCCCTCTCGGCATGGGCATTGTCCGGTCCACATATCACATACAGCCCCTGGCACAGTGCCGCGGATGTCACACGCACACGGCAGACAGCCCAGGGAGTTGCGTTGCTCAAGGGTGTGGTAACCATGACGACAAGAGTCACAGAGAAGGCCTTCCACATGTTCCTAAAAGAAAAGAGGACAGAAAGAGGGATGTATAGTGTACAATAGATGGGGGGATGTGAAGAAGACCATTGGTCACCCACTGGTTTGTAGACTACCATTTCTAAGCCTCCAGTTTGGCATTACGACCATCGCCATCTTGGTATTTTTGGAGCCAGAAGTGACAATATTTGGAAGAGAGTGTGGAACCTCGAGGATGTTCTGATTGGATATGAGTGAGAACCCAGGCTGTATTGAGGAAAACTTGTTTCCTGGGGTAATTAATCAAGTAGAAGAAGTAGGGTAATTTTCCCATAAGCTTACATTTAATAAGACTTGAAACCAATGGAGTCGGCCCCTGCTGGCCTTAGAAAGAATGTAGGTCCAAGGTACTTCCGCACTGGCTTCACTTTTCAGACCCGAACCAGCCGTCCTTTTTATACAATCATTGGTTTGACAGAATGTAAATTTAATTAAATCGCAAACCGTTGGGGGGAGTCTGTCTGTGCTTTTTCCAATATGAGAAGCTGCTCATTTTTGAGCACAGCCATCATGTAAAGTATATTAGTCGACATTAAAATGAGAAAATAGTATACTTGTTAACTTGCCTTACAAACACACTGTCCTGTGTGAGGATCACAGTCTGTCCCGGGTACTGTCCCTTCTTGTGAGCAGTTGCAGGGGGCACAGGATCCCTCCAGTCTTAAACCATAGGACCCCCTTCCACAAAAGTCGCAGCGCCGTCCCCCCACCCCGGGTTTACACTCACACTGCCCCCCCTCAGGCTCACAGAACGGGCTGAGGGAACCCAGGGGGTCACAGTCGCATGGGACGCAGCCATCTGGGTGGGACAGGTTCCAAAAACCAAACTCACAGCGGTCACAAGAAAGACCTGGAAAGAAAAAAATGTTTTTTTAATTTTAAAAAACTGACTTGATGCCGGGTTGTTCACCAACCAGCCTCTCTCTGTTTATAGGCATGCGTGTGCGTAAATGTGTATGTGTGTTAGTGAGAGGGAGCGAGAGAAATGGTGGGTGAGTGTATAAAACTGCCATCATTAGGGCCAGGCCCTCTACATATGATGGATCACTCACCTAAGGCCAAACACTTAATTTCACTGAGCGGGAAAATAAATAAATTAAGCAAGTACAAGAAAAGAATGGAGGGAAAGAAAAAGAGGCGATGGAAGGATGTAAAGATGGATGGAGGAGTATAAATATAATACTGAATTTACCATGCGATGTAAAAAGAAAAGGTGAGTTTTGTGTTCGTCCCCAAATAATCTTTTTAGAAATATTCCTTTTATTATTTGCAAAAAACATTTTATTGCAAATATTATTAGCTATTTAATAAAATATATATGACAAGTAAGTATTATTAGCTGACATAACAACGAGTGAATTGAGACTTTTAAAAAAAAAAAAAGAAAAGAAATTAGGTTTTAAAAAAAACACACATAGAAAGAAAGAAAATAAAAATACAGAAACACAAAAATCCAAACCCACCAACATTTACACACCCCACCCTGCCTCCTTAAGAGTTAAAGGTACACATACAAATAACAGAAAGAAACAAAACAGCTGTTAGTCTGGTAAGTCTGTAAAATATAATAAAGAAGGTTGCAATTTCTGAAAAACTTAGTGCATCCTGTCATTGTTTACTACATTTTCTCAAGTTTAAGAAAAACAGTATCTTTGACCCAGAGTTATTCTTTATAAACAGGTTTTCAAAACATTTTGTGTCGTTAAACAGAAAGATGTTATTATTATGGAGATGAATGTGAACATTTAAGGCCTTCCATACTCTAAATAATAACATCTCTTTATATTTCCCATGTCAAAGGAGATTTGCAGTAAAGCAAGTGAAATGAACCAATTAACAGCTCCAGTTCAGTCATTGCTCTTTATGCATTCATGCATTCACTAAATTTAGGGTTACATCTGTCAGCTCAGCATTTCATTCTGACATTGTGGCAAATTATTTCTTAAATCAGTTTTGTTCTTTGTTATAATTACTATATAATAACAAAAACACCCAAACTGATCAGACTGCAGGAGGTTTTATGGCTTCAGCAGCAGTGCTAGGCTACAAGGCTAGTTAAACTATGATATGCAGTGTGAGCGAGCGGGGCTTATTTGAATATGCCATACGTATTCCATGACAGGCAATCTGTCCCTAAATGGATGCCTGGGGGCAACGCAGTCACCACGGCCGTTTATGAGGGAGTGTGTGTTCGTACGTGGGTGGGTGTGAATGAGTGTGTGCGCAACATACATTCATGAGAGCAAACCTGTACATCTGTGTTAGTGCACATGACCAAGTGTGTGTGTGTGTGAGAGTGTGTGTTCCACTCAGTGTACACTTGGCATTTCCCCTGGTCTGCCCACTTTAATGATTTTATAGATATGAATGTATTTCTCTCCGTAGATCATATTTCATAATAGTGCAGTGAAGATATGTCTCTGTGCGTGTGTGTGTGTGTGCATGTGTGTGTGTGTGTGTTGAGGTGTACATGCACGTCTGCTGTGTTGGTAATAAATACGCAGGCTGACAGAATGATGCTTACAACCCTAACAATGCTGTGATATATTGTAGTCGGTGTGAATTTTTCCCTTTAAAAACTTTATAATTTATAAAGAATCTCACATACATTATGAAAGGAGTGGAGGGCAAAGTAATTATATTTTCTATTTACATTTTAAACATTTACAAGTTGCAACACAGTAAAAGAAGCAACTGAGCAGATTACAGAGTAGACATGAGAAAATGAGGAAAGTCAGAAGACGACAAAAAGGAAAGAAAACTGCAAACATTAGAGAATAGAAAGTGTTAGAAGATATTAGATCAGGACAGGAAGGAGGTGAATTTGTGTTGGGGTGTGCATGTGTGCACGCGTGCATATGTGTGTGCGTGCATTCGGGACATGGCCCAGCCCTTTTATCAGTAGCCAGCTGGTTAACAGGCTCATGCATCACCATTTCAAACACTATTATGTACACACTGCACTCTGGCACCTTGTTATGAGTGTGCGCGTGTGCCCGCATGTGTGTATCCGTGTCTGTGCGCACACATTTCAATTCCGTCCTTCTGAAGCGTGCCTGCCATTGCTCTACTCAAAGTATCAGCTTGGCGGTAATAAATTGCCATAATCAAATCTCATTTCTGAAAAATACCTGTGGGAGCAACCAAACAAACAAGGACAGAAAAAAATGAAAGTGGGTCTTGTAAAAAGGAGCGTGAAAAATACAAGGGGCTGCAGCAGTTTGTTTTAATCAACTTGGCATTGAATTAGAGAATTAAATACCAGCTTAGTCCTTGATGGCATGCATGCGCATACACACACAGGCACACACACAAACACAGGCACACAGAACTGTGTATACACACACCAAAGAAACTCTTGGAATCATACTATAGATACAGTGAGGCAAAGACAAAAGTACATGAACACACGGTCACATCTCTCTCTCCCTACTATACATAACCATAAACAAACACTCTTACACACATTTACCAGTTCACATACACATGCCCGCCCTCACACGCACAACCGCGGGCCCTTGATAGCGAGGCTTAGCAATAACCATGATGCGTTGAGTTGAGGAGCGTTGGCCGGTTTTGCATTTCATACGAGTCTGCTCTTCAAAGACACACAGGGGAGAGAGTGAAACCATTTATCACAAAGAGAAGCACAACGGCTGGAAGCACCGCCAGCAGAAAAGCCTGTTTATTTTGGCTGGCAAAACACTTTGGGATATGGATGTGTGTGCATTTACGTCCGTGTGTATGCACGTGTCTGTTTTGGTGTGCGCCCAGTATATCCACTTTTGCCTTTGTGTGCGCCCCAATGAGCAGCTGCGCCTATGTATTAATTAAGACGCCATTACTGGACAATTAAACAGAGTAACTGTTCTGATGAAAAGCACAACTTATCAACAAAGTACTTGGGGTAATTTTGTAATAGAAACTATTTTAGGGAGCAGACATGTTGAGAGTTATGTTGCTGTGGTAAAATTCCAAGTTCTGAAGAGATTACTGACGTTGCCTTTAAAGGGAAAGTTCCCCACAAAATCATAGTACATAGTACATATTTTATATCTTTTGCATGTAGTGCTATGGTGCGAGTTGCCAAGTTTTGGAGATATCAGCTGTAGAGTATAAAAATATATTTTGAAAAACCAGACAGCAATGTCTCTTTCCAGAAATCATCACCTAGTTCCTCAATCTACAGACTTTGTTGTGAGCAGTTTCATGTAGGAACTATTTTCTTTCAAACTACACTGCATCATCAATCAAGTTCAAGCACTGATCAAGTGTCTCCCCCGACACAAGAATGTCTCGAAACACTACAGCACTGGCAACGCACCATCAAGTTTGTCATCAGAAGAAAAGAACAAAAACTAGAATCTCAGTTTACCTCTGACATGGGGTTTACACTGGCACTGTCCCGTGTCCTGGTTGCAACTGGGAACTCCTCCAGTTGCGGTGCTGATGATGCCAATGTCACTGCAGTTACAGTGGATGCAGCCGTCAGGATTCGAGGCTGTCAGACCGTACCAACCAGGCAAACAGTCGGCACACTGACGACCTGTTACTGCAACCTTACATTGACACTGACCTCCAGCCTAGAGGTGAGAAACACAGAAGAAGCGAGAGACAGATGTGCAAATAGAGAAACTGTGTGAAAAACATTCAAATCATCAGAACGGCTCATGAAAAAGCTGTTCTCTGTGTTTGTGTGTACCTGAGCACACTCCATGCTGCCGTTGACTGTTCCAGCAGTGTGACAGTTGCAAGGCTGACACACCTCATGTGAAGTAGGATCAGATTCCTCCAGCCTGAAAAACCCACTGATACACAGCTCACAGTTCTTACCTAACAGTAAGAGAGACATAAACAGGATGAGACAGACAGAAATAAAGTAAAAGCAAAAGGCAGAGACCTAACAGAGATCGAGACAAACGTTCATGTTTGGGAAGGTTTAAAACTTCTTTGTCCTTACCACAACTGACATGGTCTTAAATAGTAAGAATTGAGGAGTACATGTGTACTTGTGAACAGCTGCATTTGTTTATATCTGTTTTGACATAAATATCACACCCACGCACAAAAAAAGCATACAGTTCAGCGTAATGATATTTTCTAGCTCAACATCTTGAAATGCAAAAAAGAAGCATCTGAAAATGTAAGACATCTGGTCTGTAATTGTTTCAAAGTGCTTTAACATAAAGGTTGATTAAAAAACATTAAAAACATCTGTTTATTGAATTTATGTAGTTCTTATACAATGGAAAAAGATAATTAACAAACTTATGTTGTGAACACTGTACCCGATGTGTTGTGTGTGCAGTTGTCACAGACGCCTCCTCCTCCACGATAGTGCTCATCTGGTTGGTCATCAACTCTGACATCGTAGTGACAGGAAAGGGCGTGGCCGTGACACTGGCAAGACCGGCAGTTCATAGGCTGGAGCTGGTCACCTGACCTGAATGGCTTGTCATTATAGAGGGGCGCACAATGCTGGCACTGTAGAAAAACAGTTACATGTACATAAATACAATTATTTAATCACAGTCTAATATAACACATTCTTTTAGATCTGCTGCCTTAATTGTTATGTGAATTAATTTAAATGTCAGACTGATATCATTTTTATGTAGACAAATCACTTTTCAAAAAAAATAAATCACCTACAGAGCTTGTAGACACCTGCAGAATAATCTAAGAATCATTTTTTTATATAATTATGATTGAGAATTAATCGTTTATTTTTAAAAATGTGTCTGGTCCAAAAAGACTGTTTTGTTTATTTTTCTGTAAGAACAGTTGGTTCCAGTTCTAACAAGATTTGTGAGCCAATCTGTGTTTTGTCAACATTGTGAGTCTCTGTAGTTGCCAGCTTGTGGGGAAATCAACGTAAAAATGGTTGACTTCTACAGTATACGCCCAGCATACTGTACTGTACTAACGTTGGCTAGCTAACGTTGGCGACGTTAATGTTATCTAACTAGCTAGCATTAGCAATATTAACATTGGCTCGCTATTGTTAGCAACAGTAACGTTTCCTAGGTCGGGTTAGCAACATTAGCTAGTGCAACAAACTAGTAACGACTACAGAGGACAGATGACTCGAACAACAGCAGTGTTGTGGCGTGAATGCAGTGAAAGGGGGAGATGGAAGGCCACATTTAGTGTCTGAATGTTATCAGGAAGAACTTATCAGGAACAAGCTCTGCAGGAATCCTAATACCTGAGCATGTTACTGTAATCTTAAAATCTTCTTTCTCAAAGAATCTGACCTAGTCATAAAGCTAATAGATGCGATCACAGATGCAAGTATACGCAGACTCAGAATGGACACGCATGCGATGACAACACAATAAGCAAGCTTAAGAAAACAATCAAAAGCACTTCACCATATATTGGAATACAACACAAGGTGTACATTCAAATGAATTCAAGCCATGGAGGTAAAAACAAAAACATCCTTTGACAAGTGGCTAGGAATGTATGCAATGATCTGTGAAAGCGATGGCATATAAAAAAAAAATCAAAAAATTTGCATTTCTTGAAAATAATGTTCTATGCATGTATGTAGCATAGAAACATGGTCCCATGATAAGTGAGATGCTTGGGTTTTATTGAACAAAGACAGAGAATGAGACAGACACAGTGAGAAAGAAAGACACAGAAAAAGAGAGAGGGAAATATAAAGAGAGAAAAATCAGCCGGCCGTGTAAATCTAAGTCTAAAGAGAGAGAAGGATAATACACATAACTGAATAGAAAACACAGAGGTATTCTCTACTTTATAATAAAGAGCCCGAACATTCACACCCACACACACACACACACACACACACACACACCAACACAGTCACACACACAGCATAGGGAAATCAGACTGCTAATGAGGAGTGACTGGCAACAGCCAGGGCTCTCACACAGGCCCACTTTCATGTCAAAATAAACATACCAAGGTGTGTGTAGGGGGAGGAGGGAGGGAAAAAAGTGATATAAAAAATGCATTTTTCTGTAGCAGAGAGCAGCAGAGGCGAGAAGCAGCGAGTACAAGCCCTTTGATTTTGTTCAGCAGTCAGTACAAATTATGGTGGACAAGGGGGGCATCAAATGGCGGGATTAAAAATGTATTAAAAAACACAGGAGTTCCTCCCATGTGTGACACATGCAGACCTGCACTGGGCCCATTATGTATGACACACAGAGGAGGGGGGGGAGGCAGGGGGGAGAGAGGGGGGAGGGGGAGATGGAAATAGTGGGGGGAAAGGCTCCTATTTTGTGTATGAGAGAAAAGGGAGAGGAGGAAGGGAAAAATGCAGGACTGATGGGAAGAGAAATGAGAAAAAGATTCCCTTTGTGTTTTAAAGATTAAGACTGGAGGGACAGGAGGACAAGTAACAGATAAAGAAAACAATCCACAAGTGTGTGAGCAAGACATGTGGGGTGGAAAAAGACAAAGACAGGAAGAGGACAATAAAATAATAATAATGAAATAAAATTAATGGTAGAACGTGACGAAGACAAAAGGACCCATGTGTAGATACAACACAGCGCCCAGGACCAGAAGGAAACGAAAAAATAACGTCTATGTCACAGTTATTTATAATCTGTGGAGTTTATAATGTTTGTCAGTGTTTGGTTTGTCCATTCTGGGCTACCGTAGAAACATGGAGGTGCGACATGGTGGACTCTGTGGAAAAGGTAACGAAAACACAACAATTCTTAGTTTCAGTTGATTTTATACACATGAAAAAATAAGTATGAACATGTATGCCCCATTTTCTTGCATATCCGTATATATTCAAGTGTTTGTGTGTGTGTGCATGTGTGTGAGTCCAGAGCGCCGCTCCCTGTTGGGTGATTATTAAGAGGATCTAATGAAGCAGCGGGAGATTCTCTGGAGATATAACATATGCACACACAAACACAAGACGAGACGAAACAAGCGTGTAAACACACACACACATACGGGAGAGTGTGTCTCGGGACATGTAATTCCACAGGAGTGCAGGGATGTTTGCATGTTCCTGTTTGTTCTGTCTGTCTGTCTCGCGCTCACCTGTCTGTCATGCTGTTTGGCTTCTAAATCTATCTGATGTCACACCTACAGTAACTACCTGCCTCTCTGTTTGTCCGTGCTGCTTCTCCCCTCCTGCCCATCTGTCTTTGTGGTTGCCTGCCTGTCTATCTGCGGCTCCGTGCCCCAAAACGTTTCACATATCAAAGGCACTTTTCTTTCGACACTTCGAACTGAAAGCTCTCACCACATCTCACTCTTCGTCTCATCCGCTGGGGATGAGTTGAAGAGCGAGATGTAGTAAGTTCTCCTCTCCCGTATCTCCCTCTCTTTTCATTCCTCTTTCGTCTCCTCTACCTCTGTGCCTCCTCCATCTTCCCACCCTTACTTCCTCTTCTATCTCCTCTCTTTTCTGAAAAACAAATCATTCTGTACATCTCTCCGGGCTTCCTGCCTCTCCCCTTCCTCACTCACTTCCCCCTGTCTCTACCGTCCCCCAACCGCTTGTTCTCATAGCCACGGCGAGTATGTGAGCAGGAAATATTACCATACCAAATGAAAGGGAGAGGATTTTTTCTTCCGTCTCTTTTCTTTTCATTCAACATTGCATTACCTTCCCTCTCTCCCAGCCTGCTAATTAGTCGAGGGACCGGTGTTTGGGAGTTAAAAGAAAACTGCACACGTTCATTCTCTTCTTCATACAAAAGGTTTTGATGGCGCGCCATCATCCGCACAGAGTACCAGCAGCAAAAAAAGAACAGCACATACTATAGGCCGAGAGTACATGGCTTTAATTCCATTGCTTTTTATCTTTGTGCAAATAGCCTGTCCTGTTTAATATCACACTATAGCAAAGAAGAACATTAGTAATTTAGTTTGTTCTGCTGATGACAACCTCTGTCTGTCTGTCTCTTTAAACTCCTGTTGTGATTTTTGTTGCAGAGCATGCTGTCATCTCGTGAAAAATCATGATGCAACAGATTAAAACAAACGAGGTGCTACAAGGCTGACATGTTTTCTGAACTCTGTACATGTTCTAGTTTATTCTAAACCTTCAGTCAGAATTAAATCCCAGGTCTGGGTTAAGGACATTATTATTCAGGCGATGACAGCAGTATGTAGCGCAAGTTATGCGGTTACTGGTTAATTCATAAAATGACAAAGTTGTTAATTTGCCACTGAAGACCATTTGTCCAAACCTTGTACACAGCTCGCCTAACATTTCTTTGCTAGTCTGGTTCAATGCATAAATGTGTGTGTCTGAGTGTGTGTGTGTGTGTGTGTGTGGTGGACTGTCTTGAGTAAAGGATAACATCTTATTTTCACTCTGAATGTTTCGACAAAACCTGCTGAGTGAGGAGCTACCACTAATGGATATGTGGACATTCAGATGGCCTGTCACAAGCATCTGTGTGTGTGCGTGTGTGTGTGTGTGTGTGTGTGTGTGTGTGTTAATCTGCTGGAGCAACTCATCTTATCCTAAATGCCATGACCAATTTCACGCTCCCACTGGAAAGGTCGTGCCACTGGTGGGTGCGTGTGCGAGCATGTTTGTGTGTACACGGCCGTGTTGTGTGTATCTGAAGTTAACCCGGTTAACCCCAGCGTAGGTAAAAATCTGCTGCTGAGGCAGAGCTGGACAACGCTACTTAACGTCACTAGCCATCAATATCTATCACAGACGCAGATGCTTCCACAGAAAAACATACACACAGTGGCCGTTTCAAATTCTATAAACAAACATGTACACACCAAATAAAAATTCCTACAAATCAAATACCTTTGCATAATCTTCACCATGGCTGACTTAAAAGTATTAAATAGCTCTATATTCCAACAGCAATCACTGTTATACAGTGTTTGGTCAGTAACCCATGTCTCTCCTCCCCCTACTCATGCAGTAAAAGAGAAAAGAAATTTCCTGGTATCCCTGCTCACTGTATCCAATCAGGACAGAGAACTCAATAAAGTGGCAGCCCTGTTTGCTCGTGAACACGTAGAGAGCAGGATCCTGCTGTTTGCAGCTATGTCTGACAATTACCGCGGGGGAGGGAAGGGATTGCTGTAAAATGGACAGGAAGTTAGAAATGGTACCTATGGCTGTTCGAAGGCCTCCAGTAAGTCCATCCAATCATTTAGTTTTGTCTGAAGAAAATAATTGGGCGTCCTGCCTGCCTGTCTACCTACGCTTGACCGGCTTGTCGCAGATGCTAACCCAGCTAAGGCTAGGAAAAAAGCACATGCCCACAGCAGTCAGCGGTAACTGCGAGGTGTTTTTTTTGGTTGGATACTTTCAAAGTTTAGCTTACTCTTGGTGGTTCCTCCGATCTTACCAACCCCAACTTTACGATTTAAAAATTCTCACTGCCTGACTTCAGCTTACATAAACACCCATACAATTAGTTCAATGATGTCCACAGTCAAACCAACTCCCCGCTACACACAGCCTGAAGTAACCATCCCCTGTAACTTAAAGTGTGCTCCCAGACACGCACAAGCTGGCCACATTTTACAGTTGATATAGGCTTGTTTTCACTTCTATCACACTCATACCAGACGACATTAAGTCCCCCCCAAAAAATGCCGTCAAATGACAGAGACATTGTACGACACAAAAAAGACTGCGTGACGCGATGTACAATACAATGTATGATATAGCTTTCAGACATGACTGAATCCATCAGTTGTGGAGAGACGTATAGAGACAGAGTGACAGAAGGAGAGATCAAGTCTGACACAGAGTGCACATAAGAAAGAATCAAAAGACAGAGTGAGAAAGTGGTCGAGAGAGAGAGAGAGAGAGTGTGTGTGCCTGTGTGTGCATGTGTGTTTAAGTGTGTGCGCGTGAGAGTTTAAGTGTGCGTCTTCCAGGGCCCCCGTTGATCATCTTGACACATGTCTGAGCATTTCTGTCACTTTAATGTCACTGTGGAAATTCTGCAGATTAGTACAACATCCGTCATGGTGCTAGGCCGATCCAAGTCAACAGAACGCATGCAATATTAAACGCTAATATTCCCCACAGCCTTTTATGCTCCAATATTACAGAGACAGAAGAAAGGTCCTGAATATTCACTCAGAGGGATGACATGGACAGGTTTGGGAGAAAAGTAGGCACACACACACACACGTGATCACACAAAAAAGGACTCTGCATGGGCACATACACAAATTGCACACACTCCAATGTCTGTCACAGGAGCTCTTGTAGAGATTAATTTACATAAAACACACACACACACACACAAATACATCCACATTGCTCATTTCCATCTCTCTCACACAAAAGAACTACTTTATGTACGAAGGAGAAGAAAAGAAACAGATCGAGGAGAGACGGCGGGAAAAATGGAGGAAAGAGAGGGATGAAACATGAGAGGCAAACAGGGATGAATTAAATACTTAGAAAGCGAGGCAATAAAGAGTGTGGGGGAGTAGAGTGAAATGAAGCGAAAGACAAACAGAGAGAGAAAGAGAGCTGATTAGAGATGCATGCTGAGGGAATGTCATTGTTCTAGTCGATTTGAGACATTATTTAAACTGAGACCCCGGAGAGCAGGAGAGAGAGAGAGACCGCGATCGACAAAGAGAAGTGGATGGAGGTGGGACAGGGACCTTGAGAGAGAGGAAAGAGAAAAGTGGTATATAAAAAGAGAGAAAACAGAGAGATTTGTCTGGATGATGGCATAAACCTCACCATTATTTTGAGTGTGTGTGTGTGTGTGTGTGTGTGTAGAAGTGTTCTGTATGATAACTTTTATTTCAGTTCATGTAAAAGAAAACTATTATATATTAAGATGTGTGTAGGAGGCTGTTTGTTATTTGAGTTTGAGAGTAAGCAAGACCAGCAATTCAACAGCTGCTGGTTGACAGCTGTACTTCTCCATTGATGTCCTCTGTAGCCTCTGTCTGAAACACACACACACACACACACACACACACACACACACACACACACACACACACACACACACACACACACACTAATACACAGACGCGGGTGTATGAATGATACATAAGTAGTGAATAATGCAGGCTGTCCTGTGCTACAGTGAGGTGGAGCAGTCATACTGAACTTTTCACTCCTGACCGACTCGAGGCTTTGTTGGGCTGATGCCTACTATTACCTGGCAGGTTGTATTAGCTTTGTTGAGAGCAAAGGCCTGGTCCTGAGGTGGTGGTTAACATCAAACTAGACCGAAATCAAATCAGAAGCCAACATTCTGCAGCACAGGAGTGTGTGAATACTCGCTGTGGGATCAGACTTTTGGTTTAACTGGGGGTGCCACTGGCAGTGTAAGAGTAGATTTAAGGGGTAACTGTCACCAGAGACAAACACAATCAATTGAATGAGATGCTTTTAAAATAATCTGGACAATCACAATATTTTCGTCCAACTGTAAACCATCATGCACAGTCTTCTCTTTGATTGTAACATAAAAACAAACCACATTTTCATAGTCAGCATTCAGATAGCTCAGGTACAGTCATTTCAGCCTTAAATTAATCTTTTTTTACCCACAAAGTAAGAACGTTTAAGAAAAAGTGAAGACTTTTAGACTCAAACAGTGACCCACTCTAAATCTAATTGAAACTAGGATTTGGATCATTCTGTGGCATAGCTCGCTCATAAATCACACAATCCCTGCTCCAACAGGGCTGATGTCAGCTGTCATTTCATTACAACTTTAACAACATACAGTCAGTGCACTGCCTCATTTAGCAGCCTGCTTGCATTGATAGCTGTCCATTAACCAAGAAGTCAGATTCAATGCAAAGACGTCTGGCACTACTGGTACACAGCATGTGTCCAAAAGCACTTCATAGATTTTTCAGCAAATGAGAAAAAAAACACAAAATGAAACTAGACAAAAAGGACAAAATTATTTTACAGGGAAGAGAGTCTACTAAGTGTGTGTGTCTGAGTGTGTGTGTGTGTGTGTGTGTGTGTGTAATTTATTAGAGAAGTCCTCTCCATGTCGTTAAGGAGGAAACTGCTTAATTAAGACCATGAGGAGATTCTCCCCAGGGGGACTCCTCTGTGCTCAGTATGTGTGTGTCTGTGTGTGTGTGTGTGTGTGTGTGAACATAATACAAGTCATGTGATTCTGAATATCTAGATCTAATACTGATATTAATAACTGGAAATACAAAAAACCTTAAAAGCAAACCTGGGTGACACACTGTAGAAAAAAGCAGAACTTGTGTGTGGCATCATGACCATCTTATAGCTTCATAAATACACACTGTATGAAACACCAACACAGGATGTGTGAGATCCACTGCCACACATCCTCCAAATGATGTTAACATTACAAATTGGATGTACAAGATTTTGTGATCACTTGTTTGTTACTCACATTGTTTCCCTCTGTGTGACTCTCAGGCAAACACAGACAGCGGTATGGTGTCACACTGGTATCACAGTGGTCGGCATGGCCATGACACTCACATCTGGCCAGATGACAGAGAGAATGAGAAAGATCAACATGGAGTGACCTCAAATCTGCCCTGTACAAATTTAATAATTGAAATATTGAATTATTATTACCTATTACTATGAAAAACATACAGTTTGTATGTAAATTCAATAGCAAAAAGGTAAACGCATAACATGACAAAAGCTCTCCCTCCTCCATCCCTGTCCGTGAAACAGCAGTAGCGCCATTAGGAAGTTCCCATTCAACATTTATAAATGTCATCCCGAGAATTATCAGAGCAACATAACAGGTAGCAGACAGCCCTGCCTCTCTCGCCCTCCCTCCCTCCCTCTCTCACACACCCACACACTGCAGGACAGTCATTTAATTATTCTTTCAGATATTCAGCTGCTTTCTCTCTTTCATTCTTGCCTCTGTGTACCCTTTCACCTCTCGTTCTCCTTATATAATTTTCTCTTTCAAACTGGCTTGATTAATCAAATCTTTACATTTGATTAGAAATAGAGAAGTCTTTTTGTGCAGTATTTCTGATTTTAGCGCATTTCACATTTTTCTAGTGGTTTGTAGAACCTGAAATAGTGTCAACTTTTCAGCGCAAGACACGGAGTCGCACTCCTTTTTCCATTATTAATAATTGATTGTCCGAGTGGGAACGCAGCTCCACTCCACAGGCGCACCACACTATTTTGCATGGAACGTTTTTCCAAACCGTCTTTGAAGTGGCCGCGCCTTTAGCAACAAGTCTCCAATCAGGGCCTACAGCCCTAATAGACTGAGCCTGAGCATAGTCTGTTAATTAGTGATGATAAACTAAAAGAGATAGATCGATAATGTGAAGGGATTTTCTTTCTTTAGGATAAAGGTGACAAGTCTTGGTTTCTTTTGGTGCTAGTTCACCTCCGTGTCTAAGGATCCTAAGGATGTGTGGTTAGGGCAGCTGTCCTCATAACGCTGTCTCAGGCTCCTGGGCAGCCAAGGCTAATTGATATGATGTACACATCCTCAGACTCTTACAGACAGTCTCCTATTAGATTGTGTTACATGTGAACTTAGGATCACACAACCTGACTCAGGACAACATAGATAAACATAGTTTCTTGTTTGGATTCTAATACCCAAAAGAAACCTTACAGTGAAAAAGAAAACTTACATGGACACTTAGTAAGTCTCGTGGGTCTGGTGAGGGTTTATTATCCTCCGTTCAGGAAGCGGCCTTCAAAATGTCTCTCTTGTAATGCCTATGTCTATTCTCCTCGAGCTTCAATAAATGTTTTAACATAATACATCACATTACAGCAAGTCAACTGAATCTTCTTTAGAAATAAGTTGACTAGTTTCCTAAAATTCCTTCACAAATTGGCATCATGAGTCGGATTGCAACAGAACAATAACTGATGAGTGCAAATTCTCTTTATTTTGTTTTGCCTTGTCTTTGTTTGACTGGATCATATAGAAATTGTGTATTTGTTGCACATGGGCTTTGAGCATCCGATTGTAGCTTATGGAAGATATATTGGTGGTGTATGTGTTGGCTGATAAGCAACAAAAAGAAGTACAGAAATGGCAAAAATATATATGGTTTGCTGCTCAGCAGTACAATTTGTTGTGGAAAGAAAAAAAAGTTTAAGGGATCCCTCGTTTGTTTAATGTTTATCGGTTTAAAAAGTTTAAAAGGGGAAAAAAGGCGAGACTACCGCCAATTTATAAAACTCTAATAAAAGTCAAGCTATACAAACTTTTTATTTTTAAATAAAAGTGTAAATAAGTGTTATAAAAAGATTATATTTCTATGCCACAATATCACTCAATAATGTCAGAAAAACAATGCTCATGAGTGCAGACGTACACAAAGACACATACTCAAGTTATGCGTGTACTCTCTTTTCCAAACACGCCTATTTACATGCTTTATAAAGAACGGGGAGAGACGAGATGGAGACACGGAACAAGAATGAAAGAGAGGGGGAGACGGGGAGGAATAAGGAACGCACAGATGAGATTTCAGCAGCTCGAAATCTCTGTTTCTCCTACTCCACTGTAACAAGCTACTAATTAAAACAGCTTAGAGGGAGGGGGAGGGAGAGAAAGAGTTAGAGATGATTGCCTCCTGCATAATCCCATAATTACCACAGTCATAAAAAACAGTCACTCTGTCAGTCTAATGAAGAGATGTGTTCACAATTACTCCCAGAAAGCTCTGCCGAAACTCAACAGTCTGTGTCAAAATATTTTTCTGGATGTCGAACTGTGCTCGCACATTTTTTAACAAATCAAGACTGAAAAGATCTTCAACTGTTCATTTCAACTAATTACACCACTTAAACACAGTTTGACAAGTTACAGGAGTGAATGTTAATGAACAAAATGGGAATTTTGCTTCATACTGTGTGGTCCTCTAGCTTCACTAATGAAATTGTTAGAGAAATGAGTAAAGGCAAAAAAGAAAAAAACTCATTGATATGCCAGATTATTGCAGAATTTCAGTTTATAAATATTTAACACCAAAAAACCTGCATTTTAAGATTTAAAAACCTTATTTAACAACATTTGTGGGAATGGCAATTTAAATTTCCTTTTTTTAGTGTGCAATCTAATTAAAATGAATCATAAAAAGATGAGATATTTTTGGTGTATCTCTTCATAGATATTTGTAACTCCTCACCTGCCACTGATGGTGATCTCCTTGATAGCGAAGTATCTGTGTCGCTGGTTCACCCCAGCTGCTCTGGTGTGGTACTGTCCACTCAGGTGTATCCTGACCTGTGTGGCATGCACCATCTTCTGCAGGGCAGGATTGTTGTAGAAGTCATTATAGCCTGGTCTCATGTTTGGCTCTGGGGTCAGCAGGCTGAATGTGATGTTACCTCCAGAGAAGGGCACGTCACTGGAACACAGGAAGCATACACATGCATGAAACCAATTCAGCGAGAAACACAAAAAAAAATCATTAAAAATCTATGTTTGGTGATCGTGTTGGAGAGGACAATTGTTCTATTTTTAGGGAAATGTTAGTCTCAATTTAGCTGTGTTGCTATGATCATCTTCAGATGCACTAAGCGGTGTACAATAAAGCTAGACTAATAAATCAATCATGTTGTTATGTCAGCTTCTTGGAAATATATCAGTATCAGTGAAAACATGTTGGTTGATAAGCAACAAGAAAGTGCAGAACAGAAAAAAGCCAAACTGGGTTTGAACATTTCTGAAAAAGTCATTGACCAATCAGCACTTCTCTCTGGTTGGCAAATAATATAATTATCGCAATACGAACATGCGAGATAAACACAAGAGAAAAGACAGCATGTGAACATTATACCCATCAGCTGGAGCGCTGGATACATGGGTCATACATTCACAACATTTGGCCTATCAGATGAAGCCCTAGCTAGCTGTCAGCTACCCTTAGAGTAATTGGTGTCAATTTGGTGGTGACTGCGAGGTTAGCGAACACAATGGCGCAGAGCTAACATGGGACTTATTTGTTTTTTAAATCATATCATCATTGGCATATTGAACATGGCATATTCCTCACATAATGCAGTCTTACTGGACAGCACTGAAAAGTTGATTTTTCAATCATAAAATGTCCCAATTAGGACATCTATTGGTCAAAATAAATTGGGATACACGATCCGTATGACAGTTATATTATGTGTTTATGTAAGAATGTGATGGTACACAGATATTAATTAGTATCTGCCTCAAAAGTCCAATATCTGTCACAATAAAGCAATAATACAGCACAGCAGAACACAGAATACCAGAAGTGCCATCGAAATGACCAAAACTACAATTACTCTTTCTCTGCTGCTACATGTTTCTTCACTCTCTGTCCCTCCAACAGCTTCTGTCTTTATTTTCAGGTAATGCTGAACAGACTTTTTCAGGCCACTTGTGCAGGTGTGTGTGTGTGTGTGTGTGTGTGTGTGTGTTTATGTTTAGCTTTTGGCATACAATAAGCAGTGTTGTACTATCCCACATTCTGTTTGTGAAAACATGTCCTCATAAGACTATTTTAACACTGGGTCCTGTGTGTCTATGTCTAAGTGGTTAGTATATTGGTTCTATAGTGATAGAAAAGCTGACAAAAAACATTCATTCAGGCACTTAAAGCTTCCTCCAATTCATTCCTGAGGGAAAACCTTGCAGGTTGAACAACTGAAAAGTTGTAATTTTTAATTTTCCATTTTCTGGTGGGAGCAGGTGATTCTGAACACAAACTGTTGGGTCACACATGGTGTTGCCTGTGGTGTACAAGTGGCAGTGTTAATTAGGTAGTTAGACTTGAGAATGACTACAAGGAAACTTCTATGCAGTTTAGGAGTACAAGAAATATTACAGGAGAAGCCCTGAACAACCTGGCCAGATCGTAAAAGACCTATGTAACTTATTTGAAGCAGTTCAGTTAGAAACCAAACAATATGAATGAGAACAACTTTAAATCTTAGCCAAAGATCAAACTGCATCTAAATTAATTTATGTTTCAATTCTCACTTACCTTCTATTGTGCTTTTCAGCTCACAAAAAAATACCTGTTTTACTCGTTTATCTGTACTTGTAGACGGGATGCATAATGATCACCAGCAGCACTCCTGGAGCGGTGCTCTAATAGACTGGCATGAAAACACCTGAAATGACTGAGGCGTGCTTAAATTTATCTTGCCAGACACTCCAGCGGGCTCTGAGGAGGCAGTGTCTCAGGCGGGATTAAATAAATCTTGCGCGATAAAACACATAAATCTTGCGAGATCAAAGACAGTGCTCTTTTTGATATAATTATCAACCACTAATGTCACAGAGTGTGTTGTTGTGATGCCAATGCGAGGTTCAATTGCTCTCATGCCAATTTAACTAATATGTATAACTGTGCCAGGAAAGGTTGCATGTGATATAATTTGTCAGTCAAGTGAAAAATAAGCAATGACTACATGATCTGTGATCTACTCATACCTGTTCTATCTGGTGCCAACCAGGGCCTTGATACGAGCAGCTATGCCAACATTTAGTGTGTGAGATTGGGTGTGTATGTTAAGACTATGTTCCAAGTCCGGTTCTCTATCTGGTGCCAATCGAGAGCCTGTTACCGGTCATGTGCCAAGGCAGCGCTGTTGGTGGTTAGCTTTATAAACCAAGTCACTGTGAGAGTGCCAGGTTGTGTGTTTGTGTGTGTGTTGACTGTGTGTAATGGGTATGTGTCTAATTTCCTTTGATTTCTGTTTACTTGTGTTTCGTGTGTGTTAGTACATGCACTACATCACACACAAACACTTGTGCATTAATGTGCATTAATGTGTGTTTGTGTGCGTGTGTTCATATACTTCTTTATTCAGTCTTGCCAGTAATTTCTGTGTAATCTCCTACTGCCTTAGAGGCCACGGCCACCCAACAGCATACAGCAAGAACATGTGGTTCTGCTCTGGGGAGGATGCCCCGAACAGAACATCAGAGTGCCTGAGGAGTTTATTTTCAGCTTTTCCACATATAGAGGTATCAAAGCAGTTTTAAATGGGACGATCAATCTGTGGCCAGAGACATATTTATTTTTATCTGACTGATGACACATTCAAATATCACAACAGTAATGAGCATCCTGTGATGACAAATTAAAGGAAAAACTAACACAGTAAGTGCCTTAGTAAGGTGTTGGGCCATCACACGCTGCCAAAGAAGCCTAAATGCCCATTTTCATTGATTCTACAAGTCTCTGGAGCTCTGCTGGAGGGATAAACACCATTCTTTAAAAGGATATTTCCTCACTTGGTGCTTCGGTAACGGTGGGGGTGTAAAGCACTGTCTACGTTGGTCCAAAATGTCCAATATTTGTTCAGTTAGGTTGAGATCTGGTGACTGCAAAGGCCATAGCGTTTGATTCACATCAGTGTTATACTTATCAAACCATATGTCATGCGGAAGAGACCACTTGTCTTGTATGCAAGACACCAAGGCAGGTAAGGGGGCAAATCCAAGAAGGAAGGAAATACAAAATACAAAAACTAAACTATATATGCGCATATGTAGCATATGAGTGCTGGGAACACACAGAGTGTAGCTCCTGCCATCCATGCCCCAACAATGAACCCTCACATTCTTGATACAAAATCAGAAACAACTTTGTCAGCTCAAACTGTATATATATAACTGTTTGTTAGGTTTTTCCATTCATTATGTAATTTTTAAAAAAACATTTGGAAAGTTTTTCGAAGGGTTTATGTGTGTAAATTTTAGAGATACTTTTTTTTCTCTAAATGTTTTTTTTTTAAAATACATGTATGGTATAATCATTTTAAATTAGTCATCAGTGTTCATATCAGCAGATAATAGAATAAGAATAAGAAGAAGTTTGGGCTTTTTAAATTATTTTATGAAATTGCGTAAACTGGAAACAAATGCAAATATGTACAGTACATTTTTTTGCTCTATTTCAATGTATAGGCAATAATAATTCAGTAGGGTCGATAATACTGACTATTTTCCACACGTTCACAAATGGTACCTACCGGGGCAGCTGCAGACAGTTGACTGAGTCTGGTCTCAGTAAAGGCCCGTCGTTCTGCATCTCAAACACACTGCAGTTTCTGGCCATGTACTGCCAGTCCAGCCAGGGCTGCTCTGAGGTGGTGTCACTTTCAGGTTCTGTGAGGTCACGCCTCCGTCTCTGGATCAGAACTGACTCAGGCAAGAGGCCGCCAAACTGAATTATAACATAGAATACCTGGAGGAGAAAGGGGAACAGGTTAGCGTGACTAGAACAAGATTTGCAATACAGGCTCAGCTGCACAATGTAAAATATCCACGATACGACCATGGTGCGGCTTTCAATGTTCAGGTGATGCTGACACTGTGTCAGACATATATATTCACCTCTATAGTCATTTGCAAGGCCATAAAAAAAATCACATCTTAATGATTAGGATTATGCAGTCTTGATCGAATGGTAAAATGACATTTTGCTCATTAATCATGACTCGTCTTCATGTATACATAACCTGAGATGATAATTAAGGTATTTGGTTGAAACAGTGAGCCCTCGCACAACACATAGACACATAATACACACACACACACACACACACACACACACACACACAAGTAGGTTCCTATAACACATAAACCATGTGGCTGTCTGTGTGTAGGTGTGGGTATGTGTGTTAAGTGTTATCTGCCCCACTACAGTGTGGGCTGGGACACTGGGTTACACAGCAGGGAGCGCATTAAGCCACCACCACTGCGCAAACCCACACACATGCACACACACACACCGACACACATACACCCCAACTTCAGAAAGTGTCTTTTATCTGGGGACTTGAGTTGAGCTACCACGTCAGGACAGCTCCCAAAATCCTGCCCACACTCACATACACACTTCAGAGAGAAGAGGGACGAGTCTTTTGACAGCCCCAGTGTCGACTACGCCCAAATCCACCAATCTCTCTCTCTCTCTCTCTCTCTCCCCCTGTCTGTCTCTCACTGCAGTGCTTAGAAAGGGGATGAAACTACTGTCCAGTGCACACACACAGGTGCAAGCAGACAGATACTAAACAGTGGCATTTCAACTGTACACTCCACAAAGACAGAATTTACTATAGTTGATCGTCCACCTCATAGTAGGTAACAATGATTCTGCGGGTAAGGAGGCTGATGACGTAAAATGACCCACATTTACTGACAATCTGACTGGGTCGACACATGTTATTCAGCTCTGTATAAAGGGTTTCATGTAGATCTAATGCTGTTAAGTGATGAAATTAAAGGATGGAAAGGGGTATTCTGTAATAACTATAGAATAACTATACAGTTATCATTGACTTCAACGTCGAGCCATCCAAAACAAACATTATGCTACTTTACATCTCACACATACTTTAACATGTTGTTTCTTCAATTTTAAATAAGTTGACCAAACAATCAAAGATTCAATAAAATCAAGGAAATGTGTTTCATTGAGTCTATCAAATTACATTTAGCTGTTTAATGCAGTAAAAGCTGCAAACCTGCACAAATAACATCAACTATGAATAATCCAGCCAGTCTGTATGGGTCAAACAGGGATTGAGCGTGTGTTCATCAGCCTGCATAGTGTCATATACAGACCAAGTTCTGAATGCTACAGGATGGTATCTTTACTGACCGACTCTACCAGCTGATCGTACCAGCTAAGGATAATAACACACTCATCCACAGGGTAAAAGTGAGAAGTGCACTGATTTATTGATGAACTGAATCAGCTCAGTCAGTTCAGTCACCACATCTCAACCTATTTGCTAATTTTCCCCCCAGGGATAACTCATCTAAATAATCCATCTATCTAAATTTACGGTAAAGCAAAATAATCTTAAAAATTGTCTCCAATCACCATTTCGATTACCAATCCATCTGTTCGTCTACCATTATTATAGAATAATACGTGTGTATTATTGTGATGTATTACCTGGTACTGTCCATTAGCCAAATCCACAGTAATAGTGACTCCTTCATCAAGTTCTTGTGGAGTCATGATCCTAGAAAGCCATGTGGTGCCCATGTCCTGATCATTGATGTAACTGAGTGGATGGGCATTAAGGTTGAGTCTTAAGACTCTGTCATTTGTGGTGTCCTCCACGCCACTGGGGATGCAGTACCTGTCAACAGCAAAAGTTTTTTCGGCATACAGACTTTCATATTAAATAAAAATGTACAATGCAAAAATATTACTAGAAATAGAAATACAAGAGGTAGTGATACTTTACCTCTCAACTAAAGGGTGTACTCTGGGGTGACTGGGAGGACAGCGACACTCTGACTGGACATGCAGCTCAGGCAGGATCCCTGAGTACACCTCCACTATTTCCCTGTTGAAACAAGAAACAGCAGACAATATTTAACTTTAACACTGAAGCAAAATATAATCCTGGGCATTTTAACTAGGGTGAGGAAGGGACTAGCTACTATTGTATGGCAAAGTTGCTTAATGATGTAACAGTTAATTTGACCCAAACTAAATGTTTTATATCCAAAATAATAAAACAACACATTTAAGACATTATTTAATGATATTCAAGTTATACATAAATCATGGGGATGAACACAAACAAGCCTTTTGTAACAACTTAAGTTTTGATATAAACTCTGAAGGCACCTGCTGATGGCCCTTTGACTGAACATTTAGCACAAAGTGGAAAATCAAAGGCATAATTTGAAAACTCAATCTTTCACTTTGTCTTACCCCAATCTTGATGAGAGGAACTTGTAAGCTCCAAGTCCTCACTGTTCGCAGTACATCACTGGTAAGCAAAACACTAATTGCCTTGTATTGAATTCTCAGGGAAAATCCTCTGGAAGCAGTATGGATCTTAAGATGCAACGATTAGCCTTCCCCTTCTTTCTTCTAACCATCTTTCCCTTTATCACTCCATACTGCTCGCTCCTCTTCTTCCTCGTTGGTTTAATCCATAAGGCATCTTTATGTGTACTTGTCCTCATTTGTATCCTTTCCTCTTTTTATTAAATCTATCTGTAGCTATCACTTTCCATCCCTTTTCTGTGTCAATCAAGGCTCTCTTCCTCCTAAAATGCTCTAATGCAATAGTTTCTGCAATAATTTCCTGCCATCATTTTTTTAAATTCCCCTCCCCCTCTCTGTCTCCATCTTACTCTATCCAACTCACCTGTTGGTCAGAGTCGCAGGATAAAATCTAAAGTCCTGCATCCGCCCAATGAACTGATTAGACCCTGGAGAGATGAAAAGAGAGGAGAAAAGAGCATAAAGAAGGCGTTAATGGGTTTGTACTGACGGCAGTGAGTGAGAGGATTTCACAGTATTTAGTAGATTATCTTATCAGTTTCTTGATACCAGCTGAGTGAGGCTTGCCCACAGCTGCTTATAATGGCCAAGTTCAAGAAATAAAGCCGAACCGGATCAGCTACAGTCGACATTTGCTTCCACTAGAGAGCAGCAAGGCCTATAAAGGACAAAGTCATTAGTTTGGTTTGAGGCCTGACCAAAACAGGTTTGTCTAAGGTAAATGTAACTGTGCTTCATCGGTTTCACTCATCAGTGGGTTTCCTCCTTTTAACTGCACTGATTCTTGTCTGTAGATTCTTGTCCTTTACCCAAAACCACTGTCTCTTCTGGACAAAACCTTATTTTTCTAAATCCTGGACAAGAATTCTTCAGGACATCATTTTCATCATAGATTAATGTGCTAAATACTTTGTGGATTCATTGATTAATCGTTTGGTCTCTAAAGAAATTGAGAAAACTGCTCATCAGAAGTTTCTGGAGAGTGAGATAAAGCCCAAATAATTCATTTTCATATAAGACAAAAGTAAGACTGAAACATTTGAGAGACTGGGACACACATTTCGGGCATCTGTCTTCAAAAATGAAACAAACAAAATCAATTAGCAATGAATCTCCTGCTTATCCACTAATCAAATTAATGCTATAATTCGTTAGGCTACAACAAATGTATAAGTTGGTCTAAAGAGTGACATCACATATTTCAGCAGAAAAACAGGAAGAGAGGGCTCTGATAAAGCTGGCTGATGTTGAGAAGAGGGGATCTGCAGAGAGGGAAATCCAAAGATGCTGGACAACATATATCAAATATGCCAAGATGCCAAACTCTCTTTATCAAGCAAACATACACTGGAGTATATCAAACATGTGGGCACACCATCCAGACAGACACGTTGATACTGGACTGCACACAAGAAACATCATCAAACACATAAATGAACACAGTCAAGGGCCCCAACACATCCATACATTCGTGACAATGTTGGATAGAACATAAGAGACCCACACAGATGTTGATGCTGGTCCAGAGAGAGCTGGAGTCTTTTAGTGTCCAACAAACTTCTGTCTAGTTCGACAACAACTCTCTTAGAAGACAGATAAACGTCTCTAAGCATCGACTGAACCCCTGCCATGCCGAGCTTTGTCTGTGTGTGTGTGTGTGTGTGTGTGTGACTGTGTGCACACGCGTGTGAGTTTTGGAGGCTTTACAGTGTCTACTCCCAAAAAACATCCTTACTTTAGAGAAAGAGAGTATGTGAGCGTGTGTGCATGCATGAATGTGTGTGTATTTGCATTTGAGAGAGGCTTTGCCATGTTTGGCCCGACTACAATGTGAGCATGTGTGTGTTGGGGGGATGTATGTGTGTGTGTGTGTAAAACAGAGAGAGAGTGAGAGAGTGTTATGGGATGTAAGTGTGTTCGAACAGTGTGTGGTTGTGCAGCCTAAGGCTTTGGCTCAGGATTTCTTTAGCGTGTGGAAATGGGATTATGCCTTCCTCTGAAAAGCACTCTCCCTATTGTTACTGGGATGATGCAAGGTATAAGCCTTAATTCTCTCTTCTCTGTGTAGGTCTCTGTCTTCTCTCTCTGTGTTTCACTTTCTCTCATCCGTCGCTCTCAGTTTTTGTGTTTCAGTTAATACAGGCGACTAAGAGTTACGTGTCCATTTTTTCCTTGCTTTTTTTCTGCCTGTCCTTCAGTGGTCCTGTCACTCTCAATTTAAAAGAAGATTTTACTATTTTCCCTAAAGTTGCAACCATTGGTACTAGCTTATGTTCAACATGGGGGAGTTGGGAGAGGATGGCTCAAGAAATACAGTTGATGTTAGGTCATGTCATGGTGTGAGGAGATTCTCGTCATGCATGGAATTCTATTCTGTGTATAGAATAAACTTGACATGCTGGAATATATATGTAGTATTAATGTTACCTATGGTTGCAACCTTTTAGATCTCAGTCTTGGTGAATTTGGTTGGACCCATGATTATTGGTGGTAATAGTAACTGTGGTAAATAGGTGCATTCACATGGCATCAGAAAAAACGGAAAAAAAAATTCTGATTGGGAAATTTCAAGTTGAAACAACAACTCAGATTACTCCCTGCATTATTTTAATCTGATCTGCTGTTGAAAAATGACTCTGGGGACTAAAAACTGATTAAATCAAACAGTGCATTTACTGTGACTGCTTCACAATAAAACCTTTTAATGTGAAACATCAGCAGCGGTAATATTTTATAATAACATTCATTAATAAATTGTACATTTACTAATTCATCTTTAGTTAATATTTATTTCACTGTTCACAAACAATTAAATGCCTCATAAACCATTTATCAAGCAATGGTAAAGGTTTTTAAAGATCAGTTGCAACTTTATAATAAACAATTGCTTAATAAATGGTTTATAAAGCATGTTTTTTTTAAGGGGTGAAATAAATGTTGAACTAAAATTATTAATTCAATAATGGTTATTAGTGTTACCACAGCAACAATAAATGTTTGGTTAGCATCAGCAGTCACTGTACACTGCTTAATCCTGACATGGCTGCAGGAGAGTGAAGAGTAATCAATGTGATAATAAAACAAACACTATTCTTGGATGGATGACATGCTGCATTGTTTCTCCCCCAAAAAAGAAAATGATAGAAGAAGAAATGGCTATTGCTGAATAAAAGCCATAAAGAGTATGAAAAACTTTTAAAAATTTAACTTTAAGATCCCATATTGTCACAAACCTTTGACCACTGCATTGACATCACTGCACCAAAGCTACTAACCAGAGTTATCGGAGTTACTAATGATTTGTTATAAGCAGCTAATTCACAACAATTACAGCACCACTTTTAATACAACCGACTATCCCAATCGACTACTTGTACAACGTCGTTGGCAGTTAAATCTCTGCTCAAGACAACTTCTCGCTGTACTTATCAAACACACAGTTTTCAGTGAGTAGGGTCCCCTCCAAAAACAGACATTGTTGTTGATCAATACATCTGATCAGCATTCACATAATCAATCCACTGATCAGAATTCCAGGCACAACCCCCAGGTTCAACAACCACACACGCACACACACACACACACACACACACACACACACACACACACACACTCTCCCGCGAGCCAATCACTTGTATTGATCACCACCACTGATGTGATCTTCAGCTGATCAGATGCTACCTGCCGTGAACTAGGGATCAATGCCTGATAAACGAGAAGAAAAACACTCGTTTATCACCCTGTAGATGAACGGATATCATTTTTCTCTCAATTTCTCTCCTATTGACTCTGAGACGGCTTCCAGGCACCACCAATCAATCACAGATGTGTAGTTGAAGGGGGGATAAAGGCTGGGAGGAGAATAAAGGTGGAGTGGTCATTGACGCCATATTTAGATGTGCAGACAAGATAAACTAAGAGGTAATTTTTCTCCATTTCGTGGAAAAGAGCAGACAGAAGAGTGTAGGCGGTGGTGGTTTCAGTTTACTGCTTTCTGTTCTTAAACACTTGTTAAGCTTGATAACTAATTCTTGACAATTCAACAATATTTTATTGGCCATGTCATAATTTTAAGATATTTTATTGCATTACCACTGAGCAAGTCAAAATATAAAAAGAGATTTAAAAACCAGCCATATTTACCGTTGGAGCTGAGTCCCACCCACATGGCACCGTCCTCGTTGATATCAGACAGTCTGGCGGTCAGGGGTTGAGTGTCAAACGGTGTCCCGTCCTCCTCGAGCCCATCCAGGAAGAGACTCACACGTCTGTCATGGACCTGGAAATTAGTCAGAGTGAGACGTAAGTCTGTGCTGACCAGCGTGAATAATCCTGATTTTCTGTTGGAGTTAATAAACAACAATCAAAATAAATCTCAATTAACAATACATCCCTTTGGGAAGTGAAGTTTTTCAGCTTCTGAAGGCAGCGTGCCAAAAAATGTTTGAGAACCACTGGATTAGGGTGAGGATGGCCTCACGCAGAGTAGTCGCAGAGTGTGATTTGTTTTTGTCAAGAAAAAACTTGGTTTATTTTGTCCAATGACAAATGGGATGGGAGGAAAAAAGTACAAAGATGATCAATAAATAAAACAACATTTACATGAAGCATCACTGGACACCATTAACAGTCTCCGAGCACCACAGCAGAACTTGCGTACATGTAAGGGAGCGGCCTGAGAGGCAGATGCTGCAGTAAAGGCCAAGCAGCAGGTTACTGATGTAACACAACGTCTCGGAGAGAGTGGCAGCTGCTCTGTGTGTGTGTCATCTATCTACAAAAGTGTATGCACACACCGCGTGTTTTTGCATATCTATGCATGTGTGTACGTGTGTTTGAGTGTGACCATGTGTGTGTGAATTATACATACGGCTAATCTTCCAGCTCATTTCCCCAGTAGCAGAAAGAGCCTCAGGCTAAACTGCCTCAGCCGCAAATTAGCTTTCTGTTTGACCAAAAACCTCCTCTCCGCTCCTTTTCCTCTCTTTCCCGATCTGCTGCATGAATATTAAAAACTGCACAGCAGACAACACCGTCAAAGCAGGAGAAGCTCCCTTTCACATCAAACCCGGGCAAAAAGAAGATACGATGGGCTCTCCCCCTCCAAAAAAAAAACTTTAATGTGCCCTGTCCTACTCTCTGCCTTTACCCCATCTCTAAATCCTGTGTTAGGGAAACACGCTGTGGGACCACTGATAAACGTGACTCTCCCTGTCTTACCACAGTCCCCCTCTCCTCCTTCATCTTTCCTGTCTCTCTCCTGCTCTGGTCCTCCTTGCTTTGTCCTTTCTCCTCCTCACGAGGTCATTGGATTCCTTCACCTTTTTTCTGTTTTTGAGTTCCCTCACCTCATTTTCAATTGCTCTCTCTCTCTCTCTCTCTCTCTCTCTCTCCCCCCATTTTTCATAACTATCTTTACTTTCTCTTCCCTCTCAGTCGACAACTTCCCCCTCTCATCTCCCTTCCTGTCTCTTTCCCTCATGTTTATCTTGCCCTGTCGCTCTCACTTGTTGTCAGCTCTTTAGGGAAGTTGAAAAGGTGTGAGGAGGGAAATAAGTCCAAGTCAAAAAACGCCTTTAGGGGATGAAGGCAGGCCCAGACAAGTGTCTGCCTCTCAGAGGATAGTTAAGACGCCCAGACAGACACTTTCATGATGGCTGATTGAAGACTGGCAAGCGCATGAGAGCAGAAGAGAGAGCGCAGGAGAGAATAAGAGTGAAAAAAAAAGGAGAGGGAAAAAAAGAGACAGGAGGGAGAAAAAGAAAAGTCAGAGAGCGGGTGTAAGAGAGGGAGCTAGAAGAAGGGCCCTCTTTAGGAATCTCTAAGCCAGAGCTGTGTGGCTCTTGGGGAGATGTGAGGCAGTTGTCAGGCCTGATGTAAATGAATCCTGAAGCGCTTCATCCTCCTTAGCCGCCACGCGCCCTTTTGAAACACAGCCAACTCCCCTTTGTTAGCTTTCACAAACACTTTCGCTCCATTTTTCCCTTTCCCCATCCATCTGTATTTTTACCTCCTTTCCTCTACCTCTCTTTGTCTCTTTTAGCTGGTGTAACTTCAGAGCTCTTTGAGAACGGTAAGGAAAAAAAGAGGAGAAAGAGTCGGAGAATTCTTTAGTGTTGATAACTAGTGTAATTTGGACTGTGTCCACTAAGTCCAGAGGAAAGGAAATGACTACTTTAAACTATCCCTTTATACAGAGGATTTTAAATAAAGCCCTTAAAAGCAGCATCTTGCATGAATTTTCAGGTAAACAATGAGCTACAATCAAGCCCACAAGTATTGATCACTAAACTAACTGCGGTTATTGTACACTTTGGCAGCTGTCTGTTATAATTTCAGTGCTAATGAATGTTTTTGTAATTTTGTGTGTTTTTCAAAGGTCTGTTGTTGCTTATTTTAATCAAATGGTTGTATTTTTTACTGTTTTATGGTCTTATTTTCAACATTTTTTACTCCTGTGATGCACTTTGTGACCCTGCTCTGTGAAAAGTGCTGTACTAAATAAACTTTCCTTGCTTAACTGACTTATGTCAGTGTACTTAATTCTTGAAGCTCAATAATAGTCTTTTAACTTGCAAGGTGCACCCATAACACCTGAACTGAAATTAAATCTTGAACATGTGAGGATTTCAGTCGAAAACATTCAAAAAATTAAATTAATTAATTTAAATTAAATTATCAACTGGAAGTGAAGAAATAACAGTTTTGATGTTATGACGTCTATGTAATGTTGCAGAGATAGCTACTGAAGTTAGCATGCTTACCAGCTAGTTCCTGGCCCGGTCACGGTCCAAAGCTTCTGTGCTAGCAGCATAAACATCAACGCTCCCACAGTGCTCCGAGCTCATGCTATCTGCACAGCTAACTGAGCTAATAAGCTAATGGCAGCTACAGTTAATTAATTAATCAATTTGACAACTGGCTAATTCTTACACCTTTAAGATCATAAGATCTAAAACCATACAAACCAAAGCTACAAGACTGTAATTAGACACAAATCTGTTTCATCATTCTCGTGGTATTTATATTTTTCTGCTGTTTCGCTCCTTCCTGCAAACTCAAACTCTGTCACATGTGGACTAAAGCTGAAACTGAAAGGAGCGATGGCTTCAGCGGGGTTCAATCCTCGGCCAGCTTGGATATTAAATCTAACCCTTGCACCACCTGTGGTCCCTGCCACCATTCATGGCTCCATTAGTAGCTGGCCTGGTTTGCCTACTGTTCTCCTGCAACATTCCAGCAAAGCCACGACTCATTAACACAACAGTCACTGACATCATTTATACATTCATTTTTTTTTTTCCACTTTACATCATATTATGTCAATTTTAGCTGTTATTTTATGACATCTGCTGTTCGAGGACCAAATCAACAGGTACGGGCTATAAAACTGTCAATGTAACACCACCTAAATGAAGTGTTACAGGTGTTTTACTGGACTACAAATGAAATGTACCTTACTGTATTTCCTTTCTTCTTCATCATTATCATCATTTCCTTATTAGCCTTTCAATTGTGTTCCTAAAGGTTTCTGTGCTCTTAGGGAGTTTCAAGCACCCTTTCCCTGTGCAAAACCCACCCCGCTGGCAATGTTACCACCTAAGCCTCTCTAAAAGCCCAGGGAAACCCTGAGTGGGAAAGCTTTTAGTGATCTGTAGACTGGCATTTTGACTAAAGCTCTTCTCGATTTTCACACTCCTGCCAAGCCATGGCTCAGTACACAGTGTGGACAGCAGTGTTTCTTCTAAGCTCACTTTGTAGCTGTGGGCCACAAAGTAAGAGGTGGCAGAGAAAAGACGAATACATATCGGCCAAAGTTTGCTGTCCCAGCCAGCATTAAAAAAATGTGATCAGTAATAAACTCTACAACATACTAATAATAATATTATGTTAATATATATAATATAGAACTTTTACTGTTGCGACCAGCATTAAACTAAATGAACAGCTGTCTGTATGTTGCAGATTGAAACCTTATTTCTTTGAAGAAGCAAATTTGTTTCACCTGCTAAATCAACCTTTTCTTTTTTGCAGAGGTACAATGCTGTCCCACATTGTTCCTCTGAAAAAAAGAAAAGGTCGATGCACATAACAGAGGTAGATAGTTAACAGCTAAGCACAAGGATAGGTACAAAGAGGAATTAGGTGTCTGTGGGCAGCAGCAACACTTCCTGATGACCTGGGTCATTTTTCATGAACTTGATCCAATTGCTCGCTGAGCTGCCCTTCACCACACTGACGACATGATATATAATTTAGTCAGCACAATTTCACAAAATGTAGGTCTGTGTCATTTGAATATTAAATTCTCAATGTAATCAATACAATGTAAGCAAACGTATATAGACATGAAACTCATGTTTGGTTGCCATGTCAAACTGCAGCTGCAGACTTTCCAGTTAATCATTGTCCATGGAGAGGTTAACCATGACACTCAGAAATGTGCCTGAATAATTCGCATTAATAGGAGAGGCAGGCGTTATCCAAACATCTGACATGTTGCAGACAGTGTCAGACTTAAAAAATAACATTTTATTTATATGTGGAGAAGGGCTATCTTGACAGTTGAGGTCAAAGTCGATGAGAGGGACCTTAAGGATGACTAATACTGGAAACCAATTCTAGATACATATTTTACTGCTGTCCGATTAGTCTGTTATGAGTGCTAAATCATTACAACCCTCGATGCAGGAGCTTAATATCATATATGTTCATGTGTATGTGTATAAATGCAAGACACCAGCTGATACACACTGTGCTGTCCCTGTCTGACCTTTCTTATAGAGGGTACTATTTCCCCCACTAACCATAACCTACCACCATAACCAACTAACCATATTTTCACCTCCTTCTGATCAGCTCCATCTTTTCGACACAATAGATTTAAGCAGTTAACATCTAATTCTTATATTGGCAGTTCTTCTAAATGGCAGAATAAACACAACCTCTCACCGTTCTCAATTTAAACAACTGTCGTCGATTACATCAAGTACTGTCATGCACTTGATATAGCATTTATGTGGTAATTTAGGAAGGTGCAATAAGGGAATACACGCAGAAATGTATCCAAACGTAAGAGCCAGACCATGAATACATTTGTATAAAATCTAAAATTTAGTAACTGATGTTACTGAATACAAAACCACAGTAAGATATATTTCTGTACACGTACTTTATATCTACAGTAACTACAAGAAAAACTAGACGCAGGGGTGGTGTAAGTGCAATAGAGCAGTCTGGAGCACACAGTAGTCGTCTGAAATACATCTCATTCTATCTATCTTTGTTTACTACAGCTGTGGTGAAGTACTTGTTTAAATACTTAGATGTACTCAAAACGATTATTTAAATCCATCACATAAATCAGAGATTACTGTGCCATCTGTAAGTAGATTTGGCATCTGATATAACTTGGCTGAACCAATATAAAACAATTAATCATGAAAGCGATACAGTTACAATTTAAAGCTGTTTTAAGCACTTGAAAACACCACATTAAATCATTTTCAGGGATTTCCATCATCCGTACGAATGCTACCTCACATCTTTTATCCCCCTCTTTTACTCTCTTGTCTTTACAGCAACTACTGCATGTCCGTCCATCATGAAGGAAGGATGCTTTTTTTGCTGCTGCTTTTCCTAAAATTGCTCCCATTTTTGTCTTTTAATGTTGACTTTTTCCTTATCAAAAGTGGAGAAAGACAGTGTAATATCGTGCAGTTTGTAAAGCCCTCTGAGACAACATTGTACATTTTGGGCTACATCAATAAATTAATTCTATTTAACTTTTCGTCAGCCTCTCGTCCATATTCTTCTCCTCCAGAACCCTTAATTCTCAGTTCCTGTTCTCCTGCTTTCTTTCTGTAAATCTTCCATCTCTTCTTTTCATCCCCACATCTCCACCCTCCTCTCTTGAACTTTGCTCAACCATCTTTTGTTTTCTTTTTCTAGGCCCTCCCTTCTCTTGTTGCTCCACTTATGCTTGTCTGCTCTTCTCCACCTATCACTTCCTCTCCTTTTAACCTCCTCTAATCCTCGACTCCCCATCTCTGCCCCCACGCATCCCAGTCTCACCAAACTCCTCCGAATGTGTTGCCCTGTGACTGACATGCCACTCGCTGATAACACACCTCATTCCACAGCCGGTGAAGCTGTCATTGGAGGCAGAGTCAAAAAAAGAGTGAGAAAGGAAGGAGGGAAGAGAAAGAAAAAGTGAACGTTGGAGAGACATGATGGACGGAGGATAGAGGGAAGAGTTTGGTTAATAAGAGAAACACAGAGGTGCTCAAAGAAGAAAAGCAGGATTCATGACGAGGGACAAATACGAATCAAGCTTTGGTAATGAAGGCATACTGGGTAACCATGATGTCCCCGGCCTAGTTCCAGTTCATCCCCTCTCCCCTATTTCCCATCTATCTCAACTATTAACTGCCAAATTTAAAAAATGCAGCAACACATTGGATAAAGACTGAAATTATCGCCCCCTGCTGGTAATGCCCCTTTATAGACATATGTACTTGTAGCGCAGGTAAACAAGTACATATGTGTATAAAGGGGCATATGTACTTGTTGCGCAGGTAAACACTCCAGCACTGTCCTACAGTGGGTTCTCAGGCTCTATTGCATCCTTTTCTGTGAGACTAGGCTGTAATTTTGAACCTTCAGTGTGGGACTTTTACATATACTCCTCTGTATTACCGCTATGTTCTCCGTGGCTTGTGGGTTGTCTTCGGTTTTGTATTTTTCTTTGTATTGTTTTTTTTCATGCACTTTCCTTTGACCATCTTTTGTTGTTTGCGTTTTGGACTTTGAATATCGCCTTCACTAAAGCTTGCTTTTTGTTACGTCTTCCTGCGTGCCTCTGCGTCTGCATTTACGTCCTCACAATTTTGCTAATTTCAACAACCACCAGATAAATCTCTTTGCATTTTGCAGTTTTTTTTGTCGACCTTTCTACTATGCAGCACAGTTGTTTTTACACCAACCAGTTAAGATTAGGAGTATGGCGGAGCCTATGGCGTCATAATCATGGCGACAGCGTTGTGTAATTACTCTCACTACCAGAGGGGGGAGCCAAACTTTGCACACTGCAGGTTTAAGAAGTTGCTCCTGTCCTCCACGTGTGAACCAAAGTGAGTGAAATCATAAAGTGTAATGTGACTTTATGCATCCCCTCCTCTCCACTTTTGCATCTCCAGGCATATTGTCACCTTTTCCTCTCTCTTTCTCTCACTTCCTCTCTCCTGTTATCTCTCTCCCTCTCCTTGTTATTCACCCTCCAAGCCTCTCCCACCCTTTTCAGTCCTCTCTCCCCCTTATATACTTGCCCTTACCCACTATGAACTGTGAGCAGCTCTGATGTACAGCCAATATTCTCTCTATCATATTAGCACGGCTGCAGTGTGTCAAGGAAGTGATAGCAAGAGGAGGAGAGGAGGAAAAGGAATAAAGAGAGAGGGAGAGAGGATGGAGAGGAGACACATTTGTTCTACTCATCTCGGCGCTAAAAGATACAATTACCTCTCACAGCATATTATCCATGTTTTATACCAGCCCAGGGCCCCATGCCTTTGCCTCGCCGCGCTCACCCCATGTAAGGCCCATATTTTAACACTAGCTATGACAGTTTATTTAAGAAAAGAAAATTGTCCCCAGGGAGATGGAGAGGGAGAGAGGGGAGAGAGAGAGAGTGTGTAAGGAAAATGAAAGGGAAAGAGGGAAGGACAAAGAAGGTGGAGGGGGAGAGACAATGAGAGGGGGGGAGGGAATGAGAGATAGATGAGGCAGAGAGAGAGAGAGAGGGACAGGGAGAAAGAGAAAATCATCTTCAAGAAAAAAAAAGCAGAGACAAAAGATAAAGAGAGAAAAAGAGAGAGAAGGGACATATATAAGGTGACACACCAACCTTTTAATAAAGACCATAAGTCTCGAAGACTTTTTCTTTCCGAGCAGAAAAGCAAAGAGACGTCCCATTTAACCAAACAGAGACTCGCATGAAACCGTAAGATGAGGGAGAAGCACATACAGTATCACACAGTAAGAGGAGAGAGACATGCAGAAATAAGATGTAGTAACAAGGCTCGGATGCACCGGATAAACTTTTGCTCCCCAACGGTTCCTGATAAAGAATCACATTTTAGTTGGGTTTGGGTCATGCTGTTTGCAGCTCCGGTCAGGTTCAAGTTTGGTTATTATTCAAATCTACCACCAGGCAGGAACATTAGTTTAATATCCATTGTTGAGCATCTTATATATAATTTTGAGTTCCTTTTGCTCTTAATAGTGTCCTTTTATTCAAAGCACCTTGCAGCCCTCTTGCTGCATACATTTTTAGCGCTCATATCTCACAGCTCTGGTGGGAATTAAACCCCTAACCCTGGCCGTGTTAGTGCCTTGCTCTCACTATCATTCGGGCCAGACTGCACACTGGCATGAAACACTGATGTTAAATAAATAAATGAATTTGAAGGGGGAAAATCTCGAAGCCCACCACACATGCACACACCTTTCTCTACCTCTCTCAGTAATTGATGCCAGTCTCGTGCCCTTTCGCCTCCTGTGCCAGCAGGCAGAGGGCTGCCGTAGAGGTGTCCGCTTCACCCCTACATAACAACCTTGCCTCACCTTCACACACATGCACACAATCACACACACACACACATAAATATACTTGGATTTAGTGCACATGCATGCTCGCTAACCCCCCCCCACACACACACATAGAGCCTTCAGAAACAGGGCCTCCATGCTTGTACTGCACACAAACATATGTACATGCAGTTACACACACACATTTACTTTCAGTCAGTCTCACAATCAGCCTCTGTTACTCTGGGTGGGACGGAGAGAAAAGTATATGCAACAGTGTGCAGTGAGTCTGCAAGTGTGTCTGTCACAAATTGGCCTTTTTGGCTAGAAATCAGTAAACACAAACAAATACACAAACATATCCTAATAAGCTCACCTTTGACTACCGCATCGGTTATCAGTCAATTGCGAGATACATTGTTTTAATAGAAATTTATTTTCTGTTTTAAATTTCAATTTGACCTTATTTTCTTGCAGGAAACACTTACAGTCATCGGGCAGCCTGCCAAAGCAGCAATACACGACTTGGAAGGTTCAAATACTGAAATTTAAAAAATATTTCAAGGTAAAGTGTGTATGCTTAATCATTAATGGAGTTGACACATGCACCAGCACCAAAAAAGTAGCTGCTATGTAGCCATGTGTACATTGAACAGAGGGGAGGTAATTGAAGAAAGGGTTGATCTTCTTCATCCACACAGTACCCATACATGACACGGGACACTGTGCACACATCTGACCACTCATAGAAGACTATTGGTCACAGGTAAATATGTTCCCAAGCCGTGTCACACCTGTACTAAACCTCGGTTAACATTACGTTACACAAGCTGGATCAGATAACACTGGTTGAACATGTCACGCAAGCATCAAACACAGAAGAAGAAGTGAGGAGGAGTGAGGAAGTGGAAGGCAGACGGGGTAGAGAAGAACAGGAATGACAGAGAAAGCAGAGCCTGCAGGAGACACGAGCAAGGACAAGAAGAGGAAGACAGAATGCAAAAAGGAGGAAGACAAAACCAGTTGGGGCGATGAGGCATGTGCACATGCATCTATGCAAGAAAGTAAGAGAGATGGAAAAGACTGTGGTGGTATCAGATCAGTCTGTGCACATTAGTTGCCTTCTGCCAAGACCAGACCAGTCCTTCTACAGACACACACACACACACGCAGGCAGAGTCTTCCAGTGTAATTGTGCGTGAAAACATTCATTAGGCTTATTATGGCATTCAGGAGAAGTTTTAGCAGCCAAACTGTCTAAGAGCAGAGTAGTGAAGCAGATGAGCTGTCAGGGTCTAGAGAACAAATTGTAGATTAGATAGGAACAACTAGTTCACTCTCTGCAATAAATACATAGATGGATGTGTGTGTGTGACTTTGTCATCTTCACTTGACCTTAACTCACTATGACTCTAAGACACTGACCCTGGACTCTGCTTTTTCATCTTTTCTTAAAAATGTTGTCTCTCCTCTCCTTTCTGTCTTTAGCAACATGTACAGTGAAAGCCCTCTGAAAGAAGCAACCAGCGGTTACTGTGTGTACGTGTATGTGTGTGTGTGTGTGTGTATGGTGCTGTATACGTGGAACGTCATTAGTGTGTGCGTGTGTTTAACAGTTCGGGAAAAGAAAGTGTGTGTGTGTGTACGTGAGGGTGCGGACACCCGAGTGTTAAACATTCATGCTGCCGCGTTGGGCCGTGATGGGACCGTTGTGACTGGTTGTCCCTGCCACTGCCTCATCCGATAATGCTGATTTGCTCAGGCACTAACAGACGGACCCCTCTGGGGGTCCTCCAGGCACACAGTCAATCACTGGTACTCAAAAAGATAGTACTCCAAAGCTATTTAAATTGTGAACGGTCTTCCGTTCTCGTCTTTCTATCTTTTGCTGTCACTTTTTGCCACTTCTTGCTCTTCATCTCTCTTAACCTCTTGAAACTGACTCCAACTTCTAGGAAGACTTACAGAAGTATCCACAAGTTCATTTAAAAATTATTTAGAGCCAGCACAGAAAGTTTTGGAAACCGACACAGTCTTCAGTCCAAGGTGTCAATGACTGTTGTTGTCTTCATGAAATAACTGATAAAAAAAACTGAACACCCACCAAAAGAACAAATTGTGTTAGTTACACACAAATCATCTGCCACAGTAACAGCAGTTCTACCTCTCCGTCCAACACACCAGTTGTACCGATTCAACAGAGCAACAGATTAGTAATTCCTGCTGAATTGTACAGGAAAGTGAGTCCCGCAGTAAACCCACTTCGTTACCATCACTCAGCTACACTGAGCCACCTCCCTCACTTTCTCCCATCGCTCCCCCTCTCTCTCAGTCCCTCCCTCCCCCAGGCTACCTTTTCCTCCACTATTCACTACATCGTTACCATAATCAGATAAGACAACTACCTAGGGAGCACCAGCATCCCTACAGCACCTTGCTCCTGGCACCGTGTGTGTACATGTGTGCGCGAGTGTGTCAGTGTGTGTGAATTGCTCCTGGCACTTGGAAACCCGTATTCCTTTTGACTGTCTTTTTTGGTGTTTTGATCTGTTCAAACCGACAGATGACTGGTGTGTGTGTGTGTGTGTGTGTGTGTGTGTGTGTGTGTGTACTGTATGTGTATGTGAAAGGTTTCTAAATCACCCAGCTCTTTCACAGGCTAATATCTATATTGCGGATGACAAGTCGGCTACAAATTACCGCTTGACTGTGTGTGTATGAGCGAGAGAGCGAGTAGATAAGCGTGTGTATGTGTGTGTATGCATGAGAACGGGGAGAATGCGAACGGTGTTTGAGTGTCAAGCATGATTATGTTATTCTTCTGAATGGTCAAAGCAGATCACATCACCATACCATTAGACGAAAGGCAGACTGATTCACAACAATGAAATGACACACGCGCAAAGTTTCAAAACACCTCCGAGACACATCACACTCCTCGCCTAAATGGACATGTTCAACACATATAGATACTGTACGTGCAGTAGACACATATATATAAACCTGATCCCCACAGGGCTTACAGTACACTCGCTCGCGATGGAGCCATCAGCAACACTACATTTAGCCAACAACACACTCAACTGCCAAATTACTGTACCGGACATCAACAGCAATCAGTCCAACAGAGAACTGAACTGTCAGGTTAGATTTTCTAGGCACAATCACTTTCCTTTTAAGTAGTGGTCAACATGTGCTGTGTAACTTCCTCATTCACCGCTCTAGCCTTGAATCCTGCCTCAAATCAAACTACAGCGGATATATAGTACATTGCTTTATCTACCTGCATTGTCTCTTCCATAATAATGTTGCCTTTATTATAGAACATAATTAAATGCGGCCAGTTTAACAGATTATAGAAAGATTACTGCAAACATCATTTGAAATACTAAAAATGTAGTTAGAATAGGAAAATGTCTTACTTTTACCAACAATAAGAGTTAATGAACAGGTTTTTTATTTGCAAACCTGCAATAAATGCCGGGGAGGGGCAATAAAAGAGATGAACAAAACGTGTTACAGACAACATGTAATAAGGTCATTCATGCCAGGTTGAAAAGAAAATTGGGCCCAAAGAACAGATTACAGTACAGATTAAAAAACAAATAAAAAAAGTTACAGACACTCGTCATGGTGACTGTGCTTTCTCCCTTTGCAGCCAAAGTGTTATTCAGAGATGCTGAAAGAGAAAGATTGTCCAATGGAGTAATCTGTAAGATGATACTCTTCAACAGACCAGAAACACACACACACACACACACACACACACACACACAGGCCTCAAGACTCTCTTCACTTCACTAGCTGCCATTTTAAAATGATCAGAGCTCGTGAAAGCCTCTTTTTGTTCATGTCAGCCTTTTAATTCTAACTTTTGCCGCCTCCTAAGATTTCTAGTTGATGTTCCACTTTGGTCAACTGCTTCTTAAGAAATCAAAAAGGAACACCAAACAAAGAAAATAAATACATTTGTTGTATACACACCACTTTAAGAAACGCAATCTTCCAGACATCTGGTCCTGTGATAACAGTTAATATGAAGTTATTTTCATTTAATTTTTTCGTAAGCAATTATTTAATTATCACTGTCACGTTCTGATACTGACAGCACCAAAATAAATAAATAAATAAATAAAAATATCATTGTTTCACACTGTAAACCATAGAAAATAACCACTGGCCTAATATTAAATACAATAAGTAAGTTCCAGGTGTTTGCAGTCTGCTTTCCATGCAAGACATGCAGGTTTTTACAAGGTTGTCTGTGTGCCCCTGGCCCCTTGCAGCTGTGCCCAAGCATATGTTTACCAGTATAATTAACAACTATCTAAAAGAAAGGAAGAGAAAAAGGTGGACAGAGAATAAAAAAGAAATACACATACAGAAAGAGACAGTCAAGACTTTTTTGCTCTCACAACCCTAATAACAACAGTTAAACACAAAGTTGATGGTGCTGCTAAGGTAGAATGGTTGAATTTCATGCACACAATGGCACTGATGGATGCACAAAAATATACACGCTGATATTCATGTTCCTTTCATAATGACCGCCAATGGCATATTTAACAGGCCACCACTGTGCCCCTCAAACCCCTGAGATTTGTTACCTGCAAAACAAGGTGTGTCCACCTGCCCAGTGTTAGCCTCCCCTCTGTTTTGAAGATGACTGTCAGAGGAGTGTGACTGCTGCGCTGACCGTACCGCAGGGTGACCGCCTGCTCCGACACTGTCACAGAAAAAAACAGCTGCTCCCTTGAACTCTTCTCCAGCAGCATCCTGATGGAAAAAACAGACACACATACACAACAACATTTGAATATTTGGCAGTGATGAGTTGTTACAACTTAACACAGAAAACAGAAGGCAGAGTGGACCCGCGGAGTCGAGCGCCACGACTCGCAGTCTCTCATTCTGACATTTACACATGGAATATCAATATTTTACATGACTGCTAACTCTCAGCTGCTACACTGGGTGCAGACACAGACACACACCCTCCACGTGTCATATTAACCACCATCACTGACATTTTATGGGAAATCATGGCTTTTATGAACCCAGAGCCGCATACCCCATAAATCACAGATAGATGTATGCACGAGGCAAAGACCATATGTATGTATGTCGGCACATGCATGTGAGTGTGAGTGTGTGTGCCTGTGGAGACAGACCAGACACAAAAATAGTTTAAGGATTTTAAAAGCAATAAGCAAGCTTGAAAATACCCATCACAGGGCCAAAGTTAACTCACATAAAGTACAAATTTTTTATGCTAAATCCAGGATTTTCCATTTTATATCATAGAAGATTAAGAAAAACAGCATATATTCAACACATTCAACAAGATAGAACAATCAAATCTTTCCCATCTTTGCCAGAAAACAGTATGCTCACATGAACAACTACTTCTTCATTTTATTTAATGTTAAGTTCTATAGGCACAAGTATACAGTTGTCACACACCTCAGCATTTAAAGTCAAGCCTGTTGCCCTAAATGTTGCAACCATAATCTAATTTAAATTGTTGTGAGGGAAGATGGCTAGGCGAAAGACTCAGTGTTTCCCACACATTAATTTATTTGTTTACAATATCAACACTGGCCGCCACATATTGATTTTCTATTTTTGGAGCTGCGCATCCTGTTCTCACTCGCTCAAGACAGCGCACCCGTCAGTGAATAGCATGATGTTATAAACTCTGATACAGTGGATGGTGGTGTGGTTCTTAGTCTGCCGGTAAAACCAACGAAGACGGACTATTTAACGCAGTTGGCTTGACCGTAATTTCCTCCGCAAAGAAGACGGCTGGCCTCATCATCGAGATCAAGCCCCCACAAAGAGCGCCAGGTCTAGAAGCCAGTTTTTGTCTCGGCCAAGCTGTCATTACATCGTCATGTGATGCACTGGGGACTTTTTCCTAAAAGCTAACATTGTGAAAGACGCGTCTATAAAACGGTAATAAAAGCCTCACAACCCCAGGAAATGACTCGTTCTACAGTCAGAATTTGGGCAATTCGGACCAATTAAATTTGGAAAGTCTAGAAGAGCCGACCGATTACATTTTATCCCCATCCAAGTTAGCTTGGCGCTAAACCGGGAAGTTAGCCGACTCGATCGGCGGAAGTCTCAAGTACACATGCTCTATGGCACCCAGCTGAACAGCCATCGCCACAATTAAAGTCTGATTCTGTGGGAAACACTGAGACTAGTTGTTGAATGACTTTTTTAATTTCAAATAAAGAACAACAACAGATAAGGCTTTCCAGTATCTTTCATAATTATGAAATGTCCACATAGGAAAAGTCGATTGTATGTAACAACCTAAAATAAATGTCAATCGGAAAAAGAGAATCATCCAACACCATGAACATAACTCCATAATCTATTCCTGTAAAAACTCTGGTTTGTAAGAACAGGTGGCTGGCTCTGTTCATTGTTCAGATGAGGGGAGGGATGTGGAATCACAGAAAGAGGGAGAGACAAAGAGAGAGGGGTGAGGAGAGATGGACAGAGGTGAGGATAGAGACCTCCTTTCATCTGGCTTCTTTGATGGCAGCCATGATCGTCTGTACAACAAAAGACTGATGGCCAACGACAGCAACAGAAAGAGAGAGAGAGAGAGGGAGACAGGGAGAGAAAGGAGAGAGAGGGGAGAGATATTACTTCCATTCAGATGCATTCAGCCATACAGGTGTCATGTTCTGCAGAGCACGGCAACAAGACTCGTCTGTCATCTGAATCTCCAGACAGACAACTTCACAAACAAAATCACAGCACGAAACTTAAAGGAGTGATTTGATCTTGTCTGATTCTCCTCCTCAGAGTTAAACTTCACTGACAGACTGAACATCCAGTGACTTACGACAAAACCAACCTGTCTAATGTTGCTCGAGGTGTTTATTCAGACCTGTCACCACTGCAAAATTGTCAGTTAGGTTTATCTTTTCAGCACTTTGTGCAACATGTGAATGTGGACAAACTTTATCACAACATGGAATTATTTTCTCACTGAGCCTTCCCCTATTTGTCCACACACAAGGTACAAGGGCAAATGTATTTATCATTTGCAAAAGCACTCGTTCAAATAAAACGAAACTACTGTCCTTATTCTCCAGGTCTGTGAAGCCTGAGTGGAGGGCAGTAGATATGGCATTCTCTGTTTATCTGTTGGCTACAGATCTGTTGGTTATACAGCCAATCATTTCTGAATCATACTTCTTTTTCTCCAATAATATTCCACTACATAATTTTACTACTAAAGTGATTTAATCTGTCAAAGCAATCACTTACAGGTCATGAAGTGAATGTGAACAACAATGCATAAAGCTGGCAGGTGCTGAGCCTCCACAACTGGTTTTAGTAAACAGCAGCAGTTTGGCAACATGTTACATTTGAGGCAAATGAACAAGGAGAGGAAAAATATACAAGCATGCCCAAATGTTAGGAATGCTACAGACCAATGCTAACAAAAGCTGCTAACTCAACAACTTTAACAAAGCACCTGAAAGAAAACCATGCTGACTTCTACAAAGATTTTCTAGAGGTTGGTGACAGCTCCCATTTCAACATCACTGAGGTATACAAACAAGTTGGCCCAGTAAACTGTTGCTGATAACTGAAAACTGTTGTTGGCCTAAGAGCCATTTTTAATTCTCAAAGCTAAGCTAAACCCCATCAGAAATTTCAGTTCCAGGAAATTTCAATTTATCATGCTGTTGTGCTTAACACACAAGTTCACAAGCCTTGTTATCAAAAAATCTAAATTTTCATGCCCACATTGTTGTGTAAATTCTTCCTTGTGGTAGTGAACCCAATATTTTTCAAGGTATTGTATCGAAGTTCGAAATTCCAGAATCATGACAACACTGGAGGAAGCAGTGTAAAGTCTGGTAAGTTGCCTTAAGTGATGTCACTTGAGTCAGCATTGGACTACATCTGGAAACTACAAGTCTGGAGGTGTTGAATTACAAAGAAGTGAGCTCAACCAGACCTCTGTAGCCTGCTCCTCATCTCTGCTTGAGGTAAGCGACTTGAGGCTACATTAGTCGCCACTTGTATTAGACACTAAACTTCTGACCAAAACCACCAGCCGTGGCGTTACATTGTAGGTAATATAAATGCAATTTTTTGACAAGGAAGAAGAATTCATGCTTTAATCTGTTTCTGCATCTACGATTTCGATCCTTTTTTCCAAATAGAGTCCGACAAATATTGTGGGGGTACAATGGAAAATCGCAGAGTACTCTTTTATGAGCCACGCTTCATTTGCAAACACTAAACACAAACGAAGATGTCAAGTGTGTTTGGTCTATTTTTAGTTTCGTGACGAAGCATCCCATGTTGTTCAACCTACCTTCTTTGAGTGTTGTTGTATACTGGAGAAGATAGAGTTGCCAAGGAAAGCCAACTGATCTGTCTTTCCGTGTGTGCATGCGCCTCGTGTGTGTGTATGTGTGTGATTGTAAGCTGATCTGAGTATGTGTAACTCTGCACCATCGGAGGTCTGGCTGAAACATACCAGCACACTCTCATCCCGCATCTCACACACAACATGTCTAAGTAGGACATGACAGCCATTTGTTGGCCAACATATCCTGAAAGTGATACTGACCTGACCTGACCAGAGCCGACCTGGTCGCTCGTTGTTATCAGATCAATATCGCAGGGCTTTCATTTACTTTTCAATGTTTGAATGTCATATCAGATTTCATATCAGAGCAGACGTTTGACTAAACATTACGGCAACAGTGTGTTTCCAGCAGGCAGCTAGATTTCATCAGTGACACAGGATAATGTTAGACTAAATGATAACTCACGTTGCATTCAATGTAAAGGTTTGTCATTTGGTCTTGAGTACAAGCGAACACAGCCTTGAAATTGTTCGGCCTTTAGTTTAGTCTTTCTTGTGCTATTTTCTGGCTTTTCCTGAAACCTCATCATGAGATTACCTCATCGCAACCAAGGACCAGGATTTTGTCAACAGACATCTTTGTTCACATCACTTTCTCACTTAATTTTTCCACTGTTGCCTTCTCCATCCTCTCTTTCCAAGCTGTAAAATATGACATGTGCATTAATGTCGTCACAGTTAGCTCTTCATGTTAAGGAAAATGTTACTTCTGGTTCAGCTGGGAATCAACTTTTTGAGTTCCGAACCAATTATCATTTTCGGTCAAAAATGCTCCCAATAGTTCAAAATTAGGAGCACAAACTAGAATGGAACTGTTCCTTGATGGCAGAAATGGGGAATGTGAGACAGATGGACAAGAGATAAACACCTTCTTTAAAGCGTAACCGCTGGAGGTCTCTCTTTCAAAATAAAAGACGTTTGTCGAGGGTTGTGTGGGGACAGTCAGGTGGAGTAGGGGTGCTGCTCAGCTGATCAAAGCCAGCCAACTCTAGAAGAGAGTCGGGTGCGAATCGAGACCTTCTGGAGTAACAAACAACCCGAGTCACATCAGATTCTGCTCTCATTCGGACCTCTTTACTGACGGGAGGGGAGCCCTGAGATAACTTTTCACCTTTTGGGATTAAAAAGTGGAATTTTCTTGTTAATGTTAACTGCCAATTGGAGCTAGATGGGAAATGTACTTTTCCTTAATGAATTTAAAGCAACAGAGAGGACAGGGGGAAATGAAAGGAGAGAACCGCAGTCTTTGATGAGTACGGAGTTTAGTGAGAGGTTGACCTGAATTCAAACACACAGACACACACAGACACACACAGACACACACACACACACACACACACACACCCCTAGTGCGTGCCATTGCTCGCTAGTTTACGGCTGATGTACAGTAAAGTAATCTGGCTCAAGTCAGATGTGTCTTGTCTCATCTTTTCCACTGAGATCAGAATCTATAATGACCTATACCATGTATCCCTGACAAATTTCATTTGCATTTCTAGTTGTGTGGTTACAGGCTGTGATGAATTAAGCCAGGACAGTTTGAAACCATTTACTTTCATCAAAACCTGATTATTCAACTGTCATGTCCACTGACACATCTGTCCCTTGCTTATTTGCACAGGAAATCTAGATGGGACAAAATAATACATTTTCAAGAGATAAAGCACATTTACTTCTGTCTGCATGGAGTTTACTGGACTCTCAAGACAGAAAAATAGCAGAGATCCATCCATCCATCCATATATTTTGAAATGCAAAGTATACTGTAGGTACTCTAAAGCAATGCAGCCGACAGATTATTCTAATTTCCTAGAAATGACAAAGATGAAACTCACATCTCTCCAGAAGAGCTCGGTTTTATCCACAATGCCAAGGTGAGTGAACCCAACGCTCCCAGTTTCTGTGAGGGCGGAGAGACCAGACATCCATCTTGGATTGAACGAAACAGCACACTACTGGATCCACCAGAACCCCCGACTGAACTGGTAGTTATTCCGGTCTGAGTCCCACGATGAGTGTCATTACTGTCTTCTGTTACACAGGAACCCCTGGTGGAATAAAGCTTACGTTAATATTTGTTTCTCAAAGGGCCCTTAAAAAGTTTTGCATGTCAATTTCACCTATCTGCCACATGACAAAATCTACGTACCTGTGTGCAGCCAGTAGCAGTGGGGCATACGGAGGTGTGGAGGATCTGTAGGGACATTCCTGGACACAGAAGGCCTGATAACATGTCGTGAGCTCAGTCTGAGAGGACGGCGACTGACAGTAGCTGCTCCGCTCCGGCACCCCACAGGTGGAACGAGGCGGAGAGGTGGACACGGGTTTGAAGGCAGCAATGTTCTCCATTCGTGGGAAATGTCCCTGAGAACGAAGACGGTTTAACAAGAATTATCATCCTATTTTATCTGGGTCTCTTGAGGCTTTTTACTTTGTGGCTGCAGCAACCTGAGACATTTAGATACAATAATGAGCTACAGAGTGCCATTTGAGCAATCTGGAGAACCATATTCAAAGTGCCATAAAATGAAAGAGCCAATGGGTTATAGCATAGCCCATTTTGTCACAAGTATAAAGTACAGATTCAATAAAAATATCAATCACTTTGTAAGAAATAAAGAGACTTCGTTTGGACACATTTGTTGGATGGATATTAATTCAGTCATAGCTTCCAGTAGGCCATTTTCAAGGATGACATGTTGACACAGTAGGAAAAGCACATGTGTAAATAATAACATGACTGATGCTTGAATTCCAACTATGTCATGAGCCACGTCAATGATATTAGTGACACCTGTGAAAACAAAAATGTGTTAACAATTTGAAATGAACACTGAGCTGACTCTTGAAAGCCACTCTTACCTGTGATGAAGCAGGTGTAAGACACAGACTGAAGAGGAGGAGAATCAACCAGACGAAGATGTGATGCCTTGTCGTGTTTTTCCCTCTCTTCGCTGCTCCTTCAGTGATGTTTTTCAGGTGACATGGCCGAGGAAAAACAGGCCACCTCTTCCTTTTCCCCATCCTTTCCTCTTTTTGCTTTGCAGCTGACAGAATCCCAGAGACATCCGTCTTGCTCTTGCGCCTTCCTTCCACACATTCCCTCCCACTTTTTAGCTCTTTTCCAACTTCCTCTTCGCAAATATTCCTTAAGTTACACCGCTCCTCTCGCTTTCCTCCAGTCATCCCCTTTCTGCTGACTCCTCTCCCCCATGTTTGCCTCTTCCTTGTCCCTCCGTCTCTCCGTCCGATCCATCTCTGGCCTTTGACCCCGCATGATTCTGGAGTTGGATTCCCCGAGGGGTCCGGCATGCTCCGAGGTTCTGGAATCTCGGACAGGGGTTCTGGAGCATCCCCGGAAGCTTTGGGATGCTCGAGAACCTGAATTTCTTTCGGAAGCCTTCCAGCAGCGCCTGAATAAGTGATGACTGTCATGGTTTCATGGTTCCAGGGTTACAGGGACATTTTTTACAGGCCAGTGCCCCTGGGGTGAGGCTCCTGAAGCTTAGCTCTCTGTTACACTGTCTCCGTCCCCCTCGCGCACACACACCCACACACAAACCACAACCAAAGCCTTCACATGATAGGTAGGATTTCACAATCTAGAGAGGGGGAAAAGAGAGAAGGAGAGAAGGGAAGAGAGAGCAGAAAATCCAACATGAGACAAATCTGAGGAGAGTGAAATGCCATGCAGGCTATTCCCTAGCCAAAGCCTACACTATCATGTACAGCTTGATGGAGGCACAGCTCAACTGATACTGCTACATTGCTTTCCCCCCCTTTTCTTCATTTTCCATTGAATTAAACATGCCCTTTTTTTCCTCGGCTGGCATCTGGCCTCCAGGTTTTGAACGGGTTTTCACATAAGTTTGTTGGAAATTGAGGCTTAGGCCAAAGCTCTCTTCATTACAATACTTATCAGCTTCAATTTCACATTTTGACACACAAAAAAGAGGCCAGCAGAGCAGTCGTCTCTAGTGTTGAATTACTTGGAGCCTCTCTCTCTGTTGCCTGCAATGTCCGTCAGAAAAAAAAAAGAAATAAAAAGCCTCACGGTGTTTGTAATAACGGGTATATATGCGAACAAATTTGTAAATCTATGCAGATATTGTGACATGCCGTCGCACCTCTCTGTTGGACTCACCCAGCGAGCTCTATCTCTCCATCGTCAGCACACATTCAACCTGTTGCTCTGGCTGCCACCGAGTCGAGCAAAAAAACAAAACAAGCTACCTGCAATGTTCCCCCCACACACCTGTCTGTCTGTCGGCACTCACCGCTTCTGGAGAAGAAGTAGTCCTCTCCGGACATGACTTGATAGTTGTTGTCCGTCGTCCTGGCCCCACACTTTCGACTGAAGAAAAAGAAGAAGAATGACAACACAACTGAACTTGACAAAGCCCCCTCTCTTTCCTCTCTGTCATTCAGGACATGCAGCACGCGGGGGCTAAGGAGATTACAACGCGCGAGACGCCATCTGGCCGGCAGCGCTCGAGGCGGCAGGATACCGCGCGCAAAGTAACGGTGACGCAACGTTACACCGGTGAGAGCCAAGTAACGGGAACTTGAGAAGAGCCCCGCGGGCGGCGTGAGAAAAGAAAGTGCGACATTTTCCGCTAAGTATCTGTTGCTGAATACTAAAGATTGTCCCCGACAGCAAAGGCGATAATACGAGATTTAAACTGCCTAATTAGCCCGTCCTCTGGGGCTGGTAGTAACGCGTTACCCCCCCTCCTCCTGATACGTGGGATGCGTCTGTGTGTCAGACAAGTGGCTCTCAGAGCAGAGAGCCACGCTACTGCCGTCGCTATGCAACCATGATGACAGAAGTGTGTGTGGAGGCAACACAGAGCATCCTGATGAACTGACTTCAAGTGAAGGACCTGTTGCTGTTAATGAGGTTTCTATACTTGATATCAAATCACAACTCCCACATGTAAACATAGGTGGTTTTATACTGATAGGAAATGATGGAGCACTGTCTTTCTCATGCCTCACAAATATTTATATATTTATATTGTAATGGACAGATCAGAAATTCCCCACGGTCCTGCTGTGAACAGAGATTAATGTAAATAAAACTGCACCTCTTGCACCTTATGTTCCACCTACCTTTACTCCACAATACCTCAGCGTTTTATTTTCTTTACCTCAGTATTTTATTTTATGTCAAAACTACTTAAGCATTTTACTGTATATGGTACTTTTAATGTTAATTATTGTTTCTATATCTGCCCTTGTGTTTTGTATTTGTGCTTGAATGTACCTGCTGCTATGATAACATAATTTCCCAGATCTATCTATCTATCTATCTATCTATCTATCTATCTATCTATCTATCTATCTATCTATCTATCTATCTATCTATCTATCTATCTATCTATGTGTGCTATTGGGTGCACCTGTGATGTTCTCCCTCCGCTGACTGTGCTCAGTTGGAGACTAAGGGGGTTGCAGTTCCCCTGCTCAGTTGGTTGTGTGTCTTCACGGAGTCAGCACCATCAGTTGGCTTTCAGTGTTTTCTGTTTGAGTGAAAACCTGTCGTTAAGGACACGTGTGAGCTCTGAGTTTCAGAGTTGTTAGGGCCACTTGTGGGTCATTGATCCAACCGGCCTTCGTGTGGGTTGCTAGGGCTAGGTGAGCCCAGCCACCATTCACACCTGAGCTCACACCTGTCCTTATGTTCTCTGTAAGGACACTCTCACACAGGGTTTAAAAGCCCGCAACTCCCCTCCAGTTAGTTGAAACTGAAGAAGCCTCTTGGATGAGAGGTGAAACGTCTTCAAGAAACAGAAGCGTACAATACAGCACCTAGAATTAGAACAAGTAGAACAAACTTACAAGCTCAGAAAAAAAATTACATTACTGTAATGCAGCCTTTAGAACCAGGAGAAGACAACACTTCTGCTATTACACAATTAAACTATATCCAAAATCTAAGATGATATATAGTCTCATATCACGATAATGATATAATATTGATATATTACCCATCTCCTTGACTATACTGTATGTCTTTGTTTTATCTATCTTATCCACTCTTTTTAGAGCCTGAGTTGGCCGATATTATCAGCTGATATTGACCTGCCACAGATATATTGTATCAGCGTATTTTGCTCAATATGTGAACAGAATATAATGCAGAAAGAAGATGCTTGGAATAGTGTTGCTTTGTTCCTAAGGTTTGAAAACCGTATTTGAGGGGTCATGACAAAAAAATGTCTGTTTATGTGTTTATTCTGTGCAGATAAGAATATTTATATATTTATATATAAATATATAATATATTTTTAACCTAATTGACTCTTTGTTTCATTTTCTTGTCATTGAGAAATGTGAATATCCTTAAAGCCACAAAGCGGAAGCGATACAACACGGCTTGGAGGTATATTCATCAAGAGCATGATCAATAAAACATTTACATTTACAATTAGACACACTTCTGTGAAAATTAGCCAATAAAATAAACAGTTTCAAAAGCTAAATGTGGCAGCAGATCTGAAATCAGGCATTCCAAGCGCAGTATGTAATTCTTTAAACCTTTAAAGTCTCTCAGCAGAATAAACTGTGCTTAACTCTAAACCTCCGTGTGAAACGTAGATACAGAGCTGAAAAGAAGGAAGGCTTTAAAAAGCTGCCCTTTTAATTTGCAGAGGAAAAGGGAGCCAGCAAGGTGTCTTTCCCTGTCAGCAATTTCATGTCACCAGGGATGCACTGCTATATGTGCCATTAATTGGTCCTTGGTTACAATTAACCATGAATTACTAATTACAGTATGTGTCTGTGATGAAGCCCTGTGTGCAAAAAAATGATCAAACTCTGGTTGATGATAACTCAGACATTAAAAGTACAATTTATAAGTATATATGTCGTTATACTGTATGTTAATAATAGCTGAGGAAGAACTGTCATCATACGCAGATTTATTTTGGTCTTTTTTAAATCTTTTTTTATTTCAGGCCTATACAACGACAAATTTTAGACAAATGTTCTAAATTATAGCCAGTTATAAGCCAGTTACTTGCATAAATCCTCTAGTTTCACAAAGCTGAACATCCACCAGCAAAATACAAACAATCCCCTCAACACAGACACACACACACACCCACACCCACACACACACACAGCATTAGCACTAGCTCAAGTATACGGAGTTTAGACTTCCACTGTGTGCTCAAGCGCTCTGCATTTAAATCGTGTAAACATTTCCACCAAAAAAAGACCCCGCTCTTATATTTTTTCCCTGCCGACAAGTTTTTTGCGTTATCATACTAATCGCGTTTGAACAGCTGCAATTTGCTTTGGTTGAACAAAGGCATTCTAACTAGGTTTTAATTAAGTGTTCCTAATGACCTTAAGGAGATTAGAGGTTCGCCTTCTAATCAATACCAGGCAGAGAGGAGCAAAGGGAGGGGAGAGGAGGAGAGGGGAGGTGGCTAGGGGCTAGGGTAAGAGGTAGAGGAGGAAAGGGGTGGAGGAGGGATGAAAGAAAGGAGAGAGCAAAAGAGAGGAGGACGTCGAAGGAGGTGGAGGGGAGGGAATGAAATTGAATGGATGGAGGAAGGAAGGAGAAAATGCAGAGTGGAGTGAGATACCTTTGAACTTGATATTTGGATATTTAATAAAAAAGGGAATAACTGTTAAATGAATCTCATGTACATCTCTACACAAGCCGACATTCACATACAAAGCATGTCCATTTACACAGAAAAGAGTCTGAGGCCTTCTCTTTTTAGCATCCACTCATCACATTCTCCTCCTTGTTCTTCTTTCTCCTCCTCAAGAGGCTGAAAATGACATCACACCACCGTGGCAGATGATCGTCGAGAGCTTTGCCAGCCAAGAAGAGTTTCTCTTATCCTCTCCTCATAAGACATTTGCATAGATTTGCACAGAGTGTGTCCACATGACAGAGAATCTAGTCATACATTGATTGTACTAATTTATTCAGCCGGGCGCATTCAATTCCAGAGATTGAAGTGCTATCACACAAACGGGATTAAAACCGGATGACGATCGCACAATTAATATTGTCTCATTTTCTAAATTACTTATGTATGACTTATATTTGGCTAAATTGTGTTTGCTGGTCTAATAACATTAAGGGTAATATGGTAAATGTAGGCTGTAAATGTGGCGTCTCTCCGAGTCTCCAGAGCAGCATGAATATGTATGGAGACATCCTTGGCCTCGCTGCTGATTAGGAAAAGTGGAATAAATTGATGGTCGGGCTGTGTTTTTTAGCAAAATACAATATTAGGTTGTCCGTATGGAAATGTTACTCACACACACGCATGCACGCACACACATTCACACTACTTATTTATGAATAAGTCCTATTTTAGGCCTGATGCATTCAAGAACAATTGTAACTCCTGAATAATAGTGTAGTGGTGTGGAGTGCAAGCTCATCATTTGGCTGCCATTGATTTCAGATTTTCTTTTTGCCGTTCGTGCGCACATGTCCGTGTGCACATACATTAGCATGTGTACACGTGCACGTGAGTGTGTAGGTTAAAGGTGCTTTGTGGTATGCAAATGTTATAAACAAGAGCTCCGTTTACATTCAGTGTTTCTCACCACAGCGTAATGATAAATATGTGGTGGACAGTGAACACTTGAGGTCTCAGAAACCTCAAGAGTGATTACTGCCACATGCACATCCTTGTTGGTGTGCAATAAAAAAAGAAACCCACTTGTTTGTTTTTTTTAAAAATCAATTTGGTACATAAAAATACTAGATGAGGTGGATGTTTTATTAGCACACATTGTGGTTAAAGTTTTAGTCAGCCATCCTATAGAGAGGGTAGAAAAGGTTGATGCTGGCTCAGATAAGATTCAGGATTCATTTAATTGCCATCATACAACATAATATTGGATAATGACATCTTTAATGTAATTTCCAGAAACAGTGATTTCCACCGTCTCTGCGGCCATAAATGTAATGCAGGTGGGCCGAAGGAGGTCATTTACGATAAATACGTTTGTGATTTTCAATTTTACAAGAGGGTTAAATTACATGTTGTGTCAAGTCTGTTTCAGACCTTACCCTGCACCACTGGGTGGCCTTGGAGGAGAGACAGTTCTAACAGGAGGGCGACATCATGTGACTGGAGAAGAGACTTTAAAACATCATTGCAACCTCTTATATTGCATCAATGATGGGGCCAAAGCACCTGCATGTTTTTTCACGTGTTCAAAGATATGCACGATTCCAAATAGTTATGTGCATGTGGATGGATTACTGTTTGGTCTGCATTACCCGAGGCCACTGTTGGCATAAAATGGTTCTGTTCATGAAATAAATAAGAAAATAGTGAAACTTCATCTTAGTCTGATGTGTTGATCAGAGTTATGATTATGGGTTTGTGTGGGCTCCAGAAGTGTTATCGTTGTTTTAGCTAACTTCCTGTCTGATTAGCAGTTAGCAATCCCCTCCGTCCTCTCTACATCACCACATTTGCACAACTCCTTTCAGTTTTTTTGAGGCAGCTCTCTTTGCCTCTTTCTTTTCTTCAAACATTTTTGGTGTGTCTGGTAGTGTAAGCCGTCACCAGGATCGCTGGAATCGGCAGCCCTCCCTGAAGCTAACTCGGCAGCAGCGGGATGCAGCATCACAATGGCTGCTAGGTGCTGGACTCAAAACATTTCCAGCTGAGTGACTTCCCTCCAGCCGGTAATGTTTTTTCACAAGAGAGTGGACCAAAGGGGGGGGATCTGCAAAATTTGAAGTCCGTCTTTCAACATAAATATACAGTTTCTAGCATCAAATATGCGACACATCAAATACCATAAGAAAAATGCTTAGTTGGCAACTCTGCTGGTCTGACTTAAAATACACTTCTCCGTGCTGGTGTGAGGTTTATTTGGGCTAACTCTTCCTTTCTCCTCTGCCACTTGCGTCATCCCGCTGTCTACACTCTATTTTGGTCACTTCTGTCCTCCACTCATACACCTCTCCCACACATCCAACTCTCCACAGGCACCACTCATTCTTTCCTTCATTCACTCTATTCCCGTCTCCACCTCCCCATGCCCTCAATCCCTCTTACCGTCCTCCATCACCGCTCTTCTCTAAACGTCCTCTTCTTTCTTGTCCTTGTTTTATGCAGCATTTTTCTATAAATAGATATACCGGTATATATATATTTTAATCCATGTTCATCATTTATCCTCCGCTGCGCTAAATGAAATGCACCAGAAACTAGATATAAAAACAATTTGGCTTTTCCTGGGCTTTTCAGATTTTATACCCTTGAGTCACAGGGTCCATATTGTGTGTGTGTGTGCTTGTGTGTATGTGTGTGTGTGCGCACGCTTTCTGCCCCCTATTGGGGTTGAGGCCAGTGACACCCTCAGGGCTGTGCTGTCCAATCCCCTCCATGCTGCGTTTCTATAGGATTGAATTAACCTCCTGCCTCTCTTGACAATGCACATGCACATAATCATCCAGTCTCGCACACACACGCACACACACACTTTGTCTATGCCAATCACCTTTCCCCTGTCAAGGCTATATTATTAGCTCGGGGCACTTCAGCAACTACTATCACTTAGGTTCACCCGTGGGAATCAACCTACTAAATGCACAGAATTTGTTTATTTATTTTCTATGAGAAAAGAGTCACAGAATAAATGGCATCACTGGCGCAGCAGTGGCTGTATAGTATTAAAAGTTTTGCCGGCAGTAAAACTTCCTGCTGCATCGATTGTTTTCTGATGAGAAGATGGCAGAATGAAGAGAAACAGCGTCTGCAGAACAAGTTTGAAAATAAACTCACGGCTAAACCGCTGGCTTCGCTGTCCAACCCCCAAACCCTTCAGCAATCATGTGGTCACTTATAAGCCGAGTCTTGGGACTTTGAGTTGGAAAGATTTATCAAAATGCCTGTTTCAATCGTGCTGCCACTTCTGGAATTAAATACGGTAGGTTTCTTTTAGGTTTTGGTGACAGTCATCACTAAACATACAACATTTTATGTTTGGAAATGTAGGTTTGTTTTTGAGAATGACATGACTTTAAATTAGTCAACATCCGAATACTTAAACATTTATTCCTGTGTTTCCTTAAACCTCTAACTTTAAACAAATACACTGTCAGATTTTAACATTTAATGCTATTTTTCTTCCTACATGGCAACAATTAAGGTTTGGTTAACTTCCGGCAACTGACACAGTTGGTTCAAGGTGCAAAGTTCAATTTTATTTATCTTTTAAGCTCAAAACATTCAAAAAGTAACTAAATCCATCAACAGAATGTGAAGAAATAACAGTTTTGTTGTGTCTCAGACGTCACTGTATTGTGTTGCAGAGACGTCTGCTGAAGTGAGCTGCTGAGCCTGGTTCTGTTGACTGCTTGTCGGCTCTGGGCCCGGTTCCCATTTACCAGTACTTCCTGCCAGTGTTTGCCAAAGCAGGTAGCAGCGGTTACTCTGGTGATATGCTGCCCCCTATTTGTTTGGAGTGTACATGGTTCAATTCTTACTTATAAAACACAGTGTTTCACTGTCTGCTGTGGTTGAAAGTTTAGTTGTAAGATAAAATTGCCACTGGACATGAGTTGAGCGCCGCAGAACTGCAAACTGTTTCCTGCTGCATTTGAGGCAAACTTTACTCTTTTTTTCTTCAAAACTGAAGTGATAATGAAAAATATCAGCCTTTCATCAAACTTTATTTGTTAATGTTAACCATGAGGAAATCCATTGATACTAAAACACAACATTTAAATAATACTTCATTGTTATTCCATCACTAATCTATTTTATTCTAATAGAAATACAATTGTTTAAAACATTTTTTATTCTGAATTCAGTATTTGAAATAAAGTAATAGTTTTCCGAACTTTCAGGACTTTTTCTTGTGTCTTGACACTCTGCAAACAGAGGTGATTTAGTGAAATTGTTTGTGATTTAAATACTGACTGGTGTGTTAGTAACGTACAGTTACAGTCTCTGGTGAGCTCTAATTGGTTTTTCTGAGGAAAAGTGTCCGCTGCATATCAAACCTTGCAGCTATCTATTGGCCACTGGTGGGTGATTTTAAGTGCCACTAATTCACTGGCCAGTGACACATCAGACTATTTATTAAAGTACACTAACTTAATGAATGGCCCATAGAATGGAGAGTTAAAACATTTACTGTCCTAAGAGAGAGATAGAGCGCAATAGACACAGAAAGAGGAAGGGAAGGGGGAGAGAGAGAGAGGGAAAGCCGGAGGAGAGAGGGAGAATAAATGGCCCCATCGTATAGAGTTAAGACGTGAAAAGTGCAAATAGACAGCTGACCCTCTTATAGCTCGCACATGCAGCTCAAAAGCGACGCGGCCACCTAAGCCACTTTGCACCCTGCGAGATAGAGGGATGGGGGAACAGAATGGGAAAAGGAGCGAGGAAAGGATGGAGAGTGGGATGACAAGGAGAGGAGGCTGGCGAAATGGAAAGAGGCGAGAGATGGAAGTGAGGCGAGCGAACGCGGATGATTTATATTATAGTGAATAAGATAGGGAAAAAAAGAATGACAAAAAAAAAAGAATGAAGGAAGGATCGGAGAATGAACGAGGGAGAGAGGACGTAAATCACCGAAGGCTTCACAAACGAGAGGTTGTAAATTACACACTGAGTGGTCTGCTAGTTAGCATGTAAGCTAAGTAGGCCGTATGTGATTTGATGGAGAGAGGGTCAACGGAGAGCGCGGGACAAGGAGAGGAGGAAGAAATGTAAAGCAGAGACAAAGAGGGAACGAGGAAAGTGACGCGTCTTGTTGCTACGGCTCTCATGTAGTTTCTCAATCTCTCTGTCATTTTTCTTCCTCTTTTGGGGATAGGTTTACATAAGCAGTGCGGGATCATGGGGTTTGTCGTCTTCATTGTTGGGCAGCCGCTATTGTCAATGAAAATCTATCTACTTGACTCAGGCAGAAATGTTTACGGACAGGGTAACAGATTGTATTCACACATTACAGTCAGGATGGGAAGCTCAAACATGGTACTGCTTGTGTTCCAGATTCCTGGAAGTCCTATAAATGTAGGAAATTGTTAGAATTTCACTGCTTCCTATATCAGCAACCGGAAAAACAAATGGATAGCGTAAATCTGGAGTAACATCGGGCTAATTTCAAGGTAAAACAACACCTCTGTTAGCATTCAACCACTTCCTAGCCAACGTTACAATATGAAAGTGTTGCACGATATGACAGAAAAAGGCGTGAAGTCATTCTGAAGTATCCGTGAGACATTTATTTAAGCCTGAAGGTGAAACATTCTGGATGAAATCAAAACAGTAATGTCAGCTAAGAAATGGCTGAATGCTAACATTAGCTAATGGGTGAACAAATACGTTGTTTTACACTGAAATACGGCCCCGATGTCTCCAGCCTCCAGATTTCCACTGTCCCTATCACTATCCATCATCTTGTTGATGAAGGCTCTCAGTCACGCGGGTGATGCTTATTCTCTATGCATCATCTCGAAACAATAATAACATAGCAGCATAACAGAATCCCAGCATTCAAGCTTCCCATCCTGAGCTAGCTTCAGAGGAATGTGAATAAGATCTATATAATCATATTACGTTTAGTCATGTTTGCCAACTCCTTTCCTCAGTCTTGGTCTCTCTCCTGGACATTATAACGACAGGCGACCACATGAGACTTTAAATAAAATCTCTGGGTTTGAAAATTGTTGGAAACATTTGGGATCATATAAATAAGAACACGACTCAACAGAGTGTATCAGAAGGGTCCAGTCGTTTTTAGACTTCTCAACGCAGAAATCTCACATATTATATCTTTAGGGGCGGATGTGAGAACAATGGACAAAAGACCAGAGAGTGATTTATAATGAACGTCATTAATAAAGTTTGGGCTCAGGGCAGTTACTGTGTTCTTATTTATAAATGTTATATCCTGCATGTCAACATACAGTATTTTATATATTTCTTGTGTGTTTTTCTCCACATGTTTGTGCACTAGTTTGTCATTTTTGCACTGTGTTACTGTCCTTATCTGTGTGTGTGTGTGTGTGTGTGTGTGTGTGTGTGTCAGGGGAGCTAGATGCTGTGAAAGGCCATTACCACCGTGAGTCCATGTCACTAGGCCTGTGAAACCCAAGGGAACCCTACCACTGATACAAGGGGATATGGGGATAACACACACACACACACACACACACACACACACACACACAGACAGAGGCACATAGAAATGTAGACACATACAAATAGAGCTCACATATGACCACATGTGGTCCCCACAAAATTGTAGAATTATAAATCACACATGCCAAAATGAACACACAACCACCTACACACACATAAATATATATGTATTGTATATACACACACTCACACACGCACACACACACACACACACACAGGGGGGTTAAATAGCCCCAAAACAGGCCTTTGAAACACCATCAGTGTGAAGCTGCCACACATTAGCACTTTACAGGTCACAGCGCCTAAAACAGATATGGTCACCCTTGGAGACTGACCCTGTTTGGCACCGTATTAGAAGGAGAAAATCACATCCAGTCTTTCTCCCAAACCCAATAAGAACCGCTCAGAAATGAAATCAGACTCCGGTGTGAGGTCTGAATGAAGCAGCCTGTTTGTGTAACTGTGTTACTTATATGTTCCACATTTCTAAAAAAAAATCACAGATTTCAGGAATACAATTGCCAGATCTTCCCTCAGGACCAGAGAGGAGCTGCAGTGCCTTTAGTTTCTTCTTATAGAAACGCTGCAAGTATTGTACTGTAAACCCCACTGACATCAGGCCACAATAACTACTTTGGTTTTCTTCATATGTCAGATAATTGTCAGTCCTTTAGTGACAGCTTGACAGCAGTACACCTACGTCGCTCTCCAACTGTAGACTTCAGGCTAACTTCAAACTGAAGATTATGAGAAGCACTACTAGTTTGCTTAAGTCTCAGTAGCCAACCACGTAGCTAGCAAACATTACATTGTTGAAAGATTTGACATATTTCAATGGTGCACTGTGGTATCACCAGGATTGCCACAGTAATGCAAGAGGAATCAATACATCTGTAGACGCCATATTGGAAATGTCCAGTCGAGTCAGTTTACATAAAGGCCATTGATGACTACTGATGGCGTATCGGAGTCTGTATATTGAGTCTGTGTATTGAGTCTTGCTGATTTCAACCACTAACGCTTGAAGGACACTTGAAAACAAGGGGTAGGAGTAAAACTTGGAAACTGGATTGAAGAGATTTAAGTGTAGTCCCACTGTCATTCTGGTATTGGGTAAAGAATTACAGTCTGTCTTGTTTGTATGTCTATAAATTAATTATAACTATCTTATTCAGCCCAGGATGCAGTGATGGCGCCCTTACAAAATAGTAACAGGTCCTAACAGATCCATATTCTTCATATATATACATATACACTCTATTGATAATTTCTTATTCTGATATTCCATGCTCTGATTCTAATATGTTGGTCTGCTGTACTCATGACATCTATTGCCTGCCTGTCTGTTGCACTTCATTAAGTTTCTTACACTTTTTGTGTGATTTTTTTCTTATCTAAATTGATTTTCTGAGGATCCTTTTGAGACAAATTTACAATTTGTGATATTGGGCTGTATAAATAAAATGCACTTGCCTTGACTATAACCAGCCAAAGTTCAGCAAAGTTAAAGATTCCTTGCCATGTGAACTGATTTCCACCCACTTCAAACATCAAATCGTATACCTTAGTTATCTGACTAGAGAAGGATCTGATCCTGTGGATTTGGACTCATTAAGTTGTTGAAATACTTCATATCTGCGAGGCAGCTTTCTACGACTGTCTGGACTAATGGTGCCATTAGGTGTTATGGGAAGCTATAACTGTGTGCCATTGGTATAACAGTGAAACTTTATGCATGTAAATGGAGAATGAAATGGGGCCGAAAAATTAACCCTGCGGGACCCCCAAGATAATGTCTGCTATGGATGAATAACCTGTGGTGAGTTTTAAACCGCTGAAATAAAGCCCAGCTCATCATTATCAGCAGTGACAGATCAGGGTTATACCCTCCTCTCAGATTAACAGTCACAACAAGATGTGTCATTCATCGAGCTGTGCGCAGGTCTGTTTTCCTCTACACACAATAGATACAACCGATTTTAATGCTGAGCAGAAAAAACACGAGTCAAAACACAGAGAAACATCTTAGGAGGAGATTATGAGAGAAAAAGAGGAGATAGCCGAGGAGCGAGATAAAGGGGACGAAACGTAGGAGATAGAAGGGAGAGATGTAGATGAAGCCAGAAGGTGGAGGAGGAGAAGAGAGGAGTAAAGTTGGCCATTAGCGATGCGGCGTGCGGCGGAGCCCACTCTTACATGCGTTCCACAAGGTTAACGATAAGAGCCCCTCGGCAGCTGAAATGCTCAAGTAGCTTTTATCGTATCATAATAATGAATCAAAGATAAAATAAAATAAATGAACTCCAAAAGCCAAGCGAGTAAAATAAAAAAACGTATGTGCGGAGGGGCCGGGTGACCAGGCAGCAGCCCAAACAGGGGAGAGAGAGAGAGGTAGAGAGAGAGAGAGGGGGGGAGAGGGGGAGAAATCGTAGAAAGAGAAGAGAAGGAATAAATATCTCGCTCTCTTTCGGCTAATATCTTCTTATGTCATCTGGTTGAAAAATATTTGCCTGCGGGTCAGGGCTCCCCCTGTTACGAAAAGGCTTCTTAAAACGCTTCACGGCTCTCTGCTACATTAAATATCTGGCCTCTGCATCCCATTTACTGCTGCTGGCTATTAGGGGAGAGAGAGAGAGAGAGAGAGAAGGAGAGAGGGAGGGAGAAATAAAGAAGCATGTGAAAGCAAGGGGGAATAGAGTGAGAGAAGCACGGAGGGGCGGGGCGGCGTAAACAAAGATGGACGGACGATCGGAGGCTAATTGTTTAAAACACAACAATCAAAGAATCGGATAAAGAAAAGCACGTTTGCTTCTGTAGGATCTCGTCTTTTCGTCAGTGTGTGTGTGTGTGTGTGTGTGTGTGTGTGTGTGCGCGCTCAGTGCCCTTGGCAAGAGCAGGAGATCTGGCCATTCAGAATGGACAGTAGTTAGCCACCCACCGGAGCAAGCTGTCGCCACTTCCTCTTCCATCCTCCCCCTCTCTTCCCCTCGCCCTCACCCCTCTCCGCTCATTCTTCCCCCGCTCGCTCTCAGCCTGGAGTTCACCTCTAAGTCCATGTCTGAATGTCCGGACCAATGACAGATTAGCATTTTTTAGCAAATACTTGAGAAGCGCTAGAAGGCCTTATAAAGCAATTGAAAAAAAATGGTGTTATGTGTTGTGCATTTCTCGGCCGTCTCTGTCGTGTGAACATTTTTGTATTTATTATCAGACTGACTAACTACTAAAATGTAATCAGTGAAGTTTCCGCGGTGGGAAAGCCAGTTTGGTCTGCACACTCAGATTACGGTTCGCTGTGGGACGGATGCTGTCCCCACTGTTTAGTTTCCCTCCTGTGTTCCTGACCTTGTGTGGACTGTCCCAGCCGCCATCAATCATGCTCGGTGTTTTTTGTCCTCTAGTTGTTTGAACAAAGTGAATTCTCACTCAATTTTGAGATGTTGTGTTACCAGGTGTGTTGTGGTTTTTGGTTGTTTCCTGTTTTATTGTGGTAAATGTATCCTCATGTCTTCTTTTACTTTCCACTTCCTGTCTTTGTGTTTTGTTTCACCTTTTTTGATTGCCCTGTTAGTTTCACTCACCTCTCATTAATCTTCCCTCCCTTGTGTATTTAACTCTGTGTCTTCCCCTCTCTCTTTGTCAGCGTGTCTGTTTTTGTGCTCATGTCAGTCCTGTGCTTCTCGTCTGTTCCCTGGTCCTGTTTTCTTCCTGGTGTCGCTCATCTGCGCTCGCATGTCCAGGTTTTTGTTCCCCGTCACTTTCTGGTTTGTTTTTTTGTGTTTGCGTTCGAAGTTTTTTTCTTGGATTCTCTTTAGTTGCCTTTTTGTCACCAGCCATATATCGCCTGTGTGAAACCACTGGGTATTTTTAATGAGATGTCGAGTCAATTTCAAGACGTGTTTGTGGCAACAGAAGTCAAAACATGATCTCTTCATAAACTTAACCATGTGGTTTTTGTGCCTAAACTGAACCAGATACTGAGCGCAGCAAACATTACAACATAAAGTAATGTAAAGGCTTGCAGACATGCACATTTCCAACATTTCCTGGTTGACTGGTTGAGTGGCACTTCACTGGCCCTGCATTAAAGTAACGTAAAGGACTGCCTCAGTGGACGGTTGATTGACAGATCCATGAGTCCGAAGGCTCACCAGGTGTCAGGTGAAACAGGATTTTACAACTCTGAATGTTATCATGGCTGCATCCATCATCAGGTAGAGTCGGCTTGCGTTTATGTGACTAGCCAGAAAAAGTAGAGTCAGGTTCAACTCTTTTGTTGGGATCTGTGAACTTTCGTATAAATTATATTTTAGTTGTTTGGTATCAGTCTCTAAAAGAAAACTTGTATCGGAAAATAACAAAATGTGAGTTGAAAAAACAAATCAGAGACAAAGACAGGTGTCAAAACTGGAAGCCTGGTTTTAATTGATATTGCTCTACTGTAATAATCCTGAAAGGCATAGTCTGGAGTAACACATGTAATGTTTCAACCCATAGTAGTTTAAGTTACAGAATCATAGGTCTCTCTTTTTGCATTGAACAATATATACAATGTGAAATAAATACATTTACACAAATGGACATTATTGTTGGAGCACACTTGTATGATACACGTCACAAAAATATACAGGTTATTGTTTCTTTTTTTTTTTTTTTTTCATTTACTGATGTGAAGCACATCTAAAATCTACAGACATGTTCTTAATAACACTACAGGGTCTTCTCTCGAACACAACTCGTCCACCACCCAAGGGTCCTTTTTGTCTTTAAATATCCTTTGTATCCAAATGTGTCGTCTCTCTCTCTCTCTCTCCCTTCAATATTTTCTTCACATTTGCAAATTCAGGCTGCAGGTTTAGCCGCAGCACGAGTGGCAGTTACATTTGGGGATTAAATACAACTAAATGACTAAACACTGTAGAGCTGTAGATAGACACAGTTTGGCCTTAGCAGATTTCAGGGGGCAGCCATGGTAGATGGTCAATCCTGCCTAAATAACCCTTCTGTTTTCCCGCTAAACTATTGTTACATACGAGTATTCGCAGCTAATGGATCTAAGTTCCGGATGAGGGCGGTAACGTGGTGCCGCAAAGTGCAACCAGGTCAAACTCTTTCTATCAGTGGCTCTGCAGAAAACCCAGACGGTCCTTCTTCCAACGCTCCACACAGAAGTTTGGTTTGTTGTCATTTATATGGTTTTAACACTAACTGCAAGATAATCTTAATAGCTACGACAGCATGTGGATGTACAACCCAACACAAACAAGTGCAACTCTTGTCTCGCCATTGTACAGTCATTCAAATATTGCTTTTTTAACTAAAATCTGTTCAAGGGAAAATCCCTTTTGTCTCGTACATCCAAACCAGATCTTGGCTACGAGCAGCAAAGTTTTATCAAAACCTCTGAAAGAGTCACACGACCTCCCTCCAGATTTCAGCCGGTGGATTTGTTCTTTTTTAGTCATGACCATCATCTTCAATTAATTACTTAATCAACACAGATCATTTTATATTTCTGTAAATTTGGAACTACCAACAGAAATTAAACTTTTGTTTGTCTTGAAACCCAAATCCAGCTCAGCCTTCGTCACCTCAGGGAGACGTGTGACATCTTTCATGGTGTCGAACTGATCACAAGTACACAGGATTGGTTTGACAACTGACGAATAAAAAAAAAACAGTAACAGAAGAGAAACAGTCGTAATAAAAAGAGCACCTTTCTTCCATAAGTTGTTTTTAGATTAATGTACAGCAGATGATGATAAGGATTACCATCGTCCTGACAATGAGACCGTGTTTGAAGTTACAATCAAAACAGGAAAAATTCAACTCTGTCGTTGGGGATTTCACTTACAAATATCTTATATATGCACCTGTGAAATAATTGGTATGTATATTTCCTCTCTAAAAAACATTATATGTCGATGTTTAAGACCTCTGATGAGTCCTAGAATCTTTATTTATGCTATTTATGTGTATAAAGAGGTACAATGAGTATAAGAACTGGGGCCGAAGCAGAAACATGTCCCACAATGCAATGAGTGCACGGTGAAGAGAAAACAGCAAGTGTAAATTAAAAAAAAGCTTTTTCTGTAACATTTCCCTAAAAAATGGTTAATTCTAACCTTCACTTGTCCGATCGCTTGTAACACAAGAAATATTCTCCTGGAAATGAGCTGAAATCAGGACACACAAAAAAACAAGTTTTTCATCTTCTTATTTTCTCTTTTTGACTGCTGAAACAGTTAAAGATGATGATGACCGAGCCGAGCCGTATGGAAGGCAGTTATGTACAGCGAGTTTATCAAAAAAGAGTCACCTACAGTTCTGAATTACTCAAATGTCCTTTTCATTTCATCGTTATTTAAAACCTAAAGATATACAGTATAGTGTTTATTCTACAGGAAAGTTACACAAATGATCCCTTTTTAAATACTTGTATGGTGTTTCTTCATTTAGATACTAAATATTTAATTATTAATGTATAGTTTGGTAAAGATGAATACTGTAATTTGATCCTGGTGGTCTAGTTTAAGTTACTAGAAGAAGAGCCTTATATCCGGTTCGGTTCATTGGGAGAGAATCCGGTACCCAGACCCCCAGCGGACTGATCCGACAAGACAGACAACATGGCCTCTACTCTACTCTGTGTTGTCTAAAGAAGAAGCACACGGCACAAGAACGGGAATCACCACAAGAAAAAAGTACACAGCAACGCCTCGGAGGACTCAACGGAGGAGGAAAGGAACCGAACAGAAAGAGGACTTCAAAACAAAAGACAGATAAAATTAAAGAAAACAGGTTTTTTCTTGATAGAAAAAACAGCGAACATGAAACACACATCGAGGCTGAACTACATTTTTTTCTTTTTTTTTTTCTCGATTTTGTTTCCAATAAAATGTCTTATGTTAGAATTATAATCTGTATAATTTACAATATACAATGTTTAAGAAGGCTGAGAAAATACCCCTTACTAATAATACTGATGTTTGATAGAGAGCGTGTGATGTTAGAGATCAACTACACTTAAAACTGCTGCACTCCTCCGCTGTGACAAGTTGCCATTTTATATTAGATTACACCGTCTTCTGGATCACACGTTTTGGCATTCTCATTCAGCTTTACAAATAACTTAATGATATAAAAACAAAGCTCTCGGCTCCCTTCACCTGTTAAAGCTGTAATCAGTCAGCTGTTCAGTCCATAACAATGAAGCCACTAGACTGGAAGATGTCAGACAGCTCCCTGTTAGCTCTGCTTTCCATTTCTTGACGCTAAAAAAGTCATTTTTAATGTTGAATTAAAAAATTAACAAAAAAAAACGTGGATATCACAACAAAGTCTGTGTGGTTACAGGTTTAATAAATTAAGGTAATTAACCTTTATACAGGTGTCAACATTGTTTTCATGTTCTGATTTGTTTATTATTAATTATTCAGATTGTATTAGTTAGGATTCTTGGTTTCCACCATAACAACACCAAGTTATCTGTGAACAATAAGAACTGGAGCAGCGAGCTAACGAGAAACTGTCGAGTGTTTTAATTTGGATGATGTTTTGTTTTTGCGTTAAGCACCATCTCCCTCGGCACAGATCCAGATTCGGTCAGGTTATTCTGATGGTCCCCACACAGAAACATACCTCAAGGACAAAAACTGCATTACTGAACAGCTGATTTTAAACAAAGAACTGTCTTGTTTGAATTAGATTTAAAGCGACTGGCCACGAGAAAAGGTGCAAACGTTAGAACCGTGTGGTAATTTTCAAACTGGGTGTTGGATCTTTTAGCTGCTTGTGTTACTTCTTCGACTCTCGTGATAACTATTCTTCACACGGCTTTCACGTCACGGCAGCGTTAACATCTCATGGTCCGTACTTGTTGCTGCCTGGCTGCCTCGAACAGAGGAAATATTGAATGTTATCTAATAGCGTATGGCAAGTTACACAGAGAGAAGCGACAAACTCTCCCTTCCTCTCTCCCGAATTTAAGACTGGCACGTTATGTTAATATTGCAGACTTAGTCCATTATGCACAAACCCCTCCTTTAAAAACCACTATTGCTCAGAGTTTTCTAAGAAAACGCTGATTTTTGTTAATACATTATTACTTGTTATATTTATATATATATGATAATTGCTGAAAGTGGTCAAGCTGATAGAAAAAAGGAAAGACATATTGATTGATTCAGTTTTAAGAAGACAATATTAATAACAAAAAACAAAGCCATGTTATATGTCATATACAGGATGACAGTTATTTACAACCCTAATACTGGTACAACGCTAAGATTATTTTTAAGATAGAAATAAAGAAAAAAATAAGGAGTTTGAAAGCAACAATAGTTGTTCTTCAGTCAGTTTTGTCAGCACACCTTTCCCTCTGGTTAGTATTGAGTGACTGAAACTCCCTCATCACTCCCTCAATGGATCACAAGATTATCTCTGTACTGACGCAAGAGATGAGCTGGAGGTTGTGAATGCAACGGAGCGAGGAGGGGAGTACTGACGTGATACTTTGCAGTTTTTTGGAGTTTTGGGTAATGAGCATGGGCTGGACTATTCTTAATGGCACATAGACGGACTGAAATCTCTATGGACTTTGTGTTTGTGTGGAGAGCTACAAACCTGGGCCACTGTGCGGCTGAAAATGTCTCAGACGGACATCCAATCACAAGAGGGGGAGTTTGACATCACAGAGAATGTGGACTGAGTCTTCATCTACCAGCTGGACAAGCAGGAATCCATTCTTGACAGGTCTTATTTCCTTATTTGTTAGTAACATTTTTTCTTACTTATAAACTCTGTCAATCAATCGCACCTCATGTTGTTTGTCTATCTGAAGCATTTTCAGCCACGGCGAGTGTGCAAACACTGTTAATACTGATGGTTTGGGAGGCCAGGGGCACTGGTCCTCAACAGATACAACAAATAGTAAAGTTGTAGTTGAAGCAGGGGAGTCATGGGAACCAGGAGCTGAATTTAGGGAGAACCATTAAGTGGTTTCCAATCCTGGTCCTTCAAACTCTGAGCCCTGCTGGTTTTCATCATATCCAGAAACATTTAAAGAACCGGTGGAGCAGAAAACCAGCAGCACTCTGAGGCCCAGCATTAAAAGCCACTGGTAGATCAGAGCAGAAACAGTGTCGGGGTTGTGAAAGTTAAGTTTGCTGGCGTCCTCTGAATGGATGAGCTCCATTCTTTGGCAGGGCAAATCTCCTCTTCTTTTCTTTTCGGTCCATCCTTCCAAATTTCATTGTACATGTAATTTGACAACAAACGTCATTAATACTTCTTTAGTGTTCTTTTTTTCCCCCACTCGTCTTCTTCTTGAACACTTAAAAAACTCTGTTGGGGGAAACAGGGAGGGAAAAGGAGACACGAGTGAAGTCTTTCAGTCTCTCAGGACTAAAATGAAGAGTTTATTTTAAATGTGTCCTTGTTTAAGCGTTTGTCTTTAATAACATCTCAATCGTTATTAAATGCATAAGAGTTTTGTCGTCTTCAATGTTCGGAGTCACCGCGGTAACTGGTAAGTGATTGTTAATAGTTTTAAAAGGAATTATCATCTTCCCTCGGTAAAAGGGGGGTCATGTCAGTCTGTCAGCATCTCCCCCAAAACGAAAGGTCAAGTGAGCGCCCTTTGTCACAGACGGGGGAGGTTCAGGGGTTCAGGTAAGAGGTTTAGGTTATTTGTTTCTTCATAGGGTGACGTGTCAGCAGACATACTTCTGGGACATATTTCTGAGTGTGTGCGTGTGTGTCAGAGTGTGTGCGTGTAAAAGAGCAAGAGGTCATTCAAAGTGAGAGTTTGAGTTGAAGCTCAGGTGGGTCAGACTGGCGTCCGGCTGTCCTTCCGTCCATTCTCCCGTCCTCAGACCTTGGCTTCCAGCAGCTCCAGGAAGAGTTTGTGCATTGGGACTTTGCCGTCCTGCTTGATGCTGTAGAAGTGTTGCACGGCCTTGGTGGAGGTCTGGCGGAGCAGGGGGAGGGTCATGAGCAGCTTGCCCGCCCGGCGGGGATCCTCCTGGTGCTGGGAGGCCTCGTAGTCCTGCAGGGCCTCATGGAGCACATCCTGGAGCTTCTGCACTGCATCCACATCTTCAATGTGCATGGAGTCTGCAGGAGGAAGGAGGAAATATACATGACTGAAATTTAAATGTGAGCAAAAATGCATTTGATCAGGTATTTGTAGTATCCACAGACAAATGGTACATTTCAATAGAAGGACAAAAGTGGGTTCCAGAAATGAAGGCAGGCAGGTTCTGCAGTGTAGAAAGCTCCCACATCTCTCTCAGACAACGTTTACAACAGTGTGTGTCTTTGTCAGTCCCTGTGCCCCACTATCTGCTGGGTTATTGCTCAGTGCTGCAAAGGGGAGAGGTGCTAAAGATTCACTCCAAAACCCAAACAGGCTCGACACAGGGATGCTCCTGCAAGCGACAACTCAGAGATATATTTCCTTACAGATTTTTTAAAATATTAGGAAGAGCAAAATGCTTCTCTACATTCATATTTGCAATTAAACCAATGAGAAATGTCAGTGTTTTACATTGCAGAGCAGGGAGAATTTAGCTAAATGTTGTAAACTTTAGAGATATAATAATGAGTTAAACACTCACACACCTAAACTGTCAGTATACGTTTTAACGTTGCTCTTTATGTAGATTTAAAACCTGCTATTTCTAGTGGAAACTAAATCCAGGAGTGAGCCTTTAAATGCAGGAGCTGCTCCCGTCTCTGTCTTTAAAGTGTGGATCTGTGGGTGTGATGAATGGACAGACAAAGAGACGGGTGGGCGGAGAAAAAAGAGGTGGACTCGAAGAATGATTGAGAGACACAGAAACACCTGAGAGTCTATGCTAGTGTGTGTGTGTGTGTGTGTGTCCGTGTGTGTGTGCATAAGTATTTGTCCTCACACACCTGTAATCTCTCTTTGAGCTGGCATGTAAGGTGTGTTTCAGCATATGTGGCAGTAAAAGGCTGAGAATGTCCCTCAATGATAATGCTCCATATTGCCCCTTAGGGAGGCAAAGTCTTAATGTGAGCTGGCCTTTAGCTCCCAACCTCCGATCAATGGCTGTGATCAATGACTACATGCATGTTAAATAATAATCACAAGGCAACTATTGATAGGCCACCACACCCCAACACACACACTGAAGACACACACAAACCAGATGAGACCTGTGAGTGGATGTGTGCACATAATAAATGTTAAAGTATTTCATGTTTGGACACAAAGTGTGACAACACAAGCTGATGTATTTACTCTATATGAACTGCATACTCTATGTGTTTCCTGACATGTTGTAGACCAATTAGTGGGGGCTGCCTGTGTGTGTTTTTGTTAAATGTAACTGGTGAATTAAATTAAAACATTTTATATATAACACAAGCACATGTGCACACTGACAAACCTTGGCAAAGAAAGTATGAACTTACACAAACATATGTGGCCACACACACACACACACACACACACACACACACAGACACAGACACACAGACACACACACGTAGAGGTGCACACTTCCACATACACAAACACAATCAAATACACATTGTTGGATCTATAGAGTGTAATGCATGTATCAGTATGCAGGACCAGACCAGTCAGAGGGTTGGATTCTATAGGGATCAATAGAAAACTCAGCTTCTGTCGGCTCTCAATTTTCGCTACTTTTTCCCAGTTTAAATAAGAGTTGGTGCTCCGCAATATTCTGAGGCAGGGGAGGAAACCACTGGCCAAATATTGAGCTTGCCCTGATGGAGCTCCTCTTGTCAAATGAAGACATAATATAAATGTAAACATAACAGACATAAACTAAATGTACAAACTGAGTAATACTGTCTGTCACAAATGAACAAATGATCTCCTTCTGCTCTTTTTCTTATTCTTGGATTCCTAATACGTGGTTAGCTGGAGTACAGCCTGCAATTAACACAAGTTAAAATGAAGTTTAATGAGTTTCACATTGTTTTTGATTAATATCGTGTGTTTAGTATTTAAGCTGCTAGACATGGCCGCTGCCTGTGCTGTGACCCGCAGTACACTCTCAAGTAAAACAGCAGACGTTAATGAGCACGAGCACAAAAGGCTGTTAAAACACACGTGTTAACATGGAACTCACAATGCGCGCACACACACACACGTAAGTGAATGCACAGACACACACACAAACACACACACACATGTGCCTGCTGTTTCCCATGGCTAGTTTAGCTGTCTTTACATGTGGGGCACGTTTGCTAACATTTCTTAAGGCTTGGCTTCATTAATGCAGACGATTAGCATCCTGTGAATTAATTAGTGTCAGTGCCCTTCAAAATGCTAATGCTAGCATTCTGTTGTCTTGAAGAGCAGTTAGAGAGTCTGGGCAATGATACAAAGTTCGTATTTGGACGTCAGCTGTTTGGATTTCAATCAGTTAAAAGACTAAAGACTATTTCAAATGTGAATTTTCTCAACAGTGAGCTAAACTTCTGATGGATAATTACTCTCTGAATTTATCGTCATATTTTACTTATATACAATGTGACATTCCTGACAAGTTACTCAATTTCATTAAAACCTTAGAAAATAACCAGTATTTTTAAGAAAGGCTGAGATATGCTGTAGTGAGCAAAATGGATGATTGAATATTCCACTGCTCTGCTAACGTTTGCTGTGTTAAAACTCATAGACTTTCCTCCTCCTCTCTGATGCCTTGTGAAAAATGTATTGCAATTTGCAATCATCAGAGGGCAAGTTGAGGGGAAACTCCAGCCCCCTTGTTAGCAAAATGACCAAAATGCATCCCCCTTGTTAACCTGCCATCCCTCTCCATCCCCAAAGCATCTGTACATGGAGCGCACGCTCTACCAGCTGAGCTCCCAGTGCCCCTCGAATTATTACATTTTGACCGTGCTTTTTCATTTAACTGGTGCAACTTTTCTAGTCCAGTAATCTCACAGACTAAGTGCATGACATGTAAATGACTGAAATGATGCTACTCAATCAGTGTATTGCGTAAAGCATCGTTATTTAACAGATACACACACAAGGCGGGCGACGAGACGAGAGGAGAGACAACAGTTGGAGAAAATCGAGAGCAAAAACAGGGCTTTTGAGCAAGAATGGACTCTTACATGTTCTTTCCTCCCATGGGGACTTCAAAATCAGTATGACTCACATCTGAGACCGTGGCCGTCATAAAAAGGAGCAATTTGAGATTTGAGATTGAGTTTTAATGGTTTTCTCTGAATCCTGCCATTCATTCAGTTCATATTCTGTAGCGGGCACAGCGGAGGATTTGTTAAAAATTAACATGGTGTTGTCTTCCCATGTGAACTGTAAAAAAAATGTGCATCGGTGACAACATGTTTGGCTCTCTAGTCTACACTGTGTGACTCTGCTCAGAAGCACAGTAACAGTAATAGTTGAACATGTTATTTAGAATTGTAATATACTGTATGTGTGTACCTTACATATCTGTGTACACGGACCCTTTTAGTTTTCTTGTGACTTTAGACATTATTGTTCATTTATGGTTTTGAAATCTGATGCACCAAAGTCTAAACGGCTCTTCCTCTCTCTGCCAGACGCATCAACCAGTCCAGGCCGATGGGAATCTTAGAGGCAACAAGGGCTATGACACGCCTGACAATTACTTCATCATAACAGCAGACGCGGCCAGCTTTCTCAACTTTCAGGCTGCCACATTTATAGAGCAACACACACAAATAGCCAGAGTCCAGCGATTGATTGTCACATACAGCCCCACAGGAAAACATGTCAATATTTTCTGTATGTGCATGACAGTATGTCAGTATGTGTGTGAGCAAACATCTTCCAATGGCTCATATTCAAATACACATTCATCTTATATGTTATATATATTATCATATGTGTTTACGTATGTATCAGAGAGATGAAGTTTGAGAAAAAGAGTGTGAACGTGTCGGCGTGTGCGTGTTGATGGCAGCAGAGTCAGAACAAAAGGCCCCTCCCTCCCTATTCAAAGCTCTCCCGTTGCATTCTCCCATTTAAACACATTGTATTGACAGCTCCCCCCTTGTAATTAAAGAGTACTGAAGAGCTGGCCTGCTTCCAAGACAAAGTTCAAAAGACGGGTCATGGGAGGAAGAAGGCGTGCGTGTGTGTGTGTGTGTGTGTGTGTGTGTGAGAGGGAATGTGTTCATGCGCGCCTGTGTCAGTCAGCTGTCGATGCAGCTGGACACATCAGAGAGGGGGCTTTATCGACAGACTTTGGGTTCTAATGATTTCACCTTATTTAACAGGCATCTGAAGAGACGACTATGCTAATTGTAAAAGGGATCGCCACTTTGTTTTGGGGGGGTGGGAGGTGGGCTTCAGGTTGTGTGTATGCTTGTACGGTGCCTTTGTGTGTATCTGCATGTGTAAAATGACTGTAGGTATGTGTGACTATTAAAAGGATGCTGAGACAACTGTGTGTGGCTTCAACACTGAAAGCTGGAGGTTTTAAAAAATGTCTGAGAGTGAAAGTATGCGTCATATGTCGCACTTGCATGGTGTGTGTGTGTGTGTGTGTGTGTTTGGATGCAGAGTATTGAAATGAGTCCTTTGATGGTTCAGTTTAAATGAGTCCCATGAGACTGGAGATTCCTGGGATTAACCCTTTCTCCACCAGACGTGCGCTCACAAACACACGGGCAGACAAACATCAGCTGAGAGAGAAGGATTTCAAACCTGAGTTAGCCAAAGCGATGGCCTTGAGAGTGACAAATTCCTCCTTCTCCAGTTTCATGGTTTTGTATTTCTTGACCAGCTGAAGGATGGCGTTGTTCAGGTCCAGGAGTCCGGCGAGCTTTGACTGGTCCTCGTCCATGATGTAGTCCTCAGCGTACACCAGCTGAAGGAAAACGCACAGAGGTTGCAGATTAACGTGGATCTATACATTTCATGAGAGAAAGAACCAGACATGAAGGTAAAGAGACTAACCTTGTCTTCAAAGGACAGCGAGCGGTACACAACACGTAGGATCAAGATCTCCATCCATGCACTCTGCAGTAGACTCATCTGGTCTGCCAAGGACAGCGTAGAGAAACCTGGGGAAGAGTGACACGGAGAAGGAAGGCAAAAGAGAGGACTGTTAAATTAAAATGTTCACCCAGAAACAGTCCGCTGCTGTGCAGAAAGAAAAGACAGAAGATCTCATGAGACATTCTGAATTTGGAGAAATAAGGAAAAATACGGGCTGGTCTGCTTTTGTGAAGTGCTTTTATTGTTTTTAGTAAATCAGCATTTAAAAGTGGAACCAAGGAGGAACAAAGAGAATCAAAAGGAGCGAATGAAGCTTGTTTTGAAGTGAGAGGGTCAAGATCAGCACTCCTCCCCTTCCCTCCCTGCCCACCCTCCATCCATCCAGTTGACCAGAGTCCTCCTCCTCCTCCTCTTCCTCCTCCTCCTCTTCCTCTCTCCCCTGTCCCCAGGGCTGTTCTCTGGGGAAAGGCAGGCCTTATCTCCCCCTGACACAACCTCCATGGATCAATGCTGGCCATCGCTGCTGTACCGCTCAAACACACACACTAATTGCCGCCATGGCCTCAAAACTCCTGCTTTCTCCGGTGTCAATCCATGTCCTTCTATTTGCCTACGTCTATATCTGTCCGTCTCTCCAATCGCAATCCATGGCTTTTTTTATCTGTCAGTGTCTGTCTACGACTGACCATCTGTGTGCCTGATTCTCGCTTCACTTTTCTTTTCCATCCATCTTGATACTTCTCAGCCTGGATATCCTGCATGTTTGAATCTCTCTCTGTTTCTCAGTTGTGCTTGCTGCCTTCTTATTGTTTGGTCTGTTTTGGTTTCAGTGTATACTTTTTTTCTACTTTCATTTTGTTTGTAATATATTTTTCGCTTCTTTTTTTTTTTTTTTTTTTACTGTATTTTGAATACATCCTCACTTAAGTGCAGCAGACTCCGGCTTGTTGTCTCTCTCTCTCTCTATGTCGTCCTCTTTCTGCCTGTCTATCTCTTTAATGGAACACCTGCCCACTCACACCTTTCCTCACAGCTGTCCTCTCCTCACACACCTGTCCATTCACACCTGCCTATGTGTGTCTTTGTGTGTGTGCAAGCTTTCATAGGCAAAGGCAAAGACAGTGGCCCATGCGAGCACACCTGTCAGACCTCACCGCAGCCCTCCAGTGTGTGTGTGTGTGTGTGTGTGTGTGTGTGTGTGTTTGAGAGGAGCATCCTGCCAGGAGAAGCAGGCAGATGAGAAGGAAGATATTTCTTCAACAACATCTGCTGCAGTGTGCCTCCTCTTGAGATGGTAGGTGTGTGACAGTGTGTGTGTGTGTGTTTGTGTGTGTATGCCTGTGCGTTTGGGGCTCTTATCTCACAGTGTGTTGATGGGTAATGGCAGGCGTCTCATTATGTCCAGGTTGCAGGCTATTGTTGTTTGTAATGTGCTCTAATTCATCCTATCTACAACTGTACAACAGCTCCGCCACACGCACACACACACACGCACACACAGACACACACTGTATATATACAGTAGATAGACATTGTTGCACTCACACACACACAGTATCACATATGCATAGACAAAAAATGCATAGGAACATGCTGGAATGAATCCAAATGTGTATGATTGAAACACACACACACACAAACACACGTGCGTGCACACACGCACACACACACGCACACACACACACACACACACACACACACACCACAGTGAAGGGAGCAGTATCGTTGCCAACTGGCAGTGTCTTCTTCTACTTAATGAAATCATCAGAAGGGATTAGAGGTGAATTTCTTAAGGGGGTCTTCACACACACACACACACACACACACAGACACACACATCTCACATGTCTTTAGGGGGTCTTCAGGACTTCACCACTCATTGTGGGCAGGGGAAATAGGCACAGGCATTGCTAAAATTAACACACACACTTATTGAATCCGTTCAAACCCCGGGGTCAGGTGAAGAGAAGAAGACATGAGTGAGGGGTTAATATCATTTAATGGTGTCACTGGTTGTGTGTTTAACTTGTCCCTGCATGTGTGTGTGTTTTCAGCGCTCTGGCATGGGGAGCAGTTCACACACATCCCTTTAGTGGAATTTGATCTGGGGGCACGCACGGCTCAAGAAGTGGGCACAAATACACACAAGGTAAAAAATTGTCAACATCATCATCCAAGTTTGCATGACGAGCTGTATGTTTGATTGGGGTTTGCACGTAACACACACACACACACACACACACACACACACCCACCCACACACACACACACACACACACACACACACACACACACACACACACACACACACACACACACACACCTAACACCAATAATTAAAACCTGTCTGATTAATTTATTGAGCTGAAAGTGCAGCTTTTCTTATTGAGATACATCAATGATTTTTATCAGGATGTGGTTTGCGTGTGTGTACAATGTGTCTGTGTAGGTGAGTGTGGTGTGTGAAAGCATTTTGTGCGCTTCATGTGTATACTTATATAGTGCATCTGAACCACTACACAACTACACATAACTGCGCAGAGAGTGTGCTGGCGTGTGTTGTTCCATCAGCATGTTTGTTTGCATACATTCCCATACATATGTTTCCACGAGCCTCTGCGTGTGCGTCTCCATCTGTGTGTACTTCTGTGTGTTTGTGTATGTGTGTGCCTCCCCGACCCCCTCCCCTCCCCTCCTCACCAGCCTGTCTGCGCTGTTCAGCCATCCAATGCCTCTTATCTGTCTGATTAATAGGCGGCCAGCTTCAGGACAAATTAATTAACAGATAACGCCATCTCTCCCTTCTTCCCTTCCTCCCTTCCTCCCCTCCTTCTCATGAAGCGATCGATACAGCAGAAGAAAAGAAACATCAATGGGAATTTAGTGCTGATGATGGAGAGAGAGAGGTATTGATGGAGAGAGAGAGAGCACGAGAAAGAGTGGGATGGAGGAGGGAAGAAAGTAGAAGGGGGGAGAGGCGTTGGAAGGGAAGATGGGTGGTGGAGGTGGGAGGGGTGGAGACCTTTCTTTCATACCTGTGATTTCACTTGACAAAAGAAGGTTCCTTATTTGGCTCTAATTACATTTCCTTTCTGCCCATTGTTGATAAGCCATCTCGCACTATGTGTGGGAATATGAGTGCGTTTGTGTGTGTGCAGATGTTGTACAGCCTGTGGTGATGGTGGGCTGAGCTGACTGTACAGTAATGTAGAATGAAAATAAAGTTCAAAAGCTTTGCTTAAATAGATTAACATAAACATCAGCATTGGTAGAAATGGAATATAATATTCATACGTATGTTTTCATTAGTGTATAATCACCTGAAATTAAGAATCAGGTATTTGTTACCCGGCCACCATAATTTCAATCTGGAACCTGAGTGCTAGGTGCCACTGAATCCTAAACACTGGACCTTTAAACTCACTGTTACCACTCACCATGTCTGGTATGCTGTACACTCTAAACATTTGTTCCTCTATTCTCTGTCAACATGAAATGTCCAAGCGGAAAATACCAGCTTACTTATTTTTACCAGGGCTATTATGTGAACAGGGCCAGTATTAACGATAAACAGTTATGTTTAGATAAAAAAACAGAAGTTGTTAGGGCAACATCTACATTATCTACTAAGTATATAACCTTAATTTTTGGGTGAGCAGGTTGGATTTTAATTTTGTTTGCGTGTGATCATAAGGAGTTGGGTGCATCAGGTCAATGTAATGACCCAAATCATGTATTTGTTTTGATGTTTTATTTTGGGTGTGTCTGGTTAAATATTAGGACACTCTATTGTATCTATGAAGGTACAGAGAGCGAGCGAGTGTGTATAGGTATGTGTGTGTGTGCATGTGCCATACATTGGTCTGACAGAAAGAGGCTGCAGTGCACTCATGCAGACTTAACCTCTGCTGCTTGCTCTCATGCTCTCTTTCTTTTTTCTCTTCCCTTTGCTCTATCAGACACACACACACGCAGACAAACACACACACAAACACACGTCGATTCCCCAGCCACCCTGCGGCCTGTTTGTCTGCCAAATGAGTCCTGACTGCACGTTTACACCCGAGACCGCACAACAGTCTGGCACAGACATACACACACACACATAGGATAGCCCTCTCTCATGCCCCAGTTGCTCCACAGACACACACGAACACACATATCCAGGAGGCCTATATTTGTTTTCTTGTGGTTACAGGGCAAATGGGAACCAGTGAGATGCTTATGAGTACCTGCGCGCTTGTGTGTGTGTGTACGCTTTGTGGTATTTGTGGAGCTATCTGTGTGCGCACTGTGGGTCTGTGTGCGTCTGTATCAAAGCGCCTGTACATCTGCAATAACTGATGCAGAAGGTTACTGTTTGTGTTTGTATTCACGTGAAAGCTGTGAAAAACTGATTTGGTCCCAGTTATTATACACGCAACCAGTTATATTCTGTCACTGCAGCGGAAGACGGGACTATTGTCACACTGTATATGGGGATCTTATTTTAGAAATCCATGAAAATGTGTTCTAAGAAGGATTGATGAAGTGAAAGTAAATCATATCTGTCATAATTACATGATACATATGTTATGCCTCACTGAAGTTAATAATTTAAAATGATTTGATTTAGGGAGTCACATTGTGAGGGCTCACCTTTGTGCTGCAAATTAAGCATGTCTCAGCTTTACCAATGCAAAGCCACAATCGTGATTTCAACATGGCCAAGTCGTGTTTTTTATTCCACAGAAAATATAAACATGTATTTCTCTCAAGTTAAATCCTCAAGGTCTTTTATTTCCTGGTATCTACGATTGTTCTTGTTATGTATCTGAAGCTAAAAGCCATTTTTGGAAACACAAAAATGAATTCAAAAAGGTGTTCTCATTAACAACACCATTTTTTTGTTGTATTGGCTCAATATAATTTTGTTATGCACACAACTGAGAGTGCGTCTCCTGGCGAATGTGTGTGAACATGGCGAGGGTGATGCCAACAGAGAAGCAGGTCAAATCAGTGATGCTGGACAACATTTGATCTGAATGAGCCAACGACCAACTTAACCCCCAGTGTGAGACTGGAGCTTGGACAAAAAGGGCAAATAGTATTTGGGCAGTCTGTCTGGCATTGGATCTATCTCATTGTGCACCAGTTAAATGTATTTAAACATGAATTTTAATTTGCTTTTAATCAAAAATATTCATAATTTATTTTCTTTAACTGTTTGTGTAAAGCTGAATAGAAACATCTTACAAATATTACAGAATTAATATGGCGGCTGGTCCATCTGCACACTTGTAGCAGGCACCTGCTTGCTCGGTTACAGTTGACGCTGTACTCTGTCCTATTTGATCATGGCCACAGGACACATTTAACAGGAAACTTTAGTCTGTCTCAACAATTTAACAGCAAAGGTTCACACACTTATCAGGAGTTATCGGTCTTGAAGCTGTAAAAATGAGGTTCACACATTGTCACAGAAATGTAACACAATACAGCAAACTTGAATTGACACTCAGCACAGTTATGGGAGCTGGATGTGTAGTTTAAGCGTGGCAAATGAGTCAATTGCGCATGGTGTGCTAATGTTTCAGATAATGTGGTAACCAACAAGGTTACAACAGTGTAATAGTGTAGTAGACATCTAATAGACACCATAAAATTGTCAGAAAAAGAGAATTCGATCAATTTCTTTAAAAACTGACAGAGACTTGTAGATGAAACAGCAATCGAACAGCCTATTTCTTCTGTTATCTTTAATTAATAGGCTCCATCCATTTTGATGTAGTCTACCAAATCTCTTTGTTAGGAGGCTTTTTAAAAGAGGCACTGACAACTGTGATGTAAACTGCTTTATGATGATCCTGTTGTTCATCGTAGGTGCGGGGATAACAGTGGACTGTCCATGTGCAGCATGTACACGTATTGTGTTCTGCAGGGGACAGATTTAAGTCTACTGGCCCACTGAGATAGAGATTGCATTAGGACACGTGAAGTTTCCAACAGTTACCAGCACATCGCTGCCCTGCATGTGTGTGTGTGTGTGTTTGTTCTGTATGCACACTGTGTTAGGTGGCTCCAGTGCTCTCTCCAACCACTTTCTGTACGTGTTTGTGTTTAAATTTGTGATAGTGTGCACATTGTTGCATGCTGCGCAACGCAAGTGCTCCCTTGTGATGCTTTTTGAGTGTGTGTGTGTTTGTGTGTGTGTGTGTGCGCACATCTCAAACTGTTTTGTACCATACGGCCAGACGCCGGCCCAAATGAACACGGACCCCCTGTGATGGCTTTGGCCAAGCTGAAACAACACACACACACAAGAGATACGCACACGACAAGCACGTTGGCAAATGCTGTCACACACACACATACACGCACACACACATCCACCAGCTGACCCAATTACACAGAGATGCGCAACGAAATGGAAACAAATCTACCCAGAGAACCAGCTAATTTAGAGGGGTTTAAAGACACACTCACACACAGGACACACACCCATTTACAGACAAATACATACATGTGGATTTGTCTGCAGTCACTTATAACTGCAGTGGGCGTATAAAGATTGAAGAGTCTGAGGCCACTGAAACAGTGGCAATGTTACTTGACATCTGAGAAACCATTGCTGTATTTTAAACCTAATAAACTGAGGACTAATTCTCATGATTTGACCAGTAATCCGCTAAAGACTGTGGAGTATCACTCAGTATCCTGTTGTTTGTATTAACCTCCCAATGTTGCCTTTCATTACTGCTGTTCCTCCCATCTGGTGTTTGTGTCTAAGGTTATGTTGAAACATTTTGCTCATGTCCAGAAAAAGTCAAGTCGCACAAACAGCAAAAAGAACTAAGAACCCTAACCCATGTTTTAAAAACCAGACACAAATCATTATTCTAAGCTGATTATTTTTAGGGATGCACAATAATGTTCCTGCATCATCTGTTTCAGCCAATAAAGGCTTTAAAATTAAATCTGCATTGGCCAGAAATGAACGTTTCTGTCATGATAACACACCAGTAAGATGCCACTTTAAGTGAACTGTTGAAAAGAGTTGGTACAATGATTTGACTTGATGTTCTCTGCAATTAGTTGGAGAAAAATATGTGCGTAAATCATTATTGGTTGAAATGAGTTGGAAAATATAGACGTATCAGATTGGACCAATACTTATTGTTTGTTTAATTTTTAATCTAAAACAGTGTTGTTGAGAACAGAAGGGTTAGGTGCTGGTCAATCTTAGTTTATCATTAAAATAACTGCCTGGTTGACTCTACAGCGTCTGCATTTGAGTGCAGTACTGCGGACAAACACGCATCATCACCTTCACCTTCATCCCCTCTTATATTGTTGGCTAAAATATCTTTTCTCTCTTTCTCTCCCCTTACACCCTCCCCCTCTCCTTCCCCAACATTCCCCCTTTTTCTCCGGGCGGCCTCGGGGAGAGTAGAGCAGTCATAGGGTTGCAGTAGCCTCTAATCAGTGTGAACAGCCAGCTAATTACCAAACCCTCAGCCCTGGCTGACTGTTAATTGCATACATTAGACACCATCAGCAGCACTGCAAGATTAACACTTAAAATCTTCCCATTGCTGTAGTGGAGATGAGTGCTTTGTGCGTGTGTCGATGTGTGTGTGTGAAAGAAAGAGTCAGGGCGAGAGGCAGAGGTGGAGAGAAGGGTTGTGCGCCGTGTTCTCTGCGTGCACATGTGTGGCGCGTGCTGCCTCTGTGGTTGCGGGTGCTAATATTTAACACTTAATTAGACTCAAAATGGAGACGCGGCAACACGGAGATGGTTGTCGAGTGTAATAGCTGTAGCCCTGGCGGGGGTTGCTTGGGTGGGGGCAGCCGGTCGTAGAGGGCAACCCCACGTCTCTGTGGAGACGACAGATGGAGTGACATTAAGAGCATTGCAGTGGAGGCATTTCAAATAATAAAATATCAATATTTACATTTTAATTACCCACTTCCAGCTCCACTAGGGCCGTGTCAAGGAGCGTGTGGGGTGTGTGTGTGTGTGTGTGGGCATGTGCCACAGCAACTCCTTTGGGGCCACATCTTCTTGACTACGTAGTCGAGAGTACTACTCAAGTGACAATAGTCTGCCCTGTACGACACTGTCTTGGTGAAATAAACACTGTGGAATTTTTGTTTGTGTTTTCCAACATTATTTTTCTATATCTTCCTTTTTTTCGTTTTCTCTTGCTCAATCCACCCACCTTCCTCTCTTCCTCCAACTCTGCATCCTGTCTCTCCCTCCTTTAATACAATGCTGATGCAGGCAGGAATGACCACAGCGTGTGTGTGAGTGTGTGTGTGTGTGAGCATGTGTGCACATATCTGTCAGGGGAATTAACCATGTGTGCACAAAACTGAGAAGCTTATGAACCAACTCTGTCTCTCTTTCCGTCTCATAGACAGATAGCTGACAGGCTAGAAGACATTGAGCTGAATATTTAAAAAACTGTGAGTTAAAGAATAAAAAGGACATAATGTGAATCTTTGTGTCTGAAAAAATGTATCAGTCGTCCAGTTAAAAGATTATCTGGACTTATAGTTTTAAGTTTTATTTTGATGACGTTCTTTTGTCGCTAACCCGAAAGCGTCATTAGGAAACACACTAAGACACTGATTGGACGTTACATCAAAATTCAAACCTCAGGGAAAGTCACCCCATGTCTGAAGAGACTCCATGAGACAGACAAAGACTGACTCCCTCACAAGCCATCAGCGTTATCCAGTCATACATTATTGCCAAGTATGTAGCTTTGTTAGATGGCAACACTTAAAAAATATTTTCAGCATCTATCTATCTATCTATCTATCTATCTATCTATCTATCTATCTATCTATCTATCTATCTATCTATCTATCTATCTATCTATCTATCTATCTATCTATCTAGGCTGTAATTAATTCATTTTCCCAGCTTGTTCAATTAACTGGGTTGTGACAGTCTATTGATCTCTTGGTGGATTAACTTTTCAGAACAATATCCTGCCATAACATCTTCTCCTGAAAAGACAAAATCCATAGTCCAAGCATCAGCAAATTGGCTGAGCTGCTGTTTAAACCACTGGGCAGGAGACATTTTCTGCTTTCAAAGGTTGATTACATAAAATTCTTCGTTGTCACATGGGTACCATGTATAAAAAGAATACTACAGTTCAAAAGAGGTAGAATTTTTGGTATCGCACCACTGATGTTTGAATACAAACTTGCTGATTGTGGCTTTTAAAACAAAACCCAATGGTCCCTGTCCAGGCCCGGTGTCTGTATATGAGATTATGAGGCCGTGTTGATTCTATCTTCCTAATCCCCCGTAGTTTCCCATAGAGAGAGGACCGCAGTAACTCCACGGGGATTAATTTACCATTCACAGATTAGAGATATGGTCTCCAATATCATCATCCAGGACAAGCATTGAGAGGACGGGCTCAACAATGGAGCAATGAGGAGAGAGAGACACACATACACATACACAGACTGAAGGGAAGACAGAGATGAAAACGAATGCACACGGGGAGACAGCCTTCTCTCCTACAGCATCATGCCTTAATGTCCTAGCTCGAAGACAAGAACATTAGACCTCATTCCACCTCCTCATCTGGGCCTGAAAAAGCCTGGGCTGAAAATCTTAATTAATTGTCCAATAGTGCTGCGGGGTCATTATGCATTGCAATAAAGAAGCGTGTAATTATGAGATTTAACAGCCATTACCAAGGCCAGGAACTCATATGTCATCATCAGCAACCAAGCCAATGGTTTGGTACGGCTGTGTGTGTGGCTTGATGGACAGCACACACACATGCACAACACACACACTCGCATAATGTACATGTTGTTCATATAAGTATGGAGTGTTTAGATATATGTGAAACGTGTCTGCTCTCGTACAGGCAAACAAACAGTTGTAGCTTTATAATGTGCACACGGATTAATATTGGAACACAAACTGAAAATGCATATGGTTGAGGACACACACAGAGGCCAACACACACACACACACACACTCACAGTGGCACACATACCCATCAGTCTGACCCAGACAATAAGGCAGCCAGCTGTGATAGCAGCCTGCAGATGAAACATCCCATCAAGATTAAATAGACAAAAAAACACACACATTATTACTGCTGTGTGTGTGTGTGTGTGTGTGTGTGTGTGTGTGTACAGAGTGAGGCACTGAGACCACAGACACGGTCCTCCGCCACATACCAGGTGGGAAGTGACACAGTCGTATGAGGATGGAGTGTTGTGTGTGAACGCATGCACGCTACACAATGTGCATTATTGAAAAAGTGCTCAGGCAGTCCCAAAAGCAGGGAAATATCTTCAAATGGATATGAAGAGTGTGTCATGACGCATGACCTAACACTGCAGTAAGATGTTATGTCAAAATGTTTGCTTTAAGAAAGGCTGATTGCCTTGAGGAGTGGTGGTTTTAGTTCTGAGCATATGGCATCTTGTTGGAGTTTCTGTGCTGGAGGAATGGTATCCCTAAAAGTGTGTTCAGACTGAACACAAAGAAAATGTATGCCTTTTGTTATTCTTGCAAATTTCAAAAGTGAAGCTCTGTTGTAATTGATAGTTATTCATCCGATATATCCAGTGTACCCTCTTTACAAACTTGAACTGTAGGTGGCTACTATAGCAAAGTACACTCCAACCATGTGCATGAAGACAGGCTGTGTGTGTGTGCACCAAAACCCCCAGTGATATATTATTATGCTACCTCTGAAATTTGCTTTGTACGCACTAAGAGGTTAATTAATTGATTAATTTTTTGGCATTTTTGCCTCTATTGGACAGTGACAGTGGAGAAGGCCGACAAGAAATTTGGGTAGAGAGAGGTATGAAATGCAACAAGCGGCCGCCAGCTGGAATCAAACTGGCAAAATTGCAGTTTTGATGCATGTGTTGTAACCACTTGGCTACCGAGGCGCTCCAACGTGATTAATGTATTGCCAGCATTTTGAGGTGTATATGAGATTTAGGTACCTTAAAATAGACAAAAAGAACAACAAGCTAATGGATTATTGCAATTAATTTAACAATTAATCATATAGTTATTTTATATTTCCTTTCAACACTGTTGGGCCACATACAGGTAAAGGGCAGTCCCCAACTGTTGCTTATCAGCAGGCTTTTCCCTCTGTATGTGCTGAGATGTGTCTGTCTTTGTGTGTTTTTACCTCTACAATATCTCTATAAAATTTGCCTCTATGTGTGTGTTGTGCGCACAGACCATAAGTCGTCCCCAGCTGGCGACAGGCACGCTCCAATCCTATTTTCCCACCTGCTTATTCCCTGATGGAAAGGATGAATCCTCTGGACTGTTATTTAAGAACGATGGATGGAGGATGGATGGAGGATGGGAGAGGAAGAGAGAGAGAAAGACAGAGAAATAGAGGGAGCTAGAAAAAAAGGGGGGAGCTGGAAGAGGAAACAGGATGGCAGGAGGAGCATCAGGGAGGAGAGGCACGTGAAAGAGGGAGAGATAAACAAAGCAGGAGTGAGGAATAAACAAAAAAACACAGGAGAAGTATGAGGCGGGAAGAAGAGAAGAGAGAAGGAGAAGGTGGTGAAGAACAACGATGGGGTAGAGATGCAGAAATTAAGAAACAATGGTAGGGAAGAAACAGAGAGACTGGGCAGAGTTAACAAGAAAAAAGAGAAAAGGAGAAGATAAAGGGAAGAAAAAGGACGATACAGACAGAAACAGTGAGGAAACATAGATACAGAGAATATGTGGAGCGAGAGAGAGACTAACTATTTCATGCCTGTCTGTGAACTTTGCATGAACCGACAGAAATAATGTGATGCCATGACAAGCCTGTCCCTCCTTCCACTAGATTTGCTGCATGCATAGGTGTGTGATATGTGGGTGTGGATGTCTGTGAATCCCTGTATGTGTGTGTGAACTCTTTATATTGCTTTTGGTCTGTGTGTGTGTGTGTGTGTGTGTGTGTGTGTGTGTACATGTGTGCTCCAACAGATAGAATAGGATGATGATGATTTGAAATGGAGTTTGGCCTGTGCGTAATTATGATCATCTATCTTTATGCCCCGCCAGCATATCATATCATATCACATCACATCATCTCTCTCTCTCTCTGTCTCAGCACACACACACACACACACACACACACACACACACACACACACACACACACACACACACAAAAGCAAATTGAAAGTGGTAAAAGCTGACTGTTTGCTAGTGATGACTTAGATGATGATGGGCTCAGATGGTGCGCTGATTTATTTGTTACTGCTCATCTGATGTCACATATTATAAAACTGTGCACGTCTGCGTGTGTGTGTGCATTCGTGCACATTCACTGTGTATTAGTGCTACTTTAGAAGTGGGTGTATGTGTATTTAGAAATGCATTTCTGTGTGTTCGCATGTGCTCACGATGTATGTGTGTGAGTATGCATGCTTATGTATGCGGCCTCTCTCTTGTGTGTGTGTTTGTGTGTGTGTGTGTGTGTGACAGACATTATTTGATGCAGATTAGTCAGTGTACTCAGATTGCAGGCTGTGTCTCAAAGGCTGATAGACAAATGAATTTGATTTGCTAATGTAATCAAACTAATAAGAAAAACAGCAATGGGCTGCTGAGTACAAATCTCACGACTTCAATATTTGTGTTTTTTCTCACTTTTACATCCATCGACAGAACAACTTTCATTACTTTTTTTTATAAATTAGAATCAAAATTATGAAAATTAAGTTTAATGAGAGGTTGTAATGTGAGGATGGTCAGAAACAAAAAACACATTTCCATCAGACAGCACTTCTTAAATGTGTGTGATTCTGTAAGTATTTCATTCACGTTTCAGTTTTGAAATTCGTAAAAGTAATTTGACGTGATCATATTTTATTTATGCATGCCACTCCACTTCCAAAGGCTGCTGCCACTTCTGTTTTTAAATTTTTATTCTGATACAGGGTGACAGCAACAGGAAGCAAGATGTGTGAGGCAACTTGTGTGTGTCCGTATGATGTGTCAGGTTGCTCCACTCTCGAGGCATAAGGTGTGTGTCACCACCAAGGTGTGACCTGATAGAGGTAATACCAGTGTGTGTGTATGTGCGTGTGTGTGTGCACGCGTGTGTGTTAAACAACGTGTGTTTTCAAAGCAGGCACCTAAAGTCGTGTGTGTTTGAGTGTCATCGCAGGCACATCGTCATGGAAACACTGTCAACACGCTGATGACAAAACAAACACAGGAGATCGGACAGACAGGAGAGTCAACACAGACTGAACGTGCCCTCGGAGACTGAATATGTAGGTGCATTTGTGCGTGATGACTTCTTTCACAAAACCAGCATCACAACACACACAAAGAAATGGATATTATAGCTTCATGTGTCTCTTTTCTTAATCTTACCGCAGATATTCAAAAGACCCAATCCCACAGGAGAAAGCATTTTTGAGACACTTAAAAGCTTATTTATCTACCTGTAGTGACTACATCGGTATATTATAGTACACTCATGCCTGTGCAGTTGTCCACAGAATCACATTGCAGTGTTTGAGAGACAAATTCTAGGTTAATTTTAGAAAACACTTTGTTGATTTTTATCCTAATAACATTCCTCTTTGTTTCCTAGATAAAAACAGATTCCTTTCATTGCTAATTAAAACCAATAGATCCATCTCACCTTATCAAAACATAAGACATAAACACAGGGACAGAAAGTGAACACAAGAAGTAAAGTCGAAAAGACAGAAGAAAAGCAATGCACAGGAAAAAAGAAATGTTTTCCCTCCTCTGTTTTCTCATATTGATGACATGCTTCCAATGCCCACAGGCTTAATCCAATAGAGACAGCCCAACTTAATCCAAACATTAAGCTCAGATATCAAATATTCTTCTCCTAATTTGATTTCATCAATATTTGTTTTCATCTGCAAACAGGGGTATGTTTGTTTGTATGGGCTGCAAGAGGAAACCATGGTGGTGGTGGTGCGCTGGAAAATAAGATGTCTCTTATGCATGAATGTGGACAATGAAACAGACAAACAGACAAACTCACACACGCATACACACACACACACACACACACACACACACACTCAAACAGAAGCATACACATATATTGAAACTAAGAAATCAGCCTCTAAATGTGTTATGTAGCTCAGGGAAGAGCAGAAATGGAAATCAAACACGCCCAACAGAGCCCAGAGATAACAACCACTGGAAACACACGCATGAAAAATATGTACTGGAGAGCACAAAAGAAACAAAACGGACCAAAGCAATGAACTAAATCAAATTCTGATTCTAAATCTAAATCGGGTCCTAATAAAGTCATATTTACGAGTTGAATCTCATTAGAATATGGAAAAGGTATGGAAACTAAGACTGAGTGCTTTCTTATCTTACAAAAGCTACCTTGTATATTCTATAATGTTTTAGCATGGGAACGAATGTTCACTTTAAATACTTCCTATTGACCTACAGTATATGCTTCAGGCTAAATAACTACATTTAGTCAACCTGCAGCCATTTTAATTTAGTTTATCAGAAAGTGGATGCAAATATCCCTGGAAATTCTTTAAATCTCTTGCCATGAAATGAAACTTGTTCACCTTTGCATAATATGCTTACAAAGATAAAAAAATAAAATAATTCACATTAAAAGCTTTTATGCCCATACACTGCACTGAATGTGTGTCTTGGTGAATGCACTGTATGTTTGGGTGTTGTCGATGAAGACGGCACCAAGCATGCTGCGACTGTCAAGGTGAGCTAGCCTTACCCGACAGAATGGGGGCATATCTGCTGGTGTGTTTGTATTCGTGTCCATGTGTATTTCCGTGTATTTTTTCATGAGTTTATGTGTACAAGTTTACCTCGACCATGCCTTTTACTGCAGATGGTAATGGCATTGAGAGGGAGAGACGGACTGAAGTGCCTTCTCCACAGATGAATTCGAAGTACTGTTTCAGAAGTTTCATGCCAATAAAGATCATTGATTTAACAATTGGGAATGAAAAAAAAATGTGTGTGTTTGTGTGAGTGGTGGCGGAGAGATGTTTCTCCTTTGATTTACCACTCTCTGACCCAAAGCCCAGCAAGCTCTTTGCTGATTGATGACAGCACCAGACTTAATGAGGAGAGCCATAGAGTGACATCACCACCAGTCTGGGCTTTTACACTTTTACATTCGTCTATCAGACACACACACGCGCACACACACACACACTGCTGTTCTGCATCTCTTTGAGCTCGTTGTGAAGTGTTATAATGTGTGTCAGTGTTAATTTAGAGAGCTCCACTTTCAAAGTCAAGGATGTGTGTATCCATGTGTATATGTGTGCATGAGTGTGTGTGTGCGCGCATGCGTGCAGAGGTTCCCCTTGGCTGCTGAGACTCAACATTTGATTTGCTAAAAGGAGCAAGACACTTCTATTAATCAATATTTGCTGACTGACTGGGTGTCTTTCTGGCTGATTGACTGGCTGTGTAGTTACTTGACTGACTGATTGGCTAACTAACTGACTGACTGTCTGGCAGTCTGCTCGACTGGCTGACTAAATCTCTAAGTGAAAACCATTTATAACGTGACCTAAAGAGAAAGCGCACAGCAGAACAACAGCAGAGGTAAAGATTTGGGAGGGCTTTGCTTATTAGGTGGTTCACTGAGTTTGCTGTTACGTCCCGATGAAGGCATATTTCAATGATCAAATCGATGAGCAATCGATCATACTGTTTCATGATCTAATGCCTTATCTGTAGAGACATGTAGACAGACAGAACCTATGAGAAAAAATGATGGCTGGCTGGTGTGATGAAAAAAGAGGAGAGGTGGGAGGCGTGGGTGGGAAAAAGGGGTTGAGAGATGAGGTTGACTTGATAATGAAGAGGTTAAGGATACCATGGAGAGAGAGGGTGGGAGGTCAGGTCAGAGAGAGGGAGAAAAGGAGGGAGAGCCAGAAAGAGACAGAAGTAGAAAGCGAGAAAAAGAGAGGTCACAAGAGAGGTTGGAGAGGTGGGGGATATTTAGCCATCGGGTCAGAATAGCATTGTGTTAAAGGCTCTTTGGGAGTATCTACGTTATACTGCAGTAATGTATGTGACCTCCCTGCTTTTTATTCTCCTCCCATTTTCTACACTTTCCTTCCCTTCATTCCACCTTGTATGTTTGATTTTCCATTCCCCTTCATCCTATTCCCCACACTCATGTTTCATCACACGCAGAGTAAGGGATATAATATTAGAGAATTTGCCAGAATACACGCTGAAGAACGGCGTCTTGCCCGAAACGTCCGTGTGGCAAGAATAAATTGTTTGATGGGAGTGCTGTCTTTTATTTTCCTTTTGTATATAATATTATAGGTAATTTTAACACAACTGTTAATGTTAAATAACAGTAGAACAAAACTATAAAATAGTTATGAAAAAAAAAGGTTAAGAAAAAAATAGAAGAACATTTATTTCTTTATTTTTGGAAATACAATCTACAAATACAGTATTGATTATCGGTGCATAATGAAAAAAAGCCGAGCTCATTGTGCTAACTGTGCGAAAGGGTGTGAAATTAGCTCTGATTTTTTGAGTGTCAATACTATACTTAAACCGTCCCATCCAGAAAAACGAAAAGAAAAAGAGAATGGGACCGATGATCAAGCCTTGAGGAACACCACAGGCAACATTTAATAACAGTGAAGTTTCCAGTTGTATTTGTTGTGGTTTCCTTCTGGCTAGTGAGGAACTCTGAGCTTGTCTTATTATATTCAACCAAAGGAAGAGACACTCTGGCATATGATTCACTTCTTCATGACGTGCTTAAAATTTCTTTAAAATCTCTTTTAAAATGTCTTGCACCGTGTGAGGCCAATTGCACCGTGTGAGGCCAATCTCATATTATAATTACCTTCAAGTCAAACCTCTTCAAAGTACAAAGTCATTTTAAAATAAAGGTTTCGTACATCATGATGACTTTAATTTTGAGACAATGATTACTCTTAGGCAGTGAGTCTCTTGGAGAATTGGCCATCTTGAAAAACCTTTAAAGTTAATTGGGGAAGATGGCTGCTCAAAGCAAGGCTTGAATAAAACTGCAGAAACACATTTTCAGCATGTTTACCATCTTCATCCCCTGACAAAGGCAGAGGAGAAGCAACATCGTCTCAGTGGCAGCATGTGTCAGAGTTTATGGAATTGTGCTAACATTCACCTTCATTGACATGACACAGAGGCTACCAATCATCAAGACCATCAAGACCAAGACCTCAATCATGTTTCAGCATCACCATGGGGTATTTCAACACCCATCCTCATCCCTAAATCCAAACAAGGAGTAAGAGGAATAAAGACACAGAGGAAATTATAAAGAGGCAGACCAATAAATGACTGAATGAGACAGGAAGATAGGATTTCCGTCCTCACCTACTGTCCCATCACCACCACCACCACCCAAACCCCTTCTCCCATATCTCCATAAAGGCCGATTAAATGAATAGACCGACAGCAACCCCCCTCCGCCTCCCTTCCCCTATTTTTACAGCTCAATCATACTGCAGACACATAGACTGCTTATCCTGAGTGTCAAAATTGAAAGGGGAACGAAAGGAAGAGAGGGAGAAAGACTGTAAGAAAAGAAAGAGCAAGTACGAGGAGATAGGGAAGCAAGAGAATAGTGGAAGGGCAGTGGGGGGCGGCCCGAGAGCAATTTCTCTCTTGAATAAAGAAAGAATGGGGGAGGGGGTTGTAAAAAACCACTAATGGCAAGGCCCCTGGTTCTGGTAAAATAGACTGTGTTATAGGTGCTGGCTCTCGTTCGTTGATTCATTCATTTGTTCGTTCCTTGCTCTTTCGTCAAGTCAAGTGCTCGCCTGTCTGTCTTTCCCTTTTGTGTCCGCGAGTCTAGATAAGAGCTGCTGGCATGACTGCCTAGTAGTCATTTAGTTATTATAGAGAGAGAGAGAGAGAGAGAGAGAGAGAGTAAGAGTAAGAGAGAGCGAGAGAGACATAGAGAGGATGAGGGAGTGAGAGAACAGAAAAGAGGATGAAAAGACTAATTCTACAGACAGATAAATGGCTCATTTTGAATGGCCTTTCTTTCTTTTAATTCACTCTCTCATTCGCTCCTGTTTAAATATTTGCTGTTCTCCTCCTCTTACCTGACCGCTCCTCGTTCCTCCTTCAACACACACACGAACACACTTGACGATGACATGCAGTCTAATATGCCTCTCGAGTCGTCTCTTTGAGAGCTATTAAAATGAGATCTTCTCTTCACTAATCCATATTATTGGACGCCAAAGCCTTTCATGGCCTTTGAATAACAGCTCCTACGATATTTCCACATACCCACAGTTTCCTGAGTGTGACAGTATTCTGCTTGTTTAATTTAAACTCTTAGTGTGCGAAATTGTGTGTATGTCTGGGGCCACTCGTCTACGCGATGGCCACAGTTTGAATCAGCAAAAGACTTCTAATATTTGTTTATTTTCATGTGTTTGTGTGCATTTGATCTCTCTTTGACACACACATGAATGTGTGAGTTGCACGTGCGTGATAGTGTCCCATTCCTTTTGGGAAACTAGAGACACACACAGTGTCTAAAACCTCATTTTCCTCTCCTAATGACATATCAAATGTTTGCATATAGGCCATATCAGTATGGAAATGAGCGCGCACACACACATACACACGGAGCTTTAGAATAAAAGAACCAATCAAAGAGACACGGGTGTGTGTTGTCACAAGTCTCTAAGGTTGGGCAAGTCTGTGTGTCAAACGCAACTAGCAACACACACAGAGAAACACACACACAGGCACAGACACACACACCCGTACCCTAGCCTTGTTATCCGGGGGCCTGTCTTGCAGGCAGCCTCTCTAACGCTGAGTGATGTTTAAATTAGTTTACAATTTAGCCTCCTCGCTATCCGCAGACGGCTCTTAACTCAGTGTGTGTATGTGATGTGTTTTTGTGTGTGTGTTTGCGCGTGTGTGAGCGTAACAAATTGTTGCCAGTACGGCAGACATCTAATGACTTCAAATTAGCTGCCTGGCGCTCGCCTTGACACGTTGTTACCACTGTTAGCAGCCTGTGCGTGCGTGTACGTGCGTATGTGTGTGTGAGTGTGTGTGTGTGTGTGTATGCAGCGCTGCGTAGCCATATCATGAAGCATAAATTGGCTTCACCTCTCTTCTCTCTACCTCTGTCTTTTTTCCTCTTTGTTTCTCTGTCTCTCTCCATCAATTTGATTAAAAAAATTACTGTACCATGGCGAGCAAAGACGTGTGCATGTGTGTGTGTTAACATGCACAGTCTCTCTCTCTCTTCCCTACACACACACACACACACACACTTGACAAGATGTGGAACAAGACGGCTCCAAAAAGGTTAACAGATCTATTCTTTTCTATTCTAATCAGGACTTAAGTCATTGTGGACTCAAACTGTTTTGTTCGCCTTTATGTGTGTGTGTCTGTGCGTGTGTGTGTGTTTGCGTAAGAGTCTGATAAAGAATGTTGAGGAGGCGTATTTCTTTTTGACAATCCTTTGCACCCTGAGTGAACAGTAGATCACTTTCCGTGTGTACATGTATGTGTGTGTGTGTGTGTGTGAGTGAGAGAGAGCGAGTATTAGATCAGTGTTCAGTGTTGTAAACAATGAGGATTTCATAAAGTGTCCACGACACACACCCAACACGCACACACACACACACACTTGGAAGATGAAGAGTTCTATCTCTCTCTGTGAGCAGTGGATTGCCTTTCTCGTTCATCTAATCACGCCATCTTCTCTCCTCCGCCAAGCAATCGTTGCGCTTCGCTCCCTTCACACAAAAAGCTGCACACACACACGCACACACACACACACACACACACACACACACACACACACACACACACACACACACGCACACACACTCAGCTCAGGACATAACCTGGCTAACTCAGTCCATTCACTTGTAAAAGTAGTGAGCAGAGAAAAAGGCAGCCCCAGCGCAAAACAAAACATAAAATATACATCATGTGTATGTAACAGTGTATGTTTGTGTGTGCCTGTGAGTTATTTTTGTGTATGTATGTCATATACAGTACGGGTGCATCCCAGAGGTATGGAGAGACAGAGAGAGTAGCAGAGGGAGATAAATGGATTAAAAGAGTAAAACGTGGGACGAGGAGATTAGAGGAAAGGAGATAGTATTGGATTGAGGCTATATGTTGTTTTGAAAGAGAAAAAATAAATATTAAAAGAGCTATACTTGGTGTATGGATCAATATATATGTCTGCTTACTGTCCATACAGCAGCACATAGATCAATACACTAACAAGAAGCAATGTATATTCCCATCTCTCCTTCTCTCCCCTCATCTCTGTTTTTCTCTCTGTTGTTTCCACATGTATTGATAAGATATAATATATATATCATTTGGAAACCCTGTTATCCAACGCCATTGACTTTATTGTTATAGATTTATGCAGCGTGACTGAATGGTATTTATGCTTCTAATCTGGTGTTTCCCCCCATACTCTTACAACCGCCTATACTGTTTAAGCAGTGGCAGCAGGGGGTAATTCTATTCTATTCTATTCTTTTCTATTCTATTCTATTCTATAACCATATTTCCAGTCGACAATGGGACTAATCTTTGTGCTAATCTGTGTTAATCTGAGACATTGCTCTTCCCTCCTCACTGCTGTCACAGTAGGCTCCCTCACTAAACCAGATTATAGCTTTCATCTCTTCCTCTCGTACGTCTCGATCCTCGTCTTCATGTTCATTTTAGCATTCCTCATTGTCAAGTTTACTCCCTCATCACTTTGTTTTTTTCTTTATTTATTCATTTTTGGCCCATTTCTGTGTCTGCCATTATTTTCATTTTCTTATCTTGTTGTCCAAAACCAATACTGAACAGATTAAAAGAGTTAGTTTAAGCAGATTAGACTCAATTCCTCCGTTTTACTGATAAACCTGTAGAGGGACACTGATGCGCTAGAGACTAGAACAGACATCATGTTCAACTGTACAAAAACAAACCAAACCAAAACAAAAGAAAAACAATATTCAAGAATGAGACATTTTTATTTAAATGGACTCATTTACTTTTCTTCCTTTTCAGTTTGATTTATATCATCTGCTGGTTAAAAACTCTATACTGTTGTTTTATTACCATATTAAGATTGTTACCATGCATGAAAAATATTAATTACAGCTTGTAACTTAAAACAAAAATTACCTTAAAGCATTTTAACTGTTTGGTTCATAGTTAAGGTAATAGTTTCTATGTGGATGTGCGTGGGAAGGTGTGAAACCAATGAGGGCATTTGGTTGGTCAGTTGGAGAAGTCAAAAGTTCAAACTGTCTGAGTGCACGGATTAGGGTGATTAGGGTGAAAAGTCAGACCTTAGCACCTGGTATACTTGTATGTATGTAAGTCTGCTTGAACTGCATCTGGAGCAGCTGATTCTGACCGTGTACTCTCTCTGCCAATTCACACAGCATGTGTGTATGTGTGTCTATCCTGTACATGCGTGTGTGTGTGTGTGTGTGTATGAAATCTCCTATACCATGGAATTGAAAAAAAAAAATGTATGGATGTACATATGTGTGTGTGTGAGAGTCACAACATGGAGTCAGCTTAGGTTCAGCATGAAAGTCAGAGTTCAGCAGTTTTATATATTTCCTACCTGGGATATGTTTGGCCCAGCCGATGTTCACAACCAGCTCTCTGTCCGCCAGGTCACACAGCGTAGTCAGGGCCTTGATGTCGCTGTCTGGTACTGTTGGGTCAGGCATGGCATAAATCTTCTCTGGCTCGGCCACCAGCAGGTGAGAGACGATTTTGTTATCTGCAAGGCAGCCAAAGGCAACTGACATGACCACCAGACAAGGAGAAAGACACAGAGACAGAGAGATGGTGAATTTTTGCTGTATTAGGCTACAAGCTGTTCCACACCAATCCGGTGCAACAACGTGAAAGGTCATATGCAAAGTCCCTCATAACATGGCTTGATAGATAACACATATGTCTAAAAGTTACTTCCCCAAGTAGCAAAGAAACAGCGGACATGACCAAAGAAACAGAGATATGTTTTATCAAATCAACACACAATACATTTCAGTACACTCCCATAATCTTAAAATGTAATTAAACCTTTTAAATTTAAAACAAACAAACATGAAATGTATTCAAGTGTAAAAGCCGAATTTGACATTATCTGAAAAATGAGTTTTTACAGTGTGATATTACTTTATACAGTGTATAACATACAGTAGGATAAAATAGTCAGTTTGTTTCATATGACAATATGTGATGGAACAAAATTAAATAAGAGGGTGCTTGACTACATTGTGATTCCTACATGTGCTGTGGAATTTTTCAACAATCAAGCAGGATAATTGATTTGATTCAACTAATTTGGCAGGACTAAAGATGAAAAAGCACTTGACAAGGGATCAAACATTTTTTGAAACGTTTCCAGTTCAGGAGATGCTTCAACGTGCGATTAAAGGCGATTGCTGCGTGTGATTCAGAGCTGCCCGAAACGATGTCTTTTGCATCACAGCCTTTAAGAAGCTTCGCTGATACATACAGAAGGGGAAAGATAATACTGAAAGCCAAACAGCTCAGCTGGTAATGGTGACATGTGGTGATGAGATCTCTATGGCCCATTAGTAACAGACTGATACCCTGCTTCCAAATTAATCCACTGACTAATCAAGCATGGGAATAATAACAGAGGATAGAGGAGCAAGAGAGGAGCAAGGGATTGAGTGAAAGAGGGAGAGAGAGAAATAAGCAACGAAAAAAAAAATGTGAGAAGACAGACAGGTAGAAATAGAGCCGTGGACAGATTGTAAAAGACAGACAGGAAGAGTCGAGAGAGCGACAGCTAGATAGAGATAAACAGCAAGAGGGAGTGAAACAGAGTTGGGGGGATGAGTTGTGTATTGATCTAACACTCTCCGCCCACAATTCTGTTACACACACATACACACACATACAAACACACACTTGTACATATATATATATATATATTCTTCCTATCCTCTTCCCTCTCGCTCCAGCTCCGGGGTCGTTTGAGCCAAACCAATCCCAGTCACACTGCAGTATCTGTGGGTAAATCTTATTTAATGTTTCCCTAATTAGAATCAATGGAAGCCCATTTCTAAACCCTGGGCTATTGTTCTGTTCTCACACAATCAATGGGGACGCTGAGGCTAGGGATTGGGCTACAGATAGATAGGCTGTGTGCGTGTATCAGAGAGAGAGACAGAGGGACAGAAAGATTTTTTTGTGTGTATTGACTGTGTGTGAGAGGAAAAGAACAAGAGAGACCTAGGAAGTCTATATCAACACAATATTTCTTGTTTTTCGAGTGAAGGTTTGTTTTTAGGTCAGACAGATATTTTTATTCATACATAAATGAATACAAAAAGTTTAAACTATGGTTGATAGCCTAAATTATAGCAGGACTGAAGACTAAAATAAAATTTAACCAGTTTAACGAAAATTGTCTACAGGCCATCAGTGAAGATTTTCAGTTACCTGGAGCACACACACATGCTGTGTGTATGCAAACACATGCATTATAGTTGAAAAACAGACACACTGTACACACAGTCATATTATCCCATCATTTCAATGATTAGTAGTGCAGAAGTCCTGGTAAGCTGCCGTGCAGCCATTCAGCATATTGGCCTAAAGCAGAATATGCTCCAGCTTTAAGCAAAATGGGCTTTGGGGACCAAGCTGCTAAACACTGCTCAATCTGCACTGCATGTGTGTGTGTGTGTTGTGTGTGCGAGCAGACGGTTAGCTAAAGAGCTAACTCTAGTTTGATGTGGTTGCCAGATTGGATTTAATCCGGATTAGGGTTTTGGCTGGCCCCCTCCCTTCCTCTCTCTCCCTCCCTCCCCTCCTTTCTCTCGCTCTCTCTCTCTCTGAGAAACCCTCTCAGTTAGGTTCAGTCTCTCTCTCTGTCTCCACCTGTCTCTCTGTCACTCTCACTCACTCTCTCCCTTGTTAATTTTTCAATCATCAGGCCTTGGCGTTGGTTTTGTTCTTTAAAAAACGCAGCCAATCCAGCCGGAGCTAAATGAATACCTTTATAGTGAAATATTACACATATAAAATGTTATGACCCCAAACTGGTAGCAGTAGAGACGGGGAGATAAACTTGGCCTCAAACAGATGGGCTTCTCACTACCCTGTGTATATTTATGCGTGCGTGTGTAAGTGTGTGTGTGTGTGTGTTTGTGTGACTGTCTGTGTGTTACAGTGTTTTACTGTCCAACTGTCTCCATTAGGATAGAAACTAATGGAGAGGCCGTTCCTTGTACTTCTGGTCTCCTGTCTTTTACATGAACACTGCCTAAACATGGTGAGACAATATGCTAGATTTACATTTTTTCTGTATATTTCAACTGCCCATAAAATGCCCTTCAATCACGGCTCGACCTCGGAGAGAACACAGATGTTACATGTACTGTTACAAGTCAGAGTTTATGAGTTTGTGTGCGTGTGTCTGTTCTTACATGGCTTCTTGGGGGGCAGAGCCAGCTGTGGGTTCAGGTATGGACTGTTGTCTGCATCTATCCGGCGTTTATACTTCTGTCTCCCACCACGAACCCTATCCAGACGAACACCTGTAGGAAAAGGGAAATGACAAAGGAAGTGTATCAATACACTGTGCACGACACCGGCTTCGAGATGAAAACAACGACAGACTTTTTTGACTACTTAACAAGAAGACAAGAAAAGTAACAAATCTGCCAGTATGCAAGAAATATAGCAAGAGAGAGAAAAGAAGGGAGGGAGGGGGTGAAAAAGAGTGGAGGTCTGGGTGTGAAGTGGTGATAACTGCGCTGTTTCTGCAGTGCGTGCATGTTAGTGTGTCTGTTATGCATACAGGCACTTTTATGCTATTGTCAAGCTTGCTAAACTGGCTTGCCTCTTTTATTCTACAACAAGATTAATTTATAGAGACACCATTTGAGTAAAAGGCCTCTCTCTCTCTCTCTCTCTCTCTCTCTCTCTCTCTCTCTCTCTCTCTCTCTCTCTCTCTCTCTCTCTCTCTCTCATGTTGTCTCTCTCTGGCTTTCTGATTCACTCTTTTCCTGTCTCTTGCCCAATCTCTGTCTCTCTCTCTCTCTGTCTCGTTAATTAATTGACACAAAGGAGTCCTAATTTAATTAGGCCTATCTCTCCGGGGATTGGATGTTACCGTGGTTACCACTTAAAGATGGATAAGGAAGACAGAGGTGTCATGTGCCCTGGAGGAGGAGAGGAGAGGAAAGGAGAGGAGGAATCTGAAAGGGAGATCAAATGTTTCAAACTAACACTAGTTTTTGATTGTGGAAGGGATGCAAAATAGTTTTGCAGAATTGCTGCAGAGAGAGATCCAAGCTGTGTCGCTATTACTTCTTTATTATCTTTGAGTAATTTTCAAGTATTAATCTGGATTCTTATACAATAAATGAAATAATATTTGATGCTACCCTTTGTCAACTAGTGTTCAGGTTTACCTAATGCTAACCATAAAATGTAAATTACAGCTGTTTGAATTGCTCATTTATTGTAATCAGGGTTATCTATCTCAGCAATAAAGCACTTAGCAATCAGAATTAATTCCATATTTCTGGCAGCAGCAACAGCGGTTTCATTGTAATAAGTCCAGGAGAAATGGATGTTCACACATCCAGTAAAATCAACTAACGCTCAACAGAAATCAAGAACACTGTCTGTAGAAAATGTAGGAAAAGAAAAACATTTAAGATAGATACTGAAGTTGTTATTAAAGATTTAAAGCTACTGGGATTGGAAATATTTAACTAAGGAGGCAAATTTTCTGGTTGGCGAAGAAGTCACTGAGCAAGTGTGAGACAACTGCAGAGCAATCTCAATAATGTTGGTTTAAACAGTCTGCAAAACAAAGTCTTACTTTTGAAATGCTGTTGACAATAAGGTAAGTTACTGACAATAATTCAAACCTGTTCAAAATATTATAATGTTCTAATATAAAATTAAGCCAAAAACAATATTAATGCAATGCCTATATAGTGCTTTAAACTCCAACAGTGCCACTGATTTGAAAGGTTTTCTGAGATGCACATTGCATTTAAAACAGTCTGGATTTGATTGAAATGTGTAGACAGAGAGAGAATAGCAGTGAGAGAGCAGAAGAGAGAGATATTTGCTAACACACAGAGATTTAAATCCTTTGAAAAATGTGCTGACCATGACCAAGACAACACACCTTAGAGATTTAACTTAGAGACTTTCTATTGGCAGAAAAGGAAAAAAAAATGTCAGGGAGCATGTTTGTGCATCGGTCGGCATTTGTAAGTGCATGTGTTCCCGTGTTTTATTTGTGTGTGCACATGTTGGTGGTCACTTTTATTCAGAGCATGTGAGTGTACTCATTTTTTCTTTGGAATTGTAGTCATTTGGAAACCTCTAACTAGCCCAGGCAGCAGCCAAGCCAATGAACTGAACATGACATGCATCTGTGTGTGTGTGTGTGTGTGTGTGTGTGTGTGTGTGTGTGTGTGTGTGTGTTTGTGTGTGTGTGTGTACTGTAGACAGGAATAGGTAGACAGAAGGGCTGACAGTCCAGGTACAGTGGGGGGGAGGCAGTGTCAGCAAACGGTCAAGAAACTCTTAACACCAGGGGGTACAAAACCACTCACACACCTACTCTGTGCTTTCTTTCACACACAGACACACATTCACACAATGTCTATGTTTCTCTAACCCACACCCCCATGTTGTGTTTGGGTAAGCCCCGACAAGCAGCTTGCTCAGTCACTACCTGGGTCAGTGGCTGGTCAGAAGAGGAAAGGGAGAGGGAGAAAAAAGCAGAAAGTATCAGAGATTAAAAAAAAAAAAAGGTAGAAGACGGCAGAAAGAAGGGAAAAGGTGGATACATGGATTGGGAAGACGAGTAAAGACTAAATGTCTCTCAGTTATATGGCTACATACTATAATCAAACCATAGATTAATTTCAAATTCAATGAGACATTAATGAAAAGTCTATGCTGATGTCAAAAAGCAAACTTCTTTGGATCTAATGTCATACTGTGGTATCACTTGTACATCTATTTATGATACACCTCCTGCTAAGTCATCCAATCACATACCTACTTTAAGTCACTGTAATATGCAAGACATGCATGGCACCGTCAAATATTCGGGCTGCCTCAACAACCTGGCCGCTCATTTAAGAAGGCAGCATGGCATCAAATCAGAATGTTACCAATGGGAGCAGTTACATGATGCAGTGCAAGCATCTACAGCTTCTGTCTACCTGGTCAGGGAAGCATTGTGTCTTTGTGCCATTCAGTAATTTACCTGATTTTCAAAATAAAGTACAACATTGAGATTGGTAGATGCTGACAGCCTGCTCAGCTATATTTGTATTTACTCTAAATTCACACAAAAATGAACACAGTCATTCTGCACTCAGTTTCTCTCACATTACTTTCTATTGCATGCACACTATTCCTGTCACACACAAACTCTCACACGCAGACTCTCAATTTTTCTCTTTCTCTTTTTCTTATACCTAAAAGACCCAGCACTGTGCTGAGCTCACTTTATAAAGAGCCCTCTCTAACTACCTCATCTATTTTCCACCAAATTAACTCTCTCTCAGCACTGATTAATGATCAAATCTAAATGAATCAAATTAAAAATTGAAAATTATATTTCCAAAGCCCACAAAAAAGAGACAGGAGGAGGCTAGGGGGGAGAGTGAGAGTGCTCTACCTCCTCTTAACAAATGAGCCTTCAAATCATAAAGAATGGGCGAGAGAGGAGAGGAGGGAAGGAATGAAGAGGGGAGAGGAGAGGAAGAGGGTCAGGGGAGAGGAAGTGTAAGGATCAGAAAAAATAAAAAATGGTGGAAAGAACAGAATAATTGAACGGGGAATGGGTAAGAAATGGAATAAAAAGTCGGGAAAAAAGACATAAAATTTAGATAAAAAATGATAGAAAAGCATGAATGGAAGGTTATGAAAATAGAAAGTGGAGGAAAAAGAGATCAGAGGCGAGAGGAGCATAGCATAGGTTGTGAAATATGAAGAGAAGGGGAGGGGTAAGTAATGGATGGGCTAGTAAACAAAAGAAGAAAGGAGAACGAGGCGAAAACGAAATTAGAGAGAAAAGGAGGGATGAAAAAAAGGAAATGAGATAGGAGCAGAATAATGAGAGAAAATGAAAGATCCGTGAAAGAAAAGAACAGAGAGAAGTCCACAGAGGTTACACGCCTTAATTATATGCTTTAATTATTATGTCAACCAACAGTAACACCTCAGCTCAGTCCACTGCTTCACTAACACAGAGCAGAGTGTGTGTGAACTGTATTTGATACCATGTAACTAATAATACCTTTTATTTTTTACCTGTTCACAAATTTTGTCATATGCTGCACACACGGTGACAGTGATGAAGGTGAATCATTACTATCGTGGGAATATTGCTGCCTGTCAATAGCGCGATCTGCACTGATCACATCAGCATAGATTTTACAGCGCACTGGCGTCACTCTGTGTCAGCGTATGTGTGTGTGTGTTTGAACAGTTGAGGGATTGCGAGTGAAATGCCTTTGACACCTAAGTGCTTTTGAAGAGAGAAGCGGCAAGCATGGGAAGAAAAAGGCAGAAGAGAGAGGAAAAGAAAAGAGAGAAAAGACAGAAAATGGATTGATTTCAGATGGTCAATGATATGATAAGAGAGTGAGAGAATGAAGGAGGGCGCGAACGGGAGTGAAGGATAGAGTGGCGAGAGGAGTAGGTAGACAAATAAAATGATTGATTTCAGTTGATCACAGCAAAGAGAAAGAGGGATGACAAAAGAGCACAAGAGGAAGAGAGCATTTAAAGAGGCAGAGACGAGGAAACACCAAGAGGGAGAGGAGACGAGAGAGGGAGTTTTATGGTAATTGAAGTTGTAACAGGGTTGAAGTCTCTCTTCCACGTCAGACCAGGTTATCACCTTATGTTCCTGTGTGTGTGTATTTGTGAGTGTGTGTGTGCGTGTGTTAAACCACAGTGTTGATGTAATAACATAAAAGGTTTTCCTATGTGGGTTTAAGAACTGATGGGGGAGTAGATTGGGTGAGACAACAGACCCATTTAAATCTAGTGTGTGTGTGTCTGCATGTGAGGAAGAATTAGAAATAACAAGATAAAGAAACATATGTGCATAAAGTTACCGGAATACCAGAATAATGATTATTTTGTTTTAAAAAATTGACACAACAGAGCTTAAAGAAGGAAAGAAAAATAAAGGGAGCATGAGCGAGGGGTGGAGGGGAAGTGAAGAGAAGTGAAAGTGTGTGTAGTGTCATGCAGTGACGTTTGTTTAGACCAGAACAGATCAGAACAGCACCGCCTGAGGCAGCGGGCAGGTGGCTGTCACTGGTGTGTGAATATGTGTGTGTATTTGTGTGAATGTGGGCATGTGTGTGAGACCGTGTGAGGTCCCTATATAAATGTTGCCTTTTCCACATTAACGGCCCTTCTTGTTTTATTTTTATGAAATACACTGACACATTTATACAACGACGGTACATCGAACATTTCTGAGATGAGGCTATTTTACACTCGAGGCTTCACTTAATATTCTTATTACTTTATGTTTATACTATACATATGTAAGTCAGAATTATCTGATTCCAGCTTCTTAAATGTGAAATTATTTTGGTATTTTTACTCCTATATGACAGTGAACTGAATATCTTTCAGTTGTGGACAAAACAGGACATTTGAGGATGTAATCTTGGGCTTTGGGAAACACTGATTGACAGTTTTTACCAACATGTTATAGACCAAACAACTAATTTATTAATCAAGACAATGAAAATCATTGTCAGTTGCAGCATTACTATTCCCAAACAGTCTTCCTACCACATCTTGTGTCCTCTCAAGAAAAAGAGTGGACCACTTAGGCAGATCTCTCACAGTATTCCCATTATCACTCCTTTTTAGCTGAGATGCAACCAGATGCCACTCACACACACAAACACTCACACACAGTCGCTCAGGACAGACGCTACAGGGCCAGATTTAGCTACAAGTTTCCCATGGGGGGGAACACCAGACGCCACCAGTTGTCTGGCGCTCCCCTCCTCTGTTTCCTCGTCCTCTCCTCTTGTCCCTCTCCCCTCCTCTACTTTCATTCTTTCCTCCTTTTTTCTTGTGCTCCCCTCTTTTGTCCCAAAAACTATGTTTTCATCGTCATTTCATTATCTCTCTGTTTCTTCAATCTTTTTAATCACTGACATCTTTCAATAAATGTTTCCTTTATGAGAGACAAATTGTCTTTGCGGGTTTTGCGCGACTGCATGTGCGTGCAGCAATGAGATTGGATAGCAGCAGTCAGGACTGTTGAGCTATGAAGAGAGTTATGACGCACACTACCAGCTGTATATGCGCACCAAACACACACATGAGCATCAACGCTCACACAGACTGGGGCCTTCCACCCGATCTCACTCATTAGGTCTTAGAGGCCGCGGGAGCACGGCCAAAGTTGGCACGAGCTGGTAATGTGTGTGTGTGTTTGTGTGTGTGTGTATGTGTGCATGTGTGGGGCAGTGTGCCAAGGTTTATATTTGCAGTCCGTGGACTCGTCTCTCTAGTAGTCTACCATCTGAATCCAGCTGGCCGTGTACAGCAATTCAGAGATGGAGGCTTTGGTTTGTGGATTCAACACATTCTGTCTGTTTAACCATGATTCATCAGACGTGCCATCATCAAAGCTGTCATGTTGTAAGGGAGCAAATCTGTCAATAAGACCATATGTACTATATACATGCATACTGAATACTGCTGGCTCCTGGGCTGTGTGCCTCTGCCAAGCCTTTCATGTTCAAATGTCTGATCTGTGTTTTGTATTCTGTTCATGACAATTCTACGCATTAGTGCTGAATTTGAATGCATTACGTCTGTCTTGCTCTGCCACACATAAATACAATTGAATTAAAATGTACTTTCTCTGGTTAGCACTTGTTAAAAATTGTTCTCAACCTTCGCTTGTTTCTTTATTTTCCATAAAATCTTTTACTTGCAACAATACCCCTGTTCTTTCACTCCCCTCTCTCTATGCAGATTTAAGCCCCGCCCCTTTGACCTTTCGGTCTACAGCTGACGCATCATTATGACCTCATTAAAAATGGACAGACAGCCATTGCCAGAGGGAAAGTTCTCATAATATAGTCAGGCCTTTTAATTGCCTCGCTCCAGAAATTAGCTGCTACATATTGGTGGGTGGGTGCCCCATGTTCATTCATTCCTTCAGTTTACCCCCTGCGATTTACTCCTTTCCTCTTTTCTCTGGCTTTCCTCTCTGGGTGAGAAACATTCAATATTCCACAAAGACAGGGCTGTGTGTGTGTGTGTGTGTATTTACATTATCAGGTGTGTGTTTAAGAGAACATGCAAAGAAAAGGCTCCACTCTGAGTTGGTTTACTGACCCTCTGGCCTCTTGTTCTCCTCTCTCTCTCTCTCTCTCTCACACACACACACACACACACACACACACACACACACACACACACACACACACACACACACACACACACACACACACACACACACACACTTCCTTGCTGCCTCAGTTGCTCTTCATCTCACCCTGTCTGTCTCCCAGGGCGACAAAGCTAATTTGAGGCAGATCTTGCCCTAAGGGGTAAACTATAGCATCTACACTCACACACACACACACACACACACACACTCACATTCACACTCACAGAGATACACAAACACACACTCCACCTCCACCCCACTCCCTGTCCACCCTTACCACTTTATCTTCACCTTTCTCCCGTGAGCTAGCCCCTGACAACCAGAGTTAGCACTGATGCTAACTGATCCAGCCACTTACCGTTATCATCTATGCAATTCTGCTGCAACGATGCTTCCACCCAGAAGGGCGGCATGAAACACAGCAGACAATGTTCTTAAATGTTGTTGTGGGCAAAGGATTGTTGGTTGAGAGTGATAAAATGTTTAATCAGGTAGTAGAGAAATGGCATTCTAAACAAAAGAAAAATAATCCACATTAGGTTTGGAAAAAGGAAACATTTCAAATGGTAACTAATTGGTTAAAAAGATTCCCCACTGTGTTGGGGATTTCTATTTTGGTATTATAATTTAAGGGTATGTTTAAGGTAATATTTGGTAAAGGGATAGATTGAGCTTCTTTTTCAGATGCCAAAAAATATAAGAAAATGGATGTATCCATTTTCCAAATGACCCTTATTCATATGTAGAGCAGGACCCCTTGTATTAAATTCACACCCTGCACAACAAATGGGCAGGCTGTGGTCTGTCATGTTGATGTATATATATGTAGTCCTAGGTGTGTGCGCATGTTTGTGTGTGTGCATGATGTATGTGCACGGAGCAGAGAAGAAGAAGCACCAAAAGGCAGGTATAGTTCTGGTCTGCTATTAGCTTAGTAGAAAAACAAAATGTAAGGCGTTAAAATCTGGTAAAAATGTATTTTAACGTAGGACTTAAAAGAAAACAGTTGCTAAAAAATATTCTTTTGCAAATGACAGTTTAGTTTGGATTTTATCGACAGGGGCAATGTTACTTCTGTGTCCGGGCAGAGGATGCAGTCTGAGCTGTGTGAACTGTGAGACGGCTGGAGCTGCCAATAATACATGCACTTACACATGTGTGTATGTGTTCTTGTGGCCACACACACACATACGCGAGACAAAACAGGAGATGAGACATAGGTTCTGCCTATGTCAGATCAACTGGGAGAACAAAAGCTACGACAGCAGCTTGTTGGGAGTGTGTGTGTGTGTGTGAAAAAAGAGAACGAGACAGAGGAGAGAGAGCGATGAGCATGCTTTTACAGTGAAGTAAAACTGGAGCTGGTGGAGGCAGTTATATTTATGAATTTTCTGTGAGTGTGTGTGTTCTGTGTGTGTGTAAGCTCCAGCTCTGTAAAAATTCTGCTGATGTAAATTCCTGGCTTCTGTTTTTTTAATTAATTTTTTTACTACAACTAGTATCAAGTTAATAATTAGAAAGTTTAATTGCAATTTTAGTCAATATTTTCTATGAAGCCCTGTCATTCTGATTGTCTGCAAAGTTATATTTGTATGTACTTTCATGCTGTTTTGTCGTATTTTTTTGTCGATAAAATTCATGCTGTATATGTAGAAATTGTTTCACAAGACGAGTTGTCAATCCATAAAGTGAGATTAATAAAATGTAAATGTTTCTGTTTTTTACTACTACTGTTCACCTCAAACTGTTTGAGTGTCACGGTGCCAACTGGATGGAGAGAACAGACGGTGAAGGAGAGACTGGATGGATGAAAGGCATAAGAGGAGCAACAGAAGCAGCACAATAATACTGAGTGGGAGAACTGGAGGGAGAGATGAAGACAGGAATGGATGGAGGGAGGGAGGGCTGGCAGGCGTCGGCAGAGGCACGCTCCCTGACCACTGTAAGGAAGGGGGCGTAGGCCAGGTCTCCCATCAATTACAACCTTGACCCTCCTCTCCTCTCCTTTCTCTCTCTCACACACTTTCTGCTTCATTCAACCATCCTCCCCCTGCCTCTCATCCTCCCCTGGTCCCTCTCCTCTGCTCCTATAAATCAATCTCTTCTCCCTCCCTCCCCTTAGCTTTCTGCCACCTTCCCCCTCCCACTATGCCCCCCTCCCCTCTCTCTATCAGCCCTCCTCTTCATCCCTTGCCACTCCTCTCCTTGCTTTCATCGTTGGGAGTGCAGTGGGAGTAGAAAGGTCAGAGGTTGGCAGACGAGAGGGAGAGAAAGAGGAAGAGGAAGAGGCAACAAGGGAGTGTGAAAACGAGAGAGAGTGTATTTAATCAAAGTGGTGTGAGGGCAGATAATATCACTTTTTTTTAAACCTTTCTCTGCCACTGAACAACTGCTGAGTGTGACTGTTGCAATTACCCCGTAATATCTGTTTATCTCGATGAAACCAGTGTATTGATGTAGGTCTTCATGTGTGCACAGGCCCTCAGAAACTATTGTATGTAACTTTGTTAACCATTGTACCTTTTGTATTGTGGAAGTGAACAGCAAAAATACACCGTACATCAATGTTAAGAGATAGTGAGATAGTGAGATAAGACTTCAGACTAAGGAGGCACATAAAAAAGAGGATGGGAGAGGAGTAGAAAAGAAGTGGTCAGATGGACATGGAAGTGAGACGGCAACAAGAGGGACATGATGCAAATAGAAATAGCTCACAATGCACCGGTACTGCATATAAAAGGAGAATTGACAATATTTAATATGTGTTACATGTAGCATTGTTTAACATTAATAAATCATTGTCATACTTGTATCTTGGTATATTTACCATAAACCAATGACCCCAAGCTTCAGTCATTTTTGTAATCAATCACCTATCAGGTGGATCAATCTGCCGGATCACTTGCTTTGAATGCTACATGTAGCACAGTTAACAGAGAAAGATAAGGAAGAGACCTTTTCCCTTACCCTCCCTCAGCATGCCCACAGTCAGACACTTCATGAAGCGGCAGGCCTGGCACGACTTGCGTCTCCTCTTGGTGATCTCACACTCGTTGGTGGCTGGACAGCTGTACTCAATGTTGCCTGCAAAATGAAGACATGTTGGAGGAAGACAGAAAGGAGGATTTTATTTTACGCATTAAAACAGATTAGATTAGATTAGATTCAACTTTATTGTCATTGTGCACAGTACAAGTACAGAGACAACAAAATGCAGTTGCTCAAATGGGCTTATTTCATCAGAAAGGTTTATATATCTATAATAAGAACTGTGTTGAGATTTGAACCAGAAAACCCTTTGTTCCCTTCCTCCCTTGCCCACCTGACAGCTACAGTACCCCAGCAAGCCAATGCATCTCCCACTGAAACAGAGTAAACAGTGATTACTATTGACTGCTGCTGTTGAGAGGATGTTTTCTCATTACTGGACTGATTAAGGGGGCTAGTTAGCTTGGGAAAAGGCTAAATGCACCAACACTTCTTAATGGGTAACAAGATGCTCATTAATCGGCCTTCTTAGTCAAAGTAAAGGCTAAACGTGCTAAATGCTGGGGGAACCCTTACAGTCTAATGGACACTACTAATGGGACTGGTTAGCTTACACCCAACCTACATGCTGATGATACAGGAGGAGCAGATTAGCTCAGCAATTAAGAGAGACACTTATCTAGAAGTGAGGCTAAATGTGCTAATGACACTGAATCTGCGTGGGTTAATGGGTGGTCAGTAGAAGGTCTTGTTCATGTTGGGCCAAACAGGCAAATACTGCTAAATGGATGACTGCCGTAAAGAGCCAGTTATAGGGCTGGTAGCACTAAGGCTACATGTGTTACATGCTGAGTGCATCAATGGGCAGTAATAATAAGAATGCATCTCATTTGTTGACAGAAGAGACACCCACAAAAGAAAGTGATTGTGAAACCTGAATTTACAGAAACTTGGATTCACTAGTATATTTGTATAAAAGGTATGTGATATTACAGAGTGTATTATTCAAATAGGGGGTAGATATTATTGGCTTACACCACAGGCCCATATAAAGATATGACATGGGACCATGTAACCTATATGTCATGTGGCTGTAGACTCTTTGTATGCTCAGACCTCAGAGAGGGGCTATAGGGTAGGAATTAGAAAAGAAGGGTTTATATCAGAATGCCACAGCTCTCTGTGCATGTGTGTGTGGATGTGTCTTTATTTCTGTCTTTATGTGTCTTATTGTGCACTGGGGTGGGCTTAGAGCAGAGACGTTCTTGGAGGCACCTATGTATAACGTGCAAGTTTGTGCGTGTGTGTTGGTGTGAGTGCGGGGGATATATGAGGGGCTCAAATCCCCTGCAATCTCCTTTGAGATGTGTGTGCATGTCCACCTGCTGCATGACAATTGACCACCATTGTACAGACTGTGTAATACGAATGATGGTGTGTGTTGTTGGTCTGCCATACTCTTTGAGCTGTCTTTGTTTTTGTCTCTTATGATATTAAACCTCTCAATCACATTTATTTTGTTTTCTTGCTACCTTGGCTTTTTAATAGATGGTTTTAACTGGAAAGCAACAAAACATATATATAGGTGGGGAGGTGACAGAGACAAGGTTTCTGGGCCAGATTCGAATCCAACACCCTGCAGTTAACATGGCATATCTCAGCTCAGTGATTCACCAAGACACCACATACCATTCTCCATCAAAACATGCAAGTAAATAAAATTGTTTAGCTGTTTTATTTTCTTTTGCCCCACCTACCACTTTCACTTCACTCATTCCTTAGCCCTACCATGCTCTCATCCACCTTTCTTCGTCCCTCTTGCTGTCCTTCCTCTTCCCATTTCATCGCCTTATCCCTCCCTCTCCCACACTTTGCCCTCCTCCTCACTCCCCTTTATCCCTCTCTCTCAATAAGGGAGTGATAGATGCAGGTTGTCAGGTGTCGCTGGACTGACGCCACAGAAACAGCAGCTGCCAGAGCCACTTCCTCCATGCTGCGACACACACATGCACACACACATACGCACGCACACACACAGCACACACACACCACTAATTCCTTCCTACATCCATGTGCCCAATCCACCCACCCCCGTTTTCCCCTCTTTCTCTCATTCCTTGTTTCAACACTTTTTTTATTCAAACTGGTATACACACCTCCTCTACTTTTTTCCTCCCCTCTTTTCTCCCCTCCTCTCCTCTGCTCTCCCACCCCATGCTCTCCTCCCTGTCCAGCTGGAGGTGTTTTTTTGGTGATTACCTGCGGTTTTATTGGCTAATGGGTTGAAACATACCAATATGTCTGCCGCTGCCCATCTGAGGCTGGCCCTGCTTTCCAGCCAAGATACACACACCAACACACGCGTGCGCAGACATACACACAAACCTGCACTCATTTACATGGCTGAACACAAGCCCACACACAGACACACAGGGTAATGCACACATCCACAATATCTGTGGATGGGTTTGGCTCGAATGGTAGCCAAAGATAATGTCATGACCCATTTGTTCCAGTGGATCCAAGACCGCTCAGTCTGCATCCAAACAAACATTAACAGTAGTACTGTAGCATAGACGCTGATGAAATTTGTTCATAAAATGGCCAGGCACTGACAGATTTCCTTGCTATATTCAAGTTGTGACCAATCAAGCTTGGGAAATTGCTACTGTAAGTTTAGTGTTTTTAGACTATTAGCAAATTTCTTAATAAACATCCAGGATATTCTATGTTATTTTGAACAGGAATGCAAAACAAACGGCTATGATTTGTTATCCTTCTGGTGGCTCCAATTCCAATATGGCCTTCTATCCTATTGCACGACAGCCTTTCGTGACAATCTGGTGTCTAGTTTTGCCTGACCTGTAACCTCGAACTTTAGCCTTCCAAATCTCCAACATGTCAACTGTAGGAGAAGCTAGGATTACAAATACAGTGAATATGAGGGACTGGAAGGTGGAGGTGGACAAAGAATTACTTTAAATCTATTCAAGGTCACACTCTGAAGATATTGTCAACATGGCATCATATCGATATGTTTTGTATTTAATCTGCTACTGTATCCTCACCTATGTAACCTTTGACAAGCCTCCAAAATGAAATGAGACTTGTGGAGTTTGTCACCTATAAGACATTGCTGCAGTGACAGATGAATTAAGGGTTAAACCTATACACAGAGTGATTACAAAGCCATGTGTGTGACTGTCCATTCATGTGTGTTGGTGTCCACGTGTGAATGTGCTTCTATGAGTTTGTGTTTGTGTGTGTTTCTGCCTTTATCTCTGCATGTGTGCGCGCCAATCTCTTTGTCAGGATTGCACTGTGTCCTGATCTCATCCCATAATAAACACATACAGGTCATCTCTAGGTAGTGGTGACCATCTACAGTAGTGGATGTAAGACTTCGACCCCCCTCGATCCCCCCTACCCCCATCTCTCTCTGGGGCTTTACTGGGAAAGCTGCTTATCGGAGGCAAAAGAAAGCAGCGACAGATAGGTGGATGGATGGAAAGGCAGATAGATGAATCCTGTCTGATATGACTGACTGACTGACTGACTTAAAGGATCGATGAAGGCTGGCTGGCTGACTTGGTTACTGCAGTGGCATACTGACTGACAGGAGGGCTGCCCTGCTGACTGATGGGGCCTAATAGTCATTAGTTACTTTTAAACTTGAAGAAATCAGTTAAGATTATTACTCAAGCACAATGTCCAAACACCCCTGTGGCCCTAATACCAGATTCAGTGACTTTCCCCCTAATTTTCTTTGTATGTTTAACATGGACAATGTAGTTTACATTGAGTCAACCCTACAGTTCATATAACATCCTGCTAATGCAACAAAAAAGTGGCTGTAATCAATAATAATATACACTGTATCATAAAAGCATAAATCAAAGTATCTATGTTCTTGACTTGTTTTTAGAGATTGAATGTCTTCAGTAGGAATAGATAAACTTTGGGCTGAGACCCACTGACATGGAGTCGAAAAGTATTGAGAGACCGATTAACACATTGTTAGTTTTGGTCCTGTCAGATGAACTGTTTGCACTCACAAAAGTACATAATATCACCAGCTTTATATAGAGTCAAACAGTTTAGAACCCATCTTCTTCAGGTTTGCTTGCTTTACTTTACAACTAATTGGCCGGTAAGACTGACTGACCCTTGCTGTGTTTACTCGGGTAAATGAAGGACATAATGGTGATCAAGCTGAGAGGTTGATTATGAATTGAATACCCACACTGTAGAGGACAGTATAAATACCTGTGCACTTTCTGGACTACTTCTAGCTCTAACAAGAGACGAGCAAAGGATTACTGAGACAAATTCCTGGTACTCTTCTCATCATGTGGATTAGTTATATCCCTTCTCTCCTCTACCCCCTAACCTGAACTCCTGACCCCCAGACATAACCTCTGACCTTCTTCTGACACTACATTATCTCCTAGACAACAGGCTTATAGCAAATACTCTTCCTGTTAAGCATAAGCAGCTAGATCTGAGAATGCAAACACTACCTGGAAATTACTCTTTGCTGTTGATGAAGAAGAGGTCAAGGTTGAGGGTGAAAGGGGGGCGTGTCTCGGAACTGGTGTGTATGCAAGGACCTGATTGGATGCTTATATGTGAGCGTGTGTATGTGCATGCGTGACAGGAAGAGAAATGGTGAAGGACAGAGGAAAAAATAGACTGCGGTGGGTGTCCTGGTGGCTCACTTAGCAGACAGAGGAGGATACATGCACCATATAAAAATCTGGGTTCACATCTGGCCTGGGGCTTTTATCATATGTCCTGGATCTAGTATAATGGCTCAGGTGTATGTGCATGTGTGACACAGTGCACACTATGTGTGTCTGCATTTAATTAAAAATTAAAAAAAAGAAAAAACAAACGACAGTTTATATTTTAGGTGCAACATGTACAATATTTCTCTGGAAGGTTGTGCCTTTCTAAGGAGCCTATTTAGTTCAATATGAAAAACACTGCTAACGTTGCAATGTTGCACCAATTTTGACAAAGAGGCACTAAAACAGGACAAAACAACAGTAAGAGATTATTAGAGAGAGGATCAAAGCAAACCTGTAACAGCAGACCACATACAGCACAAGACAGACAGAAGGACAAAAATGTAGATAGACATACAAGGAGAGAGTATTATAGACAGAAATTAAAAATGGGAGCCAACCTTGAATGGTGCGTTTGAAGAAGGCCTTGCAGGCCTCACAGGATGCCACTCCATAGTGGTACCCTGACGCAATGTCCCCGCACACCAGACACAGCCTCTTGGGCATCGAATTCAGCATGTACTCGCACTTAATCTGTGAATCTTCCCCAATAGTTGACGAACAGTCCTCGTAACGCTTTGATACGGGGCCACCTGCAGGCCCCAGGGGCCCTGTGTTGGAGCCGTAAAGGCTCGGGGAGTCTAAGCCGTTGGGGTGACCGTTCATTGTAGACGAATAGGAGCCTGAGGCGTCACTGGAGCCACCAGGGGAGTGATGGTTTAGGCTGTCAGTCAGGGAGGCAGGACTAGACGGCTCAGTCTTTATATAAGAGGACGGACAGTTGGACTCAAGGTGACGCTCCTTACTGGACATTCTGCAGAGAAGCCTGCGGGAGTAAGACAGGAACATATAGAAGAAGAAGAAGAAGAAGAGGAAGAAGAAGAGGAAGAAAGTGTTACAAGAAAATGTCATGTGTAGATAAATATTGTATACGGTTAAAGAAAAGAGATGTAAGTCAGAGCTCGGGAAAAAGAAAAAGTAAACAATTGAGGCAATGTTCAAGTCCAATTATAGAAATCATTTGTTCTGACGTTGTTGTATTTCCTCACTGTCACTTTCTATGATGGATTTATGGTTTTTCACTGAGCCTGACACAAACACATGTACACACATACAATCCATCCATCACATTTGTTATTCTTTTCTTGAGAGAAATGATGGAGAGAGAAACAAGGACAGAGTAAAAAACTCCACAAAATTAGCAGATTGTGGTTCATTAGGGGAAACATGTAAAAGAGAGTAGCAGAGGAGCATCTATAGCCACACACAGTCACACAAACACATCCGCATGCTCGAGGGCCAACGGTCATCCGTCACTCTCCAGTCAATAGCAGCTTGTTCTACATGAAGGTAATCAGTAAGCAGCCTCTCCGCTGTTCAATCATCCCAAAGACAGCCGCACACATACACACATACAGACACGGATTCATACGTGGTCTTCTTCAAGCACACACTGACAGATAGAGTCAAAGAAGCTACGGGAAGCCAAGCAATACAAAAATGTGTTAAAAAAAACAAAACAAACTACTAATCAGTGCCTAAGTATGACAGTATTCCTCTCCTCAGCTCTTGTTTTTCTCTGCCGTCTCTCCCTTCCTCTATCCCTTTCTCCCCCTATCCTCTCCTGCTTCTTTTTCTTCCTCTCCCTGAGGAGACTGACTGGTGTCTTGTTAATGGCAGTTGTAATTAACAGCTATCTTCTCTCTGTCCATATCTCTCCATCCCTCCCTTTGTCTACCTTACTATCTATCTGCCTGTCTCCCTATCACTTCCTTTTCACTGCCATCTCTCTCTCACTCTCTCTTACTCTATCTCTTTCCACTCTCTTTCTCTTCCTGTTTGCATTACCACTCTCTATTCCTCTAACCCTGCCCTCCCTCCCTTCCCTCTCGTTTCATTGTTAAAGGCAGAAAGCACAAAAGGGGTTTTTAATTAAGGCAGGATGCTGCTAAACGAGGGGCTTCTAAAGTCCAGTCGGCCTGTAAAAGATCCCTGTTCTACAGGGACCCATAAAACACAGACAGCGCCTGACGGAGAATGGAGGGCCGGTTGGGAGAGGGAAGGGTGGAGGGAATCTATGTAGACAGGAAAACAGGTAGGCAGACTGACGGACAGAAAGAGAAATCTGTCTGAATTGTTTGGTTTTTTATGTGTAGCTTGATGAGCAGCAAGATTAGACAAAGCCAACCCCTTCAACAGAAATTCAGTGCTTATTTTAAGTCCATTTTTCCTTTCATAAAGTGACATGACATTTATAATGTACTGTAATACTTTGCCCTTTCTCCTCCCCCTTTTCATCATATATTTTAGTCCCACCACCATTTTTTTCCTTCTCTCCCTGCAGGTCCTTCTAATTCAGTGACCCTATTAATCGTGGCTTTGTGGTATTCACCAGTATCTATAAATCCATTTATCTGACGTTAAGGGGAGGCCTTCGAATGCAATGAAGAGGACAGCGAGAAATGTTTAGACACAATTCAAGAAAGGGGATATAACTGCAATGATTAATCAATTGATTGATTGAAGAAAATTTGTTGCAGAATATTTTGATGATGTCTAAATCAATTTTCAAGCAAAAATATCAAACATTTGCTGGTTCGAGCTTCTTAAATGGGAAGATTTGCTGTTTTTCTTTGTCACTTATGATGAAGGACGAGTATTTGGGTTTGACGACATCACTTTGCGCTCTGGGAAACTATGATGAGCATTTTTTTAAAAATGTCTACATATTACAGACTAAACTATTCAAACGAATAACTGTTAGCTGCAGTCCTGAAACAGTAAAGCAGGTAAAAAGGGATAGAGTCAGTGCAGGGACACAGACAGAGAGACAGACACACAAATAAGGTGAATGAATAAGCACGAAGAAATAAACATAAATGTGGGAAACAGGGATGATATGATGAAAGATCGCACAGGGTTGCCTATGTTCTAGCAGAGGGAGAGAAAACACAGTGGAGACAGAAAAAGAGAGTAGACCCATTTAAGTAGATGATGTGATGGTGATGATTTAATCTCTCCTTTTTCACTCTTTATGCTCTTTTGTGCCCCCTCCCTTCGACCGTCAATCCCTCTGAGTACCATTAAGTGAAAGAGTTTAAGTGCCAAAAGATCTCAGGCGCTTTTTTCCCCTTCTCTCTCTCAAATTCTCATTTATCTCTCTTTCCTTCTCCCTTTCCATCCCTCCTCTTTGCTCCGTCTTTCTCTCTTTACCTCTATCATCTCTTTTTTCTCCCACCCTTACATCTTTTCTACGTTCTCTCGCTCGCTCACCCTGCTTATAAATGAAAAATAATGGCAGGGGGAGGAATAAAAAGAATAAAAAAAGAAGACATGCGTGCAGAGGAGAGGAGAAGAGGAAAGAAGATTAAGAAATCACAGCCAGTGCGCTGTGCCGAGCGAGAGGTTGAATGCATTTATGTATGTATGTTATCAGTATAATTATGGCGCTATGTAACGACGGCTCAGTGCTGAAAGAGCAGTCTTATTGTGCCTGTCTGCTCTTCAGATGAGTGTGGGGAGAGAGAGGGAAGGGGCTTGGTCTCATTTTTTGATCAGTTCTTTATGTTTTTAGGTGTTTAAGGAGATTTATACAAAAAGGCCTTTTCTTTTTTCTTTCAGTATTTTAACAAGGGTCATAAGACTTGAGCAGATTGTTATGAGATGATTACAGTAAAGCATAAAGAAGAGCAGTAATCAGACTGTAGTATTAGTTGTTTTGCTTAAATTATGCTACAGAAAAGGGGTTTTGAATTTCATTTTCTCTTTATTGCGCACATTTTTGTACGTCAGTGGAAAAAGCACCATACTGTAACACAAAAGGGATTTTTGCTTTGTTGAAATGAATTGTGTAAGAGGTACGAAGTTTCTTCTTTTGCAAAGTCCCGGGAAACCTCACATTACGTGAACAAAATTATTTTTCTAGACATCATGAGGAAACGTGATTATTTCTTTTGTTGAACCGTTAGATGTTTTGTGTAATTTCACACTTATTTCATTCACAAAACAAACAGATTAAAGCTTAAGTTTAGTCTCATATGGCCAACAAGAAACAACGTCAACTAACTGTTGGCCACTTTCATCCCAAATGTCATTTTAATGGAGTTACACAAAGTTTTTTCAGCTCTTTGAAATATATACCAGTTAACTCACATTTCACATTTTTATATTAGGATTAGTGTCCATGATAAAACTGACCACACATACAGCGTTCTTGTCACCAACTAGATGTGTTCAAAGGGGGAAAAAGTGACTGCTTAGTTCCTGCAGACATCAAATATTCAGCAGGCCTATTTACCTGTTCATCACTGAGGCAAAGAACACACACACACACACACACACACACACACACACACACACACACACACACACGCCAAAAAGATTACCACCTTCCCTTGTCTCCATTTCCACCTCGATCCCTGTCATTTTCTCCCTTTCTTTGTCCCCATTTCTTTTTTTCATGTCTCACTTTTGGAAGGCACACTGACTCATGAAAGAGAGATAAATACGTGTATACGTGGAGGGAAAGCAACAGAAAGAATAGAATGAAGTCTAAAAAAGAAAGGAAGAAAAACGGAGAGGGGGAAGAAGAAGAATCTTTTCTTCTATGTGTTTTGAAGGAAGGTGGGCCACTTTAGTATGACAAGCTGTCATTAGAGCGGTGGGCTGATGCGGCGCCCTGACAACTGGCGGGGACAAACATACAATCATCGTATTAGAGCAACTACTCTCTGCCTCACTGTGCGTCTCTGTGCTGGTCGCTCTGTGTGCTCCTTTAGTCTGTGTTTCTGTGTGCTCTCGCACTCTTTTATTACATACAATCTTTGTGCGAATGCCTCACTAGATGGTGGCCATAAACAAAAACTGATCCTCAAACAACTCCAAACTGTTTTTGTCCTGCCCAGGGAGAGGAGAGGAGAGGAGAGGAGAGGAGAGGAGAGGAGAGGAGAGGAGAGGAGAGGAGAGGAGAGGAGAGGAGAGGAGAAGAGAAGAGAAGAGAAGAGAAGAGAAGAGAAGAGAAGAGAAGAGAAGAGAAGAGAAGAGAAGAGAAGCACTGTTAGTTACTGAGAGTTGAGTCGAGGTTTAAAAAGGACAGTTTGGGTGTACTTTAAACATTCACCTACCACTACCAAATCAGAGGTATTAGATAACAGTTTGTTCAGTTTGTACATAACCTGCCTGAAAGTCTATAATTATCATGTGAAGAGAAGTAAAATACATTAAAATGTGCAGTGAGGACCTTAACATTTAGAGCTGAAATTGATTCTAACAAAATATATGTTACGCTGCTAAAAACAAATGTATTGGACCACACTTTGATAAACTTCAGTGCGTGTAAAGGAATGAAGCAGCCCGCTGCCCTGACGTTATTTTATAAAAAAACATATTCCCATAGAAAAAGGCAATAAAAATGACTAGAGAAGGATAAGACGAGAGGGGAAAGACAAGTAGTAGCAATAGAGACAGAGAAGGAAGAAGTGCTGACAATGTAGCTACCACGGGTTGGCTAATACCTTTCCATCACACCAAGCATTGTGCTCTCGATGCTGATAAGAACACACAGTCCAATAAGCAAAAAGAAAAAAAAAGGGGGGTGAGAGAGAGAGAAAACCCCACACAATTCTATCTAGATGATACCAGCAATGCTTTGGGAAAGTGAAGGAAGGGTGGAATACAGAAAAGAAAATACATTGAATTAAAGAATGGAGTAAGGAGGGGAATTGCAGCAAAAAATGCATTTACATTTCCATAGTCAAATGAATAGAATGATTTCATCAATAGACTGAATTGCTTTTTCAGCCCTCACACTCCTCTGTTTATTTTTATTTCTTTGCTCTATTTCGCTCTCTATTTTACTCCCTTTTCAGCACTCTCCTATCTGTGGAGGGTTGTTGAACTGCTTGTCAGCTTGTTAGTCCGATACATGCACTGGTGAATGTGCACACACACGTACAATAAACACACGTATACTTGACTTGTTAGCCGCACAAATCAATCAAAATGAATGTTACCGCTGCTGTGACTGAGGAGTGAGAAGACATTTTCTTTTCTTTTCTTTGTTAAACTGGATTTTTATTTAGTGTGGACTTGAACAAGGAATTGTGTGTGTTCAACTGACCTTTGTATAGCCAGATATAAAGAAAAGGAGAACAAAAACGGACAAAATAAATTACTAAAAAAAGTCATGGCTATGATTGTTGAAGGACATACACAAATACAAAATCTTTGAAGCTATATATCAGTTAGGCCATAAGCATTATCCATGGTGTCATAAATCAACCATTTCATCCATTTACTAACAAAAAGATTGAGGACAGATAGGTCACACACAAAAATGCATACAAATGTGTGTAATTTAGGTAAGGAGTAATTCAATTCTGTTGTTCAGTTTGTGTGCGTAGTTTTAGGGCAGAGAAATCTGAAAAAAAGAAAAACAATCTGTGTAGTGTTGGTGTGTGTTGTTGGAGTGTTTGAGCCTGGCTCCATGGACTCGCAGTGTGTCGATGATTATAGTTGTTTTCAGAGAGAGAAATGAATAAAATAAGAAATAAAAACTCACGCCGCGACAGTCAATCTAAACCACTCTGCCTCCTACTGAGCTCTCTCTCGCCCTCTCTTTGGGTCTCAATCTCTCTCTCTGTCTCTCTAGTTGTTTCTACTTCCCACACACAAACACACTATCATTCCTTCTCTGTCGTTCTCGTGCATCCACACCCTGTCACACACACCACCTTACACCCCACACAAATACACACACACACACACACCAGGGAGCAGATCAATTGTTACAGTGTTAGTCGGGCAGGAAACCTGTAATTCACTTCATTGGCTGCAGAATAAACCCCTGATTACATACAATCAATGTGATAATGGCTAAAACACATTCTGCCCAATGGGCTGTCGGGCTGTAAAGACCGGCGGAGGAGAGGAATTGTGTGAGTGTGTGTGTCTATATTCCTGAGTGTATGTGTCTGTGACTGTGTGTGACTCCTTCTAGGTATTTTAACATAACAAACACAGACCTACACACACCTTTGCTATGTACAAGTATCCACAAACACATACGCAGGTGTGAAATGAATTGGGTAAGACTTACAGGGGCACACTAGTGGGGCTAAAGCTGTTATGATGCATCCTGGGGTTTATAAAGTTTACACACACACACACACACACTCTGTAGATGTGAATGGATAAACAGTGGGAGACTGAGCACACAGGGCAGGCTCAGCCAAACACGATTGATTAAGAATTATGTGCTCTCCAAACTGCAGACTGCAAACTATTCAGGAATATCATGTTGAGTCCGGTGATATCAATGTATCTCTTCAATCACCACGCAGTGCTGTTGTCTCTTTTCTTTTTCCAGTCTGATCTCTTCTTGTGAAAGGTGTTTATATTTGAAATTTTAAAGGGAATTTTAAAGGGAATTCCTTTCTTCCTCAGCGTGCATGAAGGATGAATTAGATTTGAGAGTCTGACTGCGTTGATGTAGTTATTTAAGTGAAAAGATATGAAGAGGTTGAGCTTGTTCAGGGCAAAAACGTGAAGGCAGTGCAGCGCTAACCCTGTGTGTGTGTATGTGTGTGTGTCAGATGGGAATCTTGATGATTTAGGTCATTTTCTCGCGGAGCGGTGGCTGATAAGTGTGTTGCTGCCAGGCACTATCTTTGTCACCATGTCTCTCTCTCTCCCTCTCTCTCTCTCCCTCCTTACCTCTCTCTTTGTCTCTCTCTCTTTGCCCCTCTTTCTGTCTCCTTTATCTGCTGTGTGTCATTGTAGTTGTGAGGGTGGTTGTCTACTGTAAGAACAGTGCTTCAAACCTCTGAAACATCCAGCTCCCTGCACATCAGGAGTACAATTAACAGTTTAGTACGTCAACTAGGTTCAAGTATTTGTTTGCTGAATAATCAAATACGTAAACTGCTGCAAATTAGATGTCTAGCTCAGCTCTATTTTGGGAATTGGCAGGCTAAATTGTACACTAAATTGCATTGCATGTACTTGTAGTGACCTCCAGCCTTTTACTGGAAAGGCTGAGGAATGGAAATCAATGAAATTACTGAATGCATCCTCTTTTTAGGTAAACCTTTTATAAAGGACAATGCATGTGCTAAATGTGAAATTAAGAATTAATGAACAATATATAAATAAATATTTTATTAGTCGACACGATACGCACGACAAATCTAATGAACACATTAATTCTGCTAACTCACATGATATTGGCAGGTAATGTTTGAGCAGGGGTATAAGGGATATACATTGTAGGCTGGTTCCTTTATAAAAGAAAGGTCATTGATCAAGGTGAGTGTTCGTCTGCCTTTCTATGTGTGTGTGTGTGTGTGTGTGCGTGTGTGTGGATTAGCAGTGTTATCGCTGAGCATTAGGGGTGCAACAGCCCTTCCAAACACTTACCGACACTTGCCATTGTGGCAGACACACATGCATTCCTACGTGCACACGTACACAATCGACTGTTCGCGTACAGCGAGACATACAGCTCTTCCTCTCTCATACTCAGACAGATAGAGACCTGGGCAAGACGCCGTATCAAATGAAATTGCGCAGAAGTATAATAAAAAAAAGTGTTTAAAAAAACAAAATATCCCCCATCGGATTAAAAACACATTTTATTAAGCAGATGGTGAAAGAGGATTTCCACTCTAGTAAATATGACAGGGCTTTCAAATGTGACACGGGAGGGAAGCAGAGGGAGGGGAGGGGAGGAAGAGGGAAACAGACAAGGAGGGAATGGGAAAAGAGAGTGCAACGCCGTAAAAGAGAGGAGAGAGGAAGAGAGTGTGTGTGAAACTTAAGGGGTGAGAGAATAAAGGGAGAAAAGTGGAATAAAGGAGAAAAAGATAGAAGAAGAGAAGAGGAGAAGAGGGGAGAGGAGAGGAGAGGAGAGGAGAGGAGAGGAGAGGAGAGGAGAGGAGAGGAGAGGAGAGGAGAGGAGAGGAGAGGAGAGGAGAGGAGAGGAGAGGAGAGGCATTCTTTAAGCAGATCAGATTTGGGGAAATTGGGCTGTCACTACAGGATTGTGATGATTTACACCTATCCATCACAGGCAGAGAGAGAGACGCAGAGCTAGAGTATGTACAATAATGCACAGCATCTGTAAAAATTGAGAAAATCTGTCCTGTAATCCTGAGTTCACTGCTCACTTTTAATTCAATGTTCAATTATTCAATGAATAACAAATTAAGAGGAACGGGAAGAACATATTTAATCACAGTGAGAAACATATACAAATGTAATGTTCTGATTTACTGTGGGTCAAAAGAAGAAAGGCAATGTCATGTAATATTACCTGAGACACAACATTTCCTCCCACATTAACCAAACAAGTAAAGGATCATTTGAAAGCCTGCATGAATACATTTTACAGTTGCACATTTTGAACTGAATTGATCTGTATTGTCACCAGCTGCTGTTGACACTCGTCCCCTCTGCCTCCCTGCCTGATCTTCCCTCTCTTTCCCCCTGTCCTCCTTCCTCCCCCTCTCCCTCCGCTCACTGCTGGCTGATGCACCTTACAGCCTCGCTCCTGGACCATCTGTTAGGGAATCTAATTCACATCCAGTCATAATCAGGTTTGCTGGAGTGCCCACTGTCTCTGCCTCTCTTCCTGTCTCTTTCTGGTCTGCCTGCTTCTTTCTGTCTGTTTTATGTCTTTGATTGTCTTACATTCATCTACAGTGTCGATGTCAGACTGTTTCAATTCAAATCTGTGTATTTGGACATTTCATTAGCATCTTTTTCTCCTCTATTTAATCATTCCCGTCCACTTTCTCTACTAAAAACACAAAACTAGAACCACTGCATAAACTTCGGACAATGCTAGAACACACTGATCTGATCTTGTCATTGTGTGATATTGCATGATTTTTAATAATTTGACTATATTACAGTATAATCCAATGACATGAAGTCCACTGCTGCTCGTCTGTGCAGCAAACTGGTTTTGCTTTCATAGGGTTTTAAACTTTGCTTTCCGAAAAACTCATCATCTTTAAACAATAACTGCAAATTACAAGGATTTAAACACGACTTCAGCATTTTAATGGTAAAATGAATATATAAGCATCAATTTGACATTGTGTGGAAAAAAATTAGGGGCTGCATTGACGCAGCATCTTAACTGTGCGTGTATGTGTGTGTGTTTATCCATGACTGAGAATAAGGCAAGCCGAGGTGAAGGGGGTGGAAGTTAATGAGAGGTGAGTGTCTGAAACCCTCTTTCTCTCTCTCTCTCTCTCCCTCTCTCTGCTCCAGCAGTAATCCTCTTCTATAAATCTGCAATCCAATCAGCGTTGTCCACACTTACACACACACACACACACGGACAAACACACACACATACACACACAGAGCTGTTGGGAGGCCCATCTGTGTGTTAAGGCAATCTGCTTTATCATTATGATTACATTGGGCTCAGTTTACAGTGATGTGTGTGTATGCGTGTGTGTGTGTGTGTTCAGGCGCACGCTGGCTGCCTGACATTAATCACATTCCCATGGTTTGATGGCCTAAATAAAAATAGGAATAATATTGTTGCTGTCCAATGAAAACTGCAGATCTCTAAAAACAAACCAGGAATTTCTTCAGAACTCAAATACGTTTTCATGGGTGAAGAATCGACAGCACATTAACTTTTTTCATTTTATTTTCATAATAAACAATTTAGGTTTCTGACTGATTTTTAAAGTGAATATAATTGTCAGTCGTAACAACAGAAAATTAAAATATTAGAATAATGTTTAATGCATCTGAAGCTGTTTTCAAATTTGGGCGACACATATAGTTTATAAATACTGTTTAATAACAATCAAAATTCAAAGGTGCGTCAGGTGTATGTGTGTGCCGGCGTGAGAGTGTATATGGTAATCATGTGACTAAATCCCATCAACACAGTTGGAGGTCAGATATCCTGGAGAAAGTGCTCATGAGATCTTATACATGTGTGTAAAAATACACTCATTCCACTTTGTGTATGAGGAAAAAAAATGCACATTTATATTCATAGTTGTGTGAGAGGGTGAGCTGAGGTGAGGTGACGTCGTTTTTACAATTTAGTCCACGATTTTTTCTTTAATTTCATTTTTTCTACATTGAAGGCATTTTGAAGACAGGACAAGCCCTGGTGTGAATAAATAAATTAATAATGGCTGAAGTCCATTTTGCTGTTTCATTGTATTTCAATAGTTGTCTCAAGATAAACTATGAAGTGGTAAACTTCAGCAGATATTTGTATTATTATTATATTCTGCCAACTGGGAATATTGCCGTGTCACATCTGAGGCTTGGCGTAGTTTTGCCAGTTGAATTCGTAATTACAGTATCAACTGTTTTAATCTGGTCCAAAACTTGAACCAATGCAGCGGAAATAATGTTCCCCAATTCTGTGTGTCTATCTGCGTGTGCGGATGTAATGTGTGACCTCAAGCCATGGCGTGACTCCCTAGCCCCTGGCAAACCTTTACACCTCTCATCACCAGACTTCACTGTCTGCCAGCACACACACACATACACGCACACACACACACTAACATTGTGCTAGTGACACTCTTGTTGGTGATTGGCTATGGGTCTGCGTGAGAATAGCTTGCCAGACCTCTAATTGGCTTGACCCAGACTAACCCTGAAATCCTATTGGACTAAGACTTCCCAGTCTACAGCGCGCACAGGCATACACACACACACACACGCATTTAAAATTGAAGGGCTTTGCAAAAGCCTAACAACGCGCTAATCAATAGTGTTCTAATAGGCTGCAATAAAACAACAATAACAACAGAATACATGATAACAATGTTCATTTAGGCAGCCAGGTCAGTTCATTTAGATTGTGTAGCATAACGATGTTCGCAGAAAAGTAACCACTGACTGAACACATCAAGTACTTCCATATTCACCAGTATACGTAGAACAATAAGTTACGCTTTACCTGAGCACTTTTGTAATAATGTCAGGTAAAATCATCGCTCAGTGTTTGGTCACAACAAGCTCAGGTTAGAAAATGTATTACAAAACTTAAACATATAGCAGAAAGCACACTTATCACATACTCATTTGCATATAATAGTCATAGTCAATAGTAAAACGCCTGTTTTATGCTAATTGTATATAAAATACATACTTACAATTACAGTCTTGCAATCTGGGCATGTGGCTCTATCTCTTACGGAGAGAAACTTAGAATGATTAAAAGACGGAGAGGACAAGTGGCAGAGAGGGAAGAAGAATACGGAGAGGGGGTGTGTGTTTTATGCGTCATACGTTGCTGTGTTTTAACATGAAACAAGTCACATATTTACAGTTTATGTTCTAAAAATGGACCATGGCAGCATTCCGTTTCACCTGACTCATCCAACGCACACCTGGAACTGGTTTCCACTGGAGAACTTTAAAGTACGATGGCATGGGGGATTACTGTTATGGTAAAAGTGACTGTCCTTCAACCAAATGATACGATTTAAAGACGCTGGGCTGCGACGCATTTGCACTACTGAAGAGTCCTTGAGCCGGAAGTTAAATCCTTCTGAGACTGTAAAAATGTAACAAAACACAGATACTACGGGTAAAAAGTATGTAACAGTGGCCACAAGGGTTATCCAAGTATTATTATTTTGAAAATATAATATTTGTCTTTGATCATTGGGTAAAACATACTAGGAACAATTAGTAGAAAAAACACACATGCATACAAAAACTATTAATGAGATGCAGAAAATACAGTCCTTTCTCCTGACTAAGTTAATTCTACTTTGTCATGTTTATTTCTTTTCGGCTTATTTCAAGTGAACATTAGACTCGGCCTCTGAATGGACAATCCCCCTATCTATGTCTGTATGACTGTCTGTCACGCCGGTCACTCTGGGAACCAATAAGAAGAGACTTTTAATATTGAGAAAAATAAATCATGGCTTTACTTAAATCTGCTTATTGCTTGTTGTAACTTCGCCGTTTTATAATAGGTGACACTGAATCTAATCTATGATCACATTGTGTATGCAGAAAATTTCAAATATACTTCAGTTTGAACATATAGCCGGCTGCCGTGGAACACGTAAAAAGAAAAACAACTGAATTAGGAAATAAATCTGTGAAGGTTAAGAAAAGCACCAATATACAACCCTCATTCTGTGATAAATCATAGAGCTAAGCTGCCCCCTCTCAGTGCTATTTTTCTCTCTCTCGCTCACTCACACACACACACACACACACACACACACACAGATTGACCACTAAAACACTGGCTTTTGATGTCTCAAAGTGCTTGCCTTTTCTTTTTCTTTCATCTGAACTTTATAGAGGTCAAGTGTAGCTCCAGTGTAAAACTGAACCAAACAGACTCATAGATTCCTTTTCTTTTACGTTTCTCTCTGTGTGTCTTTGGTCTTTTCGTCATTTCATCTTACCTGGGGTTGTAGAGGGCATGTGCGTCTCTCATGTGGTTGGCCTCTAGTGGATCGTAGCTCTGGTGCATCCTCCAGGCGCCAGCGCCGCATTTACTGTAGCTTGACTTGGAGTTATCTTCACTGCTGCTGTTCACCAATGGCCCCTTCGATAAGTTCATTCTGTAGGCAGGGGCAAGGTAGAAAAAGAGCTGCTGAGACATTGACTTTCAAGTGTAGACATCAATTGTTCAGGGACATTAAAATAGTTTGTCAGTAAATATTAAAAATCTTATTTTCTATTTCAGTTCAACTGAAGAATAAAAATTACAGCATTACATAGCAAACAAAAACATTAACATCTCTAAAAACAGTACTAAAGGTCAATATTCAAAACACTTCAATTAAACCAATTTAACAATTTATTTGATTATTTGTTTTTTTCAGTGTGGACATAAATGGGATATTAAAATGAAGAACAAGGAATCAAAATCTTCCAGAAAGACAAACAAATGTTTCAACGATAAATGTAGTGTGAGGCAATGAATTGGATGAAAGTCATGCTATAAATGTTGTTAATGCAGACAACACACACATTTATTCAAACATACACTTGTGGCAAACAGCCACAATATATGCAGACAATTAAACACAACCACTGCACAGGGCGGCTAGAGACGGTCAGAAAAAACACAGTCAGGTCTCGAGACATAGAGACGGAATGACGCACAGGCGTCCTGCTGAGAGCACCGACAAGCAGACAGACAGACAGCTGTCAGCTGGACAGACAGGTGCACAGAGTGACTTTTAACCGGTACACAAGACTTTTGTCCTTTCTTAACACAATTCTGTCGAATACGTTTGTCTGTGCACACATGCATCAGTGGAGGCATCAGGGTGCTAATTGAAGCACACCCCGACTGTTTTTAAACGTCAGAGGATTTTTACCAGTTTTAGCCTCGGAGAAGGCTTTCAGACTGAGAGGAATATAAAAGTAAAAGCACCGGAGGAGGGACCGCTATCCGTCAATCAAAACCAGCGCTGGCGTCAGGGGAGGAGCTGTTGCCGAGGTGATAAGGTCACAGCGGGCTACAGAATCAAAATCACCCATAGCAAAAAATAAATTAATTAAATAACACGGGGCGATAGAAAAAAGGGCTGTCTCTTCGAGCTGACGTCAAAGAGGACAAGAGAAGGCAGGGTCCGTAACAAAACTGGCTGGGTGGCCTACATTTAAACACAACTACCAGGGGAGAATGCAGCAGGGCTGCTGGGAAGAGAAGGAGGACAAAATCTCGAAAATACAGAAACCAAGTCAGACTGGGGAACAAATGTCAGAACACTGGTGATAAAGTGATCCTTCTAAATTAATGTAAAATACACAAGAGATGCCTGCTGGCAACACTTGAGGCATTCCAGCGCTTTGTATTAGCATTTGTATGTTTGTTGCATAATAACAGAGAGTTAAAATAATTATGCTCTCTTGGTCCAAAACAGGTCTATAAAGGGGAAAACAATTATTTCTCTTCAATGTTAAAACTTTGCGGAGCGGGTCGACAAATGTTAAACAGTCATTCTTTGATGTTGGTTTACGGAGATACTAAGTAATCTTTTCTCGTCCAACACGCCAAACCAAACCATCTGGGAGCACTTTAAGCCGTGCAATGGAGCCAAATAGCTACGGAAAAAAATAATCATACTTTTTTTTAGTATTTTATTATGGTTCTGTTAGATTTTTCCCGTATTTCCACATTCCTGTGTGTGTTGTCTCAGATGAAGTGTATCAGTAAACAGAGCAGGATGTTGCTATGTGTCACAAACTGATAGACACATGTTTACCACACAAACACACACCACACGGACATCCGTGTCTGCGTGGATGAGCGATGTTGTCCCGCTGTGGGTTCCTGTTTAGGTGAGGGCCGCGCAGACAGACAGGTAGACAGACCAATCACTCGTCTGACAGCCATCCCTGCCTCCATCCTCAGCGCTGCGTTGGCTCAGTGAGAGGTGGAGGGCCAGGCTGTGTAATATGTAGGTTTTAGTTCCACTCTGGTGAATAGGAGGAATCGATATCTCGCTGCTGCTGCTGCTGCTTCAAACACTTATTGGCTTTGGTTGCGGTGTCACAATGCTATATAGACAGGCAACACTTAATACTGCTTTTTTTTATTGGAGAGAGTCCTGGTGTCACACCGAACTAAGGTACACGCCGTACCATGTACATGTGATGCTGCTGGTTCAAATACCTGCATTTCCTGTCACATGTTAAATAAACTGTTTATCCTTCTACAGGACAACGTCACAAACAAAGTACAAGTTTGTAGAGAGGAATAAAGAGGAAGAGATTGAGCTTTAAGTAACCTACTTATTTATCAACCATGAGACACTATTTTAGAAAGATACCATGAATTTTGAGATAAATCACGATTACAATATTTTAGCTAAATGACAATTTTGCAAAAATCTGTCAAAGTCTGTCACTTCCATTAACCTGGCGACTAAAACTTAGGGATTACAAAGAGTGATTTTGTTTTATTACATTATACTTTATGGTCAGGTAATCGGATATTCTTCCCTGTCTATATCTATTCCAGAAGATTAAATTTAAGCTAAAAGGCATCTTAAAATCAGCAGAAAATCATTTATATCAGGTTTTATATACATAAAGCGGAAATTAACACTTAACAAATTATTTTTTTCTCTACCTGAATAGATTATTTGAAGGAACCTGTCATATTAAACATCCAAGCCCTTAGAAGTACTGACATATAAACAAAATAAATAGCTCAGGTCATAAATATTTATATAAGCGTACACAGTAAAAGGAGAGAATAAAGGGGAAGGGTATTAACCTTTGTGTTTCTAACTAACCTATTTCACACTCCTGTCAGTACATGTAAGCGGCACCAGCACACACACGCGTTCGCATTGTGGATGTGTTTTTGTGTGTGTAAAAGCAGGGAGATCGTGGGTGTCTTTCTGATGCTCAGTGACTCGCTCATGTGTTGCTGGCCCATCTGTGAACAGAATGACCATGACACAGTATGTGTGTGTCTATGCATGTGTGTGTCTCTGTGTGTGTGTGACATGGTGATGCAGTGATTGATGAGACAGTTGCCATTCTTGCTAATGCAAAACGCACCTATCCCTGAAGGGAGCAAATGCCACAACACACACACACACACACACACAGGGCTGCAACTGCCCTACCTAATTACCCCTGTAGTCAGGGCAGTGTGATGTCTTCCAGTCGCATGTGCAATAAATATCCACAAACATGCCTAAACGTAGTTTCAGAAACAATCACAGGTGAGATATACACATACAGTCACTGATAAATGTTGTTCACTTTCTTGCATCTTAACAATAAAACTGAGGCTCTTGATTGTGTCAACACCAGGCTAAACGATGGAAAAAGGTCTTTAGACAGTATTTACACTGTTTGTTACTCCAGATAACTGTCATTTAACTGTTAAAAATGTAAATCAAAGCTCTGCATGGGTCTGACAACGACATGTAAACATTTGTGTGTGTGCGTGTCTGTGTGTGTCAGGGAGACCATAAAATGATGGTGGGATAATCACAAATACTGAGTGCATAAATATGTTCATATACAAACGTGTGTGACTGTGATTCTCTCCGCTCCTCTGCACGCGCATGAGGGCAGGTGGGGTTCGACGCAGCCCTTTGTGTGTCTGAGTGGATGTGGATGTGTGTGCGTGTTAGCGTTAGCGACGGGAGCTGTTAGCGGGGCAGGCGGCAGATGGGCTGTCGGCCTTAATAGGGACTGAGCGGGTGCAGAAAGGTGACAGCTCCACGAGGGAGCGGTGTGTGGGGAGGGAGAGGAGGAGTGTGTGTGTGTGTGTGTGTGTGTGAGGTGGGGGAGGTTGAATGGTGAAGGAAGAAGCAGATAAAGGGGAAATGAATTATCTACGGAGGTCAAGAAAAGTGCCGATCAGCTGCGTAGAGGAACGCAGCTCCTAAGGGCAGGAAGTGTTTATGATGTTTAATTTATGCAATACATTTGCATGTGTATATATTTTGAGCTTCCACCTGGTCATTTCTGTGTAAAGTTGCAACTTTCAAAAGCATCAAACATTTGTTAATACTGCAATATTTCTAAAATCAGACAAATACGAAATAGACATAAAATGAAAAATAATTGTTTGTGAATATGGAAAAGCTGCTGTCAACTTCAAACAACGCCACAGAAACCTGAAAAGCTTTGAAAACAGTGATAGAAGCTGTGGGCATTTCCGCACTTCCAAATATAAAAAGTGCCTGATCGCTTTCATCTCGTCAGATGTGTTATTTAATTTGTTTATGTTTATATTTTCTAAGGCCATATATTTTTCATTTAACTTCAAGCATATGAAAATGAACTGTGCGGCTGTTTTTTTATTTTTTTTTACAAAGAACAACTCATTTAAGCCCGCTCTTGCGCAAACAGTTAGTTATAACACGCAATCAAAACATACAAAAATAAAGCAACAACCACAGAAACTTTTTTCTTTAATGGTCACACACGGACAGTGTTGCACATGATCACAGCATCATGTGACTATCATGTCCTCACATACGTGCACAGTTCTGTCTCAAAGCTGAATCGAAAGAAAATTGGCTGCTCTGTATCTTCGGCAGATATTTTATAAACCTTTGCCTTTTCCTAAAGAACACTATGGACTGTGACTGATTAAATAAACCTTTATAAATACATTTTAAATCATGCGTTCTACACAAAGACGCACATATCAAATACAAATGTAACTGCATTAAGAGAGTAATTTTCACTTGTTTATCTGCTGTATAACATCAGTGACAACTTCAGACAGAGTGGGAAAGAAAAAAAGAGCAAAGTCATCGATATGACATTATCGAAAAAAAAATATGGTTTTCAGTCGCTACATGTTTCAATAAAATATATAAATTGTAAATTATGGAGCAGAACTTGTGTAAAAAAATCTGTCAAAAGTTTGGGTGCAATAGGCAGCTATGGATATAAATCCTTTACATTTTCTCTTTTGACACAAGAAATCAAGTGTATCTGAATCCAAATTTCTCAATTCAGAAAAGATCTGCTTTTGTTAAGCGGCCGCATATATGAATATAGAGTAAATTTAGCAGGGATGGATGAGTCGTGTTGGATACATATGTGTGATAATGAAGTTTATTCGTCATTTGCATTTAATAAAGTTGGTCAAATACAGCAAAGGAGATGCTAAGACGAGAGACGGAAGAAGAAAAAGCGAATGCAAAAAAAAAAAGAAAAACTGAAGAGAGAGGTGGGGTGGTGGGCTGGCCTGTCATTCTCTCCCCATCAGGCACACACATGAAGCATGATGGGAGGATGAGAGGAGGAATATTTCACTGTCAGTCGGAAGGCGGCATGGTCATTCATTTCTTTCTCTCTCTCTCAGTATATATTCACGTCTCTTTCTACTGTATCTTTTCCCTTTTGTCTTTTGTACAATGACAATTTAATCATACTGTACAAGGCCTGGGCATGTAGAGGGGGAGAACTGCCCAACCAGCCAATCCATAGGGCTCTCCCCACGGACACTGAGAGAAACAGCACAACAGGAAAAAGTGCAAAAGACAGACAAGACGTTTGAACCTGCATCATTCTCTCGATCCTCTTTAACTCATGCACACACACACTCCTGTGTACACGCTCACACACACACGGCACCTCTCCATCTAAATCTGTTCTATTGTGGCCCAGTCTCCGCTGTCTCCTCCCATTAGGAGTGAGAGGCAGCATCAGAAGCCCTGAGCACGACACGATAGGTGCGCACGCCAAACACACTCACACACGCACACACATGTCCGTACACCGGTCTCCTGTTCTGAAGCGCGGCTCGATAGGTTACCCAGTGAACAGCTGAAATCACATTTTAGTAAATCCGTCTCTAAAAATAATAAAGCCACAGTAGTGACAAAAACGATCCTAAATGAGACATTTATTAAGAAAAATCAATATTCCTTCAAATCAAACAGGCAGATTTACAAACAGACCCGTTGTTATCTGAAAGCTCTAATCTGCCCAGAAGCAAAGAAGACTCCCCTTCCTCCGCATCCCTCTAACCTACACTGCTCCATAAAGTAGAAACGTCATAAAAGTAGGCTTGAATGAGACAGAAAAGTCTGTACGTGGCAGTGAGAAGAGTAATTCTCAGTCAAAGCACAAATGATTTGATAGATTGTGATAATAGTAATAATAAATGAATGCACATTTTGATGTATGGATGGCGGAACATGAGGAATGAGCGGATGAGCGGCGTGAAGAGGGGGAAGGAAAAGAGATGAGAAGAGATGAGCGGCGTTGTCTCTCGCTATATATCACTCTCTCTCTTCTTTCAATCAGCGCTTTGGCATTCAATCACACTCTCTCTCTCACACACACACGCACGCATGCACACACACATGCGTTTAGCTTCACCGCCAGTGTGGTGTAATGGCTAATTGCAGCGAGTGTGTGTGTGTCACAGCTGGTACAGTCTCTCTTACTGCTCTTTCAACACATAAAGGCCGGCAGTGACCCGTGACACACACACGTACACACACACACACTGCACTGATGGATCGAGCATAAATCAGAGAAATTCACATCATCAAAGACACACAAATCTGTTTTTTGTGTGTGCATATGTACGTGTACGAATGTGTAATTGCTTTTTTGACACAACTTGGTTACTTTTTAGCTGCAAATGCACAAAAGAAATGTGTTAGGGCGTGTGTGTGCGTGCATGTGTGCGTTCATGCGTACACGTGTGTCCAGCGGACCCCTAAGTGCTGGTGTCAGACAAAAGCAACCCCCCCCCACTTCCTTCCCACCTCTCGCTCTGTCTGTTTCTCTCATTGCATCTCTCTCTCTCTCTTTACGGGACTAAATTACCACTGGAATGCTCGGACCCTTCACATGAGAGAGAGGCCGCCGTGTGTGTGTGAGTGTGTGTGTGTGTTTTCCGTGCGTGCAGGCTTAGACAATGAAAAAACTGACAGACAACGAATGCCGTGGGGACAGACGGACAGGCAAACACACACAAAAAGAGAACAGCACCTCCTCATACGGGCCACCAATAGGTCACACACGCACACAAACACACACACACACTCAAAATGTGGGCAGGCAGGCACAAACCCATGCATGACAACAAACAGATGCAAATGCACACACACACACACTCACACATACACACACACTGAGACACACACACACACGCACAGCCAACAAATCAGTGCGGCACATATTGACATGCTTTGACAGATGAATTAAGTAAATGATTTTATAAGGAGATTAAAAGGATTTTAATTTACGCAATCTCTCTTTGGCCCCCCCGTCCCTCCCTCCAGTCTGCTTTACCTCTCCCTCTCTCTCTCCCCCTCTCTCTCTCTTCCTCTCTCTCTCTCATGGCCTGAGAAAAAGAGAGCACAAGAGGCTGACGGTAAAAAAGGAAGGGAATAATACGATAAATGTTCTTAAATTTAGACGGGAAGAAAAGAAAGTTTCTCTTTTAATGCTCAATAATTCTATAGATGTTGATCTTTTCTTCACCTCAGTTTTAAACAACAGCAGAGGCACATTATCGTCACGACTGAAAAACGACTACAAAATTATGACAAAGCTGTATTATTTAGGTTTTATTTTAAAAAAACAGTCCTACGACTTGCTGACGTTTTGGGCGAACAGAGTGTGAGCAGAACGGTCTCCCTTTAAGATTCAAGAATCATTCTATCTAAATTACACTATGTCACAAGGATGATATGAAAAAATCTGTCATTTTGAAATCTTTAAGGTCACGATGTTGCTCCAAAAAATGAAGTGAAACACAGGAATTTGTCTTTTAAAATTGCTTTCATTGCTGCTTTTGCAAAATAAGATTCAACACTCTGGGACTTGCAGGGTGAAAATTGAGCGATATCACGTTCACCGGATTAATGATTAAATCTGTTCAAATAGCTAATAATTATCACCTCTGATAAATGATTTTGTTTAGATTTTTCTGGCATGTTTGAATTTAGTGTGACAGATTGAAAATGTTCATAAAAGGCACTCTCTGATGGAGTGGAATTTGAAACGTGCACCAGGCTGTTTCTCATTCAGACTTCATTGGGTTTAACAGAAATTTTGATTTTCACTCAACACTCACAAACAATTTATTTGCATAACATTTCCATACAATTAAAAAAAATATTGAATCTAGACAAAAATCACAATTTAAGGTAATTCAGACAATCATTTATGCTGACTTGTGGTTCTCTTCACATCTCTAACACTGAAAACGTTTGATTGAACGGCCGCTGTGCAATTCTCCCCACCCGTCTCCTTCACACCCACCGACAAAACCCACCAAATTCACTAAAGTCACTGTAGGAAATATATCTTAATGATATGCAAATGGTATGTATATGGTGGCATGAGGGGAATGCAATTATGTTAACAGCTTAAGCGGTACTTGTTGTTATTATTATTATTATCGGTATGATCATCATTATCCCTAATATTTTAATTAGTCTAGGAAAGCAGCGCCTGGGAGCAAAGGAGACGAAGCCGGAGCAGAGACAAGAGAGCGGTGGATAGATGGACGGATGAATGGATGGATGGATGATCGGAGCGGACAGACGGAGGAGATGCAAGACCAGAGGGTTTTTTCTAAAATATGTGAGTGCGGCCGCAGTTTACTTGCACCCGCAGAAACACCCAGAGAAACACACGCAGCACATTCTACTGATAAGTTTAATGGTCGGTATATTTGTGTTTGATTTCTAATCACAGCTCTGACGCTGTACACTTCTTCACCCATTTTGGACCAAAACCTGGTCAGAGGTGATCACTTTTCTTGTCTGCTTCTTTATGAAAAACAGAGGTTTAGTGGTTCGTCCTTAAAATACACCACATTGTTTTGCAGTTGAAAACGCACAGACTCTGTTCAGATACGGTGTACAGTACAGGGTTGAGTCCTTACAATCAGAAAATGTACGAAGTGCAGACTTTGCTCTAGACATTCAGTGATTTGATCTACAAAAGGCAATCAGCATGCTCAATATGAAAGGTTGTTCAAAAGTCTGCAAACCCTCAAAGTCACCAAAAGCCTGATCTATGACACTGCACAGATATTTAAAAAATGATCATTAAACATCCTATAGGTGTTTATTTTAAAATCATTAATGTTTCAATGAGCATAAGGTGGAAAAAGGAATCCCTCAAGCATTTGAAAATATTTGTTATTTGTTGCACATTGAAAAATAACTGAAACAAACTATCAAAAATGTGTTTCTAAAAATGATGAAAGACAAGTTCAGTGATAAAGGATGTGTTATTATTTCACCAGCTACGACTTAAAATCTTGCTCTCTATTCCACATACTGTGTAGATGAGAGGGTGTCTGCAAAACACACACACACACACACACACACTGATATATACTAATTTATAGGTGAGGCAGCTTAAAAAACACACCAAAAATGGCAGTTTTCTTTAAAATTGTCAATAATGTCATGTTTGAGAAACACATCATTGTATCATCCTGCATGGGCTTCAGTTTTTACTTTCTCCTTTCAGTCCTCTACCTCCGACTTTCTACCGTAAAGACACTTTAACTGAGGCTGTGATCCACTATAACTAATTTTAATTTATTTACTATAAAGCCATGGTCTTTTAGACCAAAATTAATATGCACATGTATTTTTATTTCTTTACAGATTTACAATAAAATCCTAGCATTAATCAAAGGCAAAGCAAATCTGACAGTCTCAGAGCACTGTTGGATTTACACCTCCGTACAGTCTGTCACAGAATTACACTCATCACTTCAGATAAATCCAGGTTTTACTTTGTAACGTTTGAAAAAGGAAAACTTGTGTGTTTCCTGGTATATTTACCACACTTTAATCTATGAGTTTGTCTATCCAAATGTGCATTTTCATATAACACACCTTGTATTGTATGCGCACAAAAACACACACACACAAACACACACTGCTGTCCGTTCCGGCAATCAGTTAATCTGCATTTTGAACAGCGTCTTCAACACCTAAAAGAGCAAAGCGTTGGCGAAAGGAACAGCTCGGCGGCACTCGCTGATGTGTGTGTGTGTGTGTGTGTGTAACTGTCTCTAATTCCTGTGCGGGGCCACACGCTGAGTTGCCCGTCTGAAATTCTACCTCCTCTGGCATTTAAGAGCGCAGCTCTCCCCCTTTCCTCCTCCCTCCTCTCTTATGGGCCCTTCTCCTCCCGTCTCCCCACGTTATTCCTGTAACCTCAATGCCCTGTTACCTTGCTGATTCTCTGCCTGGACGAACACACACAGAAAACATACGTGCACAGGCATAAACACATGCAAAGACATACACACATGTCGACATGAGTTGCTGTTTTGTCCCGAGAACAATTTGACTTAAAGTAAAAGAATGTCTCAGAAACAGAGAAAGTGAAGGAGAAACTGTGTTTCTATGTCATTAACGAGTGTGTCTATGTGTGTGTGTGTGCAGGTGTATTTTGTGTGTGTCTGTGGCCGTGTGTGCAAGTGTGTTTGTGTGGATGTCTAGCTCTCAGGTGAAGGGACAGAAATTCCGCTCCTCTACCCACTGAGTAAGAGCTGCTGTCCGGGTACTGCAGCCACACACACACACACACTCACACACACAAACAGTGAACGCGTGCTACCTGACAGCAGAAACAACCTTGACATGGTGCCGGCCACCTCTGCTGCATACCAGCACATACACACACAAACACTTACACAAACACTTACACACACACAGACTCTTACACAGTGAATGACAATGACAAGTTGAATGATGAAAAGATGGATAAGATTAAAAGGAAAAATTTACCTACTCTTGTTCAGAGTGCATTAAAAAACACTCAGTTAACGGATGTCCTACCGAATCCATCGGCGATACCGGGTCATTGTCATGTCAACCTCCTCCAGAGAAAAAAAAACAAAACAGGAAAATTCAAAAAAATCAAAGTTTTTATATCTCTCCTCTCTCTCCTCCTCTTCTTTCTCCGGTCTTCCTCTCTCTCGGTCCTTCCTTCCGCTTGGAGGGAGCAATACAATTACCAGGCTCTGCGCTGCCTGCACTGATCGGCTCTGCGCGTGTGTGGATGTGAGGGAGCGTGTGTGTGTGTGCGCGCCGTGTGTAGATGTGAGAGCCAGGGAGAGGGGGCTATAGGTACACACACAGCCAGCCGGCCAGGCAGTTGGGACGGAAAGCTGTGCCGCTGTCCTAATCAACGACTTAAAGCCCCGATAGCAGCTCATGAATATTAAGCAGCATTTTGCATATGCAGTCCCTCAGGCCCCGGTTCTGCTGTGATTGGTAGATGCTTGACCAATGGCTGCGGGCAGGGGCGGAGTAAGGGGTGGAGACAAGGAGGGGAAAGCGAGCGAGAGAGGGAGAAAAGCAGGTGGAGAGGGAGGGATCAGACAAAGAGCGATAGAGGGGAAGAGAGAGGGAGGGAGGAAGGAAAGGAGGGAGCGGAGAGGAGAAAAAGACAGGTGAGGGAAAGATTTAAAGCAAGACATCCTGCTCTCCTCCTTTCTTTTATTCTTTGTCTTTTTATCAGCCAATCTTTCTGTTCCCGTCTCCCAGACCAAGTCATTCTCAGAAGTCTCTCTCCACTGCTCTCTGTTTCTCTCATTTTCAGCAAAAAAAACAACAATGTTAAGAAAAGACAAAATGTAAAAACACATTGTCTTTCTTTGTTGTTGTTTTTTTAATGTTAAAAACACTTTTAGAATAAAATTGAAGGGATTAAACATCTGTGTTACACCATGTTTTGTGGCATTTCAGGTCGAAATCACGGATTTGTGTCAGCTCAGTCGCAAAACACTAAATTGACCTCATCAAATCCAGAGAATTGCAAGATCAAAGTAAAAAGTGTAAGCTTGACCCTAAACCCTAAGCCTAAATAATGTGTCACACTGCAAACACACACACACACACACGCACACACACGCACACACACGCACACACACACACACACACACACACACACACACACACACAGTACAGCAGAGCCCATCATAGCTCAGCAGTAAAATACAGGATTATGGCAATTCTACGGCCTTGTCCTTTGTTGTGGAATGATTTGGGAATGATTGGGACAAGGTTTCCCCTGCTGCTTGCTGTTTCGTTGAGCTCCCTGCCATCTCGGCACCAGCGGGCTGTATTTTCCCGGTATTTGCAGCGTACCTAACAACTTGGAATCTGTGCGAGAGGGATTCTCCTGGAGAATTAGCTCACCGCTCCTCAGTCTCAGTGAGAGGAGGAAACTGAGAAAAGGGAACATGAGGAGAGAGGGAAGGCTCTTTTCTCTAAAAAGGGAAGTGGGAATCCTACAGGGAGCCTCAGATCTGCTCCGCCACAAAGACTCTCTCTCTCTCTCTCTCTCTCTCTCTCTTTCTTACTTTCCTTCCTTCTTTCTTTCATTCATTCATTCACCCCTTCTTTCTTTCCAACATTTTCCTGTTTCATTCGGACTTTTCCAAGACTCGCATACCCCTGCACACAGGATGGTGGGGGTAAGAGACGAGTGTGGAGGAGAGAAGGAGATAGAGAGAACGAACTCAGAGGGGTGGAAAGGGGGGATGCAAAGATGAAAGAGAGTGCTTGTGATTAGCAGCTTTGGAAGAGAACAGATAATAAAACATTTCCTGAAACCAATCTCTGCTTTGATGTACGTGTGTGCGCGCGCGTGTGTGTGTGTGTGTGTGTGTGTGTGGCATCACTTACTACAACCTCTCTCTTACACACACACTTTCACAAACACAGAGTTTAAACACGGAGTCCAATGTTTAACACCTCAGCTTTGTTGGTTGACAGCAGAACATCTATTTATTACTTTACTGAAACACTTTTTCTCTCAGCACACAGGACAAAGTGACGATGTGAAGACTGGTGTTGTATGCTGATAAAGCATCTGTGTGGAGCGACAAGGAAACAGAAAAGGCTCTAATAAAAGCTACACACACCTTACACTATGGATAAGGATGTGAGGATATTACTGAAACTTGCTTTAGCTTCGGGCAGAATCAGGTTTTCTCAGATTTTCCGGCTGTTTACAAAAATGCACAAAATGGGTACTACCTTGCAACACAGATGACAACGAAGTGGGTCTTTATGACTTTTGCAAGCACACCAAACACACAAACATTCACTGACACATGCTGCTTGTACATGCGTACATTCGCCATTGGCACAGAGGTCCATGTTTTTAAATGCATGTATACACAGATGTATGAGGTTCATGTACACAAGCAACACACACACACACACACACACACACACACACAGAGTTATGATGTATCCAGGGGCTTATACGCATCGACAAAGATGAGTGTGAATCAATGCTGCCGTCACTACTGGGCAAACAAATCCTTTACCAAAACCTCTGCCTCTGAAACACACACACATTCACACACAAATAGGTACAGACATAAACATAAACATATATCCTCTCTTTATCTGCGTCGAAAGATTAATAAATAAATACTAATAAATATAAGAAATCGGTTTGTGGGACATTCATTTTACACAAACAACTCCAATCAAAATGTCTGTAAGTGAAACAACGAGAGCTGCAGAAGAAATGTGAATATAAATGCACACATTTCTGAGCAGCACTAACAAACAAAAACATTTGAAAAAACGGTGATTTGACTCACACAAAGATGAATGAAACAGTCTGTCTGTGATGAACTGGTCGTGTTCATGGAGGCACATTTCTTTGTTGCAGTTTACTTTAGAAAAATATTCAATGCCACTTTTCTCAGCAGAGTTCCACATTCTGTAATTTATGCATTTATGCAGTTTTGTGGACACTGATGGCTAGTTTTAGTACAAACAGCAATGTGTTTGATATAAAAAGCATAAGAATGAAATCTAAGAATCAGGTTTCCCTACGCATATGTGCAGCGAGTGACGCTTTAAAAAGTGTTTGTCTATTATGTAAATAAGGTAAAATTGTTATGGTGAGACTGGCACACACACACAGAATCATAAGCAGTGTGTTTGCTAAAATTTTGCAACACGCTTATGTTACACATAATGTTCCTGAAGCTTGAAATCTATTGATACTGTCACAGAATTTCCATGATTTTAGTTGGACCCTAAAACAGCCTTAATGCCTTCTGCCTCCCTCCTCTTCTCCCTGCCTGACCCCCATACCCACCCACCCCCTACCCCCCCTAACTATTGATTGGTTCTCAGTCAGTGTGTATGTTGACAGTGACCCCTTTAGGCCACTTCTCTCTCTCGCTGGACAAACCCTGCTGCCACGCAAACCTCTTAATCACAGGCTGTCGGGGAAATACCTGTCTGTTCATGTGCATGTTGGCCCCCTTGCATTCCCATGTTTTCTACAACACTGCGTATAAAATACATACTAAATAATATTCATAACATCCAACCCAGTCAAAATGCAGAATAAAATCATAATTAATAAATGTGTGTGTGTGTGTGTGTGTGTGTGTGTGTGAGAATGGGCTTGTTTGCATCATCTCCACAGTTCTTATTCAGTTACCACATGATTGCTATTGCACTTGCTTTTTGTCTGTGATGTGGTTGTGTGTGTGTGTGTGTGTTTTGACCCTGTGGTGGCGGCCTGTTGACATCTATGGAGAATTATCCATTGCAACTCTCACTGATATCAATCACACCACTCGATAGGCCGCAGCAAGTTCATTCAGGGTCATGTGTGTGTGTGTGTGTGTGTGTGAGTGTCTGTGCTGGTCAAAACAGTCTTTAACAAATTCAAGAGGTGGTCACTTAAGCAGCTGACCTCAGGCCACCCATCGACACATGCGTGGCAGTCATACATACATCACTATCCTGAGGCAAACAAAGCTCCTCTACTGATGAGCAAACATACGACTTTTGTGTTGACAGTTAACCACTTGGTGTTTTGTCTTATTGCCATTTACTGCTAATTCATTTAATTATCACAACTAATGGCACAAACCTTTTATAATCTCAACTGGAAATAAAAAATGCAGCAAAAGTGAAAGTACCTATTTTTTAAAAACAAAACCATCACAACAAACTGAACTTTACTCCTGGAAAGGGAAGGAGAGCTGCCGGCAGCAGAAGAGGAGATAGACAGAGAGCACGAGAGAATGTAGTTCTCTACAGGCCAACAGAGGGAGCTATGGGCTCTGGTCAGTTTACTGCCAACTGCCGCACACAGACCTACTAGTTGTGTGTGTGCACGAGTGTGTGTTTATCCATATAGCATGCAAGATTTAATCATCGTAAATTAAAAAATCATACGAATAATAAAAATTCATATATAACATCCAATTACATGGAAGAACCACAAATCCTCTCTGTCTCTCTGTCACACACACACACCCACGGTGGGACACTAAACACACACACACAAACACACACACACGTGCGTGCGCGCACACACACACACACACACACACACACACACACACACACACACACACACACACTCACACACAGTTACATTGCCAGCAGGGACGGGAAGGATGAAGCTTAGTTATCTGATAGCTCTGTCAGCAGGTACAGCAGAACACAATGTGGAAATGGCCAATTTGACCACAGACCCCCTGCCCGGCCCTCCAACCAGCAACCCACTGAACAACCCAGAGAGAGAAAAAAGTAAAAAAAGAGAGAGGGAGGGAGAATTAGACAGTGTTTGTGTGTGTGTGTAAGATCGAGCAAGACATACCAAGAATCTTGAAGGAAAGAAGGCAAAAGTGAGACTTGAAAAGACATCTCTGTCACCGAACTGTCAGTCACAAGGTGTTATTAGATAAAGACTACACTTAAGCAGCAGTTAATTTCAGTGAGTGAGTGAGTGAGTGAGTGAGTGAAGGCGAAACATAATTGATCTTGTGAGGAAAATCAGGTTGTTACAGCAGCAGAAAGTGAATAAACATAAAAACACAGTAGAAGTTATATCAGATTATTTGATAATATATAACTCCAATTATATAAATAACAACACAAAAATGACCTATGAGGTTGCAGTAATGTGTTTTCAGAGACGCTCTTTTGTGAAGTGATAGCTAGCAGATATTTGCAGAAATCATTGATTTTAAATTGAAAACTAATTCTAATAACACTTAACACTTAACCTGATGTCTCGACCTTGAAAGACCTTGACCTTGAAGTGTGTTTGCAGGTCTTTGGGAATACTACGGCATATGTGAAATATGCATATGCTCACACAAGAAGTAGCTATACTGAATTGAGATTTACAGTGACACATGCACAAAGGCATGGAGCTGTTGTATTGCTTTGCAGAACAGATGCAGAGATGGTAAATGAGCAGGTGCACAGATGGAAACATTCACTTTGGTCAAATCCTAAACAAGGCTCACACCAACACACCTACATAGATCTCATGCTGGTTAAATGCATAAATGGTGGATAGATCAATAAAGATTACCTTTTGAGATGTAATGGCTTTGGTGACTACACTTACTTACATGTGTATGAGTGGGGGTGGGCGGCAAGTGTGTGTGTATGTGTGTGTGTGTCCCATCCATGTATCTCCAGGGAGGGAAGGGGCAGTGATGGTGATCAAGGCCAAGGAGAGAACACCAGCTGCTGCGAAAAGCTGCTGGGTTTAGGGGGCTTTCTTGAGCCTGTCACCAAAACTCTCTAACCTTTGGAGGAATGTGCTTGGAAGTTACACACACGTGCATAACACACTGAAACTTACTCAATCACACTTCAACAATTAAGTCACATTCTAAGACATACTGCATATGGTGCAGTGTAACAGATTTGTGTGGCATTTGTGCATTTTTAAAGAGTTAAACACAGATTATAAACACAGTAAAACATTACTTAACCCCACAGATAGCCACACACACACACACACACACACACACACACACACACACACACACACATGCGTATAATCTTAGGGGATGTATGTTGTGATTTCTTTAGAACAGAGAGACATGTGACTATTCCATTCAAAGGTCAGGCAGGATTCACAGCTAGGAAGACAGAGGTGTGTGTGACAGAGAGAGATACAGACAGATACTATACAGATAGAGAGAGAGGGAGAGGAGGGGGGGGAGAGAGAGAGAGAGAGAGAGAGAGAGAGAGAGAGAGAGAGAGAGAGAGAGAGAGAGAGATGTGTATAATAAGGTGACAAAAAGGAGGTGAGAAAGAGAGTCACATGGGGAAGGTGACCTTAGCGTTTATAAAAAGAGATCATTAACCTCGACTAAACTTTCACATGCTTTCACTATTTGACTGTTACATATAAATTTAGACCTTCACATATATATCTATATATATCTATATCTATATCTATATATATATATATATACAATACGTTTAAAGGTAAGCATGTATTCTATACTACAATCTTAGTTAAAAATGTGATTTAGTTCAAGTTGCATCAAGTTCAATTGATTACAAAAAGGATAGATTTCTTTTTTCAGATAGAAATACACACCCCCCTCTCTCTCATACACACCAGGTCACTTACGGTCACCATCCTGTCTGTGGTCAGATTGAAGGTTGGCTGGACCGCACCTCATCAAAGAGTGAAAGGAGTGACCTCATCAAGCAGGGACAGGGAAAAGGGGAAGGCTTTGGGCTGGACTGGGGTGTAACCTCATCAAACGTGGACAGACAGGGCAGACATGATAGATGTCAACACTGAAGATGTGTGTTAGTGTGTGTGTGTGTGTGTGTGTGTGCACATTTCCATTCAGTCTATGTTCATGTTCAGAGCTGCAGCCACATATGGTGTGTGCACACAGAAACACATATGGATGAGACTTCCACTTCTACTCTACACCCAAGACATCAAAGACACACGAGACAGTATTTTTCTGTCAAATAGGGCTTCAACTAACGATTACTTTAATTATCCATTAATCTGTCAATCATTTTCACAATGAATCATTTATTCTATAAAATGTGAAAAGAATTGTGAAAAAATCTCATCACAATTTCCCAGAGCCTAAAGTAATGTCTTTGAATTGCCTCTTTTGGTCAAACCACAGTCCAAAACCCAGAGACTCTTCATTTACTGTCATAAATGAGCATCAAGCAAAGCATCAAATTCTTACATTCAGGACGCTGGAACCAGCAGATGTTTGACATTTTTACTGAAGATTTGACTGATATGATTATTTGATTATTTAATTATTGGACATCAATGTTTTTGCAATCGACTAAGTGATTAATGGACAGTTCTACTGTCTACAAGTTGTAGTAGGGTTGGGCCAATAGACAATGACATCATCCATCGCCTGACATTCATTATCTTCTGAGCCCCGTACCATCGTAACAATGGGATTTAAAAGGCCCCCCACTAGAAATCACAAAGAAGTAGTCTGTCCCCTAAGAGTTGCCGTAAGGCAAGAGTTGTTGGCAGAAGTTATGGACCTGTGGGGCAGGACAAAGACTTTTTTAAAGCCAGTACGGATATGTATGTTGGTGGTGCCGGGAGAGTTTCACTGGGGACAATGTCATATGCCAATTCGTTGGGCATCACCTGATGCTTATGTGCATCAATCCACTTGTTTTTGAGCACATTTGTAATTTCCTTGGTAAAAACAGAAGATTGAAATTCAGGAAGTTGTTGGACACTGGTGGAAAACAGGCTGAATTGATAAAGATGTTGTGAAGGGGGCCAACAGACAGAATTATAGAGGGAACGACAATAGATAGTATGTTTGGGTATCTGACAATAAACACAAAATTATTTTAATAATTCTATCACCAGAGCACTATTTTCTTACATTCTCTTGACCCTATGAACCTCACAGCTACCAACACATACTTTTTTTCTCCTTCCCTCCCTCCCTCTCATCCTCAGGTTTTGATATATTCCCAGGGATAAATTAGAACCAGGATGTAATTATATACAGAGTGAGTTTTGCCTGGGTGAGAAAGCACTGTGTGCGTGTGTGTGTGTGTGTGTGTGTTCTGTTCCTGTGTGTCTGTGTAAAGCAGTGTTTTGTATTGAAATAGGTGACTTCGGAGAGGTGCGCTCCTTTAATTACGCCGCTCTCAAACAGAACATGAGTGGGCTATTCCACTGGGATTAGTCGTCTCTCAATGCTGTCTCTTTGTTAACGCAACACACATAACACACACGCATACTCAGACACAAATGTATGCCTGCCAAAAAAGCCCCTCTCTCCAATAGTTCAACACTCAATTTATTCAAACTGAGGTGCAAGCCAAGTGAATAATTCCACTACTAATAAAGACGGTAAGAGAGAGTGTGCGTACTGAGGAGATGAAGGGGGAAAAGGGATAAAACAGCAAAGGGGGACGAGGGGGGAGTACAGGGTTGAGAGGAGAGGTAAGCCTACAGACAAAATTTGATTTTCAAGGACAACAAAATGTGAAGTCTAACCTCAACATCAATTACCAGTTTCAAACTGGTGAGCATAGATATTTGATCTGTATCAGTTGTGTTTGCGTGTGTAGGTTGCAAATATGAATTTAACAGTCAGTGGCTCAAAGTTAAATAGACAAAAAATGCAATGAAGTAAATGTTCATACATAGTACAGAAATACTATACTTGAGGTGACCGAGTTTGTCCACCAGAGAAAAAGTTTGATTTTGAAATGTCCCACTTCAAAAAACTTAATTGAATTTGAATTAATTCTTTAACAAACAATTTAGGGATTACAAAAATGATCTCCACACATGGTCCATTGGTCAGCTGTTCTGGAGCTTTCAGTCATATCAAACATCTTCCTCAGTAGATGGAGTTTGCCCAGTTGTCAGTGGACTTGATTTTAAAATTGCTATTTTGATACTCAGATGTAAACACTTCTCAAAAAGTGAAGTAATTTCCAAATGTATTGCCATTATATTTTATGTAACTAGAAAATCAAAGGTCAATAGAGATATATCAGAAATATTAATTTAGCCTCCAAACATTTGAGCAGGTGGAGCATAGCAGCAGTGAATCTGATGAAATTGACTAATCTTGAAACTATCAGCAAAGTTTTTAATCTGTTCAGTGTGCTACTACTGACGAGCTGATAAGCTTCCAGGTCTGCAAACTGAAATTAGCAGTGCACCATGTGTACAGCCAAAGTGTAAAAGAAGCCCTGTTTGCATGCTAGTAGACTAAAATGAGACATTAGAGAAAGCGATAAACTGGGTTGCATTTCAAAGTGGAGGGTTATTTTTGTGTTGTGTCTAAACCTGCTGTCTGCCTACTGGTCATAATCACCGTTGACCGATAAGAAAATGGTGACGGTTACTGCATTGTAAAATTACAGCTTTGTATTTGAATTTCTCTATGAGAGAATCCACAGCAACAGCATCCTAGTTATCCAACCATTAAGGCACAAAGACAAACCTCAGTCTCACTCTAAAGTACGACTCAAAACTATTAACAACACAAACAAGCAATGTTAGCTAACAGAGTTCCATCAAAATGGACACATATTTTCCTTGATGTAAGAAGAACATGATAACAAATTTGGCAAAATGCACAATAAACATAAAACTCCAAATCTTCACCAACTGGCAAATCCCATAATAACAGAAACCTACAGAAGGTGAACAGTAAAAATGTCTTTCTTCCTATTTCAGTCTTTTGAATCTTAGTTGATAACCAAAACACAGAGCCAAACAAAGTTGTCATGTCAGGTCGTGACCTGTTGGACTGATGTCAGCATGGTCAAGTATAAAAATATGTTCAGAAGAGGCAGTATAAATAAAACGAGATTAGAAAAAAACAAAACCAAATTTTTCTATTTTTAGGCCAGTTTAACACAGAATTATAAATAAGTAGGCTTATAAACACAAATGTGAAATCAATCGTTTAAATCACTTCAGTAGCACACAAGTAAGGAAACAGTTATTGTTGTGGATATTGTTCAGGAAGAATTTGACATGACAAAGATTTTGGAAGCACTGTTTTACCTAACTGGAACAAAATTAACATTCTGATTAATTTCCATGTTTTCCCAACCATTGTGAAGTTGTTGTGTGTGAACAGCTTTATTTAAACTTCAAGCTGATAAAATAAGTTAATTTGTTATAAGAGATAGATGATGTTACTGCATCCGAAGAGTAAAAGGGAACTACAATAATCTGCACTGCAAGATACACAGAACATAAACACACCCCACTTCATCTGTGTCTGTGTCTAATGACGTGTGTGAGTAATTACTTTAAAGCCAATGTGAGCGGGTGTTTAAGTGTCTGTGCTCATGTATGTTTTTATCTGGGCCTTTGTCTGTGTCTGTGCCTGCAATGAGTGTGTTTAATGGTGTGTGTGGAAATAATCACTTAATCGTCGCACTGAATCCATTTGAGAAGTGTGTGTATGTGTGAGCGTGTCTTGGTCGTATGTTTTCACTGTAAAATAAGCCAAAAGACTCAGACATGAGTGGAAAGGTCTGGAGGAAGAAAGAGAGATAAAATAGTGAGAATGATTGGAGAGAGGAAGCGAAGAGAGGGATTAAAGTGGAAGAAAAGAGAAAGGGGAGAGAGAAAACGGGTAGAAAGAAAGACCTCTACCCTTTATCTCTCTCTCTAATTCTCCACAATAACCCTTCCTTCCAATGTTGCTCTCCAAACCGTCGACCTGTGAATTTATAGTTGGCCCAATGATTGCTTCCCGGGCCATGATGGCTGTAAATTGCTTTGCCATTTGGTAAATGTTGGCAGTTAGAAGGTATACAAGTAATTATTTCCGCTTGTGCTGATTGAGACATAATTCCAAGACGAGGCCCTGGAAAAATGACAGCATTTCGAAACAACTCTGTTTTAATTTCCCAGCATTCCTAATTAGAATCTGTATGAACACGGGGAGTTTTTTATGTGGTTTCCTCCAATGGGGCCAGAAATAATTAAACTGTCAAGGGGAAATAAATACGTATAAACAAGGCATAATTTTTACAGCGTGCAGCACCTTGTCAGGCCATGACTTTTTGTGAAGAGAAACAATGGGGGGAACAATGCAGGGGCATAGAGGACACACTGAAAGCACACACACAGACACATGCATACGCACACGCACGCACACACACACACACACACACCCAGCAAAACACATACAATATCTTTACATAGAGACCTACTCTGATGGATCAGAACTTCACTAAAGGACTTAACATATTAGTCCCACTTTCATCCTTGAGAATACACCTGTCAGTCTGGGGCTTCTGTTTTAAAGTTCAGGTACTACTAATGTAAGATCATTATTAGGTCCTTTAATCACATTTTGGGAATTTGATGAAAATATTCAAATGATCACAGGTGCCAATCCATAAAGGAAAACTACGTTTTTTGCAGTCTGTCATAACTTACTAAAATAATGGCCAGAGCCATCGGTTTTGATAGCACCCAAAACAGTGCTACAGGGCAAAAAACACGTGATGAGATGATGATAGAGGTTGTAAACAAGTCTTCACCTTAGGCAGATTATGTAGACCACATTACTTGGAAGTAAAACTTTAGTTACCATTCCCCTAATGAATAATAGGGGTGGGGATTCTCATGGTTATAGACTGTTAGCAATTTTGAAGTCCCTGACAATCTAATTTTCCGGCGAATCATAGAGATCATAACATGTAATGTCCTCTAACTTCTGTTTCCAAACTTCACATTACCTAATTGACCAGCAGATCTGCACTATATTAACAAACCAATAGAGTGATGTAGCCAACTAAAACCTGAATACAAAAAAGTTGGGATGCTGTGTAAATATAACAGAATGTGATCATTTGCTGATCCTTTTCGAAATATACCTAATGGATAACATTGCATTAAGTTTTACATTTTTGTAAATATGTGCTGATCGAAATTGAATTTGAATCAAATTTGAAAAGCCGACGGTTTTATTTGCGTTTTACAAAGTGTCCCAACTTTTTGGGAATGTGGCTGTAGATGGCTGATCGAACAAATTACTTCAAGTGGCGCTCCCTTGGATTGCCCTTTGTAAACAATTCAAGGTGAAATGTAATCTTTAATGCAATATTATGTGTTTTAATGACGGGAATTTAGAAATCCATATGCTATTTCAAGTCTGACTACAGTCTGTGGGGAATTTAAAAAAAAAAAATGCAATCCATCTTATCCATCTCTTATAAAAAAGGAATAATTTCTCATTACACAGGAAGACTGTGGATGATGGACGTTTACAAAAAAAGGTTTGCTGATGTTGCCATGTTTTCATATCACAGCAATTGTTTTCATGAGTACAATCAACCTTGCCTGCTGCCACCAAGACCCTGACCCCAATATTTTGACAGAAATGGATGGATGGATTGATGAGTATGTAGGGTGATAATCATTGTGTGTCATTTTTGTTATTTAATTAATATCTATTATTCCAATTGTTTAGCAACCTGGAGAAAATTAGCCAGGCACCGTGAACCATGAACTAATTATTGTTTTATTGGAACAAAAGACAAACCCATATTGCACTGCAACATTGCAGCAAAAGTCTCACAGTTGAACTACACTATGGTTTTGTGAGTCACCCTGCCAATCCTTGAGAAGCAGCAACACTGGGTGGATTATAGGCTGTGTATCTCTTGTGCAGGCTCAGAGTGAGCTCACACTGATAGGGAGCGCTAATGGAGATGCATTCGAACTAGAGTTACTCAATTACAATCTGACATCAGCTTGTAGACCCCAGCAATGGCTGAACACACACACACACACACACACACACACACACACACACACACACACACACACACACACGTGGGCACGCACGCACACACACACACACACACACACACACACAGTAAGCAGTTAACACACTACAGCCTAAATGAATCTCGTAACACAGCTGATATCACAGGCTTCATCAGGCTCTCAATGAAAGTGGTATCAGACACAAAGTGTATATTCTGGTGTTACCTGGTAATTCCATTTACTACCAGGCGTTTAGCTGACATTTTTATCTTGTATGTGGAACAATAAATTGTACAAATTGCCTAAAATCCTTTTTTCTTTTTTTTTTTTGCCACCACACAAGAAAACCAGGTTAAACACGTGCAAGAAGCCCCACAACAGCAAAGGTATGGTTGCCTGTACAGGCTGATGATTAGAGATGTACTGAATGTTCTCTTGTTTTGTTTTTACATTTGAAGCTTCTATGGAGGTTTTGAATTGAGTGTCTAATGAAGCTTAATTGCCGATCTATTTCTATTATAGACGAAAAGACTCTGAGGAAAATAGAAAAAAATCCAGTCTTCTTTGCATCAGCTGCACCAACAATAATACCACTTGGAAACCCTGGGGGGTGAAAAATTGTCACTTGTCATTGCCACTTTGAGTAATTTACTTTAATAGTGTTAGAACCAAAATAAAGATTTTGTTATTGTTGGATTTATGGTGTCATTAGATAGCTGCTAGACGGCTCCATTAATATAGGTGTTTGCCTTGCTTTATAAAATCTGATTTTATGATCAAAGTTTGTTTGAAGTGATGTTAAATTCCTCTGTTTATTAATTTGGAGTAATAAAATCAAAGGGACTTTTCTGCTTATACGGTAACATCCACTATTGCAAGTTCTGTGAGCGGGGGCTTGAGTGTGCAGACACACGCATACACATGTACTCTACATGCTCTGCAGACTAAGGTCAATGGTGCGCTCAGATACAAATGATTCTCATCTAATATTAATAGGATATGCTAAACGGTAACAGAGGCAGCACAGTACAGCATTTCTGAGTGAGTGTGTGTGTGTGCGTGTATATACACATGCATGTATTTTCCTGCCATGCAGAGAGACAAATGCCACTGGGACTGAAGTAAAATTCAAGAATAATAGAACTTACCATGTTAACATTCTGGTACAAAATAAGCATGCATGTTAATATTTTGGAAAGCTGTTCCCTATGGAAACAATCTAGCCAACCAATAACAGCAATGTCCTCATCAGAGAAAAACAGCGTTGGTTGTTTGTTCATACAGATATAAGTTTAAGGTTTGTACTTAAATTATCCTAACCGACAATTTGCAACTCACACAAGGTAACGGTGCGTCATTTGGTCACCTGTTGCAATAACGTCCGAGAGAGAGAATCCAAGAGTGAGAAATAAAGTTGGTGAATGTGCCTAAACATATTTTGAATAACACTTTCACACATTATCTCATCCATGAACATTTCTGTCTGAGTCATGTCAGATAGATTTTCATCTGGATGGTGGCTATAACAATGAAGACAACTCCCATGGTCCCATGCTACTTGTTAGTTTTGTCTAGATTAAGAGACCCCCAGCAGCACGAGTCACACACTGTGTGTTTAAAACAACATTAAGAATGTTTTATCTTGTCCTGACAGATTATAGGCAGCTTGTGCCCCTGTGATTAATAACTAATGTCATCTCAGAAGCAGAAGTTAGAAGTTAGAAGTAGTCAGATGTTGTTATGGTGCTAAAAAAAATTCTTACAGGGGTCAGGATGGATGCTTGGGTACAGAAAGTGTCCAACTTTGATACCTCTGACCACCTGTCAGTCTTATCAATAAGTTTTGTAACATACTGTTTTAAATGACTTTGGAAAGCAATGACAAACTATGCTGTCCAGCCAATTGGGACCTATACCAAATGACCTATTTTGGTGTGTGGTTTGGAGTAATTGCTATGAGAAGTTAAGCTCTATATGCTGAAATGACAAAAAAAATGGAATAAGAACCTCAAGTTAACTCTCCAAAATAGAGCTTTTTCCTATCTGGATTTCAAATTAAGAAAATTCTCTTCTATCTCCTTTTGAAAATATCTAACCTAATAACAATAATCCTGTCACATTCAATAACAAGACATACGCTTTTGAAATTGCATGTTTTTTTGTAAACAAAGGGTGCTTACTGAACTTTGTTTTCATTTACAAACATAGCATTTGAAACTAACTTGAGACTTATAAGAGAAGGCCAATTGTACGATATTTAAAAACCTGTACATAAGCATAATGCAATAAAGAAAGCAGACAGCCTCCTCTCTATCCCCGTTCTATGCCTATAATGTGTGTGTGTGTGTGTGTGTGTGTGTGTGTGTGCGTGAAACAGTCACTCGTTCTTTGAAACAAAAACAACCACTTAGGCATGAACAGCAGCGCTTGGGAGACATCAATATTTCAGTCAGGTGTGTCGAGAAAAAGAGAGAGAGAGAGAGAAACATGAAAGCAGGAATGAGGGGGGGACCCTCTGCCATTCTAAGGCATTCCCATGACTGACGGAGAGAGTAAGGCTGTGTGTGTGTGTGTGTGTGAGAGTGTGTTTGTGTTTGTGTAGATGCATGTGTTTGTGTGTGTGTGTGTGCCATTCTCTCATCTTCACCCCACCCCTACACTCACCATTGTGTGTACCACCTCTGTCACCTTTCCTCTAATCAGGAGTTTAAATCAATGACGTTGTCCAAAACTATAATTGCCACTCCTTAAACTGCTTCTCTCGCAATATGCTTTCACCAAGAAACCACTCGGCAGCAGAAATACGCCTCTGCGCGTGTCGGTGTGTGTGTATGTGTGAGCTGGATTAAGAGTATTTTCTCATTACGGCAGTGTCTGAACGAGTAGAAAGTGCTTCTCACATTGTTTTACAGCATCCTGAAACCTCAAAGCTCAGCACTAAGCAGCATAATATCCTGTAGTCCCACACAGATGCCTCAGCCTGGAACTCTGTCGTCACAAATTGTTCATTAGCGGAACTCATTGGACGTCATTTATCAAACTTTTAAAGAATGAATTATTCCTATGTGGTGGCTCATACATTGAAAAAAAAGATTATTTGAGACACAAATGTGTTGGAACATTTTCCCTCATTTCAGAATTTGTTTGGGTCGTTGTGAAACTAGACTGTCTGAGGGGACACAACCTACAACAGACCCATCAGGTCCTCTGAAGCACCCACCTTCAAGGGATGTGTACTTCTGGGGACCCAAACAATGAATTCATATGGTATGGCATATAGTACATAGTAAATGAGCTGCAACCAAAGTGAGCTACCATACAAGGCGCTGGCCTGACCATCAGGAGCAACTGAGGTCCAGGGGCTTGCTAAAGGGTGCTTCAATATGTGAACAGGAAGTGCTTGTGTTTGCACCACCAACCCTATAATCAATAGATGACTATAGATGTAAAACATGTTAAAGAAATGGGACTGAAATACTCTTAAAAGAAGCTGGCGATGTGTCAAAGAAACAAATGTTCTAGTTCTTACATAGAATTTATCTCATTTTCCCAAATTATTTTAAATTATTTAGTTTATCTAAACTCAGATCAAAAAGTGTTTCAGTTAAACAGCCTCAGTTAAAGATTAGGAATATTATGCACAAAGTGACCCATACACTTCAACTCACACAACAGTTTGTATTGTTAAGTGTAAAAAAAAATAGGTATGCACCTCGTTATCCTGCCTTAGCAATGTTAAATTAATAGCAACTATAAGATTTTAAAAAATCAGTCACTGTATGCATTGACTATGTGGCTGCTGTTGACACCTGACAACAAGACGTGCTCCAGAGATTTTGAGAATGGCAACTACCCTGCTACTGTGTGTGTGTGTGTGTGTGTGTGTGTGTGTGTGTGTGTGTGTGCTCGGACTTAGCTGCCAGTCTGTGTTAACCTTGGCTGATGTTCCATTACCAGAGACAGGAGTTTCCTTAACCTGACAATGCACTGACAACAGGAAAACACACGTGCGCGGGCCCACACACACATGCACACACACACACACACACACACACACACACACACACACACACACACACACACACACACACACACACACACACACACACACACACACACACACAAACACACACTGTCAAGCAAATGAAATAACACTAACTGCTTACATCTCTTTAGAAATAGACCCAGATAGATAGATAGATAGATAGATAAGACCTGATTCTTCCTGCCTGTCTAACAAAAAGAGGGGCAGAGAACTAAAAAGAGACGAGGGAGAGAGAGAGGGAGACAAAGAGAGAGAGAGAGACTGAGAGAGAGAGAATGAGCAAGGTGGAAAGAGAGATGGAAATAGAGATGGAAAGAGAGATGTCTGGTTAACAAGGTGCTGAGCACGACAAGCCCTGGGGAGTCCACGCTCCCTTACCCTCTAAGATTAGACATCTCTCTCTCTGTCGATCCCACTCTCTCTCTTGTTGCGACACGAGGGGAACATGCCACTATCACAGGGGGACGCCCCGGGAGCCATCGCTGCCTCTCCCTCTCTCTCCTGTCTCATATACAATCACTTTCGTTCTCTCCACCTTCCCTCAGTCTCTCATCTCTCTTCATTCTCTTTTCACTCTGCTTTTATTTTGTTGAATTGTAACATTTCATAAATTTGTATAGCTATCCCCCGACTGTCTCGAAATTGGTCTCCTTTTTTGAGGATTATGGCACGTTTTCCAACAGTCAAATTTGAACTGGGCAACACAATTTTAACACAGTGTTGCAATTTATGTATAAGTTCTTTTCTTTACATGTCTCCAACCTCTTGTCCTCCCTCTTTCTGTTTTTCTTTCTTTCTTTCTTTCTTTCATCCTCTCTCTCCCCCTTCCAACAAACCTGTCTCTCGCTCCCTCTCTCTCAGTTGTTTGACACCTCTCTCCCACCTGAGCATTTCTATGTGTCAGGACAAATTGGCCGAGACTCACATCTCTCTCTCTCTCTCTCTCTCTCTCTTTCCCTCTGTCTGCTCACCACTCAACCGTAGAGAGAAAGAGAGAGAGAAAGAGTGAGCAAGAGACAGAAAGAAAGAGTAAGAGATTGATAATGTGTGGAGAGTGGGGGAGGAGGAACAATATGCATCAGAGGAAAAGATGGTGAGGAGGGAGGTTGTTTTATGAAACATAAAAAGGAAGAGAAGGAAACAGTGACCAAAAGATAGAAATCAACACATTCTTTTTTCAGTAAAAAAATGATTTTAGGGGTCCCAGATTGTATTAGAGCATTAGTGAATTCTATTAAAGTCTCTCTCTGTTTCATATAAATACTGGACATATGACAAAAAAAGTGTTCATTGAAGCCATATTATGTAGAAATGGTTATTTTGTGCGATTACGCTGTGATCTCAACCTCTCACTGAAGTGTGAAACAAGTGATGGGGGGGCGGAGTGGCTCTGACACTTCACACTCACCCTTTTACAAGACAATGAATCATCTAAATTATTTTGAAGCTATTTTGAGGTAAAAACGTTACATAATGTTGCTTTAAATAGAATGTTATTCAGATGTTTATATCAATCTCAGCTAGGGTTGGGTGATTGGATGAATATATCGGCTATTCCTGTCCATTGCTCTTTGTTTTGTTGGGCGATTTTTGTAATTTTATTTTGCCAGCTTAAAATGGCCACTGACAGTCCTGTAGCACACAAAAGCAAGCAATAGAATAGAGAGGCAGCATGGACATTACTCCAATCCACTTTTTTAATCCTGAGGTTTAAAAAAATGAATTCTAACCTTTTCCCCAGCCTTTAAACAGCTCTGGATCAGAGCAGCTCTGCCCTGCCCCTCTACTCCAGAGATTCTTGGTGAACAGCAGCTGTCTGATACCGAACAATGGCTCTGTATCTCTGCTCCACCTGGTCTTCTCTACTCTATATTATCACATTTAGTAGACACATCTAACTTGGTGAATACATCCAACTGGTGTATTAAGTAAGTACTTTGCCATTGCACACACTGTATGTTCATTTCAAACACCAAAACAACTCAAGCTTAAAATTTGCAAGAATGAGATTTTTTTCTTTCCTAATGCTACATTTTGACATCACATCACTTTATAATTAGAAAATCAATAGTTAGCCATGTCAAGTTCTGCAAAGTGTGTGTGGTGGGTGTACACAGACAGACATTTGTGAGCATGGGTAAGTACATAATGTGTATGTATATTAATAGGCAAATGCTTATGCTATGATATCACTAAACTAGGAAAAGCTAACACTTTATAGGTTCCAGTCTATTATCCATCCAAACTTTAGTATTCTCTTGAGAAAACACACACACACACACACACACACACACACACACACACACGCACTCTCATCTTCATTCTTGTCAAATGAATTTTGGCTGTGCACATGTTGTCAAACACTTTCACACACACATGCACACAGAGTTACAAACGCATACAGACATCACACAAGAAAATACGTTCTCTCTGTCGCAGACCCGTACTTTCTCTATCATACTTTAACACACACACTGACACACACACACACACACACAGAGGGCTATAGCATTGCGACAAAGAGATCAGAGAAACGGGCAGAAAATAATAGAATCTTCATCCCAGTAATCCATATTCATTCTTCTCATCCCTCCTCGCCTCATCCCTCCCTCCCTGCACGCCACGCTTCCCTGTATCTGACATTCAAATGAGTTGTCTTTTCTCCCTTGTTAGACACACACGCACACTTGCACACACACACACACACACACACACACACACACACACACACAAATGCATAAACATTCACTCACCGTCTCTCTCACTCACACTCACACATACACGCACACTCATCCTCTTTCTTGGATACTTTCTGCCCCGTTGCACCCGTGATGGCAAATTGAGCGCCTCCCGTCTCTCTCTCTCTCTCTTTCTCTCACTCACCCCCTCTCTGTTGACTCCTCTCATCTTTCCTCCATCTTCTTCTCTCCCCTGCCCCATCACCACCCACACCCCCTCCTAACCCCTCCAGACCCTCCTCCCTTCCTTTCCATCCTCTTCTTCTTCATCTTCTTCTTCTTCTTCTTCTCCCTCTATCTCTCTCTCTCTCTCTCTGATTTGACTACAGTGGCAGGTAGGGTTGGATCACAAACCAATGAAGGGAGGGAAAAAGCCTTTATGTGGTGAAGGGGTGCGTGTCTGACACACACTTAAGACATCTCACTCACTCACTGCAATACATTATCAGAGGAACACCAACTACGGAGAAGGAGCTTCTCTGTGGGGAATTCCTAAGGGGACCTTTATATGAAAAAGAGGGGAATATTTCTTCATATTTTTTGCATGTACCTGCAGATTATGTCAGTCTATCTATCTATCTATCTATCTATCTATCTATCTATCTATCTATCTATCTATCTATCTATCTATCTATCTTCCTTTGCTCTCTGTCCCTCTGTCGTGGTCCTATTAGTGGAAGATGGAGGTGCGATCATGGTTACTGTGTGCTAACAGGGAGCGTGCTGCCACAGATGACAAATATTACACACACACACACACACACACACACACACACACAACCATGCAGGGAGAAAACACTTGGTAGATTTCATCACTGCTCGTAATTATGATCCTGTCAGGTCCACAACTCGACAATCCATAACGACACATGCACACGTGCGCACATGCACACATACACACGCATGTGCCAAAACATAAGCATTGGACACATGCATTCATATGCTCTCATATACTTTCTCTTACAAACTCGTATACACACTGAGGACATGCTTATTTAAAATGCTGATACAAACACACACGCACACACACACACACACACACACACACACACACACACACACACACACACACACACACACACACACACACACACACACACACACACACACACACAGAAGCTGGCACAAGAGACACAAACACAGACACCAAAAAATACACAGTGCAGCTTGTAAGAGATTAGCTGTCCTGTTATTATTTAGAGGATGAAACAGCCAGGGGGAAAGTGTAAAAATATGAGAAACTAAAGAATATAAACACTTGAACAAAAGCAGGTGATTCTAGACTTGTGTTTATATGTGTCTGTGTGTATTGTGGTAAAGGTGTGCGTTTGTCTGAGCACGCAGTATCCTTTCTTTAATTTCAGTTTTTGTGTGATCTTGCCAATTTTGTGTCTTTATATTGCATTAAATCACATCTGGACACGGGGCCACGATATGTGTGGCTGTGTGGTTTTGTGTTTTTAAGTGTGTTTGTGTGTGTGTGCCAATGTGTGTGCGTGATGACATCTCTGTCTCCAGTGTTGACACCTCATGTGTCAGGGGAACCTATTAGAGACCCTCACAGCCTAACCCCACACCTGACCCCCACCCTGATGCATCTGTGTGTCCGTGTGTGTGTGTATTTTTCTTGAGGCCATCCAAACATTGTTGATGGTTTTTTTAAAGGTCTGCATCACCAATCTCAGACATTTATTCATTTATCAAGACATCCCCTCAATCTAACATCATTTACAGTTATGAGTTCAGATACAGCTTATATGTGTCTGTAAAATTGTGTGTGTGTGTGCATGTTTTTGAGTGCCCTAGAACTCCCAAACAAACCAGGGGGTCAGGCCTTTGGTTACCCCTGGATATCTGACCCCGAGACCCCATTGCCCCATATAAATCTACTGGGCCATGCTGTGTGTGTTTTAGTGTGTGTCAGCTTTGTGTAAGTACATGGTTTCGTCTTAGAGTGTGTGTTTGTGTGTGTCTTCTCTCTATTGTTCCTTCCTTTTCTGTTTGCAACTCATGTTTACAAGATTGTATTTGTCCTTTCTGTTTGGCAAAGCAATGGGCATTCATAAACATACATACCTCAAAATATGAAATAAAAATTAAAGCCATACCCAATTCACCAGCTATCCCTACCTACTTCTTCCTGTTTTGTCTGGGCACTCCCCTGTCCCTAATTTCCCTGAAATCCAAGTTATGTTAAGGTCATCCTGAATAAGAGCAACAAATTAAACAGCAAATGCTATGTTATTGGTTAACAAATATATCATCATGAATCCTCATCACCATACTAAATGGAAACAAGCTGTTGTGTAAATGGGAAAACAAGTTTTTTCCCTCTGCATTTACTATATTTTTATCATATTTACTTGTTATGTTCCCTTCACGGCATGCTTTTCTTGTGAAGGTCACTGAAAAATACATTCCAGTTAGGGTGAAGGCTTGTTGCTTGTATCTTTATGCAGCTGGCAGCGGAGAATAAACAGCACTTTTACCATGTGTAGATAGTGTGTAGGACTTAATGTGTTGAATGTCAGTGGATATCAGTCGGCGGGTCTCGTGCTTCACTCTGCTCTACAGAGTCAACACTGCGTTTAACCCCTAGATGACATTGAGCACAGCAACACACACACACACAAGCATGTGTACTCTTTCATTCACTAGTGTTATACACACAGAGGAAATCTTAACTTCAGAGCTGCTTCTTTAATATGGAGGAGAACAGACAGAGAGAACTGAAACGTGTACATGACCTGCAAGAGATACGACTATAAAAGGTCTCTTTCATCCACATGTCTACTAAATATCTACAGTAGAACAAGGATTTCTGTCACACGGTCGCTAAACAAGACCTTGTATAAAATGAAAAAACTACCACTAGGCACCAGCCAAATGCTAGAAAAAAATACACAGGTGGCTGATAGATTTGCTTCACTCACTCAAATATTGTGAGTGAAATATTGTTACAATTATAATCTACTTTTGGCCAATTTTGAAGATTATCCAGCCATTTGGTTGGTTCCCATTGAATACTTGATTTTACATTAAAAAATATTTAATCCAATTATTTATTTAAAGCAGGTTGATCATAAAATGTGGTTCTTAACTCATATATTCAGCCTGAGTAAAGTGATATAACAGGAGCAACAGAGCAAAGATTCAAGCACAATATAACAATCCAGAAGCCAGCAGGGAATCACTGTCTTCCCTGAAGACACTTTACCAGGCTTTCCAACCCAACTTGACCTTGGTCATCAAAATGAGATTTGTAAGGTTTGCTCCTCTACACATTTAACTGTAAGGTAGAATTATTGTACAGCTGTCTTGTCTGACTGTGCTTATTTAATACCTGCACTTTTTTCTCATTTTTGCTCATCACCTGATGGATTCATGAACTAAGTTTAAATGTCTGTGATCTTAATAAGCAGCTTGATGTGTTATATTTGAAAAAGAGGTAATGAACAAGCCAATCGTAAGAACTGTCCGTCAAAAAGTTCCTGCTCATGACTTCCCTAACTCGCATGCTCCCTCACCATTTCTCCCCTCTCTTTCCTACTGCCCCTTTCAGCCTTCTCCCTCTCCTCGGATGCCTCGCTCTCTGACCACGTCCCACTCCGAATCTGCTTGTTTACTCACTCTTTCCCTTGCTAACCCTGATTTCCTCTCTCCTTCTCCATCACTCCTCCAAACTCACTCCCGCCCTCTCCCTCCTGTCTCCCCCATCACTCCCCTGTTCCCCTCTCCCTCACACACACAGACACACACACACCTCTCTCTCTCCCTCTCTTGTCTCTCCAAACTCGCTCAAGCACAACTAAGCCGGGGGTTTGAGTCCCAATGAGAGCGGTTAGGGCAATCAGTGCTTTTCACACCCTCTGATGTTCTTAAAAGGTGGAGGGATCAGACGCCCCTGCTGTACTGCCGCACTTCACTGACACACCACACACACACACACACACACGCACGGTCTTACATACACCCGCACAATCTCTCCCAAACCAACATGTACACAAATGATTGCACACATATGCACATACTCCCGACATGGTCAGACACACTCACAAATCCACACTCACTTGCACACCCACATCCATGGCCACACACACTGACAAACACACACAAATATTCACTGGGATGTCCCCTGTTGTGCTAAAATGAGCCGATGTTTGTCACAGCCACCAGATGGACAGAAGAGAGAAAGCAGGAACATATTTACAAAACAATACAAAACAGAAGGAAATATAACATTTATAGAAGGATTTTGTCAACTGAAATCTTTTTCTGACTACTCATTGCCATTAACCTTCACATTAAAGAGCAAACAAAACTACACAAAACCTACTCTCCATTTGTCTCACAAGAATAATGACATTACTTTTATTTGAATTATATAATGAATAATTGGGAAATGTTACGGTTATTTTTGTCAGTAAAACGTTGAGGAATAAACTTTTCTGTCCGTCAATCTCGAGTCATGGCCAAGTCAACAACAAAGAACAAAACAAAAGCACGGAGTTCAATGGGACCAAAGTTTAAACTGGCCAAGTTGTAGCTGTAAAAAGTTTATAGAGAATGTTAAGGATGGAGAGATCTAAGCGTTATTTAAAGTACAGTATGGATAAAAAACAGATATCAAACCTAAAGAGCAGACATCAAAACTACATATTAAACTTGATATGAAAGCTGTCCAAAGACTCAGTAAAGTAACAGTAACATTAATTACGTTAACCGTACTTTTTAATAGAATGAATACATTTATCATACATCCAAATGTGTGTGTGTGTGTGTGTTACCCGCAAGGTTTCAAGTTAAAAGGCTTGGAGATAGTTATTGCCGGTGTATCATTCAGGCCTGTGGGATCAGGTGTGCATGATGGTGTGATATAGAATGCAGTTAGGAAACTGAATGTACAGCTCCACGCTCCCCGTAATGCGGCAAAGAGCAGTGACGCTATCAATTTACACCGTAACGGACAACACAGTCACTTTGCACCAAAGTGAAAGACACCAACACACACACTCACACGGAGCACAGGCACAAAGTTCAGGGGGATTAATTCACTGCATCATGTCATCAATCCTACCTTACCCCCTACTGTCACAATGGAAGGAAAAATGTGTAAAAAAGGAAAACTCAAGCGCAGTGCCCTTAATACTGTGCTAATACCTGCATCCTCTCTCCACCCCTTCTCTCTTCTGCTTTCTCTTTCTTTTCTCCTTTTATTTTTACTCAATTCTCTCCTCTTTTTCCTCTCTTCTACTTTCCTATCCTCTCTTCATCAATCTATCCGCTCCTGCAGCCTCAGCCAGCCTGCCTTGATGAGCGGAGGCTCTTAGTCACATTGAGGTCAGTCTGAACCCACACACACATACGCATACACACACACACACACACACCTGCATACACAGGGAAGGGGTCATCCTGGCAGGGTTACGCTGCACAAAGTCAGCTTCCCATAATGTGGCTGCTGTCGCCTGCATCACACCCTCATGATCCAATTAGGAGCCCCGATTCCTCCAATCAGCTGCTGTGGCGACCAACGGGTAGACAAGCAGGCAGAGGCAGGCGGGCAGCGCCAATCTCGTAAGTGCTTTTAAGGGATTAGAAGGTGGGTGGAAAGTAGGGAGGGAGGGGAACACCTCTCTCTCTCTACCTCCTTGGCGCTCTCGTTTTGCTGCTGAGACCAGAACGGTACAATGCCTCTTAATTGGCCTCACACATTATTGCTGTGATTCCAAATGCTAGCGGAAGAAGTATGAGTAATGGAATGTTAGCGGTAAAGACGAAAATTGGTAACATAAGAGCTGGGACAAGTGGGGCAATGAAGAGAAAGAAAAAGAGGGGACAGAGGGTGAGATGATGCACTGAAAGGAAAAGAGGTCGAACGAAAGAAAGTAACATAAAGAGCAAAAAAGGAAAGAAGGGGCTGGAGGAAGGATTAGGTTTTTACAAATAAGAAAAGCAAAGTAGAGTACTTGTAAGTGCAGTGTCTTTTTGGCCTTCTAAGTCTAAGGATGTTTGTAGGATATTAGAGAAGAACAATTCATCGAACTATTATCGACATCACAATATTGCAAAGCTCTATATATAAATCACAGGAGCTGCAATTTTTTGAGAAAGGTAAAAGCTGTCACAACATGATGATATAAATGAAGTATTTTGGTACTCCAGAGATGTCCCAGCCTACAAATCTATTCTCCACACGTAAAATACAAGCGTGTTTGCTACAGACCCCAGCAAAGATTACATTATCATTTTGACATTTTCAAATGAACATGAAATGCAAAAGTTACCATAACTACAAAAATTGTGACTCATACTGCAATTATCGCAATATAATAATAATAATACTTTTTTTTGCATATTGTTTAGCCTTACAGGATACGGTAGGACAGTACAGTAAATTTAGTACACATTTTACAAAACTGGTTCTGCAAAGTGCAAAGAATTATTTTCAGCTTCAATCTGCATACTGCGACTACACTCACTTTCTTGTGTGCATGCCTTCACAGATGTTGTTGTGTAATCCATTAGCTTTTGAGAGAGACGGAGAGAGAGCAAGTGAACAAGAGAGAAATCTTGATAAGGTTCAGACACCTGGCTGTAGTAAGAACCTGTTATCAGACCTGCTAAAGGGCAGAGAACACAGGAAACCACAAACACCGTAAATTACAGATACACTATCTACAGTAGATCTACTTTGTGGCTGCAATAGTACAAACTAATTAGACACACACAAGTGCATACACCACATATCCAGAAAACAGATACGAACACACACATATATGTACTGCACATATGACCACAGACATACACTCATTGTAAAAGGCAAACAAGCAAACACAAAGACATACACACTGACTTTCCTCAACTTTCTCCCTCACGCAGTTGTTATCAGTGAAACCAGTCAAAGTGTTAAATAAGCAGAAAGCTATCTTCAATAAACCATTTAATGAAGGCCAATATTTTGAGAAGAATAGATGTTTCTTTTTTTTCCAGGGCTTTTAGCAGCCTTTATCCACAGAGAGCTGTGTATGTGAGAGACAGAGAGAGCACGAGCACAGGGCCATGTGTGTGAAGTACAAATGTGTGTTATAATATCTTTAGTCAAACATTCAATATCTATAATTCTGATACAGAGAAAATACCACCAGGCTTGTGCTTTTAGTGCGGTGGGCTTATCTACTGTATGTCAAGCGCACACACACGCACACAAACAGGTAGGATTAACATTAAACCAATGAGGTACAGATATATTTACATTACAGCTGATAGCACACTCGCATGTGTGACCTCTGTTAAGATTTGCAGACAGCCAAATGCAACTGTTCTGGCAGCACCTGAACCGCTCCTGAGACTTAAATTATGGTGGCCTGTAGGGTTGTCAAAAGTATCGATACTCAAAAAAGTATCGATATTAAAACGTTGTATCCGGATACGATACTCATTTTCAAAAGTATCGATACCCCCCGACGTCGAGCTGCCGACGCTGCGTCCTTCTCTCTCTCTGCCTTCACACACACACAGCAGCAGGCAAAAGGCAGCCTCCCCCTCACTGTGACGTGCACAATAACAACAGAGCATGATGGCCAGGTCCAAACCAACCAGTTTTGGTTGAAAATGAAAGAGGGAAAAGTGTTGTTAGGAGGTATTTTGCCTTCGAGCCTGACGTGCACGGAAAGCCGAAGGACGCGGATAGGCCTGTGTGCAAACACTGCTACAAGGCGGCGGCGACCAAGTCAAGCAGTAGGCTACTTCAAACTTGGCGAAACATCTTAAGGACCGACAGCCTGGCCTTTACAGTGAATTTCGACAGGTGAGTGTCTCTTATTTCAAACTTACCTATTACTGATGTTATCGTGGCCGCGGCCCGCATTAATGATGGCCGTGTTATTATTAGCCATTAGCCGCAGCTAGCAATTAAAGGCTGACGTCGCGTTAATGATTATAAACAACGTAAATAAATAAATCAGGCACGTAGTATGCCCATATTACGTTAATTGACACAGTGTCAGTATACATAAGCATAGAGTTAATAAGTTTACATAAATGTTGGTGACTGAAAAGTGTTATTTTCTCTCTTGAAGACCCAGAATGAAGCAGAGAAAAGTCGACCTGCAACCAAACAGCAACACACACAGCCGACTCTACCATCTACCGTTGCAGTTTCTTTTTGCACAACTGTTTTTTATTATAAATATTTAACCTGTGGTTCTGTTAATTTTTACATGTTGCATTTTTCTTGTTAATAAAAATATTTCTGTTAAATTTGGGGGTCTTTGTTTTTATCCTTGTGGTATCGAAAATGGTATCGAGTATCGAATATTTTCCTGGGTATCGGTATCGAGTTGAAAATTTTAGTATCGTGACAACCCTAGTGGCCTGTAGTTGATTCAATTAATAAAGTCATATTACATAATACAGAGAGCTAAACTGTCTCAGTTACAGCAGGAATCCAACAGAAATGTCCAGTAGGTGTAATACACACCAACAAATTCAATAAGTAATTTGTTGTGTTTGAGTTGAGAATAACTTCAAAGCGGGAATGTCTTGTTACACTTTCACACTTGTGAAAATTATCTGTTCCAAAGCAGAAACACTCAATGCTGGAGTAAGCTTTATGCAGCAATTTTATCATTTTTAACTTCAATATACACATTGTACACAACAGTATGAAGCATAACATAGCATGTTTTAAATCATTCCGAACTGTATATTATTCTTCTATGTAACTTTCTTGAACACTTTTAACTTTGTGTCCTGTAACACCAAGAGGCCGGCATCATACTGTATCTGTACTGTCTGATAACCAACTTTTATTTAGTTAGTTTTTAAGGTCAACAGTATTGTGTTCAATTGTGTGTGTGTGTGTGTGTATGTGTGTGCTTACGTGTGTGTGTTTACCCACCACTGCGCAGGTTTTATCTTTCTCCTAAGCATTTTGCTTGAGGCGTCAGGACCTCAATTAAAGCGAACTGCTTGTAGCAGTCATGAGCTTGACACACACACACACTCACAATCACACCTATGCGCGCGCACACACACACACACACACGATACATCTAAAGTATGAATATTTCACTATATCTAAGTCCTTTTACCTTGGAATGACCTGATTGTCCCACAGTGTGCATGTGTGTGTGTGTGTGTGTGTGTGTGTGTCACTTCATTTCCATAGAGGTATGTGGAAGTGCATTCAATCTACTGCTCGAGCAAAGACATGGACACTAATACAGGCACAGAGGACTTGGTCCAATGACACCGAATATTCACAACATTAATGCTTTTTTGTTAGTTTTCATATCTCGGTGGCTTCGTGTTTGTCCTATATTTACAACATTATGTGAAGAAATGTCCCAACCGCAATGTCTTCCCATGTTTTCTTTAATTATTTCCTCAATAATATTTGATAAAATATTGTGTTAGTGAGACAAAGGGCTTAAGATAAATCACAATCATCTTCAGAAGTCCCTCTTTATGATAAGCAATTGAGAAGACAGTCTTTAAATGTGCATGAATTAATCATTAACATAATCATTTTACAGAGCATTTCGCTTCATTTCGCTTTTTTCTTACCCCATGTTTCTCTCTTTCTCTTTCGCCATGGTCGTTTAAGAGGCCCAGTTAAAAGTGTCTCTGAAAAAAATGCTACACACATTCTTGGCGCATTAATCACCTGCGGCAGTTTCTCTCTTAATTCTCAGCCCTGCATTACTTACCAGGCTTTTTGAAACAAACTCCCCTTACCGACATAAGTTGAGGCAAGTGTTCAAGAGCCGGGTAGGCAGTGTATTCGAGCTGGAACTGCTTTGTCTATGGCATATCAAAAGGCATTGTGGGTAGTCCTCCCTTCTTTTAAGGGAAGTGTTTTATTTCAGGTTCGTTATCAGTACAGGTTAGGGTGAAAGTTAAGGTTAGACCTAAAGTGTACTGTTAGTCCACAATAAAATGTCTTAAAAAAGCCCTGAACACTAATCAAATCCACTTCCCCGACAGGGAGGGATGACAGGCAGAAGAGAGGAATGAGGTGAATTCAGAAGAAAACTGAATGTCCCTGACAGCATGTTGCCTGCTAATTTAAAAAATGATAACAAAGACCTGACAACTCATTCCTTTTCTTGTTTTCCCTTCCATGTGTCCTCTTTTCCCCTCAGCCTCACTGTACTGTCCCATCAACCCCTCTTCTCCCTCTGTGTCCCCTCTCTCTCTCATTCTCTCTCTACCCAGTGCTTGCCAAACACCCCTCTCTTGTGTTCACATGAAAGACAATTAGACCCAGCGACATCAAACCTTGCAATGACAGTTAGTGTCCACACACACAGAAGCACAATCCTCATATGCCACACAGCTCGCTGTTCACTTCTCTGACTAGACTGAGGAGAAGAGAGCAGGTTAAACAGACTACTTAGTGTAGTGTGTGTACTGATTTATGCACCGAGGTAATTCCTCATTTATAGCCCAATATGAAGAGAAAGAGAGCAAGAGAGGCAGAAGAGACAGTACCTATGGATGGACATGCAAATAGACTACAAACCCTTTCCCTCTATATGAGTTTGTAACTGTCTGTTCTTACAATAATCAGCATTACAGTTTACTGGTAGTATCAATCTTTGATGTTGCTACTTTTCTACTTTTTGCTGGGGACCACTGTTGCATGTTGAATCCCCCCCCCATCATCTCTAATATTTCTTTCTAATAAAGGTATAAAAATGCTGCAAAACATATTTTGAAAAAGTATCCTTAAAGAAAATTCTATATTAATGAAATGAATGATTAAGTTACTGAATGGATGGAAGAATGAATGAGCATAGAGCTTACCTCTTACTAGAGTAATTTGGCTATTGATTAAGTCAGCTTTTCTCATAGAATTGACCATTTCTTATAGATTATCAATACTTGGGCCACTTAGGCCATTTAGAGGTGACTAGGCAGCAAGAGCACTGTTGCTACTAATGAGCATGGAATTGAGTCACATTTAGTGGAAAGTACATCTGTGTGTGTGTGTGTGTTTCAAGTGCTGCAATCAAGTATTTTAAGTAGAAAAAAAGTGATCACGTATTGATTCGGGGAAATGAATGTCTTGTTCTCACATTAATAGTGAAACAAAATTAATCTTTATTTCATGCGATTATCATGCTGGAGCTGATTGGACAATTAATTATATGTGACACTCAAAAAGACAGAGAGAAATACAGAGGTTAGCACACACTCACACACACACACACACACACACACACAGCTGAGTGGTGGGAAGGGAAGGGAAACCCGAGCTGGACCAGGAGTGGGATAACAGGAGTCCAGGAATAGTGGCAATCGATGGATGGATAGATGGGTAGATGGATGGATAGAGGGGGGGAAGGAGGGTGGAGGCAAGGGGGGAGAGTTGAAGGGAGAGATGAGTGGTCTCCTGGGTGGAGTGGTGATAGTCGTGCTGAGTGTCTGTGAGACCAAATCCTTTCCAAGCTGAGGGGAGAATGGTAGGAGGAGAACGAGAGAGGAGAGGAGAGGAGAGGAGAGGAGAGGAGAGGAGAGGAGAGGAGAGGAGAGATGCTGATGAGGAGAGGTGAGTTGTGGAGGAATGTGAAAAGGCAAGGCATAGAAAGAGAAGATGAGAGTTTAGAGGCTGGAAGAGAGAAAAGTTGTACAAAGCTGTCTTTGAAGTTCACAGTATTTCAACTTCAAACACAATTTTTCAACAATGCCCTCTAAGTGAATCTAATTGGTCACAAAACACGTATTTAGGATTATCCACAGCATTTATATTAATACATTACAGATTTATTTTTTTTTTTTATCTTTTATAGTTTGCAGTGTTGGGCCTATCAGACTTGTAGTGGTGCATCACTGAGCAGACGCAGCACTTTTAATAAGTGACGCAAATGTTTATACCGTCATCTAGTCACTGCTTTGATAATTAGTTAAGATGTGTTAGGATCCGCCTGAATTAGGTGAAAAATGATTAGGTCACAGCTTAAAACACCTGAGGCTCCACCAAGAAGTCCAGTAATTTAAGGTGTGATCCCTGCCATTAATAAAATACAGCTACACCCCCTCCCCATTTTTCAGCTTTTATTGTATGTTGTTTATACATTAAATGCAGCTTTACTGTAATAAAGTGGTTGTTCGCAGACAGCCTGTAATGTCTAGCATTAATCTGTTTTTATGTTTACATGTTTGGAGTACTGAATGCTACCGTGTATGCCCAATACATGTGAAAATCAATAGAAATATTTGGAAAATAGAAATGTATGTTGACTTTGCAATAGTTATTCAGCAATGCTTATCACTTCTGCTGACCCAAAAACCTTGTTTTATACCTAGAATTTGCAATTATGCAATAATGAAACCACAATGATGGCTCTCAAAACAGTTTATCAAAGTAATGTAACTATTATAGTAAAATCAGATTTCTGTCTGAATGTCTGAAACAAGATGACATTCTAAAAACTATGACATTAGACATCAAGGGTGAGCAATTTGAAAAAACAAAGTTAAGTTCCCAAGTAGAGGTAATTTCTTTCACAACCACACACACACACACACACACATACCCTCACAGCTCTAGAATAGCTGTAAAAACAGGTATTGATGCAAAGGCCTAGTCAATGACCATCAGAGGTAAACAGAGACCGCCATTAGCCAGCCAGTCAATCGCTAAAGCATTCTGGGTAATTCTAGCACACACATACACCCAGACACAGGGATACACACATCGACAGCAAGAGGACACCCCTCAGGGGCATATTAACCACATCCCTACACACACACACACACACACACGCACACACCAACACACACACTCACAATTACACAAAAATGAAAGGGCCGCATTTTATGCCATCACACTGTTCACTGTTAGTTATATTTCCATCCTCTGTCCCTTCCATCTTTCTATCTCCTTATTTTTCTCTCGTGCTCTCTTTATCTGACTCTCCTTTTAACTGTTTTTCACACCCCTTGTCTCTCTCAGGAGTAAAGTGGCAGTGGGTTGTTCCTAGGGGGTCTTAACCAACTCTCATTAGTACAGTGCAGTAGTTTGTGTGTGTGTGCACAAGTGGTGGGGATGATTGTGCATTAGTCCGCTAGCTAATCAATGGGAAAAACCACTGAGCCTGGGCCCCTGCTTATGTTACCATCAGTGCTATTTTTAGGGACACACACGTACACACAAACAAAAGAAAAATCACAAATAACCGTAGGCTGTCACGCACACTGTTGTTACAGGCAGTTTGACTCAGGCCTTTAAAATCAAGCTTAACTATTACCAAAAATGTTTCAAGGAATATTCAGCAAATCTATGGCAGCAGGAAGGACATTAAATACATAATATGAAGAAATTCTGCATTAAAATATCTAAAAAGCGAAAGTGAAGCAAGTTATTTTACTGTATATTAGCTGGAAGCTAACTTTAATGAGCAACAGCACACACCAAGGGTGTGTGTGTCTCTGTGTGTTCAAATTCAGGTCAACTTTTAGTGAATTCAGCACTCACCAGAGACTCCGGATCTCTCTCTTCTTTTTCCCTCTCATCTTTAAAACTTTCATGAAGTAAAGACATTTCCCCTCTGGCTTCTGTCAGCAATTATCATTAAAGTATGTAAACTCTCAGCAATGGAGGTCTGGACCTTTTTTGATCACTGCTGCAGTCAGGTTGATAAACAGGAGTTACGGTAAATCCACTTTTTAATCCCAAAAGTTTGAAATAATCTCTGAGCTCTCTTGTTGTCAGCAAATGGCTCCAGATCAGAGCCGAGTCAAAGCAAATGTCTTCCCAGCATCAGAAGGTACATTGTGAGATACAAATATTTTTTTAATAATTGTCAACCGGCATGCCAAACCAAATATCTGTTTATACGAAAATGTATTCTCACTTCCTTTATTTTGGCAATCATCTGTGCATTGATAGTAGATAGTAAACCTCAAGACTTTACTGAACACTATTAAAGCTCTTATTTTCAACACACACACTGCCACAAGGTGACTGCTTACCATATTGTACACTCCAAATGTTAGAAGCTATGTTGATATGCTTATATGTTGCATGGAATGCTTTCAAATGTTGTACAAATGTACAAAACAGGCCCTCGGGTGGCCCAAAGGTCTAAGAAGTATACCATGTAATTGCAATTGCCATGATTTGAATCCGACTGGGGAGTTACCCTCCTCCTAACTTAACTGTGAACTGTCCAATAAAGCCAAAATGCCAAACAATATTCTTAAAATGTGTAAAAGGATGCATTTGTTTTTCCCATATTGTAAGTAGAAATTATGTTAGGGCTACATCTCAATCCAAATAATTACAACAATGTAACTTTTTCACTTTACTCCCTCCACTGTCTCACACTCCCTCTGCCTCTCCCTTTGCCTCTCTCTCCCCCTTATCTGTCTTTCCTAGTGGGAGTGAGACAGATTAACGTCAACGCTGGTTTTACTTATCATACTGTAGGCAGCACAACCCTGCAAGGGATAGAGTGGAAGCAGACTGCATCACAATTCAACACTGGGCATGAGAAAACACAGTACTACTACAACTACACAACACTCATGTACTTACTGTACATAGACACATGAAGTGGTACACTTCACTGATGTACTGCATGTTTAATGGGTGGTTGCTGATACTGAGGGGGGCTGAGCAAAACCTTTCCCAAAATGTAAAGATTTAACTTTGAGACCTTCTCTGAATATTGAAAAAGGCTCATCTGACCATGAGAAATGAATGTTCATTTGTTAATTTAAAAAAAAGCTTCACAGTCCACCAAGTTATGCTTCTCGATAGGCAAGTGTTATGTAGAAGTTTTATATGTGATACTAAATGTTCTATTCATATTTCTGTCTCTATGTCTCTAAAAAATTCAAGTGTTTTCATGCATGTGCATGTTTGCATGAGTGAACATGTGTGGTTGAGTTGGCAAACAAACCCCCCTGTGTATGGGTGTACGCGAATTTATGTGCACCTATCTTTGTGTATTACTCAGAGGTCCCCCCCGCCCTCTGATACACAAACACACAAACACAAACATTCACACACAAACAGTTAGGGCTTAATGAAGCAGAACTCAGCCTGGTGCCCATTAGCCTGATAATTAATAATTTCTTTCTGCCTCCTAACACACTTATCAACTTGCAGAGGAGGTTGCATGTGTGTGTATGTGTGTCTGTTTGTGCCTGCCAGTGCCTGTGCACTTCGGCAGATAAGAGATGTGGTTGGTAATGGTATACATATATTTGTACATGTTTGCACGTATGATAGTTTGTATGTTACTGCTGTTGTTTGAAAACTTCAAACTCGATTGAAAATACACTGTTTCCATTTAATGAGACACATCTAAATGTAGAATTAGAATTTAAAACTTCTGTAGTCTGTGGCTGGCCTTAGGACACCTGTCACTAGAAAATGCTCTACTACTCCTAAAGATAAACATATACCATCATCCTATGCCTGCTGCAGCATCAGAATTTCAACTGAGAGAGGGAAACAGACAGACGGGAGCAACCTCAAGATTGCAAATCATGTACCGTGATGTTACGGACAGGGATCCATTCTATGTCCTCTTCCTCCTCTTCCTCTTCTTCTTCCTTCTCTGTGTCACTTACTCTTGCTTCTGTGATCCAGATATTGTTAGAAAGGGAAAAGGAGAGAAAAAAAGGTCAGACAGAAATGCTACAGTTTGCAGAAGAAATTAAAGGTTTTTCTTCATTCTCTCATTCACCCAACTTGTTTTCTTCATTCTATCCTTTTTTTCTTTCCTCTTTACATTTCTTCATTTTCTCCCCTATCCCCCTTCACTGCACTCACTCTACCTCCATCCCCTCCTTCACCTCCCTTCTCTCTATCTCTGTGAATAGAACATCAAAAGCCTCTGAGTTAGATAGGGAGTGACAGTGTTTGCTATTGGTATGCAGGCAGACATGTCTGCTCCAAAGTGTTAGTCTGAAGGCCTCGGCTAAGTGTTTGTCAAGACTTAAAGCCATTGTTCTCGTCTCCTCTCCTCTCAGATCTCAGACCTCTCCCTTTCTCTCTCTCTATCTCCCTCTCTCGCTCCACTTTTGTACTTTGATGGAGCATTTTACTCCTGTGTGTGTATGTGTGTATATGGGGAGGCCGTTATGAGACAATGTGTGTTTGTGTATGTGAGTGGTTGAGCTGAAAGAATGTGTTCACTTTCATGATTATGTTTATAGGTGCAGGGAATTTTAACAATAAGCAAAATCCATCCACTTGTTGCAACTGATAAAAGACTTGATTCTAACAAAGTTAAATAAAGTCCAAGGCTCCATTGATGATCTACATTTTATTCTATGGTTGTAGAGCGGCTGGATAGAAAGTGCTTCATATCTTTCTTTTTGCATACAACATCACAAAAAGTAGGTTTAAAGTATGTCTTGCTGGGTTCAACAATAACTTTGAAGACGGTTCAACAAGGCCTTCTGTCAGTGCTTTCCAGAGATTGTGTATCTGAAGATTGGGATTTTACTTCTAGAATATATATCATATCTATAGGATGAGGTCAGAATGTGTTAAAAGAAAAATACAATACTGTAATCAAAATTATATAGCTCTCAAATGGCTGATCAAGGAGATTCATTTTCTGCAACATCTGGTACAGCTGATACAGCAGTTTACATAGTACACATGAGTCTCTTATCTAATTAGTACGACATGTCAAAGATGATGTACAGTGTCCATCAATATGTCTCTACTGACAGAGAAAGCGTAATACCCATGTTAGCACACACACCCTTCTTACACTACATGCACAACTGTCTCCAGTTTTGATTGACACAGTCTCTGCCCCTTGAACAGCAAATTATTTGCTTGACAGAACCACTAAAACAACTTAAAAGAGTCCTAGAACAGTTATTATAACCACAAAAGCTGGGTGTGACTTTTGAAAAGGTCCAATAATAGTGAATGGCAAGTATTCATCTGATCAGGAGCCATGGACCATACGTAAACTTTACTAAGAAGTTATAATTGTCTTCCAATATGTATGATGTTTTACAACGTGCAAGTTTGAAAAGATGAAATCACTTGCTAAACCAACAACAAGCTAAAATCTGTAAAAGATGGTAGGAAGATGTCGAGCACTGAGATGTTATTAACACCTCAATATAACACTGTTATAAGAAAAGGGCACATTTGAAGGCGTTGCTCTATTTCATTTCCACTCTCATGTTTTAAATCTTCCTCTCCCTTTCCCTCCATATCTTTCCCTCTGTCATTTTCTCCTGACTCTCACCCTCACCCTCCTCCTCGTTTGAATCTCTCTCATATCTTCCCTTGCGTGCTTCCCTCTGTCTCTCACTCTTAAACTTTGTGAAACATTTGTGTATATGTGTGTGTGTGTGTGTGTGTGTGTATGTGTGTGTGTGTGTTTATAAACACTACGTTCCTACCAGGGTTACACTCAAGGCCTGGAAACAAAAAGCAGCTCTTTCTTTGAAGTCCAACCCAACGTACTATAGGGTGGAACTGTTAATCACTGATAACCCTGCAGCATCTCATCTCTCCCTCTCTCTCTCCCCGTGTCTCACCCCCACCCTTCCATTGTTGCCATCCTCTCTTTTTCCTCTCTGTCTCTTCACCTCATACCTCTCTCCTTTTCTTATTGTCTTACTGGTATTTTGCCTCTCTCTATTTTTTTCTCCCTCTCTCTTTTCATTCATCCAGTTGTCACAAGAGAGTTAGCATCTTGTAGTGGTGTTTGGCTGATCACCACTGCTTGTGTGTGTGTTGTGATGGTAGGTACTGTCATCGGTGTGGCAGTGAGCCTAGTGGTGCCAGTAAAGCAGATTATGAGTTGATTTTGGCGAAGGATGCTGGTAATTCCTTTAAACCAACAAAGCCGTTCCATTAGCCCCCCGCTGTTGTACTGAAAACAGACACTGTAATGCTCCCAAAACACAAGAGAGAGTACTGCTAAACATGCCCGTACCCAGTGCCATCTCAATATGCAAGTAAGCACACTTGCTTTTATAACATAGAAACACGGTCAATCGGCAACATGCCTCTACTGTCTGCACCCACCCACACACACACAGAAGGTCATAGATTAACAGTATTTGATGACCTGAGTATGAGACTCAAAAATCAACTTTCTTCAAAAAAGCTTGAAGAGTTTGCCTGCATTAGTCCTACACAGCGTAAACGTTCACCTTAATGCATGCACATTGGCTTGCCTTGCTTTTCAGTTTCTCTCTCATTTCTGTTTTTTCTCCACCAGCAACGTTATCTGCTTTCTTCGTCAGCAGTATGTTCCATAAAGTCGATCAAAAAACACACCTCGTGTTATGGATTTTGTGACCCACCATTCCACTGTCATAACGGAAGCTTGTTATGTAGCCGATCAAATCCAACGGGCATCAAACGATACTGAAACAACCAAGTGCACTTACAAGTTTGTACAAAACAACGGCATTAGTAGGCCTACATTAAATAGGAGAGGTTGCAGCCAGGACAGACAGGCTAGCTTTAGCACTGACACGCGACTGCTGAACAGCTCTCACAAACAAAAGGTAACCTTACAACTACCTGTAACTTCATCAGTGCTGACTGGGAGATGCAGTCCAGTGCACTCCTTTCTGCAGTGCTGGTACAGTGACATGACAAAGTGGTCCTCACTTCTTATTAATTAACTATTACTAATTATCACTTAATGGTTGTCTACTCATCCCTAATTCTAGATTCAAGTTTCTGTTTCAGTTGACTCAGTGGTACAGTTGGACAGAAGTGGGCACAATGGGTCACAGACAGTAGAGCAGACAAACTGGCTTACAGACAGAGTAACAGACAAAGTGGCAGGCAGACAAGCAGACAGTAGATTTGGGCTTTATGACCTGCTGCTATGGGATACACACAAACACACACACACCAGTTGGGATATCCAGACCTGCCACTGAACAGGATTACCTCTGTCATGGGAGGACTGGTATCCCCTCATCAGCACACACACACACACACACACACACACACACACACACACACACACACACACACACACACACACACACACACACACACACACACACACACACACACACACCATAATGGTTCACTGGGCAAGCTGATAAGAATGTGCGCGACTGCGTGTGTGTGTTTGCGCGTATATGTGTGCGTTGAGAAGTCTCTGATGGCACGGATTAGGGACTCTTGACTCTCTCAGTCTCTCAGCGAAGAACCAACCAGCACAAAAACATGCTCAGACACACACACACACACACACACACACACACACACACACACACACACACACACAAACACACACACACACACACACAGAAGTGGTGGTACAGTACAGAGTGCTGCTTTAGATTTCACTTTAGTGCTTCCTACAGCACATATTTGACTCCACAAAATATCATGTACAGTGAAATCAAGTAGATTTGTTGAGGAGTTGGAAGCAGAAAATGTGGTTCTTTGTGACAATAGAGTGAAAAAAGAAATACATTGTTGTACAAGAACAATGCCATGCTCTCGTATTTCAATTTAATATTTAAATACTTGTGTACTATGCCAGATTGTTATACTGTTTGCATGCTGCATTTTTTTAGTGTCCTATTAATTTTTTGTCATTACTAGATACAATTCAGAAAGGAAAGCATAAAAATGACATCTACATTTAATAAATTATGTTACAAGTTCTTCTATATATCAACTATGCTTGCATGACTTTTGATACAATCATGAATAACCTGTAGGGAGATGATTAAATCACCCACAGGGCAGGTTTGTCAAACACAAACATATAAGCGCTGACCACATACAGTACATGCCACCCCTCTGACCTCTTTCTTAATGAGTAGTGATCCATGCGATGCAGTTGGAAGGGGATTGAAGCTTTGATAAAAGCATGTGTGTTTGTGTCCTAAAGGTCATTGTTTTCAGACTTTTGGAGAAAACATTCAATTTTGATTTAGGAAGTAAATATATGAAAGGGTATGACACTTTACCACAACATTTCAGCTCTATCAATATTCCTTCAAAAAATAAAGCTTTTCAGGGACAAACAATCAGCTGTGATTTCATAAATCCAAATCAAAATGTTTTCTGCAATCACAATTTCACAGGGATACACTGAGTGGTAAGCATTAGGATTCCAATGGAAGACAGAGAATTGCAATGGTAGGAAATATAGAAATGGGAATAGCATGTCAGAATGAGAGAGAGAGAGAGGACAAGATGAATGTTAGAGAAAGAGAGAAGGAGCACTTAACCTCTGGTTAGTGGGGTCAGATCCCTGTGGTAGTGGGGGAAGAAGGGCCCTGCACATGCACACACACTCCCACACACACAGACAGAAATACAGATGCATTCAGCGGCACGCATATACACAAAATCTTTTTCACGCACACTGTGCATCTACAAACCACTTTTCTGTGATTTCAATTCTTGAGGGGGACATCTGGACCCGAGAAGATCTCTCACCCTACAAAACCTCTCAGTCTCCCTCTTAGACACAAACACACAAATACCTAGTGCCATTCACAGACATATACCCAGAGGGCTTGGCTTGGGAAAAACTCTTTAATAACACGTTCATCTCCCAAACTGCTGGCTATTCTTTTGAAATTTATCAACATTTTCACGGCTTTGAAATGTAGAGACAATACACACTGAGTGAGAGAGAGAGTGAGAGAGAGAGAGAGAGAGAGAGAGAGAGAGAGAGAGAGAGAGAGAGAGAGAGGAGGAAAGACAGACAGAAGAAACAGAAATAGAGATGGACAAAAAAGACAGACAGAAAAAATGAACCAGACGGAAAGAAAAAGGGAAACAGACAGATACACAGAGAGCAGAAAGAGAGAGCAAGTGAGTGCAACTCAGAGAGAGAGAGAGCATCAATTATTTAGTGAAGGTAACGTGAAGCTTCCTTGGATCAGGCAAACTGCTGGCTCTTCCCCAGAGAAAAGAGAGAATGAATTAGAGTGAATTTATTAGAGACCGTGTGTGTGTGTGTGTGTGTGTGAGCGCGCCTCAGTACGGTCCAGGCACCCACCCTGGTTTCTGCTGCTGTGTGGCTGCACACACACTCACACACACACAAATCCTGAGAATCCCAAGCCTGTTTCCAGGTTCATTAATAAAACAGCAGCTCTTTATATGTGCTCTTCCCCTTGCTGTCTTGCCTTTCATCCTCTGTTTGTTCACACACACAGTGGGATTTTGCTGTGTGTGTGTGTGTGTATGTGTGTATGTGTGTGTGTGTGTGTGTGTGTGTGTGTTTGTGTGTGTGTGTGTGAGTGTGTGTGTGAGTGTAAATACCTACTGGGATTAGGGGATGGCCCAACTGTTTGTTCATCAGTCAGACAATAGTCGACCCCACTGTGGTACATATAAAAATCTGATCTCTCTTTCATCATGGGTAAAGGGAAACACCACTGAATTCAAGCTTTTCTGGGCTCTTTGAGGTAAATTCCTCTTGTTGATTCAGACCTCTGATTCAATGTTTCAGCTCTCTTGTATTAGTATTTCAGAAGGATATAGAATTGAAACTACTTTAAGTTTACTGTATTTTAAAGTAATATTTATAAAAAATAATTTGTGGGGGTTTGTTTTACAGTCAACAACAAAAATTGTGTTTCTGTCATAAAACTGTTAAAGAATGACATTAACGGAAAACATTTTTTGGAAAGCTAAGGAGATTTAGAGATTGCTGACTGATAAAAGCAGACATCTTTTTTTTTCTATTGATCCAAACGCCCCTCACATGCAACAAACTCTAACATGTCCAAGAAACCTTATAAAAAGTTGTAGCAGGAAATGTTTGAATTAGGTCTGTCACTTTTTCCAAAAATTACGTTTTGACGAATTTCAAATGACACACAATTTCTTCGGATTCATTTGAAAAATTCTTACAAACACTGCTTCTCAGATGATTTGGTGTCGTTACTATCTGCTCAGGACGGCTCTGATCCGTATTGTCCATTTTCGTAGCAAAACAATACCGTGATGTTGATGCTACAATGATGCGTGCAGCCATAGAGCTATCCTGCTGGTTTGGTTAAAAATTATGACAAAAATATGATCAAAATTGTTGCAGAATTCCTTTCTGCCAATTGACTAATTGATGCATGTAATTTTCAGTTCGATTTACGCATTATTCATTTTAAATGTTCTTATACATCTTGTCCTCCCTGAAGATGAACTCTGCATCAGCCTCGGTACACACACGCACACACAAAATCCGCTTTTCCCATTAAAATCAGTGCAACACCGTAGAGTGTCTGCTTCCCCCATTAGAGATTTCAAGTGTTTTTGGTGACAAGAAAACAAGCATTTGTGGAAACTGCCCTGTGCACCACATAACCATCTCTTACTCACGCCTGGATGGGTCTGCCAGCCACAAGCAGACAGACAGACACGCACACAGACACACACGCAGACCAACCCCGTTAATCATCTTCATTTCAACCTGTTTTACTCTTTCTCTGCTTCTCTCTCTCTCACACACACAAAGACACACACAAACACACAAGGCAAACACTTTAACAGCTCTGGACTAGAGAGGGATCATTCCGGTTTACTGAGATGGAAAATGTGAGTCAGAGCAACACTTCCCTGGGTATTCTCCCTGTCTACCTCCCTGTCTTACTGTCAAGCTGTCAGCCTTTCTGTCTCACCTTTCCTCCTTTTCTCTGACACAACTTTACTCTTGCATCATAGCTCTATCTTTTTCTCTATCTTTGTTGCACCATCTGGATATCTCACTCCCTGTCAATCCTTATTTGATATTCTTTATTATCATTCCCATTATACAGAAGCCTCAGAGAGGCAAATTCTAGTCTGTTTGCCAATTTACTCTGTACATTCTTAGACTTTTTAGTTCAGTCAAATGCTTATGATTTTAAAGTTTAAGGGAAGAAGACTGCTGTTCCACATCTATGAAAGCACTCAGCAGTCATAATCATGTCCCTAAATTCTAATTACATTATGTGGCTGTCAGTCTTGATCATGTGAAGGTGAAAAACAAATGAATATTCAATCTGAAATGAACTTGTCTTGAAAAATGCCAAGTCTCTTCACAAGTCCTATTATGTAAGCAAAACAGACTATGCTTTGTGTCATTTAAAGAAAATTGAGAAGTGGAAGTTAGTTGACTTACAGATCAAGCACTTCAAGGCTTTAATGGGCATACAACTCCTCTGGTTAGAATAATAAGTCCAGATGAATAAAAATGCCTGGTTCTCTGAAGATCTTCGAAGGTATAAGCCTCTTTAAATAAAAGTAAAGACTTGTCTCCCAAGTTGCATTTTGGTAAGAAATATCTTAGTACTAAGTAGGGTTGTCAAAAGTATCGATACTCAAAAAAGTATCGATACTAAAACGTTGTATCCGGATACGATACTCATTTTCAAAAGTATCGATACCCGCCGACGCCGAGCTGCCGACGCTGCGTCCTTCTCTCTCTCTGCCTTCACACACACACAGCAGCAGGCACCCCCCCTCACCGTGACGTGCACAATAACAACAGAGCATGATGGCCAGTGCTGCTGCAGGAGCTCCAAACCAACCAGTTTTGGTTGAAAATGAAAGAGGGAAAAGTGTTGTCTGGAGGTATTTTGCCTTCGAGCCTGACGTGCACGGAAAGCCGAAGGACGCGGATCGGCCTGTGAGCAAACACTGCTACAAGGCGGCGGCGACCAAGTCAAGCAGTAGGCTACTTCAAACTTGGCAAAACATCTTAAGGACCGACAGCCTGGCCTTTACAGTGAATTTCGACAGGTGAGTGTCTCTTGTTTCAAACTTACCTATTACTGATGTTATCGTGGCCGGTGGCCCGCATTAATGTTGGCCGTGTTATGATTAGCCATTAGCCGCAGCTAGCAATTAAAGGCTGACGTCGCGTTAATGATTATAAACAACGTAAATAAATAAATAAATAAATCAGGCCCGTAGTATGCCCATATTACGTTAATTGACACAGTGTCAGTATACATAAGCATAGAGTTAATAAGTTTACATAAATGTTGGTGACTGAAAAGTGTTATTTTCTCTCTTGAAGACCCAGAATGAAGCAGAGAAAAGTCGACCTGCAACCAAACAGCAACACACACAGCCGACTCTACCATCTGTTTATGTTTTGCACTACCTCAGACCTGAAACTTGTTATCATAGTTGCAGTTTCTTTTTGCACAACTGTTTTTTATTATAAATATTTAACCTGTGGTTCTGTTAATTTTTACATGTTGCATTTTTCTTGTTAATAAAAATATTTCTGTTAAATTTGGGGGTCTTTGTTTTTATCCTTGTGGTATCGAAAATGGTATCGAGTATCGAATATTTTCCTGAGTATCGGTATCGAGTTGAAAATTTTAGTATCGTGACAACCCTAGTACTAAGCTTATTATTCTGCAATGTTTGCTGCCAATGTCAAGCGGAAGCTAAAGATTACACTACTGAGAAAAAAAAAGAATAGAAACTGCAGTTTAATCTGTTTACATTTAGATTCAGATTCAAATCTAATGTTTCAACTTTAAGTAACATGTATTTGAGAATTATGCTTTGTAAGCACATTTGAAATAATTTGACAAAATACGTTTGAGTACCCACTAATTCTAACTCTGTAAACTGTCCTATAAATAAAGCCATAAAAAGGCCAAAAAAGAAAAAGAAAAAGTGGAATTCCTAATGTCAATATAGTTCCCAACAATTATTTTGTCTAAGGTGATAATCCTTTAATAACTGCAACAGTGAATGCTTCTCCTTATATGTCAGGTCTTCCGTATATGCCATGCATTACTTCTACTGATTTTCCTACGTATTAAACACCACGCATCAAGCAGATTATGCATCACTTCCTGCATAACAGAGGATTTTTTTTCAATAGAAAGGCAGATTATAGAGCTTAAATGCTTTAGATAAACAGGTTTAATCACTGTTTAATCATTTATGTTGTAAATAAAGTGAAAAAAACTTGCATTTCTTACTTTCTCTATGGACGTCATACAGACAGTCCTATTAATACAATATTATGCTTGTGTCCATTTTTGATTTCCTTTCCCTCAGTCACTCAATCTCAATTCACTTTCATTCTTCAGCTCCACCCTGCCTGTTTCAACCCAGAATTTTTCTCTTTCATTCACGGTCTCATCATTTCTACCATCTCCTACAAACGAAATGTATTTCTCTAAACCTGTCTGTTTATTCCCTCTTCCTGTGTTTTGTGTGTGTATAAATGCATTTGGAGTACCAACTGAACAGCAAATATGTACATGAGGTATGTAAGCCTCATGTAGAATTGTGTATGTTTGTGTGTCTTTGTGCGCTTTTGTGTTAGTGTGAATTAGCGATTGTCTTAAGTCTGTGAATACATATGGCTGACTCAGTGATTCTGTCTACAACACAGCAGCTGCATCTTATCTGCACCGCTGTGACGTGTGTGTCTGTGTGTGTGTGTGCATGGTATCTGGAATAGAAATCTTAACAGTTTTCCACATTAGAGAAGGGGAAACGTCAGAATGCTATTGTAAGAGATCCACTTCCTGTCCGATAAGCAAAAATCTCTCTCTCTTCCTCTCAGTCTCTCCCTCTCTAACTCACTCACTCACACACACACACACACACACACACACACACACACACACACACACACACACACACACACACACACACACACACACACACACACAGAAATCCTGACAAGCAAAATTTGCTTTCTATTTCTTTCCTTTCTCCCTCTTTCTATCTTTTCGCCGTTGCTCTCCATCAGTCTCTGTTTCGCTCTCTTTCTCTAATAAGCAGAGGTTTGCTGCTGAGGGCAGACAGGGCAGTGCAGATGAAAGAAAAGCAAAGACAAGCACACAGAGAGAAAGACAGCAAGAAAGAGGAGCAGTGAGTTTATAAGGAAGAGTGCAACAGCAAAATTGCAAAACAGAGAGTTAAGATCTTGTTTGTCCCTTCAATGTTCACATAGTGAATAAAACTGAAAAGCACAGTTGTAGAAAATAAACTAGGCAATGATTTGTTAAACCATTTGGGAACTGAGTTTTAAGGATCAGTGTCCACATAAAAATTCAGTCTGGCAGAGAAGTGCTGGTACAACACTCACCAGCAACATTCAGTGTACGGCAGATTTGCTCCAACAAATGGACTTTTCTGTCTCTTTTATGATGTTTCTGTCTGATACAGCCCAGGATAGACAGACAAAGCCTGAACAAGCTTCTCCACCATTTTCTTGATTACCAGGGTGACAGGTGACGGGTCATATATATTATATGATTGGTTGCCTGAAAAAGATCGACAGTGACGGCCCCAGCAGCTTTCTGAAAAGTCAATTTTCAACTAGAAGCACTCGGAGCAGCTGCACAAAAAGGCGGAAGATGTGGAAAGAGAACTGAACCAACCACACAACCGAAGCTTTGAATGTTCGCTGTTGATTACTCCCGAAGCTCCAGAGCCCAAAGAATTGTATTCTGGGCAGCCCTGCCTGACACATATGAGAAGTACTAGTTCCATAACAACAAAATTAGACATTCTACCTCAATTTCTGATGTTTGCAAAATATTAAGGTAAAGACAAAATAGACTAAATTGAATTTGAAAGGCCTGTATATGTAATATATAAAATACAAAAACTCTATTCTTCAAAACTGTAATTATGATGAGAATTGGCTGTAGTTTGCGGATGTGTTACACTTTGTTTAGCTCAGCACTTCAACCAGTTACATCATATACCTCTCTCTTTCTTCTTTCTCCACTCATCCTCTTCTCTTTACTTTTTTAGCTCACCCCTATCTTTTCCTTGTCTGTCTTCTTTACTCAATCTCCCTTCTCCCTATCTACTCTCTTCATCTCCCCTCATCTATTTCATCCTCTTCTCCTCCATCCTCTATTCATCTTCCTTCTCCCTCTCCTTACCATGACCCTGTCATCTCTCCCTGTCCAATTTCCCCAGTTACCCTATCCATCTCACTCTTTTCCCACCCTTTCTTTCCTTTGCTAATGCTTTGCTCACTTAATCTCCCAAAACTCTCCACTTTTACTCTTCATTGTCATTTTTTCTCCCTCGTAGTTTTCTCCTCCTACTCTTCCAGTTGACCCGTGTTGACCCCTAGTGTTAACCGTCATGGTAACAGTGTGAATGTTTTCCCCTGCGGGGCCTTGGACTATCAGTGGGTGACTGCAGTCCACACAAATTGCCTCACCATGACACCCACTCTGATATTCTTCCACGTCTCTGGAGTAAAGACCTGGGCCTCTAGTTTAATGGTGTTAAAGTGGCAAAACTGGCCAGTAAAATATGCTTTCAGTCTCAGTCCTACTCCATGAGTACGAAAGAGGAGATATGTCTTTGCCACCAGGTGAACAAAAAATAAGAACACAAGCACAAACAGCAAAGACACTATTCTTAATAGATTATCAGTGTGTTTTCTTGACAGAACGCTTGTGTATATATGGCAGCAACCATACTGAAGTGATCGCTGCATATAATGAGTCAGGGCTTTGCACAGTGGTGCGCTCTGACTGAACAGCCGAACTGGTTAAAATGGGCACCGAAAGGAGGCTGGCCATGCTATGATATGCTTGTGGTCCTAGCATCCCAGGTGTGATATGGAGAGGGCAGAAAAAAGTACCTGCAGGTCATGAGAAGTGCCGGTATGCACGAAAAGTCTGTTAATCACAGAGTTAAATGGAAAAGTGCTGGTACTGTGTACCAGTCAGTACCAGCCCACTTAAAGAAGTGGCAATGGTAAAATACTGTGCTACAAGGGGATGCCATTCATCACCTGAGCATCAATTCACTGGGTTGGTATTGACTGGTTATGCCAGTTATGCCCTAAGCATATTAGCTGATATCTTCCTACAAAAAGTCTTAATTCAATTAAAGTACATGTCTGTCTTTATATTTAACAGCAATCTGTTGGTAGGATACATATTATCAGGGCTCTAGGACTCTGGACCAAAAAATCTGCGGTTATTTTGTGTGTGTATGTGGTTGTGTGTGTGGATAGGGGTGGGGGCTCCATGTATTTGCCTGTGGGTCACAGTAGGCCCATCTGTTGTAAACCAAACTGAATCAAACACACAGCTAGAAAAACTCTCCCGCTTACCTGACCTCATGATACCCCTTCTCTTTCTCTCTCTCTCTCATACTCTTGCAATATATATTTACTGTATATACATGGTGTGTGTGTGCTTTCAGAGGGCTTTCTATTGGCCTGTGATGAGATTCATAGACAGTGGATTTTTCTCCAGTAGTTATACTGAGTTTTACCGAACTCATGCCTACTCTTTCAAATGACAAGTTAGGGTTATACTGTAAATAATATTTTGGTGCTTGAATAAGTAAATGCCTGTAAAATAAGCAGTTGTGTGGTGGGAAAAATGTAGGGAGGTAAAATAAGACAGAGCTTTTGAATAAGGCACAAAGTGGGCCGCATGTCTGTCCAGGTATCATTTTACAAAGTCAATCATTTCAGAAGTCAAACGCACAAACCCCATACCAAAACCCCAGGATGACAACTGACAATTACACGCCTCTGTTTTCTATCTATCTACTAAATGTACACAAACCTAACAAAAATAACAACATAACAAACCCTACAACACTCACTGACACATGCCATGTACAGTGGCATGTGTCAAATACAGGACTTACATACTCAATACTAATTTGTATATTTGCTCATTAAAGCTAAATGTAGCACAACTTAAAAGCAAAGCAATAGTGAAGAAATTCAAACTATACAAACAGACAACCAGACACCAACCACACACAAGTAAAAGCCCAGACTGGCCCTGTCCATGGTGCTGAGTGTCTGTGTACACAGCATGAAAAGACAAACTACATTCAAGGAATATCAACACATCCACAACTGCGCAGTATGTTTGTACAGACGACATTTTTTTGCTAAGAGCAACAGAAAAATAACAACAATGTATGTAGAAATTTCTTGAACAGTGTGCTTTAAAATAAAACAGCACACTGAAATAATTACTAATGCCAAAATAATGAGTTAAGTAAAGTTGTATTTGACTCACCACCTGCTGTTTTTTTGCAGAAGAAAGTTCAAAAACAGCGTGATATCTTCCCACTGGAGTTAATGTCTTCCACCACAGCCTCCATGGTAAAATGGCCAAGTTTCTCTTATCCAGGTCCAGTCTTTAAGTAACTTACTTGGGATTGTATTCGCAGTCAGTAATCGTTTAGAGCAGTTTGTATTTTACCAAGCTGTACCTCCGTCGCTGCTAGCTAACGTTAGCTTAGTTTAGGACACACGCGACGGAACGTTAGCTGTTATAACGACGTTAACGTTAATTAAAGCTAACGCTAGCTGGCGGCTGTAACTAAAGCTAACGCTAATTTTCCCAATTATTTCAAATAAACAGCGTTACTTTATTTCTCGCTCTCCTTCACAGTTTGTTTCCCACTCTTAGTTTTATCTCTGCTGTATTATGGTGCTATATATTTTTTTGTTTAATCAACTTCACCTGGCTTCTCCTCTGTAGACGACGTGATGGCCCCTGGCAGTGCAATACCCTCTCTCACCACACACGATAACTCATTATAATCAGGGGGGCGCTGTTTCACAAAAGAAACTCGACATAGACAAAGTATTCAGATCCTTTACTTAAGTAAAAGTAGCAGTACCACTCTGTGAAAGTATTCCACTACAAGTAAATGTTCTGTTAAATTATCACAAGTAAAGGCAGAAAAATGTTCTCTGTCAGTGTTTTATTCTATATATGGCTGCTGCATTAATGTATGTGTTGCATGTTAATGCCATAGATTTTTAAGATTGATCTAACTTTTACTAGTTTTAATCTCCAGCAATGCATCTCAATCAGTAAAGTCCTGTGCTGTCCTGTGAGAACCATGTCTCTTAGTCAACTTTTCATGAGCCCAGAAAAACAGGGTATGTTTTAAGCTGTGTGACTATATATTTTCTGCCAGTACTTTTTTTTTTTAAAAGTGTTTCATTAGCTTAAGTACTAGCTTTTTCATCCATTAGAGGAACACTTAATCCCCCAGTTTATAAGGAAAGTATTATTGGAAATCAGTTACTTACACGACTTGAAAATATTGGACATATTATTTAAAACAATTTAAATTTATTTAAAACGGCAGTATTTTAAATAATAGAGGACATTTGGCTCACATGTGAGTAAAAACTGTGAGAACAGGTGGAATAGATTTTATTCTTCTGTTTACCTTTGATGGTTTACATGTCAATGCGAAATCATTCAAATACTTTTAAATGAATGCTTTGTAAGTTACTGATTGACATAAAATATATAGATGTAATACGTTTCACTGCTTTCTTTGTATGCTGTTTACATTTCTCCCCATCCCCTAGGAAGGCTATGAAAGTGCCCATTTCCAAGGTTTCTTGGAGGCTCATCCTCCTGAAATTGCCAGTATGGAGCATGGATACATTGCACTATGATCTATTTCAGCTGACATGTCTTCTGGGCTTTTAAACAGCATTTTTTCTTTACACTGCCTCGGAGAAACACGTATAAGCTGCATCAGAAGCTCGCTGGACTGCAGCTTTTGCGAGAAAAGAAATTTCAATGAGTAATTTGGGTTTTATAGCTGCCGGAAGGCACAAGGCACCGTCACTCCTCTGCACTGTTTGGAGCTTTACAAAGACAAGAGGCCAAGGGCAAAGTGCCCAGAGTATTACTAGCTGCATAAAAAGATATGACTGAGGGGGACCAGAAATAAAATACCTTTAGTTTATGCACTTGTGAGTGGGAGCCATGCTTTTAGTGAGAAGGTGTAGGCCTATGCACCTTCAGATGCTCTGACTCTCCTTATATTACACTATAATGCCACTTTGGGTCATTGTTTAATAAGCTGTAAAAATTCTGGCAATATAAGAGAGAAAAATATTTTGTTTCACCTTATTTTTCCACTTCTCACTGACGGCCCAGAATTACTTTCTTTCCTGCAGTAGCAAAAGTAAATATTTCCTACATTCTGTAAAGTTCAAACAAACATCTTAGAAGGAAGTAAGCGGGATTCACAGAAGAGAGGAGTAGCAGTGAGAGAAGAGATGAGCTATGTACACTGTTTTCTGTCTGTGTTTGTGCTCTATATCCTGAGATAGGGAAGAAAAAGTTATGAATATGCATAAAGCAAAGCGCTACACGCAGGTGACATGCTTGACTTGTGTTACCGCTGTGAACGACTGCGCTAGAAAAATGTTTTCTCTCCTTCTCTTCGGAACAAGGGAGTGAGGGAGAGAAGAAGAGCAATCTCTTGGGAACACTTTTCTTTTTCAGTCTGTGGATGAAAAACCAACACACTAATGATGCAGACACACGCGCAAAGGAGCACAAAAACCATTTAACTCACACAAGCAGCCACAAGAAGATTCAAATATATACCCCCAACCACACACACAAAACCTGACAAAACTGTATGCAAACACTTTTCAAAGAGTATTTCAGGGGAATATTCTGCCCTCTTTTCCAACTCATTTAGAGTTTGTTGTGAGCTTGCTGCAGACTATACAGTCAGACATTAAAGCAGAGATCCATTTAGCAGAATTTTAATACGTTCCCCTTATTATCTTGGACAGTTTGGTCTACATTTTGAGACATGAGAACGAGCAGATTCTCCAGTTAGAGGTCAGAAAACTGAAGCTCTAATCTCTCTTGTCATAAAATTTTGGAGACAGATAAGTCATCTCTTAAGACCAAGACCATTACTCATATTAAAGAATCCCCAGATAAGGGGAATGATGAGACATTGGACACAAAACCCGTTTTTCAGCTCTTCAGCAGGACAGGAAAAAGCGCAAAAAAGTTTGAACGTGTGCTGAAAAAAGAGGAGATATAAAGAGCAGACGGAGCGTCACTCGAGGGAAAACCAAGAATCCAGTTTTGCAGTAAGACAGATCCTCAGAGAACTGAGAGAAAAACACACACATCCAAAGGTTAATATAGTGCCCCGTTTCTCCCGTATACGCTCCATACCGGAAAATCTGAATCCTGATTTAGCAACACTCTGTCAAGCGTGAGTCATGCCAATAGAGTTATTGACAAGTAGCAGAGAAAAGAAGTGTGAGAGGGATTCTCAGGAGAGAGCACAACACACAGTTTTTGAGGTAACTCTGTGTCTCTGTGTGGAGTGGTAAGGTGTTTGATTTGTTTATCCATAAGCAATTGAAACTGCTGTGGATGACCCCAGCATGTGTAATTTTGAAAAAATAAACTGTACGTGTAAAGGGGGGATGGCTGTGGCTCAGGGGTAGAGCCAGCGTCTTGTTATCGGAAGGTCGCTGGATTGATTCCCCGGGTCTGCAAGTCGAAGTGTCCTTGGCCAAGATACTGAACCCCAAACTGCTCCTGATGTGCTGGTCGGCACCTTGCAGGGCAGCCACCATCATCAGTGTATGAATTACTGTAAGTCGCTTTGGACAAAAGCCTCTGCTAAAATGCTGTAAATGAAAAGTTCTCATTGGTTGAAGGAATATGATACATACAACATTCTGTACAGTCCCATGTTCAGGGTGTGTCACAAACATTTAATTATCATGTTGTTTATTTAGGGCCAGTTTTCCATGTTGACTATTTCCAGGATGAGCGACCTGAATATTGTCGCAAGGATTGATCATTAAATCAAAATGACCGGCTCCTTCCTCAACTTCTAGATTTGATGCTGAAGGTACTGAAAGCACCCTTGGTGGTATAAAGAGCAAGAAATGCAGAGTCATGGGTTGGTTGGATGGGTCTTACAGTGGACTTTTCCTCTGAAGACCAGAGTGTCCTGTTTGTGAACAAGAGTCAAGATTGATTTGTTTTTAATTTATGTTACGCAAGTAAGCTAACGTACATAAATCTACAATATGTGAGTGCAACTTAAGTCACTTATGTCACCAAAGTATGATCTTTTCCTAACCTAACCTTTTGACAGCGTTGATAACATTGCAAAAGCCATATGATATGGCATAAAATGTGAACAGCAAGCTTTATTTTGAAGGTCTAACCGCTTATTACTTATTGCTTTCTTGACTGCAGAGCCCTTCCTGTGCAAAACTGACGCTAGAGTGGTAGGTAAATCGTCATAATTTGAAGTTTAAGGCGAAGCTGCCGTTTTAATGGGTTCAGAGTGAGAACCTGTTGTTTTTGCAGAAAAAGCGTATATATCTACCATGTTAAAATCCTGTGCATGGAACCTATTGTACTCCTTCTCACCCATTGAAATTCCAGAATATATGAATATGCAAATATTTTTCATTTCACAAGTTGAGCTGCTAGTACAAGATGTCTTCCACTTCACTGTAAAAGTCTATTCTCACTAAATGTGCACAACAGGCTTCAAGTTTCCATATCACACTTGTGTTTTCTGAATGTTGGACCTGGATTGCCTTCCAAATTATGTGTGATGCCACCAATCATTTTTGGCTGCCCACCTCTTAAAATCCGATTTTCAATGATGGCAAACAAACTTTGAGCAATGAATGTGAAAACAGCCTTCTAGTGTCAAACTCTGCACATACATCACTCTACTCAGCGATGCTCCAACATTTAACTGCAGGAGGAAGCAGACGATTTTGAAAACAGCATCTTTGTCTGGCAGAATATGATGGGACAAGTAAAAGAAGGGAAAAACAGTGTTGAGAGAGGTGGCTGAAGGGAGGAAAAAGAAAACAGAACAGGAGGTGGTACAAAGGGGATTTAGGGAGAGGGATATGGAGGAAGGGGTGAGGGAAGATGAGGGAGGTGAGCGGGGTCAGACAGCGGGAGGAAGCTAATGTCTTTATTTCCTGGTGAGGTGGGACCTTGCATTTACCCCTGAGGTCAGTGGTCATGGACAGGGTCACTGGGGGTGCTGTGAGGGGGGTATCTCGATACGGCGGAAGAGAGAGAATATCTATATAACAGACAGAAGTGGAGAGAACGAGAGCCAGAGACGGAGTAATGGGAGAAAGAGGGGGAAAGGAAGAAGAGGGAGACCTAGTTTCAGTCAGGAGGGGAATGTGCAGAGGTGGAAAGGTTGAGACAGGTTGAGGAGGTGAGAGCACTCGAGGGAGAGGAGGGGGGGGACACATGCACACACATGAAATAATTGTAGATCTGGACTATAACTGTAGAGATGGTGCATGGGTCTTGTTTGAGGTTGTGTGTGTGTGTTTTCGTTGCATGTATACTGTATATCTGCATTGTGCGTGCGACTGTTTATGTGTGAACATGTATTCTCTCGTCTCTAGAGGCCCCCGCCGACGCAGCTGACAGATAAACACAAACTGATGTGATGTATAACTCTTTCTCCAGAGTATTGTTGAGAGTTATCCTCTTGAAGCGCTTGACTTACTGCCTGTTATTGACGCAAATCACATTTGTCAAATACAGTGCGATAAATATCTAGTCTCGCCCCGTCTCTGCGGCTTACTGGCTTTTATTCCAACATGTAACTGCATTAGCAGCAATCATATGAGTTAAGTTTAACAGTAACATGGTGAGATAAAACAGAGATTGATTCTTTATCTTGATTGTTCCTCGAGAGTATTGTTATTGCATTTACTCCTACTGAACTGCTCAGCCTGGTGCTTTTCATTAACCCGTTATTACACTCGCTATTTAGTAATGTGAAGTCAAGTATTTAATGGACCTTTAATGTGATGCTTTTGTTGATTTGTTTTAGCATCATCGTTTGATGTCTATTCGTGGACGTGATAGTAGTACTATATGTGTATGTGTATGTGTGTAAAAGTAAAGTATTCCCTTGGACCCCCTTTTTACGTCAGTTTTGATGCTTACAATGGTCTCTTCCTGCTAATTAATGGTAGCTTTGAAACTAGGACTCTCCATCATAGACAGCTCAAATGCACACATATGCACACACAGTATTATGCAAATTAAGACCTGTAGTGTAAGTGGGCCCACTATACACTTATGTATTTATATATATAGGAACTTAGATGTGTACATACAACTTACACAAGTTTCTTTCCCCAGAGAGATATAATGATAGATAGATAGAGCTGTTAGTTGTGCAACCGGATGCTGTTTTACTGAGCCCATACAATGACACTGTTATGGGATTTTTCCACGTATCTATATGTTGTCTTCCTTTGCTTTAATAAATCACTTTGAGCACGATGTTGTCTTAGTATTGTGCCCTAATTAGGATGTACACATATTCACATTATTTATATTTCTTTCTTTCTTTCTTTCTTTCTTCTACTTCTACTTTTTATTCTACTACTTGAGAAGAAAAACACGTTTGTTTTGTTGCCAATCATAAATGAATACATCGCGCTCCTTCAAAAGTAGTTCAGTATCATGATACTGTACAGTAGTAGTGCCATAACAGCTAACCATGGGATCTACAAATGGAAGGTGCTGACACCGTGAACTCCAGTTGTCCGAAAAAAACAACCATAGATATTAAAATCCTTTAAAGATATTTCGTTGTACGTATGTGCGTAGAACAATGTCTTTTTGTCTTTTCACAGTCATCTACAGAGTAATGTCTGTAATCATGGTAAACAGAAAAGCTGTAACTAACTTTGGCCTAAAAGAGAAATAGTTTATGGTACAATACTGTTGAAAGTTGCCCTCTCTGATTTGTGAGCTTGTGTATGACTCCACAAGTACTGGTTTTTGACTGTGTGTGTGTGTGTGTGTGTGTGTGTGTGTGTGTGTGTGTGTGTGTGTATTTGTATATCTCTGTGTGCAGAAACAATGGCGTATCTCGGTCAGTGATATGATTCATGAAAATGGCCCGCTGATTGGAGTCCCACTGAGAGAGAACAGTCTGTTCTCCAAAAATACCTAATCTGACTAATACTATGGCAGAAGCACACACACACACACACACACACACACAACTTAATAAACAATCAAATGCAAGACTTGCCTCCAAAATTGCAGGGTAAAAGGTAATGAAGATGTGTATATAAGTTTTCTTCACCTTTAACTCATTTCCATTTCCCCCCCAGGGTTTCTGATGGTTCAAGCGTTGACATGTGTATGACAGAATGTGACCCGGGACGTTACAGTATAAATAGCCTCTCAAAGCCTCAGTTCACTTTTGGACCCTCTATTGCTGTCCAGTTCTGGTTATTCCTGTCGTACCTCTGGCTGACTGTGACACAGCAGGTTAAAAATATCCGTTTACCTTTCCGAGCTTCAATGGGACCGTGTCAATAAATAACAGCTTGCTCATTCATTAAGGAAACGTCCACCATCACTCAAGACAACAAAAAAAGTCCACTGAATACGGCCAAAGTTCAAAGCTTCGAAGCCTTACAAACTTATGCGGCGCCGTAACAGGAGCTTTCTTCATGTTTTCCTCCCGTCCAGGCATTCCTAGAGGGATTGGGTGACTCGGCAGATTTTCATGGCCGGTTTTAGGCAATTTGTAAACCATATTTAGGTCTGATGGTGGAGCTTTTTCTTCGTTTCAGTCACGGTGTCATCTGTATCAAACAGTGACTCAGCAGACTAAAAATACGTCCCTGGTCTGAGTTTTCCTTCAGACCCATATTTCTATCTTGTTCTGGAGTTATTCTTGTTCCCGGTCTCAGTATTGGACATCTGTATGACAGAATGTGATTCAGTCAGCTATAAATATGAATGGCCTTTCTGCTCGGCCAGCCACGCGGATTAGCAACTCTTCCTGCTTTTCCACTAGGCTCACACACACACACACACACACAAACACGCGCACAGGCACACACACATTCTCACTGGCCAATGCTCACTACTCTGCACACCAACACACACTGGGAGAGAGATGCTGAGTGTGAGAAAGGTCTGTCTGTGGCATACCAAAATACACTGATGTTTACCCCCAATTTCTCACCGTTTCTCTTTTGTGTTTCTCTTTTGTTTTGATCTCTCAGCTCATAACTACGCGGTCATACACTGAGAGGTTATACAGGTTTTCTCCAGACAAACTTTGACGCCACCAAAAGGTGAATGGTCAGAAAGCTGGTCTGGTTTTATTTGATTTTATGCACAAGGTGATGTATGAACAAAGTGTCAAAAGTGATAAAATAATCTCAATTCAAGGTTCACTTTCGAGATTTTTTTTTTTTAGAACATTTCATGCATATTTCAACAGCTGTTCACGATGTTCACGAAGATTGCAACCCATGACTTTATTCTATGATGGTCTTTGTTGTCTTATGCAAATGGACTTCTTGATTTTTCTTGGTTGTCCACTGACTCCTTTCTGTGACTTGGCTCCAGTTGATCTGAACATGAAAGAGCAGACAGCCCGAGGGCAACTTTTGGGGTAGTCAAGATGTTTCTGAACTTTTAGGCATTGGACATATTCGAACAAATCTGCTTACTATGAAGATGCAGAGCACAGTCAGGCAACTGTTTTTATCAGTTGTACAAAACCAATGTATTGATCCTGTTAGCCAGTATTTCGCTGAGGTGGGAAGAAAATAAAGCCCTTATACCAAGACTGGATTGTTGTGCTCTGCATACTGATGTAGTAAAACACCGTATAGGTGTCCATCATCCTGGGTGCTATCATTTTGATGTTTTTTATTTCATTTTAATGGTTTCCTGATGATAATTACAAAGATATATAACAGAGGTAAATTAGAAAGCTATACTTTTATGAGGAGCTTTCTAGAGACATCACAAAAATGACTGAGTGCAATTTTGAGTTTGATTTTCAAAAGAATTGAAGAGAAATATGTAAATTATAGGTAAGGTTAGAAAATATTTTCAACATTGGAGTCAACGCTTGAGAAAGTGAACGAATAAACAACAGTGCTTCTGTTTTTCTTGGGTTTTGGCAGGACTAACATTAAATGATTCTTAGTTTATAAAACACAGATTTTTGATAATAATAATTACAAGTAAAGTACTTTAAATATCATGACAATATATCTACTGTCCTTTGTATTGACTCTCTCAGCACAGAGACAACCGATATTATAATAGTTGTGGGTCAAGTCTGTCTGGTCAGTATGAGGCCTCTTCCTGTTTCCATGCCACCTCAAACATCCAAAGCTCATAAGTAGGGACAATCATCTGTCATTACACAGACCCTGCACCATTACCACCTATGGAAACAGCTGTTGTGTAAAAGTTCATGGAAAAAGGTCTGATCCTTGGTAGTACCATGACGCTGTCTCCTGTGGAGTGAAAGGCACCTGCTCATGTGATGCCCTTCAGTACCCCTGAGGTGGCACGGAGGCACTGTTAAACCGACACTTTAGACTGAAACATACCGATAATAATCCAGATGACATATTGATAGAGTTTTGAACAGAACACGTCTGAAATGTTACATCTTTCCAGTTTAAATATCCTGATTCAATGGCGGACGTCTTAAACGAACATCGCACATTGTCATTCAGGCTCGTTGACCTCGATCACTTAATGCCCAGTCTGCCCATTATGTTCTATGTTGGATCTTCACTTGACACTGGTACTTATATATTAATACATGTGATGGGCGGGCATGATCTGGTTTCAATGAAAATACTATGGCCGGCACATGATACTCATAGAAGGGGAAAAACCAGATCATCAGTGCCTTGGATTACCGCTGATACACACACACACACGGACACCAGACAACCACTTTGGTCTTGTGACCACGAGACATTTAACAGGGAGTCTGATTGAATTAAGGGAGTCATGTCTTCTTATCACCAGATTGAAGGTATCAATGTATTTGTATCCGCTGCTGTTATTAATAGCCCTCAAGAGGCAACCAGACACCGTAAAGTGGGGTGACAAACAGATCCTCGGGTTATTAATAGAAGGAGATGGAAAACTATGATCAACAAGCAGAGAGGGAGAGAGAGAGGAGGGAGAGAGAGAGAGAGAGAAGGAGGAAAATTCTGACACCGATACTTAAGGGCCAGAATAAGATGGTGGTGGAGAAGGCGCGCGAGGGAGTCTTTATTTTGATATGATGTGGTGTTATATCAAATTTCACAGCAGTGGATCAAAAGGAGAGAGAGCATGCAAAGTAATATATTCATCACAGCATAGGAAAATAGGTATACAGTGTGTCAAAGTGTGCTGATGGATGCACTGAAAGTTATTATTGCTGTCATATTTTCAGTGACCTTAAATACTTTGGAAGAATATGTACATTTCTAATTTCTTGAAATGTTGTATCACGAGAAACCTCCAATTGTTCCTGTCTTCTAGTTGCAATACGTCGATGGTGTGATAGGTCTGATGCTTAAAATCAGCTTCACACCCGATATTAATCCATGGTTTGCTATGGTATGTTTTCTAATTAGGATTTAGCTTTTACATGTCCAAATGCTCATGTCAATATAGCCATTCGAATTGAATCGAAATGTTAAGTGAGATGGTAAACTCAAGTAGTTTGGTGAGGTCAAAAAGGTCAAAAATCGAAATTCACAGCCATTAAACTGCCTTTAATCCTGAATGCTCATTTTTAGTCTCGCCAAATAAGAATGCTAAAAGCTTGTTTTGTTACTCCAGCAGTCCGGAACCTTCCGTAGCAGATACGCAAGGCATCATAACATCAGGTTAGCTTTCAGAATAAAGCAATCTGTGTTGACGCTGGCACAAAAATCTCAGTTGTTTAAACATATGGTTTAAACATGAAATGTAAACATTTTTTCAGATGTTATGGGTCATATGTGAGAAAATGTTCCGAAGTACTGATTTGCGGTGGCTGTGGGAGATATTGTCTCACAGAGAGGTGGTAACCGTTGCTCACAGTAGACAGAAGAGCCTGTGATGATCAGTTTCAAACAAACAGCTGAAACTGGAGCAGAATGCACACACATTCAAACACTCACACCTCTGAGTATAAAGGGGTGGACAGTTTGCTGCATACTCTTTTCTTTCTGTTTTCATCCAGAGGCAGGTGAATACAGAGTACAGAGGGATGAGGAAGGAGGTCTGTATCAGATCAGTATCGGCCGGAAGAGATAGTCCCACCTCCCTCTCTCCCTCTCCTTCCATCCCATTACCACTGGCCATCCTGTGACCTCTGACCTGTGCACTTAGCTGCATCTAGCTTACCTACACTAAAGCTGAGGAGGCAAACGTCAGCTATGCTGGAAGTGCTCGGTCACAACCGGCCAAGAGGCAACACTCTTTGCCATGGCTTCCTTTAAATGAGCGCTAATAATAAGTGTATTCACATGGAAACATATTCAGAATCATTATTTGGGAATTTTGTATGATTCCTGATATGTACAGGGTGTCAGTTAAGATGTTACAAGTTTAGAAGCTGCTTCACAGCTCGTCCGTCATTTTCAGCTGACTATGATTTGTGTGACAAAGCATACCTGTGAATGGCAGAAAGTTAAGGGGGGCGTTTGTTCTTCTTCCAGTTTAAGGAGAGGGAGTTAGTCTATAAGCAGGTGTCAAAGAGAAAGGCTGGTTCAGCTCGTCCTGCAGTTTTGTTGCTTTGGCGTTAGCTACGGCCCGCAGCAGACTGTGTACAGTTTGCTTTAACGAATCAAACCAGGTAGCATCTCGCAGCCATCTCTGCAATATAAAGTAATAAGAAGTTGAATATACATTATTAGAATCATACAGTATAAACATGAATTAAGGCTTTATTTTCCTCTGATATTTTTTTCCACCATGATATGTTGACAGTTTTGTAATAGAGCGGAGAGTCCTGACCAGCCTCATGGAAACTGGGCTGTAAGTGCTCCTTTTAGAGCTTGATATATTGTTTTAGACTGTGTTTCGTCCAATTGAAAACACTGGCTGATTAGCCTCATAAGATGCTATTTGGCAAGAGGTGAGGTGTGTTCATTTTCTCCCTCGGAGTGCCCCTCACATTAAGTTTTGCTCCTTCTGGTCACGGTCACGTAGGTCTACCTGCCCTTCAGGGATTTGTATATTCCACTAGGAAAACAAGGTCACCTTTGTCTAACTCTATAGATGTAGCCAATCACCATCCTGGGGGAAAATAAAAGAAAATAAACTTCAGTGGAGGCCCATTACATGACCGGACCGGACTGGTCCTCTGAGCGGCTAGCAGGGATACAGACAGTAGCAAATTTCTGCTGGGCAGCGCTCTGCTCTTCATGCAGAATAGAAAGACTTTCATTTTCTGGATAGGTTTTTTTTTTTTATTTTTGCTGCTCCTTGTTCAGTACTCTGCATTAAAAGTAGTCAGTAGGCCGCACAGACAGTGAATGAAACAGAGCGAAGGGGTGAGCGAGAAAGAAAAAGAAAAGAGAGACAGAGAGAAAGAAAAACAGTGAACTAAACCTTCAGGAATATTCAGCTTTTACTCTGATGGTCCTTACGTAACATTGCACAATTTGCATTGAGTAAAAACATAGAGTTTAAAAATTAAAACGTGCACAAGGAGTCAAGAGCTTGTCTGTGACTATATTTGAGTGAATGAAAAGGAAAAGAAACTCTTCATGCCAGCACTCTTGGTTATTCAGCAGGTTTAGTTATGGTATCTCTTGATTATGTTACTCTATAAAGGAAACGCAAAGGCTTAAATAATATCATAGTAATATCATTATAATTATAAAACCATGATCAACATTCTCTGCTTGGCTTTTGACAAGGCAGACCGATGGAAGTATCTATTTGCGCTAAATCTATGAGCAACACCAGGCAATGTCCTATCTATCTTTAGTAATTCCATGAATACAGTGCTGAGGGGCAAAACATGCTGTCCTCCTGCTAATGAAGCTTTCAGCCCTCCGCCACAACCACACAATGACAGCTGGCAGGGGAGGGGCAGGAACTACATGCCATGAAATAAGAGGGGGTAAAAATTGATTAGCAATTTTCATTTGCGCTAAGCTAAACAAAAGAAGGCTGCTGCCCTACTCTGCATATCATCATGGGGTGGGAGAGGAGGAGGGAACGCAGTGTTGATGGTGTTGGGGTGGGATGGGAAAGCGATCTTTCAGAGCTCAAGGCGTCTATTGTTTAGTTAGAGAGGATGTGGGTGTGGGGGAGCGCAGGGGGACGGGTGAGACAAGAGGACTAGGGATGGGGGAAGAGTGACAAGAGGGGAGACATGAGGGACGCCGAGGACAGAAGAAAAGGAAAGAGGAAGGAAGTGAGAGACAAGGAGGCAGGAGGTAGTGGGGTTAAAAGGAGTAAAATATCACTTTTACTCCAATGATAAACTGGTATATTTTAGTTTTTTCCAACGTAAAAAAACCTGCTAAAAATAGGTGCTTGACTCCTTTTCCATCATATTTTTTTTTTCTGTGTTTCACGTTCGTCACAACAAATGTGCCATAGAAGCCACAAGCGGTGGTTACTTTCTAAATATAATATATTCAGTCTTCCTGTCAACGTCAGTGCCAACTGAGATGGATGAAAAAGTATTAAGAAGCCAGCACACGTCATGGCATCGGACCTGACAAGGGGCGGAAATTAGCGTGTCCACTCAGGTGTTGGGTTTTCTAATTGGAGCTGGAGCCGATAAAACACCAGTGACTACTGCAAAATCGCTTGACAAGTGAATACCAAATGTGCATGTTTACATTGTCAAAGTCAAAATATTAGTGGGTGTTAGTGACATAGACATCAAAATGTCAACAACGCTATTATTTCACATTCTGTGGATAATTTAATTGCTCTGGTTTTCCACTTAAATTCTTTCATACTGCCACTTTTAATGTGTATTCACATCTGTGGCACTGGGTACGGTACTGTTGTCCAATTTGGAGATGAGTTGAAGAAAAGAGTAATGGGGGTGGGGGAAGTCTGAGAGGACAGAGGCAGAAAGCGCCCTGAGAGAAAAGCGAGTGCGGTGTCCAAGAGTTCATGACCAATTCTGAAAATTAAAGCTGGACCGGGACAGCGTCGCAGCGCTCTCTGAAAACAAAAGCAGAGTGGCAGGGGAGAAAAAAAAACGACACCACCATCACTTTAAAGTTATTAAAGCCACCGAATACAGAGGCTCTGACAATGGAGAAATTTGCCAACACTGAGGAAAAAAAAAACTGCTGTACGTCTGCAGTACTGTGGCCAAGCCATGTTGTTGTATGGGCAGTTTTCTTGAAGGGTTTTTTGGCATGACCGGGATGCATGATGGTTTATTAACAGTGACACTAATGCACCTTTGTGTGTGCATGGGTGTGTGTACGTGTCTGTACTTTCAGCAGGTTGTCATTAATTTTCAGTGGCTTAAACACACACACACACACACACACACACACACACACGGTAATAAATGCAAAAAAGGCGAAGAAAAATAGCAGCTGGTAAGTGAGTGAGAGGGGGAGAAAAAAAAAATCAACAACTTTTAACCAAAACACTGTACACAACTCTAAATTTAATTTTCTGCAAGATTAAGCACAATAATGACTAGCTTTATAAAAACCCGTAACTAATGGCTTCCAATGAGCCAATCTATAGGCATTGATCTGCTCAGTATCTCATAGACTTGCAGTGCAAAGCCTATAAATGAGGGAGGAAGGAGGCAGAAGGAGACAGACAAAAACAGAAGGGGTAGAGGGTAGAGCTAAATGGGAAAAAGATAAGAACTCCGCCAGCTGACAATCAAACATTCATGCACACCTCTCACAGGGATCAGCCAGGTGTGTGGAGGTGAGAATGCCAAGTTCACACTACAAGATGTAAGCCCATATTTTCTACTCCTCAACAGTTTTTTGGAGATTGTTGACAGAACAACCAGTTCGGAGGCACATGGGCACTGGCACCCTGAGCGACGATCACTAAGCACGACCTATTCAAAGATGCAATCCGAGAGCTCGCCGCTGCCTCACGGACACCTGAATAATCCCTAACAGGCTAAATATCTGGTCGTGGAACGAGCTACAGCCAAAGTAAGCAGACACTCCTCTGCTGTCACCCACAGTAGCTCTCTTAACCCAGTTTTATCAAGGAGCGGGAACAAAATTATAGTTCCTATCGCAATACATTGGTATTCATACAGGCTTTTCAGTGTTGTGCCTTGGTGAACTACAATATAAGCAAGCGGTTAAACATTTTCACTGAAAATATGAATTTACCTCGAACTCTCAGCCATATTCTTACTTTTTACGGCCTTGTTTTTCATCAACTTCGATGGCTTTTTCTTGTCTGCTTCTCACAGTTTTGTTTGGTTTGCATGACAAAACATTTGGAGACCTCGTCAACAGGCTCGTCGGGGGATTCCTCTCTGTGAAATATACATATGAACATCAGTCATGTAGTGTGCAAACGACTTCAAGACACCCAATTACAAGACAGAAAGTTGTGTAGTGTAAACAGAGTGAGCCATGTAGTTTGACCAAGGTGCAGTACAAGCAGATTTTGAACTTATCTCTCAAGCTCCATTTTTTCATTCTTTGCGTGATAACCTCTTTTACTTTTCGTACATTGGAAGGAATCAACGGCATGACTGTCCCTGGAAGAGAATCTGTCCGAAAGATATGATTTGAATGATTATTGCATCTGGCTTTTCTCTACTCGAGGTCTTCTCACCACCTTCCTGAGTTTGGCCATTTGAAACAGGACTAGACTTGTTTCACGCATTATAAGTGCTAGTATGTGTTGACAATCACTCTGTATTTATTTATCAGTTAATTGTCTGCGCATCTAATTCTGGATTTAGCTCTAGTCAGAATCTTAAGTGTAAACAGGGGCTCTAACCAAGCACAATACCGTACAAATAATTGCCATGTGTCACTGCTCTTTAAGATAATAATGACTATCATCTATCTGGTGTTTGCACTGATCCTTTAACGACAGCTGTGTCTGCAGTGAGCAGAGAGGCAGCGCTAAACAAGAGCACAGCTGGAGTTAAAACATGTCACAATAAAAAATCATTATTATATTTTTTTAAAGGTTATTAGGGCAATTAGCTATCTAGTGGTATTCTACATCGCTAATCCTACACTTGACAGCTTTTTAGAGGCTCACTGACTAAGAACTAAAGGTGGTGGCATGTGAGGAGGAGGAGGAGGGAGCGAAATGAAACAATCCTCTGCTGAGAACGCACAGAAGCTTAAATCCGGAGAGGGCTGCTTGCGTTAATCCCCATGGATTAAGCTTCTAAATACTCCTATTCAAGCCAATTAATTCATGCATATATCTGTCTCCAGCTCTTTTCATGTCATTTAGCATGATGGAGGGTGACTTCCTGGGAAATCAGGAGGAGGGTGGATATGTATCTACATTAATGCACGCGGGGCTCTCTCTTCAGGACCATGCGGCTACATACATCGTGATGCTGCACACACACACACACACACACACACACACACACACACACACACACTACACCGCAGAGGTATACATTGAGAGTTTAAAGGGGTGAAATGATGGTGGGAGGGTGAGGATTGAGAGGGGCCTCCAGAAGTTGACTGACGTATTCTGACAGCTGAATACTAATCATCAGATCAACCTCTGGCTAAATCTACAGGATCTCGCCGGGGCTTCTGGCTGGGAGAAGCATAAAAAGGATTAGCAGTAAATACAGAAGGCTTATAGAGAACAGAGAGACATCAGTGGACAAACTCGACAACTTAAAACAAAAGGTTGAGACGGGGAGAAGATCTCAGGGTGCGAAGGATGGCAGGAAGTGGACAGTAGACGAATTGACGTAATAATTATGGAAATTACTTTGGTGGTTTTTCCGAGGATATGACAATCATCAAAACAAATATATTGAGAGGAATAAGAAAGAAAGAAAACTCTTCTCTCCTTTTTGGGAGTTAGGGTCCAGCCACACCAAGAACAAGAGCATCCACACTGATGAACAATAGCACTATGTAAACAGCTGTGTCAGCATAGGAAGATGGATATTGATGGCCTGTTACTGCTGTAAGTTCCACAGAAGTACAAACACAAAAACAAAAAAACCCAGGGGATACAGGCTCACGAAATTCTTAAAAGATGACAGGAGTCAGAAGAATCCAACACTCTTTTACGAGAGTTGTTCCCTTTTGAAGACGATCTCGTGTGTGCTTTGACAACATTTTTCCCGGTGATCATCAAAAAAAGACATCCGTAGACATTTTCCAAACCTGGCTATTTTTCACGGGACGTCGGACCATCTCCATCCGTTATCTGACGACCAAAACAGGTAATTTATGCCAAACCATGTTGTTTTCCTAAACCTAATCAAGTGTTTTTTTTGTGTCTAAACCTCAGCAGAGCATAAGCACAGAGTTGTGACAAAAGAGAAAATGCGACCAAACAAATGGAAAGTAACCCTGTTTTTAATGTATCTGTGCTTTAGAAATGTCCACTTTTGAAACATGCCAGGTTAACATTTATTCTGTCACCTCGTGGTATCAGTGTTCATCAAATTGCTCTGAAAGTGACCCCTGCGTTATTGTTCGCCGCTGTCGTTGTTGTGGTGGATTCCGCCATCCATTGGGAAAGAACGATTTTAAAAGCGACGACTGTATAGTTATTGTTACAATTAGCGTTGTTGGTGTGGACGGCGCTTAACTTCACTCTTCTATGTTCCTGATATCATTAGATCTCCTGTTTAAGTAGAGTGCCGGACTAATAAAAATACGAAGGTTACAGAAGAAAGAAAGAAAGAAAGAAAGAAAGAAAGAAAGAAAGAAAGAAAGAAAGAAAGAAAGAAAGAAAGAAAGAAAGAAAGAAAGAAAGAAAGAAAGAAAGAAAGACCACTTAATACTCTTGGTACTATATGTTGTCACACAAATTAATTTCCTGTTTGCAGTGATGTCACTAATGATATGCTGTCCCTAATGACATCATCAGGGCCTGAAGTGGACTGCAGTCTGTAGTGTTTCAGAAGTCTCGAGTCTCTGGTTACCAGACTCGGTGTGTGTGTGTGTGTGTGTGTGTGTGTGTGTGTGTGTGTGTGTGTAGCAGGCTGGCAGGCAGCAACCGCTGCATGGAGTATTAATAGGAACTCACATCACCCAGAAAGGCTTCCAGATAAATAGAAGCTCACATCAGGCTCACGTCTGTGATCAGATTACATCCTCCAGACGACATCTCCACTCGAGGGGAATGCTATACAGTAATCTGATTACCAAAAAAGTAACTAAAGTATCCTGAGCAGAAACAGCAGCCCAAACTGATGGGTGAAGCTCTCAGCTTTACTCACAGGCACAAACACATGAGATTATTAAGACGTATCACTGGCTTCCCACTGACAGCAGATATTACTGCCAGTGGGAACAACTGAGAGTTTTGTCGACCGGTTCCCGATCCCTCACCACCGGCAGCTGCAAAATCAGCACCTTGGAGCCTCGGAGCGCTACGCCGACACAGCCCTGTATCATATAAAACTGAGCCACTGGTGTGATTAGCTGGCTGTGCTCGGGGTCCATCTTGCCCTGACTAAATTATTTATCAGTCAACATGTTAATAAGTTTACTGTCTGACTGTCCAGCCAAAAGAATGGCAACAACTTCAAAGCAGCAGACTGAGACGGGTGTAGAAGAAATGTTTCTCTCCTTTCATCAGCATTACAGACACCTGGCAATGTTTTGATGTCTTACTCAAGAGGACGTCAGCATTATGTTAACTAACGCTGCAGATCAGTGCCTTTTTTATTTCTGTGCCACTGCAACACCAAGGCAGGCAGACTAGGACAACCAGCAGGTGGTCATCAGAAACACACAATAATTAAGTTACACATCAATAATTCCTCTGAGGGACTTCATGTTCTGCACTGGAGCCCTGCTTCAAATTTAGGAGCAGTTGACAGTGCACATGTTGCAGCGCCCAGAGACCAACTCTGCTTCTGAGGTCAGTGACAGGAGGGTTATACATTTCAGAAGGAACCAATGCAAACGCAGAGAGAACACAACAATTCCACAAAAGAAAGTTCCCGTGGTGCTAATCGCCGTGCCCGTGCTTCACCTGCGAAAGCTCAACGTATTCAAATAAATCAGTGCCAATTTAAACGCTAATTAAAGGTGATAAAACATTAGCATTATTTGTCAAATGATGACAAATGACAAGCCACTTCTCATTTTGAACATCCTAATATGTGATGCACTTAGATGAGAACAGCCAATATAGAATACATGCTCACAAATCTCATCAATATCCTTTTTTAGATGTTAAAAATATTATATTTACAGCACATTTAGGAATACCATGATCTCACTGGATGAAAAGAAAAATCAATAAACAATGATTATCTTGACCAACACATTAATTACTCCTACTGAAAGTTCTAAGCGCATCAACCAATGGGTTGTCATCAGGCTGCCAGCAGAGTATTGCAACTTTGTTTTCATCACTGAACCAGGAAAGCAGCAGGTAACTGTGAGTTAATAGCACTCCTCCTCTTACCTGATGTTCTTCAACTCAGGTAACGGCTGTAAGGTGTGCTCAGTCCTCAGTTACTGTAATAAGGTTAGACAAAAAAAATAGTGTAGCTGGGAAACTCTCGTCAGATTTGTGCTGCAACAAGTGAAAAACTGGGACACACATGGCAGGACACAGTGCGAGACTGACCAGCAGCGTTTCAGGCGTGTAGATCTGAACACCTTTTAAGACCGCTCACATGAATGGAAAACACCAAACTACCATCTCTAAACTTTTTTTAATCTCTCCTAGTCTCAGTCCGAGGCTCTGTCTCTCCTTATCCCCCCATTCTCTCCTTCTTTTAACAGCCACTCTGACTCTCTTTCACTCCGATCTGACATCAGTCGCTCTGATTGGCCGACCCAGCTCGTGCACTAACCAGTGACACGCTTTAATTATTGAGCGGCTGACCTCAATTGGTTGGCTGGAACAGCCTAAAACACACTGTGCCACACACAAACAGACCGTGTGCACGTACACACCCGGTGATTCGAACACCATGCTCGCACAATCTCACTACATACTGCACACTTACATGCTCACCCCGGGGACACTTTCTAAAGTCTAAATATATATACTGTGGACAACATCAGCTCTGCCTGTTACTACTCAGTTCATTGATGCTGAGGGATTAGTTATAATTTACCATGGACTGTCATAGATTATGCAATAATACACATAAACACATGAATTCACCTACTTCAAAATATATCTAAATATTAGTTAATGAGAATATTCGTTTTCTATTACTGCTATATAACCTGTTTACAGTAGAGCTTAGCTTTAATTGCAGATACCTGTGGAGACCAGTGTAAGGGAGATCTTAGATAGACAATATCATAAACTACTCTTGATGCCTTTTTTCTTTAACTTTGCCATAGAATTCAAATGTAAATGCAAGTGTGTAGAAACAGTTTGTTTCAAGGGTCACAAGCCCCTAGGCAGTTATTCCCACTCAGGGTGGGAAGCATAATGTCATAGTAAATTTAGGGACTCTGACAAATCCTCATCACGTCACCTCTTACTGATTGATCAAAAACTGAAAAGACAATGGAAAGCGAAAACTTGGAGGGACATTGGACCAAAATCGAAGCTAAAACAAAATGTTTGATAACCTGTTAGCCACTAGAGGACAATCGTTAATGTCAGCATTCAAGTTTCCCATCCTGGGTGTGACGTCAGAGGGAAATGGCCACTGTGTGAATATGGTTTATGGTCACCAGAACAGAGATACTGCATGTACAGAATCACCAGTCAAAAAACGTTGGTGATTTCCCCCATAATAAGGTTTAAAATGCTGTTTGCCCCACAGGTTATATTTCTACTGCGCATGCACACATCCAGAGTGCTGCTTGCTCATCAATGCAACAATGCTATTGGTTTACAGGTTTCCCAGTCCGGCTGTGGTAAAGCACGTGATTGGCTTTTGATATGTGTCATGCAACTGACATCTTTGACATAACGGACTGTTTTATTCAAAATGCTTTTTTGAGTCTCATTCATAACTCGTGAACTAACACTTTAGGATGAGACTGAAAAATCAACTTTTTCTTACAAATAGCCTTTGTAAGAAACCTTTAAGTGGTTTGTCTCTGGTAACTATTAAATAATGTCTAAATCAAAACGTTACTCAACATGAACACCAATTGTAATCGATTACTTCTTACATTTTTACCTGCTAATAAACTGTTACTTAATGATAATTACTGCATTATATATTGTTAATTAATGTTTCCTGTTTCCTGAAAGTGTTGCAGTTTACTACATGAAGAGACATACAGTACTGTGCTGTAGTGCCACTGTTCATGAAGATGTGGAGCATGTATGGACAGTAAGAAAATGTATTTAGAGTTCTGAACCTTCAGGAGTATATATATATTACACAGTATACTACTTGTTGTAGTATTAAACTGTTGAACAAAGCTCTAATAACAAAATGGAAATAAAAACAAGGTATTAATAATTTATGCCAGCAGACAGCAGCTCATAAGAGCTGCCTATGTGTCTTTAATGTTAATAATAAACATTAATGTTTATCACAGCCCATTTGATGGTAATATACCGTATAAAGTTACTGTACACTCTTACAGGGGTTTCCTTTAAAGTACAAGGAGCTGAAATATTTACTATAATTTATGATACAACACTGATGCTGATTGGAAACGTGAATCCTGTGATATGCCTGTCACTACTGGTGCTGCAAGAAAGAGAAAATGATATACATCCTTTGGAATGCTTTCTATGCACTTAGTATGCTATAATTTAATTTCTAAATATATCCTGGAGAGTATGATCTCTGCCACACTTGTCTCCCTACAAATGATCAAACACAGTAGATGATACTGGACATGTGATATCCACATTGCTTCACAAGACATGATGCAACCAGGGCATTTTTAGATTAGGGTGTGATGCTGGCATCATACCTAGAATATTAAATGCATTTCCACTGGTTGCTCTGACTGCGAGAGGCGAGAGCGTTTTACCTGCCCGCCGACCCCATGATGTCAGCCGACTGACACTTAATGCAATAAAATGGCACACGTCTCCAGTAATGACATTCACGTCGAGAACGCCCTCGGAAACATGAGTGACATGTTGACTCTCATTATATTTTGATGAGTGTAACCCAACTGGGCTCCATGGCATGCTGCGTGGCTTGTGGCCTATGATTAGTTACAAATAGTTCAATGGGTCACACCGCTTGGCTCTGATCCTGAGACCTCGCAGGGTTTGATCATAGTGCATCCCCAAACCGCAAGCCCAAGTTAAGAAGTAGAATTCCAATGAGTTTGGCAGGTGGATGGTCTTTACTCGTCCTTAGGCGAGCCTCTCCTCATCAGAAAAAACGACCACACAGTTTGAAAAAGAAGGCAGGTTATTTTTACCCATATTTACATTGTTGTTAGGTGACAACCTCTAGCGCCATTAACGTAGTGAAGCTACATAACGTAGCGTAAGTTACTTTGGTAATGTAGGCCAGCTTGTTGGTTTTCCTGGGAGACCCTCAAGGTTTCCTCCTTGAGTCACAATTCTCCTGTATTTAATCCTGTGTTTTCTTTAAAGTCCCCAGAGTGCATTAAAACAAAGTCTCTGAACTATTTCCAAGGTGTCAATGTTGGTATGTAATGGATGTTACAGAAGTAACATAGTGATTTAAGCCCAAACCACGATGTTTTCCTAAACCTAACCACACATTGATCAAAAGACAAAGTTCACATACGATGTTGTTACACTGCAATGGTCCTGTTGTTTTGTGAGCTGTGGTATTTGTCATTCTGGGAGATGCTGACATTGTAACCAGTCAGTCTTTTAGGTATACAGATGTGTTGATTTAACTAATAGACTTAAATCAATTAATACTTCATTAACGGCTGTTTTTAACATCCCATTCGTTAAGGAAAATGAATACAAAAACAACATTGTAGTTTTCAGGTTGTGTTGGGCCCTAAGTCAGACCACAGATTGTAGAGTTGACTCACCATCGACTTTTTCTGATAGTTACAGGTGGTTTTAGTGCTGCTGCATGAAGCACTATAGTGCAAGACAATAGAAAACATTATATTGTATTATAAAGCTCTTTTACTGCTCCCCCTCAAAAAACGGATTTTGTCATGTTGCAGTTTTCACGGACAACTAAACCGGATACACAAACATTATAGCTCACACTCACACGTACGTAAACACACACACCAAAAGCGAGCTCGGTCAAACAGAGCTCTCTACATGGAGCTTCATGCATGCATGCGTGTCTATGAAGTTTGGCACTGTGTTTCTTTGGTCCATACGGCGTTTTGTATTTGCCATAATCCCCTGTCAGCAACACTTAGGCAGGCAGACAATAGCAGAGAAGATCGGCAGCCAAACCCCCTTCACTGTGAGCTTGGCAGGTCAGCGTGCAAGCAGCAGGTTACACACACACACACACACACATACACACAAATAAACAAACAAACAGTACTGCACCTGTACCACCATGCAACATACACACAAACAAACACACACACCCACACACATATACCCACTTACACACACACACACACACACACACAGAAGACACACATGTCCCGCTGAGATGCACGTTACTCACACCGTCTCCCGGCCCTCTTCAAAGAGTTGTGGTGCAGCTCTCAAGGACACGGCTGTCTGACATCTCCTCTATTTCTCTCTCTCCTCTCACTCTGGCATACTCTCCCTGTGTCTCTCTCCCCCACTCTCTCATTTGCTTCTCGGTTGCAGGACGCTGCCACAACAGATGCAAGTGTGTCGCTGCCTTTCTGTATTCCTCCCTTTTCCCTCTATCCCCTTCTCTCTCCTCTCTCCTCTCCTCTCTTCTCTCGGTCTGCAGCTGAGAGGCACAGCTCATTCTCTAAGCCATGAAGCAGGGCTTCTCTCTTTTTTTCAAGTGCCGGGTAGTATGAGAACGAGGAAGCGAGAGAAAGAGGAAGGGAGGGAGACAGAGGAGAGGAAGGAGTGCTGGGCGAACTGACCAAACTGATGTGCCACTCCAGGACACCGGCGTTCTGCAGACAGTCAGCCAGAGTCCCACTGCAGGAAAAAAAAACAGCGTTACTGTAAATCAGCAGAAGCTGTGGAAGCACCACATATGTTTCAGTCCCGCACTAAAGAGACAGATGGACAGGAACATAAAATAAATTGGGGAATATGAGGGAGGAAACTGGGAAATAAGAACAAAATGACATTTACATTTTCTGTTTGTTTTCACTGTATCTGTGTAAATAAAAACCCAAATTGAAAGTTAAAAAAGAAGAGAAGAGAAGAGAAGAGAAGAAAAATGTCTTAACAAGACAAGAGAGGAGAAGAAGAAGAGGGGAGGGGAGAAAAGAGGAAGTCTAAGTATTCCCAAAAGCCTCGCTGTCTTTTCTGAAAAATGGTCCCTGCAGGCCCGATCCAGAAAGAGGCAACACAAACAAACACAGAGAGCAGAAACAAACATCTATTTATGGAGGAGGGGGGTCCAGTTTCCCAACCACATTTGCTAGCAGCTCCTTTTTTTTCTCTTTTTTTTTTTTTTGACAATGTTACCAATTCAGCAGTTTAAGAGTAACAACTAGAGGACAGGACAGGAGAGGACAGGAGAGGAGAGGAGAGGAGAGGAGAGGAGAGGAGGAGAGGGGAGAGGAGGCTCATTCTCCACTGTACATTAGATCAACATGAGAATGTTTCCATCTATGATTTTCACCACAGCCCAGAAGTAGGTCAGTGAATCCCAATCTTGATCTGGCATTTCCTCTCCCAATCCTCCAACAGGTTAACAACACAAAAAGTCCATCCTCAAACCCAAAAAGTTTAGCTTTTGTTGTGAGTGAATTTTCTTTGTCTTCTTCTGTATGGGTCATTCCATGTCAACATGCCCAGAGGATCATGGATTTTCTTGAAAAAAGTCGGACAAAAACTTCTACTAAATTCACAGAACCCTGCAAAGAATCCTGTATCTGTACTTTGAAGTTTGGCACTCAGCTAAATTAAATCATTTATGTGATTTTTTGTATTCGAATTTTGTCTTCAAGACAGGAAACACTAATGGAAAAGTTAAAGGAAAGGGGGTATCACGTGTTTGTTTGTTTGTTTGTTTTTGCTTGCAAGCACTTCCTGTTTGCGGACACGTTACTGAGAAAAGCCCGGTTTTACTCGGCCTATCAACACAATTTAAAAACTGGTATATACTTTGAAGTCCGCACTTTCGCCACAAGTTGAAACGGAGAATCAGTGAAGCTGCCTCTCGCTGCTCCGTCGTCTTAAAGCGGTCACGTGATTTGGACGCGTCAGAGCGTCCGTCGATCCCAGAGGGTTAAAAGATGTTCAAGCGCACATAGTTTGAAACAACGTTCAAAACACACACAGCCAGCATCACAACTAAGCATAAAGTCCGCTAGCTGATAAAAGTTTTAATATTTTTTCATGTGAGAAAGTCACCGTTAAATCCCCAGTCTGTGGTCAGTTTATCCAGATATCGCCTGTTAGGAAATTTGCTCCGACGTTTGTTTTGGGAGAAGTGCAGAAGGAGCAGCGACCAGGGGCTAGTTAGGCTACATCCATGGTACCGGCACGTCTCAGAGGCAGTAGCCGGTCTACTGAACTGATGGCCCGGGGCCGACTCCGTCGTCATCCCGCTGGAGATAACGAGCCAAGTAACTTTATCCGCAAGTTTTTAGAGGTTTACCGCTGGCTGGTTAAACTCTTTTTAGGAGAGTAATGTTATTCTCATTGAGGAAAACCGCGCGCCTCAAAGCCGTTGTTTCATCCACTTATTTTCATCCAGATAAGGTGCACGCGCCTTAAAGCCTCGCCTCGCCTCGCCTCAACCCCCCAAAAATCATTACCTGTCCAACAGAAAGACAGCAACCTCTGCATCACTTTTCAGGCCCTTCACATGCCCCAGTTGTCTCCACCGCTCAAACGCAGCACCGATGTTGATTCGGGTCCGACTTCTTACTTTATCCAGAGCCTTTTTCGTTGCACCCTTTTCTGCCTCAGGCTTTCTTTTCCTTGCCTTTTTAGACGGGGTGAGTTGGTAGAAGTAACGGTGGCGGCATTTTCTCTGCCATTGTAACCAAATGAACTCCGTATTCCTGCAGAGGAGTGTGCTGAATATTTCCGGCATCAGTGAAACCGGACGTGTGCACGCGCGGAGGAGGGCGGGACATGAAGGCATCTGACCAATGAAGGCACTGAGAAAAAGCTGACCAATCCGTGCTATTCGGGCCGGATAGCACTGATTGGTCAGCTTTTTCTCAGTCATGCAGCTGCCACAGAGGTCTGATTATTTTCGCTCCTTTTTCTGAATACATAACTACTCTCTGGACAGAAGGACCATTTCACCCAGTATAACAAAATGTGTTTCATTTGTAGACCCTAGCTTTAATTATAATTGCATTATTTTATATACTGTTTGTCTGGTTATACTGCAATTATTATGCAATAATCAGCCCAAACCTGTTTTTTCTAATGAAAAAATAAATAAATAAATAAAGTCTGAAATTATGAAATTTGCATTTTACTAAGAAACAAAGATTTATATTTTGTCCGGACACAAGGAACAAGATGACATCGCCTAAATATTCGTATTTCCTGTCCTCAATGAAAAACAGGCTCTATAGGTATCACACAACGATAGAAAACCCCAAAGTCAACACGGGAAAGATATATTACCTATGAAAAAAGAACTGTTGATCTGTTGCACTTATTATATTATATTATATTATATTATATTATATTATATTATATTATATTATATTATATTATATTATATTATATTATATTATATTATATTATATTATATTATATTATATTATTATTTTTGAAAATGACAGATTCCTTGTTTAGGTAAAACAGGATTTATAGTTGTTAATTTGATTACTGTAAACATTGTGCGACATCTATTTCAAACAATATTATGTTGATATTGGCATTTTGTGCTATTTGTTGCCCCCCACAGTTATTGAGTGCTACACCACTGTTATAAATACAAACCCCATGTATGTAAAACATGTATTTAAAGCTGTGATCCTCCCCTCTCACTGAAGTTACATAGTACAGAGACAAGTGATGGGGGGCGGAGTGGCTGAGACAGAGACACCATTCACCCTATTACAAGACACTGTACCATCAAAATTATTTTGAAGCTGATATTTCAAGGTAAAGAAGCAATGTGTGCTTTAAATGAAAAAAAAATGTTGGATTTTAAGGACAAATTTCATCCCAATCATGAGCAGTTTTAACTTTACTTTTTTTTTTTGCAAAAATTCCTTACATGTATGGGGAGGGCCTATGAGTGATCAACAAATGTCACCGGAAGAATAACAAAAGGAAATGTTAATTCCACTTCTCATGTTAGTCTCATTTAATCCAGAACTGTGTAGCCCTCCGGGGCTGAAGAAAAGCCGTGCTGCTAATGCCCTAATAAAGGAGCAGCAATTGATTTGCTATGGAAATGCCCTACATCAGCAGTGGCTTATCACTCATGGGATCAAGCGGCTTTTAGTTTAAAAAGAGATCACATGTAAGTTTTAAACCAGACAACAAACAAAACAAAAAAACTTTATGCACAACTCAAGCTTTATTGCCTTCATCAGGATGGCGTCTGAGGTTGTTTCCCAGCTCTGGTTCCAGATGAGGGGTGACTTCACAACAAGTTGGGAGCCGATTATGATCCGACGTGCAACTTAGAGGAGTGTGTTGTGGGAAACTTGGAACCTCATTCATAGATTCTGGATCTTTCGGTGAGGGAGAAGGCACGGATGCATTTTCTTTTTATTTTAAAATGTAACTACATAACTGAATCATACCAGACACAAGTTAGTATTTCAAGCTTTTTAAACATTTCCAGCCTCTCGCAGGTCAAAGAGTAATATCAGGAAATCTGAGATCTGTCGATAAAGCCGACTACAAACCTCAGGTTTTTCTCACTGGATAATGAATGCATCATTATTACAATATAGCGATGTGAGGTATTTCTTCAGAGATTGAGTAAAGGTGAGAAAAGGTAACAGATCTTTCCCACTGCTGTATGAAAATCCAATATTTTAAGTTCACCTTTTATGGCATACATTCGTTTAACCACTTGAGAGGAGGCCACACGCTACATTACATGCAATATTTCACTGCAACAATGCAGGAATTGTGAGGAAAGATGAGGATGAAGAGAAGACCCAACAGAGGGAAAGGGAGGAGATGAGAAGCAGAGAGGGCTGGAGACGGAACAGGTGAATGAAAGGACATGGAGGAAGATGATAAAAGCAGGGACACAGAGGAGGAGAAAGGGAAAGAGGGTGGAGGGCAAGGACAGGGGTGAAGGATGTAACTCACTCCTGTCCCCATCACCAGCGCCCAGTCCTAATTTACCCAGAACAATCAATCAGATCAGGAGGCAGACACTGATAGAGGACTACTATGCAACAGGATCCACCACGTACACACACACACACACACACACACTGAGAGAGATGGAGGACTCGCATGCAACAGGATCTATTCACACACACATACTTTTATGCTGACTGGAGGGAAAAAGTTTGCGGCTCATATCTGTAGCCTCTGCACTGACTTCTACCAACTAGGCTGTACTGTGCACCAAAGTCACCGCGGCTCGGTGGGGTCACGGCGAGAGGTCAGGGCCCGTGAGACAGAACGAGCACAGAGGGAACAGAGCGGGATTGAGGGAGCAGGAGGGTGAGGGAGAGGCACGAGAACAACCGCCAACAATAGGAAGAGACGGAGGGAAAAAACAGAGGACGGCACGTGAACGAGAGGACAAAGTGATCGCGCCCTGCCACGCTCTCGGAAAGAAAGATAAATGCAGCAGCACAGAGAGAAAGAATAAAAGAGCAAGAGAGAAAAAAAGCGGCGGACTGACGCCAGCTCAGGTACAGAAGACAGTGGTGATGTAAAACAAACAGAGGAGAGAGGAGCAGGAGCAGGGAGATCAGTGTGGACACAAAGTTTCTTCATTCCTCCTCAAACATTCTGGTCCTTCTTTCTGTCCTGAGGGTGACACACCGGTATAACACACACCTAAACCTCCACACATACACAACTATTTTGTTTGCTATGCAGCAGGTGAGACCGTTTTCTTCTTAGGTGTACTTACAATCTTTCTTGTCTTTTCACTGTTTTTTATGAAAACTAGGGAAACTAACTCTCTAGTTGGTGGAGCTTCTCCTGCCTACATGTTAGCTGGAGGGAAAATAAGTCTCTTCCCATGAATGAAAGGTGATGTATTATAAAACCTGGCTTCTAGTTTTAATGAACCTGTTTCTATGTATAAATATTTGTATTCATGAAGTCCCTTGTTTATTGTGACATTTAATTTTGGTCGGTTGTGATTTGTTGTCTTCATACATGTTTAGATCAAATCATCACAAATCAAACATTTCCCATGAGCATGTTGAGTTTCTTACAACTAGGCTGCACTTTCTGGGTAGAGGACTAATTAATTACACCAAAACATATTTTGAATAGGAAATAACTGTAAATATATCTCACTTTAGACCAGAAATTGATTTGCTTTACTTTTTAACTTATTCTAGTGACAGAAAATATTTTTTGTGATCAGGTTTGGATTCCTTCTAATGGGAGGGCAAAGCAAAACGATTCTGAATCATTTGAGTTATCAATCGAACAAACAGTATATACATTAAAGTGTTCGATAAACATGTTTGTGTCATACAGTACTGCAGGAACCGACTGTTCAAAATGAGCTCCAACTATAAGTGATCAACACTGCTCTTGTTAGTAGATTCAGTGATCTGACAGACTTTTAGAAATTTGCATTTGGTGCAACCATATACCATCAAGCATGGATCATGTTGTCATCTACTTGATCACTGATGTATTTGTGGAAGTAATCAAGGGCGTCACTTTGTGTTGAAAAGTGGTGGGGACATAAAAGCTCAGATCAAAAAAAAATTAAAAACTCTTCTACATATAAAATTTGAGCCCATGTATCGGGGAGATTGTTTGCGTTCAGAGTACATAATTACAGTGCAGCTTAATAACACTTGTATGTGGTTGTTACAGTATACAGTATGTTGATCACATCTATTATCCAGTGAATAACAACCATTGTAGGCTGTTAGTCAGCCTGAGTATAGTCTGCTGTACATGTTGTGTCCTTAGTTAAATTTCACAATAGAATCATCAGCAGCCAGTTTCAACTGCAGCAACTGATGGAAAGAAAATGTTCTCATTTGTTAACATTTCTTGTTTCAAGCTTCTTTTTTTTTTTCTTATCACAAATTATGCTTTTAAAAAGTGATGGGACCAAAACTGACTCATTTCTTGGTCCCCTTATGAAAGTAAGATGTACTTTCAGATGTTTTTTCTTGGGTTTTGCCTCGATGTGCCATCACAACGCTCATTACCATGCATCATATTATCTTTTACCCGGCGGTAATAATATAATGTAGCTGCCTTGAGAATATATTTCAACAGCGACCAACATCATGAATCTGAACCACCATAAAATGAAGCTGATGGAATTTATGACTAATTTATTTGACTTAAGACTAATTGGAGCAATGCTTTATTTATCCTGTAAATCATCCCAAAGCGCCGCCCTGTTTGTGTGCGTACACGATAGAAACAGACAGAGAGCGAGCGGGGGAGAGAGCGGACACGTGAGAGCCACGCTATCTATTTTAAATGATGACACATTTAATTTAGGCCCTGCGAAAGAAATTAAAAAGCTTTGCTGTTATTAATGAAGATGGAGCATAATGAGAGAGGGCTACACAATGAAACACACACACACTACACACACACACACACACGTTTCAAAGAGACATTGAACTTAACTTTTTAACAACAGACAGGTTTTTTTTCTCAAAATAGTTTGGTGGATCTGACTTAAGATGTTGTAAGATCATTTTAGAAATGATTTAGTGCATTGAATGCTATAAATTACAGCAATTCATTTATTTTTCATGCCAGAGTTGCTGAATGAAAATCAGCATGAAGTAAAATCTTGTCACGGTGCGTCCTCATGGTCTCTGTCCCGGTTGTCATTCACTGTAGCACAGTTTCTTTTCTTTGTGTAGAATACACCTGTGTCAAACACACAAATTGTGTTCTACGCGTGAGGCACAAGGGGCCTTTATATACAACATCTTGTAATATTTGAATAAAAGCTGAAGCCAAGCCTGAGCTTACAGGGCTTCGATGAGGCAGTGGTGTGAGACTCAAAGTCATGTTTCCATCAGCGCTGTTGAAGTCATTGAGGTTGTAAATTGACTGAACAGAAAACCAGGCTGTGGTCTTAGTCTTCCCTTAATTTTGTTACAGGTTTGCCAATCTCATGCCATTAAATGTATAGCCTGCATAGCACTTCTATTGATTAACAAATGACAACGGCGTCAATGTGTCGCAATGTGCACTTGAGGTCAGGGACTTATTGCCTTATTTCAATTCTTTCTTTCTCTAACTCTCTCTCTCATCCCTCCCCCCTTTCTATCTCCCGCTCGCAGTCTTCCCTCCCTCCCTCTAAATAGATATTGAAGTTTTCTATTTAAGGCAGATGCTGTTTAACTTCCTTTGGGTGGGAAGTGAAAGGCAGGCAGAGGGCCATCCATCTCGCTATCCACCTGCTGACATCTTTAAACGCTATCGACACCCACTGCCAGCATTAACATGCAAAACCGCACTGCACGTTTGATTTCATTAGCTCATTGTGCGCAGGGTTTTCTCTTGCCCTGTCGGTGGGATTCTGGCTGCAATTATTGGATTGGATGCAGAATTGGCAAATTCTCCGACTTGTCAGAGAAACGCCGCTTCTGCACTGCACTGCACTACGACTCTGCATTAATGCATTAGTTGTTTCCGGTCGTCCCTGAAAGGCTCTACATCAGGGGCCGGTGGGATACTGGGCAGAACAAACATAAAAGATATGGTGGGGGTAATCAAACCAGGGAAGTATTAATAATAGCAGCAGTCCGTTAATGTGCTCCAATGGTGTGAAAAGAATAATGTTACCAAACGAGTGCCTTAAAGGCACAGAAGGTAATGTTACTTAAAGGCATGTAAAAGGCAGTTTTTTCTCGCCACTGTTCTAAAGTGCTTGCTCATGCAGGACATGTTGGGTCTCTGTAAATACATTCATAAAGGAGTATGGTTTAGGGCTGCTCAATTTGGAAAGTGTCATGAGATGACTTTTGTTGTGAATTGGCACTAAACCAATAAAGATTGATTGATTGACTGACTGATTGATTTAAGGACCAAAGGTAAAATCCTCTTCATAAATTGATTAAAATTTTGCTGCATTTTCCCCAAAACACTTTTGGCATAGTAACTTTTGAACCTGTACATATCCCTTGGTAATCTGACCTAAAACTTACTAGCTATAACTGCACTTTACTGACCTATTAACAACATGGTAACCTGTTTTCCCTCCACTGGCTCGCATTTGCTCCACCACACACTCGCTATGCACAGCACACACGTTGTTGTTTATAACAACAAGGACACGAGCTTGAGAAAAGGCTGCAGGCAGCACAACAAGATACTGCTGAAAAACAGGATTTGGGGTAATTCTACATCAGAGTGTGTACGATGACAAGTCTAGTTGTTCCGACTGACCAATCAGAGGTCTGCAGTGTTTGAACGGCACCTTTTGGTATTGGATCAGTGTGCCAGGTACCTCAACAGAACGGTAACAAAAAAAGGCAAGCGTGAAGCAGTTCTTTTTGTACAAATAATTGTTCTAATGTGTTATAAACTGAACTGGACTGAACTGGACTGCTTGGTGGACACGAGGCTCACAGGGCTCCATAACTCTGACCAGAGGGATACGTAACTTGTGGTGTGCCCCAAGGTTTTGTTCTGGGACCAGTGTTGTTTGGCTATCTTGCTACTAGGAAACAAAATTAGAGCTCATGTGGTTTTCCAGTAGAAATGAGAAGATATATAGCTGAGAAGTTCCATGTCTTTCATTGAAATCAGCCCCATCAATACACTGGTTCACTGTATTCATAAGATGAACTGACTGATGTTTTTTGGTAATGCCACTTCCACTCCTCCACAGATCCACTGAGTTCTTGCTTATGTCAGACTGAAGTTTTCTTTCTGCTCACATTGTTTCATATCACTGTACTGCAGTGTGAAGAGCCAACAGTGGTTAACCACATTATCATATTTTGGAATTTAATGTTTGGTGAGTAAAATCAGAAAGTAAGAAAGAGGCACACCAGGCAAAACTGCTAAAACTGCAACAAAACACTTTTGTATTTTTTAAGTTCACCAGCATTATACGTGTTTTTGTTATTTTGTGAGATGAGTTCATCTTTGAACCTCTGACATGTATTCTTTTCAGGACACATCGCTAACCATTTTATCATATTTGTAGTTTAGTTTGTAGTAAGAGTAGTAGGAAAGTGGATAGTAAGCAGGTTAAGAAAGTACTGGTGTGAAATGCATTACAAATACTATATTTTTAATTAAACTCTGAGTTTGGCTCATTATTCAACATCACAAGGACCTGAGCACTGTCCTCTTTTAGCAGAAAACACATTTTTGGGTGTGTAGAAAATCACTTAGAGGCAGAAATCAGTGTCTGTTGGTAACAAGAGTGAGCACTGACTGAGAAAACAAACAATAAAAAATGTTTCAATCAGATCATTTATGAAAATGCACAGATAGAAACTGTTGTTTTCCTCAGTGAAGCACGTGTTTTAAGATTCCTTTTATTGTTTTCCGTGTTCTAACTGAGGTACCTATGATTAAAACAATAAGCCTCTATTCTCTGTTTCTCCCTGCCTCTCTCTCTCTCTCTCTCTCTCTCTCTCTCTCTCTCTCTCTCTCTCTCTCTCTCTCTCTCTCTCTCTCTCACACACACACACACACACACACACACACACACACACACAGCGATACGCTCTGCACAGAAAAAGACACTGTCGGCGAGGAGGCAGAGTACTGTATCTTTGCTGCCACCTAATGCAGATATCACACACGTCCGTCTCCCGGCACCAGGAGGCTTTACTCCTACTTTGTCTCCAGCTCAGGCTTTGGCTTTTTTTTAATCCTGCCGTGTGGGGTTTCAAACACACTCACAGGTCCCGGGCTCTTCAGCACTGCGGCAGGGCCTCGGGTGGCATGGGGATTTTGTTTTCTGGGGGTGGGGGGTGGCAGTGTGCGAGGCGTTTGTGATATGCTAATTTAATCATTTTTGTCCACTCCTCCCCTTCCTTCTTTCCATTTTGTACCTATCAATCTAATCACTTCATCGGGATTCCTGGAGCAGGTGGAGGGAGGGAGGAGGGTGGGGGGAGAGAGGGAGAGACACAGAGAGAAACAAATAGATAGAGGAAAAGAGAGAGAGAGAGAGAGAAAGAGAGAGAGAAGAGTCTCTGGCTGCGCAAATACCACAACAGCATCCCTTTCATCTATGAGCGCATGCGGGCCTCCGTCCCACAGCCCCCTCCCCATCCTCACACACACACACACACACCTCCCGAATGCTTTTAATTTTAGTGATGGTTCACTTTAATTATTATGAAAATTAAATCAAATGTAATCGGCGGATTAATGCGACCGATGAGATAATTCAGCCGCATGGTGATGAGAGCAGGCTGGATCGTCTATAAATCTCCACCAAAACGCTCAGGAGGAGGCAGGCGGGAGGCATCCAGCTCCGCGCGCAGGGAGGCAGTGGGGTGTAAAGTCAGGTTACCCTCTTATCCTGTTTACACATCACTGTTTAGCTGTTTCTCATTGGCAGAAAGAGGCGTTTTATGAGGCAAAATAACAAGAACTGTGATGCGAGTGAATTACCTGGAAAGGGTTTTTATCCTATTCCTTTTGAGTGGAGCGGAAAACGTGAATATTTTACACGTTGCTTTTTGGTAAATGACAGTCAGTACCTCTGAAAGCCGACAGCTGATTGACATGGGACAGCTAAAGTTTTAAACCACAATTAAAACACATTAAATCCCCTTTTTCTGACTTTGGTGTGTTCAGTTACAGTCATAATCTGGATAAAAAACAAAACAAAACATGGATGCTACAAAGGGATTTGTTGTTTTATAACTAGTCTTTGTCATTCTAAGTGGACAACAACTAAAACAGAAAGCCCCACAGTCCCACCTTTTGAAACAAAGTATCAACAAAATGTATTTGGGAATTTTACATAACTCAGTTAATGATAAAAAAAAGAAGACATTATTAAATAAGGATAAGTCATTCAACTGGAACTTGAAACCGTATAACTTCAACCAATCAACATTTACTTTCTCAAACCATGTTTCTGCACGTAACATCAAAGTCGACACGCCGTTACCAACATTTCTGCAGACTTTCTGACTTGTTTTGACTTGAGGGACCTTTCATGGGAATCTTACCGGTTTGCAGCTAATTTTTCTGATTACTCCAGCAGCACATGAGTGCGCAAAAAGACCTAATTTTGCTGCTGTGTGATAAAGAAGGCTTTAGAGTTTTGCTAAATTGAGCACAAAGAGCAGACAATGCCAAAGAAACTTACTGCACTCTCCATGATGGACACAACCAGACTCCTGTCGACCATACATTGGTCCAAATGTGCGCTGTCTGTAAACACTGTGGAACATTTAGTGCAAATATTGTGTTGTGAGACGGTTAGATCAGTGAAGTGCACAGATGTCTCCAGGTGTGTAAACTGTATATTGTCAGGACTCTCTGTGGTAGTAGGAGCTGGTTGAAAGACTGCTAAACTGATCATCTACGAACACGTTTGCTGTAATGTTGCATACCGTAAGCGGACGACCGCACAGAGCTGTTGTGTCAGTCTACATTTGTTATTTATGAGAGCCGTCCGCACAGAACTGACGACAGCTCGTCTCCGACAGACTTTCGCATGATTTGGCGCGTAGAGGGCTTAACGCGGCCGATTTGTTTACGGACCGACAGATTTGTTACTGCCCTAATGGCCAGCCAGAAAGATTTTCCAGCTTGTTTTTAAAAACTAACGAGAAGAGTTTGTAATGATGTAACACATGTCAAATGTCAGAGCGCCTAAAAGAATTTGTGAATGTAGCATGTAGATGTTATGTCGATGTGATTGTGGGCTTTGCGTTAAGTAAGTCCACAGCAGCGGACCTTACAGTAAAGACACAAACTTGAACATGAGTGCTCCCTACACAGGATTAATCAACACAATACCTATATTTGTGTAGTGTATACGATTTGGAAACGTGGAGTCTAGCAAGCCAGGTATTTTATTTGAGAAAAGACTCAAGGTATCAGCTAGGAGGTAATTAATAAGTCATTTGTCGTACTGATCACTTTTTATATAATGATTTTCTAAACTAAAGTTTGATGTTCCCTTTCTTTTGTCCATTGCCCTCTGTCCCACCCACCCTTCTTCAATCTGTCTGTCATTTCTCCTCACTTTATGTTCCTCTCCTTTTTTTTTTAAAAAATCCTATCTCTTGTTTTTCCTTTCTTGCCTCTCGCCACACTCTCACTCCTTCACTCGCTTCGTCCTCACCTCCTTCTCTCCCTCCCTTAATCACGGAGTGTGAGGGAATTGATAACCGTCTATTACCATATGTTGCTCCATGATTAATGTTCTCCGGTCTTTCTCGTCGTTTCTCATTCATAGCTCATGTCATGGCCCATAAACTAATACCTAAAAGAGATCTGCCAGATGATTTCCACTCTAAAAAAAAAAAAAAAAAAAAAAGAGGGCAAGAGAAAGAGACACTCAGAGGGAAAGATACTGATACTTAAGTCTAGTAAAGGGCACGTGGAGAGGGGCCGTTAGCAGCGCTGTAGGAAAGTCAAAGATGAAACAAGGGGAAGGGAAAGAGTTCTTCGTGCTTTGGCGCTGATTGAAATATTTAGTTCCATTTTGTCTGGCAGAGCAGGTGTCAGCGTTATGCCAAATGGAGTTATTAAGGGCATAAATCTAAAGGCAAGAGCTGATTTGTCGCACCCATCATGGCATATTTATTAGGTACCACCATTCTGTTATGAATCTATTGATAACAACTGACAGGTATTGTGATATGGGGATGAGGCAGAGGCTTCCATCAGGGAGCTGCGCACGAAAAGGTCCCCTGTGCTGTCAACATACGAGTACGATGTTACATTTTATGTAATTAAATGTTTGTTGTCAGTTTTAATTTTTCCATCCAATCAGGAGTGATTCATGAGACCATTTAAGTACATTCCCATACATGGATGTTCTGGTCTGTTGCTGTACATTAAAGGTTTATGCCTTGCTGTTAAAACTACTAAAATAAAACCTGTGATAGTTTGTATAGTTTTAGTTTAGTTGTATAGAGACGCAGAGTATAATGAAAAAACTAAAGGTTCTTATTGTTGAGCGACTAGTAAGCACTCATTGAAGTGAAAAAAAAACGAGAGCCTTTACTCCCTTTATTCATATGCTGGCTTGTGTATCGGCCGGTACCAGCAAATTGTTAAGCATTACATTCTGAGTTTTGGCACTGCAGTGGTGGCGGAAGCTGCAGGTGTTTTTGCTAATGCTAACATTAAAAGTTTTCAATGTGTAAAGAAAGCAAAGCATTTTTTTTGCACATCAAGACTACATGAGAAGTCCAAACATAAAGATGTTAACAGGCACAAATGTGCAGCTCTTCAGAGTCTGCCAGCCCTGGAGGAGAGAGCTGGGTGCAGAGCCAGACCTTCTGGAGGAATAAACATGAAGAACCACATCGGACTCTGCTTTGACCTGGAGCTGTTTATCGACAAGAAAGGAGAGAGATAACTTTTCAACTTTTGGGATGAAAAAAGTGGATTTATCTTCACTCCTATTCATCAACCTGACTGTAGCAGCACGTGCGTGTTTATCTTCTGTAATGCTTTTTTTTGCAACAGCTGGAAACTTCCTGAGATGGAGAAGATGGAGTACCGGCAGCTTGTGAGAAGTGTAGGTGCACAAGAATAAAAACAGAAAGAGTAAAATTGTAAGTGCCGGCCCACTTTGAGTGCTGATACTGAGGAATTATGAACTAAAGGAAAGCCCCTGTGTATGTGCATATGTGTGTGTGTGAAGCAGCTAAGGGCCAGTGTATTTAAGCTTAGTAAACCCTGGCAAGCTCTGATCAGTTTCCAGATGGCGCACACTTAAATAAATGAACATAACCACACACACACACACGCACACACACGGAAGTTTGAAAAACCATGGGTCTCTGCCCAAATTTGGCAAAGATAGAAATAGGTCGGCTTATAGTGACACAAAAACTAAACTGGAGTTTGTATAAGTCTAATCAAACCTCCTCTGGTTCTGAAAATAATTCTACACGTGTGACATTTTCTCGTCCCGTCACACATATAAAGCAGGATGAAACGAATACATACCATACGTATACACCGCCCAGGTTTCTGTCTTTTCACAGAGTGTGTCCCTTGTAATCGGATCATTTTTATTGCTGTCTCCTATCCTTGTTTGGTCTTCTACCTCATGCATACAGACATGTACACACACACACGGTGTACTAAATATAAAGTGACACACCATCACATGAATGTGAATGCATAATTGATAAGGTCATACGTTTTCGGTTTATTCTTGCTGACCGTCGGACAGTCGGGTACAACATGCACCAGGTTCTCGCAGCTGAGAATGAACGAAGTGAATGAATGTTATGTCATCTCACTGAAAACAAAAATGATAATTTATTGATTTATTATCAAGTAATACATATTTTCTCCTGTTCTTATAGCTACAGTACAGCGTGAACTTGTTTCAGGTGGTGGAGCGAAGGTGGAGAAGTGCTGCAGTTAAAAGAAAATGCCTCAATAATATTTTATATATTTTTCCTGTTACAGTTTCCTGTATTAGTTTCCAGATCAAAAACACGAGGTTGACTGTCATGCAAGAAATCTATGCTTCATTTACCTTCCTTGACTTTTGCAGAAGCTCTTCTAGTCATGATCTTATGAAAAATTCCTTTAGCTGTCCCACAGGAAATGTTTAACATTCAGATTGCACTCAGTCATGTCACTGGGAATTAGAGTCCAAAAGAGCCATCTGATAGGTTGCCTTTATAGGATTCTTCAATCAGAATTCCCAATGGGCCCTTTGCAGGATACAAATAAAGCAGTTGTTCACACGGAATCATTTTGCAAACTGACTGCACTGCATTTTTCACTTCCTTTTTTTTTTTTTTTTTTACTCGGAAAGGTTTGACTTAATTCTATCTCGCATCGCACTCTGGTTTCCAGTTTTAAATGAGCGAATGAATTTCCCAGCCGACCTCTTTCCTCCTGTGGTTTCCCAGAGAGTCAGAATGAAATTCAATCACTGAAGACAATCAGGGTGTAATTAAGCTACTTCTAATTTAACTGTCGGTCAGGAAATGATAATAATATTAGCCTTTACTTACAAGGGAACTCAATTAAAAAAAAAAAAAAAAATGAGCCAGCGACTTTAGCCAACGATGAGATGCTGAGAGGGGGTAGCCAAAGTGAGAGGGATGAGAGGAGAAGAACAAACTGCGCAGAAAATGTGCAGCAAACCAACGCTAAACAGAGAAAAACAAGCAGCGCGAGGAAACAAACGAGAGAGAAAGAGTGCGAGTCAAGTGTGCATAACAATGTGCCCGGCACTCGAGTCTATATTTAAAGGGTGCCATTGAGCTGCTTGTTGAAAACAGGAGCAGTCGAGTTGCCTGTACGTACCAGCGAGAGGCCATGCATACATTATTCTGGAGTTGAGATAATTTGTCGACAATTAGCCAGAACAGGCTACAGCGAGAGGCTGATTAGCATGTTGGTACAAGTCAGCCACGGGAAGAGAGACACAGGGGCTTTGAAACTGACATGAATCCGACATCGCGCGCACTCTGTCATATATTTAGTTTTTCCTCATTCATTGTCTTGCGCTCCTCTTTAAGGCCGAATTAATATTCATGCGGAAGCAAACGATGAATATGGATGTGCAGACAAACTGACTCGTTTCTGTGACGATAACAAGAAAAAAAAAAGAGGGGGAACACAGAACACAGTCCCCCGAGAAACAACGTGTGTGGATTTCTAGTTTAGTTCTGTTTTTTTTTTTCAGTCAGGGGAACCCGGTATATGGAGTCCCCACAGCCTGCCCCTCTTGTGCTAAAAAAAAACATATCAGAGAGCATGCTGGGGTTTTAATATTTTTTTAACAATCATTTTGGTACCAGAGAGAGTTCATTTTAATTGCGTGTAAGGTGCCGATATTGCTCAGTGTGTCAGCGCGGCTTTTATTCAGATCAAATATCACATCAGAAGAGCGTTTTCTTCCTTTCAGCTGATTTTTGGAAGGGAAAACTAGACACATGCGGGAAAATCTGGCCCCTCAAACACTCAAATGATCTCGATTCAGCTCAGTGCTCGGAAGCCAAACCTCAGCGCTTATGCCAAGTAAAACCCACACATGATCGATGAGATTCAAACAATAAGCAAACATGAATCTCCCTCAAGATCATCTGACTGTGTATTTTCTAGCATAATTAGGGCCGACAGCGTCTTGACAACAGATGTCAATGGCTAAGCTTGAGCATACTACAGCGGACTCTTTAAATCAAATGTGATCAATGCAAATGATCCTTTAACAACATCCGACAGCAGGATCCAAGAGTCAAGAGGAGGAAATCGTAAATTAACCTTTCTGTGGCCAAGCGCTCTCAGCACCAGCAGGCGGGAGTTCAGACAAAGATTCTGAGAGACTGACTTTCTCTTCTGAGAGAAAGTCAGAAAAAAACAGCTAATTCCTCAAACACAGCTACTGTTTATACACACTCTGCCATCATCAGGCAGATCGCACAGATGTAAAAGCTAGAGGAGAACATGGGTTTTGAGGCATGATTTGAAAGTGTAGTTTGGGCTGAGCTGAGTACATTTTGAAGACAAGGGCAGTTATAAAAACACAGTTCTAAATATCAAACTGGAAATGTGGGTGATCAGATAAACTGATATCAATATTCTTAGTGGTATTTCCAGGAAACTCTAATAATCAGAAATGAGAATGTGCAGAACCAGACTGTAGATCCCCTCTGTGTTGGAGCTGTCATCTGTCATGATAGTGGAAGAAACGAAAAAGTTTAATATCACTTTTCTTCCAGTAAACCTAAGGCCTTTACCGGTTTACAGAAATTTTAGACGGACACTTTTCACTTCTGTTTAAAAACAAGTCCCGTCCGCACGACCCGTATAGAGAGTATAAATTTGCAAACCAAGAATGTACATACAAGCTAACCAATGGTAAAGAGACTGGTAGTCTAGTGTTGTTTCAGTTGCTCATTGACTTGATGATGTCATTGTTTGTCATTGATGTCAATCTCTTTTTTAGTGAGCAGACAGGCCATTTACAAGTGGCTAAAACGTGAAGGAAAACATTCATCTTGCAAAATATTTGTATACAAAGACACCTAAAGACCTAAAGACAGCCAAGTTACCAATCCAAGGCAATGATTTCATATTAAAAAGATACATATATACAGTATGAGGCTGAATCTATGCTTATTTTACTAAATAAGATTCATTAAGCAGCCTGTTGTCCACATGTGACGTGCTCCTTCACCGTACCTCAGATGACACATGGACATTATGCTGCATGCAGATCTAACAGTGGGAATATATTTCATCACTATCCATGAAGCAACCTGCCGCTTCAGTCTTTATAATAACACATCATCCTCTCTCCGCCAGCATCTTCTCCGAAGCATCGAAACAAAATACCTCATATATGATTTATTCCAAAAGCTCGCTCAGAATATTAATTCAATATTCCTCCTTTTTCTAGAATCCGGTGATCACACATTTTCTGGCGTGGATTGAGCCGAGAAGATGGAACACCAATGTGAAAGCAAACCTCCAGAGAAAAACAATCCCATCTATCCCACTATGCATCTCTTCACCTTTCCCGCTTCTCTTTGGACGGCAGGCAGCGTTTGAAGTCTTATCGGGTTCTCTGCTGTTTCATGTCCGCCAGATGAAGGCTTTTAATGTCGGAGCAAAAGGTAGCGTCTGAATAATTACTAGGGGCGCCAAGCTGAGAACGCAAATTACTGCACACAGCAACAGATGTGTGACACACACACACACATGCGCGCCAACAGAGCTGCGCAAACATGACACACGTGCAAACAAACAGGCAATTCACACACATGTAATCATGCACGGCTACACGAGCCCGTCTCCGTCGCAGGCTCACGTATATGCATACAAACAGACATTGAAATGAACACATGGCACTTTGGCGGCTCTGGCTCAGGAGGTGGAGCGGGTTATCCACTACTCAGAGGGTTGTTGGTTCGATCCCTGGGTCCACCGGTCTGCATGTTGGTCACTGTAGTTGATGAGCGTGTGTGCCATCTGCGAGGACTTTTGTAGTTGTATTTTCTCCAATTTCTCTATTTCCTGACGCAAACAGTTACCGAGTACGTCTCTCCGTTGCCAGCTCACTTCAAACCAAGTCATTAACAATCTTCAAATACTCTGGTCCCTCTGAAGTTTCTTCTGTAGGCGTGTGTTGTCCCACTTTGCTGGGATTTTCTAAATTTAGCCTAAATTTAACGTTCCTTGTTTTTTTGTTTTTCCTAATTTCAGGTACAAAATAGAAACATAAAAGTCTTCATCAGAGGACAAGGTATCTATAAATACAACACATGAACCTGATGTACACAGAGCCAAGAGCTCATATAGTTAATTTTTTCTCTTTAAATCACCACTGAATTATCCAGAAGACTACAGGGAGTATTTAACCTATTTAGACCAAGGACCCTAGAACCAGGACTCTCATTAGCAGGCCTACCGATTATCTGGTAAAGTGAATGTTTCACAGATGAAATCCGGTTCCAACTGAGCTGCTGGCAGATTTTGTCCGGCCACTTCAACAATTTCAAACTTTTATCACTGCATTTGCAAGAATATGGGAACTACTGTCGCTGCGTTTTCAGCCAACCACAGTTTATAGTGCCTCATGTGAGACAAATCATTCACAACAATGCATAACAGTCATAATCATCAATTCTTTTGCAGACAGAACCTCTGTCATAACATTTCACTCAACCCAACAATGCCATCTGTCAGAATATCTCTGTGTTGCTATTAAGGTACTGAAATGGGTACGGCCAACATCTGTGTTTGAAGAAGTTTAAGATATTTTATGAAGGAATTCTGCATTCAAATGTCTAAAAACAACCAGACCTTTGCTATATATCTAGTTTAGTTGTGTTATTACATCATCCCAAATGTTTCCAACCATGTTCAAACTCAGGGAAATCAAAAAATTCCCTCAAGGTAACAGTGCGCTATTTCCACTATATGGAAATCAGAAAAAGAGACAAAACTGAACACCGGTAAACTTTAAGAAATTACCTCGTACCTAGATTCTCATCAGCAGTGGTGTTAATGGTGTATCCACCACAAGCAAAGCGACTGTTCGGGTTTATTCGGGTTACTCAGTCTGTGTTTATCTGCCCCAAACAGCCAGATTATTTTCCTGTACGTTAGCAATGAACTAACGTTACTTTGGATCGCTCCCTTCCTTTTCTACTTTTCTCTCTTTGACATTATGTTGATGAAGTAAAGTACATTTCCTCAGTAAATACCCTTCAACGGAGCTCACCTCCGCTGATCGCTGCTGCAGTCAGGTTGATAAACAGGAGTGAAGATGAATCCACTTTATAATCACAAAAGTTTGAAAAAGTAATCTGTGAGCTCTCCTCCTGTTTGCAAATGGCTCAGAATCAGAGCAGAATCTGACGTGAATCCGGGTGTTTTCTCCTCCAGAAGGTCTGGCTCTTCACCGACTCTCTGATCAGCTGAGCAGCAGCTCTTCCCCTGGTCTTACAAGGCAGACTATCACTTTACACGCACGACAATGGGAGACAAAATACACAATTTGGGAAGATTTGCATACAGTACGGTCGCGGAGCTTGCCAAAGCGTGCACTGCTACGTCTTGCGAAACCACACCGATCCAGGTAAAATACCAAGTTTTTAGAGACAGTCTGTGATGGGCAACATTTACAACACATAAAAAGATGTAAAACAATACAAAGTTTCTGTTCAAACAAAATGGTGTAATGGATAATATCCTGTGTTTGTGTATGTGTGTGTGTGTGTGTGTGTCCGCTACACTACTGTGTGTCAGTGGTACCTTTAATCACGATGACAGACAGACAACAATCCTCCCTGCCATTTACCTAAGAGGCTGCTCATTCATCTGCCAGCTCTCTCTCTTTCTTACCTCACATATACACACTTTCTCATTCTCTGAGTGTCAATTAATCTTTCTCTCTTTATCCGTCCAGGTTGCCCCCCCCCTCCACTCTCACACACATTCAGCACCGTTCTCTCCCGCCCCGCGCTCATTGTGCTGTTGCCAGTGTAGTTAAGGTGATGGCTTGACAGACAGCGCTTTAGGGTGACGCCTGTTTGCCTTGTGTTTTATGGCGTCAGTATTGTGAAGAAGGCATTAAGCATCTGTCGCCGTCATTAGCCGGCCAGCGCACTCAGTCTGTTATGAGATGCAGATGAATGACTTGAAGGAAATCCAAATGTTCACATTCTGTCGTTCCCTCCTCGGAGCGTTTTATTGCATTTTCTAATTACGCTCTATCATTTTGTTTTCTTTTTGTTCCCCGTCGCCGGATACAGAACAGCTGTCAAAGTCTCACAGTCTAAATTGTGACTACGATTATTAACGATTACATTATTACACTGTTCTACATTCGTATTATGGAAAATACAGAGGGAAGATGTTTCAGCACTTGTTTTACACCACCACAAATCAGACGTGCAGCTCAAAGTCGATCGGTTTGGCTTCTCTGGAGCAGTCGGGAGTTAAATGTCCTGCGAAAGAGTCAGGGTAGCCCAGTCGCCAGGATATAATGTTAGCAGTCAATGTTTCTGCAAACCACAGATAAGTCCAAGGTTATCATGTTCACATTATATGCTTATAAGTTGACTTTCACAGCAGGAAGTAGAGGAGATGGTGGCGGCGTTATTACAGCCAACAAGGCTGCCAAACAGCCGACAGTTTGAGTCACACTATTGGATGTTTTTGAGGACACCTTCCGTTTTGTGGTGTGTTTTTTAAGGAGACATTGGGATATTTCTAGCCATTTTTGTAGTGTGAAGAGCAGATGTTATTTTAAGGAAGCCCACAGTAAAAGTGGCTATTTTTCACGGGAAGTTAGACCATCTCTGACCATCTTAATCGTGTTGACCAACACAGGTATTTTAAGCCAAACCTTGATTTTTTTCCTGAACCCTAACCAAGTGGTTTTTTGTACATAAAGCTCGCAACTCTGACCTTGAAGTCACCGTCCCATTTTTGTGTACGGACAGTATTTGTGAATGATGCCCGTTGTGGCTGTGAGTGCGACACTACCCCTCAGATTTATCCAAACCTCTTGACTCGTTCGCATTTGATGTTGCAGGCAGCCTGAGTTTAAAAAATGGATTTTGTGACATAACCCTAAAAGATTTCAAGGTGGATTTTTCTTAAAATTTAAGACGCAGTTTGCAATGTGACTGGCTGCCTCCGCAAAGTTGTGTGTGTGTGTGTCCGTAGATACACGTGCTTCCTCTTACGGCCGTCCAGGCACATGTTCCTGTGTATCTGTCTCTGCATGTGTGTGCCTAATGGAATGCCCCAAGCAAAGCCCCCGCTGGGACATCATGGTCAGACAGACTTATTCAACAACACAAATAAAAATCAATAAACAATCTGAAGTTTTCACCCTAAACACTGCTTCTTTTTTTAAGCTCTGTTTTTTCAATGAATATACAACGTGGTCAGGACCTCAGCGGCGTAGACAGGTCCTGTCCCTGGGAGAGATTAGATAGTGTCTCTAAAACACGGGGAAAATTGAGGGAGAAAGGAGGAGAGCAGAGGACAGAGGAGGTTCTGTGTAAGCAAGAGCAGTGACGCTGAGGGGTCAAATCAAATGAATACAGACTGGAGTTAAAAAAAAATGTATAGAAAAAGATTTCTTTTTTTGAGGAGGGGGAGGATGACGGTTGGGCATTTTGTCGATGCTAAGCAATTGAACATGTGGCACGGGTCGGTTATTGTGCTCAATCAAAAGGAGGGAAAATGTGCAGTATGGATCAGAAAGAGCACAAAAAAACAAACAAATAAAAGAATTAAAACAAATTCGGTTTATTATATATCAGATTATTTCTATACATTGCAGTTATGTTTAAAAAAAGCACAGGCTGTTCACACAAGCAATTTGTCTGCACATCACACACACACACACACACACACACACACACACACACACACACACACACACACACACACAGAATTACACCCTCGAGCGTGTGTGTGTGTGTGTGTGTGTGTGTGTGTGTGTGTGTGTGTGTTCATGCGTGTGAGTTTACGTGTGAGTGTGTTTGGGAGAGCCACTTTGCCAAGAGCGCTAATTAGAGGTCAGTTCAGTTTGGGTAGATTCTGTTCTCACCCTCTGATTCCACTGCCCGGTCACCAAAAGGCTCATACCCTGTGTGTGTGTGTGTGTGTGTGTGTGTGTGTGTGTGTGTGTGCGCACGCCTCTAAGCCCATATGTGGCAGAGAGAGAGGTGAGGGCTGGTAGGTCTCGGGGCCAGACCAGGCAGCCAGTCAACCCAGTGAGGAGGGCTCCGTCATGGGATGAGGCCGCTGGCTGGCCTGCCTCTCTGGCCTGGATCTATGAATCCCTGACTGCGGGCCCTACAGATCGTGGATCTGTAAGGCTACTGTCACATCACATAATAGCAGACAATCTTGTTTTTTTTTTTTCTATATCGTGTTCTCTGCAGCTCACTTACTCCCTCCGTGTCACTACCTCTTATTCTCTACGATCTTTGCAGACCGTTTGTGTTCTTATTCTTTTGGTGAAGCGTGCATGACACACAGTCAAACCAGTCGAACAAAAGGAAATAACACAGTAGCATGCACCTGCAGATCACCGACACAGAGAAGAAAAAAAAATTCTTTTGGGGGGGTTAATGTTCATGTGAGTCTGTGCTTGTCATCACAGGATAATGTGCTGCTGGATCACCTTTCATAGTGGGAACACTAACACAGAAGCAGTTTTGAGTATTTTGCCAGGTGTTCATATGTCTGTATTGCAACAGATTTTGTCAGCTCAAAGCTTTATCAGTGTGTAGTTGAGATCAATATAAAGCTGAGTTCATGAAGGGCATGGCCTTCACACTTTCCGCCCCTGGCCCACAATCATTTTGATGCATTCATGAAGCTTTACAGGTGTGTAGTTGAAGTCAAAATGATGGTCAAGTATAAAAAGATGGGTGTGAGTACTAATTGGTCAGAATGTCACCATATTGACGGTATTGCAGCTGTTGTGATCCCATTGTCTTGAGTTTATTCTGTAAAAACAGCAAAGGAAAAAAAGGAAATCTGAACAAAGCAAAGTAAATACACATTTTTTCTGTGATGCATAATCTTCATCAAGTACTTGTTTCATGTGATACGAGAAACAGCGTCAAAGTTTGTCAAAAGGGACCCAAACTCAAAACACACAGAAAGGAAGCTGAAAAACAAAAAGTGAGCTTTTTGAAATTGTAAAACAAAAGCTGAGGACAAACTGGTAAGCCATGGGGAACAAACTGGGAACAGAGGGAACACACGCAGGTAAAACCGGCGGGAAGACAGGACCGATAAACACAGACCAACTAAGGAAGAGTGAGGAGAAAACACCAGCGGGACACAGGTGAGCAGGAAAAAAGGGCGGAAAAACAGACAAAGACAGGAAGAGGAAAGTGAAAACGTGACACATGAGGATATAAGCTACAAAATGACACGTTTTTTGGCGTTACTGATTTATAAAAGCACTGTGTTCAAAAGGACATTTGTTTTCAAAGTTTGTCTCATGTCATCATGTGTAACGAATGCTGAAACACCGTCATGGCATATGATCCGCCTCAGAAACACGCGTCCACGGAGCGATACACTCCAGTATATGAAGATGCATATCTGCCTGTCACTGTGTGAAAGACATGCACCAAACATGGCAAGGGGGAGGAGAAGAGAGAAAAAGAGCAGAGCAGGGCATCTGTGTCTCACCAGAGGGGGTGTCAGACATACTGTGCGTGTGTGCGTGTAAGTGTGTGTGAGTGTGTGTGCTTGCTTCTGAGGTTTATTGAATAGCAGCGATAACAGATATGGACACAGGATCGGAAGAAAAGGGGGATGAGAACAGGAGGGTGAAGTGTAGAGGTTTGAAGCTGGGGGCTAATGTTTAAGTGTGTGTGTGTGTGTGTGTGTGTGTGCTGTATACTGTAAGGGGAATGCCAGAGTACTTTAACCTGTCTGATGGTATTAGATTTAGAAACTGTAAGAGCCATTGAGGCTATACGCTGCTGAGGCAACGGGGTCATACACATTTGTAAGGACGTAGAACCATGTTAACACACGTACACGTTAAAGAACGCAGAAACAGCAAATGCCTGGACCAGATTCACCTATTCTACCTATGAATTACATGGAAGAAAAACTACTGAGATATTGTACTATTTAGCAAATTAAGACAGGCCAAGTGTAGAATTTTTTTTTAGAAAGGCTGTAGAAAGGCTGGGTAACTTCACAAAGATTGTTTTTATTTCAATTTAAATTCATCCGGAATTATTGTATGTTTATTTCCTGGTAAAGCACCAACAAAAACTTTTTTCTCCCTTTTTTCTGTTGTCTGACTGTCTTTCCTCTTGCTCTCTTTCTCTGTTTCCCTCTGTCCATCAAAGCAACCTAAGCCTCCTTTAAGCCACGCCGGGTCACGGACGGCTGAAATCTACACCAAACTACCGGATGGACCACAGACGTGAGTGTGCACGCAGACGCACACACACACACAACTTAGAAGACAACAGATACCTCATCTTCTCGCAGGGAGAGACAGACATAGGATAGGAAACAGAGGACAGACAGAGAAAGAGAGAGAGAGAGAGAGAGACGGAAAGACATAAAAGAGATAAACGCCAAGACGGAGAGAGAAAGAGAGAGCGAGAGGAGGCTGCAGGTTCACGGTCCCAGAATAGACCAGACCGACAGGATTCAACCACAACACTGGTGCAGAGTTACCATGTCAGTTTGTGACTGAGTGCAGCTGAGATATTAATTGTGTCACACACACACACACGCACACACACGCACACAAGCAGACACGACATACACATGTGACCACTTTAGATATGATCATCCGGCATCCGCAGCCATTAAAAAGGTCTTGCACAGTGCATGTGTTAGTGCTGACCCTGTTAAGGTGTAACTTCACCCTCATATTCACTTTCCTGACGTTTCTGAAAAGTCGAACAGAGGAGGGGGAGCAACCGCTGTAGGAGGCGTGGACGGGCGACACGGGTGACACTCTGGGCTTTTCCCATACACATGTGCTGGCTTGGCTCGACTCGGTTTGAGTCAGCACATCAGCCCAGCGTGGCAGCGTGTCTGCTTGAAGGTGTCGCTTTGACGCAGTGTTTTTCAATCCCCCTGCCCTGCATGTTTTAGACGTGTCCCTGCCCCAACACACCTGGTTCCAATGAACGAGTCGTTATCAGGCTTCAGCAGAGCTTGATGACGAGCTGATCATTTGAATCAGGTGTGTTGGAGCAGGGAAACATCTAAAGCCTTCAGAGCAGGGGGGGTAGAAAAACACTGCTTTAACGGATGACACACCTCTCTTGAGTAGTGGTCAAAGAAGCAGCTGCTCTTCCACCCCAATATACTATCTAATGCCCCGTTTACACGAAGGGAAAACGCAGATATTTCCATGCGGTTTGGCCTCTCATTTACACGAAAACCCCGTTTTTATCACAGAAAACGATTATTTCTAAAAACTCCGGGCAAAGTGGAGACTTTGGAAAACTCCGGTTATGTGTTGTCGTGTCAACTGGGAGAAACGGAGAAAGGGTTTTAGGTTCTCACGCTCATTAGGCTATGCGCCAGAAAATGCTTAACGTCATGTGAGCGTTATTTTGAAAGGAACAGGAAGTCGCTCGTGTTATTCGTTGTTGTTGATTCTGAGGATTCTGATTGGCTTGCATGGCTTTATCCTTCTCCCTACACTGCTGCCCATAGGTTTGGCGTAGTTATATTGACGCTCGACGGCGTATTTATGCGGGTTGATGTAAATGACAACTTTTTTGAAAATGATGTTGTGTGCACAATGTTATTTTTGAAAACGGAGGGGGGGAAATATTCGTTTTTCTAAATACCCTGCTATGTATAAACGTGGGCTAAGAATCAGTGCTAACAAAGCTTTGCTAATTTGACAATAAACATGATTCATTTCCTACTATTCCTTCACAATAAAAGCCCCCCTTTATTCTGTTCTTTAAAAGCACGTTTTTGGCCCTTTGAGAGAATCACTGTGTAGGCACTCCTACTCCCACTCCGACTATGAGAGGCTCTCCTGTGTGTTCGTGCCAATACTTCGCCCTAGCGCTGCTGTTTTAGTACAGTAAATGATAAAATTTGTCAGATCTAAGCATCTTGTTAACCTCTGAGTAAAGCAGTTACCTGCAGACCCAATTATTGTGTTGACTGCCTCTGCAAGAAAATAAATGTTAATGGTTTTAAGCCTAGTAGAAATTATGTGGTTCTTCTAAAGCACATCATGGCCAATGATCTTTTGATGGATTGACATCCTCTTGGTTTTCAGACACAGTGACAATCTGCTGAGCGTCACAGCTCGAGCTGCTGACTAGCGGCGGCTCGCTGAACACTTGGTGGTTGGACTTATCATAATCTTCTGTGTTAAGGGTCATTTTGGGCTTCTTAACAGTAATGGGCTATGATATTTTCCTTATAAAACGTGTGTGTGTTTGTGTGTGTGTGTGTGTGTGCGTGAGAGAGAGCCTATGTGACGGATGGGGTTGTGAGGAAACGTAATGACACACTCCAGTGGTCCAGAGAAGGGCAGAAGCACCGTCTCATTGATAACTGGATAATTATGTACTCTGTCATCATGTTATTGTGTGTGTGTGTGCGAGTGTGCATTTTATTTTTTGAATGCATGCTTACACACTGCATGTTAATCTGTGTTGTCATGGTGCCATCTTCAAGGCTCTGTGTGTACATGTTTGCTACATGTGCTAATTAACAGGCACACTGTGTGTATGGCACCTTTGTGTGCCGGTCTGTATGTAGATGGATGTAATTTTGATGCACACACACACACACACACACACACACACACACACTGTGTGTCACTTGCTTTTTCACTGCACCTGCTGTAGCCTACATGATTGTGTATGACAGCAGTGAAGTGGGATGTTAAATTGCTGTATTATGTTAGTACAGCGTGTAACATATACACACACACCTACTCGCTGTCTGACACACACAAACGCATCACTCTCGCACACAGAGCCATACGCGCAGGGGGGTGTGTATTATAGGAACCTCCTTACAGTGAAAAGACATGACATCAATTTCATTTCAAATGACTGTTGTCATCATCCGTTTTTCATCTGCCCATCATCTCTACCTCCGTCATCTCGCTCCCGTACCTGCCTCGCACATTAGGATGGATGAAATAAACACACGCACACGTGAATACGTATTATTATTATTTGCACTGATACAGAAACAAGCAAATGTACAGCAGACGCACACGCAAACATACACATGCACACCAGGCCTCCATCCTGTCACAGAGCTAAGCCCCTCAGCGTGTCCCACACGTCCCATTGAGAATCTTTTGGACGTCTGCTGTTCTGTGGTTTTCCCAGTGATGTGGGTTTGTGGTTGCCTTTTGTGTCTTGTTTGTTCCCCGGTGAGTCGAGGGGATAGAAGCTGAAGGAGGCCATACGATTGGGCTGTCACTAATCCCTTAACAACACGGCTGACTGTGATTGGCCATGACCGTACAGAAGGGGATGGAGCCAGCAGGTGGTTGGGAGGATGATTGAATGGTTGGAGATATGCAGCGGTGGGCAGGTGGGAAGCGAGAGATGTAAGGAAGGTGTGTTTCTAGTTTCAGAGTTGAGGGCTTGAAAGTGATAATGACTCCTGAAATGTGATACAAATTGTGCTTTATCGAAAATAATATAAAGTAGTTTGGATCAACATTTTGCACAAGTCATACTAAAACATGCTGGCTCACAGAAACTTTAAATTCTCTCATTATGAGGGCTACTTTAGCAACTCTTTTTCCTGTATATGTGTTTACGTGTTCACGTTGGTGTGTGTGCATTTGTGTGGTCATCGCCACGGGCAGGATTGTCCTCCGTATCTGTAAGGATGAAACCCTAATTAGAGGAAGCACACTGCAGGCCCTCTCGTTCTCTCCCTCCTCTTTCTCTCTCTTGCCTGCAGACCTTCTTGTCATTTCAGGCTAAGGTAGGCACTCTCCACTCTCCTAAAATCCCCTCTGAAAGCACTGCTCTGATATCAGCTGCTCAGATACTGTATAGCGGGCCTAAAGCCAGAACAAACACACACACTGACCTCACACGCTGCATAGAATAAATGCATAAAATCTTCATCATGAATATGTTATGGTTTTCTAAAGAGAACACACATGTACTCATGATCATAATTTTTTTTTAAGAATTATGAAGTATGAATGATGTTTCATTTGGTTTTCCAGTTTACTAATTCTAAAATTACTAAATTAGTTATTTCTAAGTCTTTTGTACTGTGTGATGACTCGCATGTTGTGTCAAAGTGATATGATTCAATGCTGCACAGTTATAGTCCAAACAGGGTTCAACAGTAGGCCTGAGTCAAAAGGACGGGAATAAATAAGAAAAACAACAGAAATAGAGGCTGCTCTGCCCTTTGCTCTGCAATGTTGTGTGCATGTGATGCATTCATGTGTGGTTTGAATATCAAACTTCACGTTTTTAAGAAAACAAAGATTTCCCACTGACACTGTGTGATTACATAACGTCGCTGAGCTCAGTCCAATTCTCCTTCCTAAGTAATTACACTTGTCTGTAAACGTTTCAAAATTTCTTGTCACTGAGAGGAAAAATTGGCAAATGAAAAATGTTGTAACCTTGATGTGATGCAAAATACTGTCGGACGAGTAGAGACAAAGGACACTGGCTGGGACAAACAAATCACTCAATGCATAAAATATATTTTTTAAATTAGCAAACATTATTAACAGTGTGTGAAGAAACAGCAGTGTTGACGTCATGTCAAAGACGGCGATGTATCGTGTTGCAGAGATGTCTACTGAAGTTAGCATGCTAACCAGCTAGCCAATTAACCCATGAAATGTCAAGAAATGAAAAACTTGTACTTCTATTACCCGTAGAACACCAAAAAATAAAACCATGCACCTTCTCAATTCAAGTTTCTCTCAAACTCAAACTGAGACGAGCTTAATCACCCTGGGAACTCAAAATAAAACGCACTTCATTCAAACTCAACAAATAGGAAATAAAACTCACCTTAACAGTCTTGGTTTGTCTTTCCACATCACCTCTGTCTTGGTCAAAATAAATCCTCATTTTTGTTAAAGCTCCACATGTCGTTTTCACCAGCTACTGATATTCAACTCTCTCTCGCCTCGCCCTCGCTGTTAGCCTCTCTTTTCCCAGCCTGGAGTGTCTTGTTGTTCCTGAAGTCAGAGTCCTGGTCAGAGCTGCTGTAAATCACCTCCATACTGTATCCCCACTCTTCAAACTGACCCCCCGTCAGTCTCGGAGGATGTGTTCAGTCCCAGTTCAGTGTCTGGCCATGTTTGTGGCTAACTGACCCAGGAGCTAATTAGCTCACAGTAGCTAGCTATAGCCAAGGATTGTAGCAAAGAGCAGCAGTTGTGGGTTACTCCTGTGATATGCTGCCCCCTATGTTTTTGGAGCTACCTTCCGATTCTCGCCATATTCTACAAATTACACGTTTAAAAGAACAAAAGCTTACTTGTCCCACTTCCACTAGATCCATGAAAGCTGTTTATCTTTATCAAAGTTCGATTATAATTTCAAATTATGTTACTCATTTCATTCTCCGTTCTACCAATTTACTTATTTAATTAATATTTCCCTGAGGTGACATCAACATTGTGCATTCTCCACAGACAGATTCAGTGACAACATTATTGAAATTCCACAGCGACCGTCCCAGCCGCACCAGAGGCATTAGCATGATCCACCAGGAAGTGCCCTTTCTATCCATTGAGGCTCTGTGCATGGGTCACATCACAGATAGAGTTGTGGCTCCATCCATCATGTGGGTTATAGTTAGCCGCCTATGCTAATGTCTGACCCAATGAAAAGTTTACGGAGAGACGGACAAGGACATTGGGGTGGACTCTTGTCATCGCACGCCGTAAACACACACACACACACACACACACACACACACACACACACACACTCTCTCTCTCTCTCTCTCTCTCTCTCTCTACCACACACACACATGCACACACTCCCCACTTCAGCACTGTGGGGCTGTCATATTTCACAGTACCCGGTAGCGTGGGGTGAGTTATGGCCATGTCACAATAGAGGTAGTGTGTGCGTGTGTTTGTGTTGTGTGTTTATGTGGTCGCACGTTCATGTGGGTATTGTGTTTACACCGTGTGTGTGTGTGTGTGTGTGTGTGTGTGTGTGTGTGTGTGTGTGCATCCCAGGTCCACTCCTCACACGTTTATTTATAAAACGCCTGCTCACTCCAAATCAGTGGTGTCCAGAATGCCGCTGCATGTGTAAATGACAAAATGATTTATAGAAATATTCCTAAAATAAAGTCCTACACACCGGGAGGGGGGATGGAATACCCCCAGCAGCGAGGACCCTCCATGGGAGACACACAATAAATGTATGTACACACAAACACAGTGCACAGGTTTATGCACACAGTCGTGGCGACAGAGAGGACGGCGCTCTGGTAAAACAGCTCTGTAGATTTATGACCTGTAAACTAGAAGATGGACAGATGGATGATTGGAAGGATGGATCAATGGAAGGGCAGAATAAAAAAATGAAAGGATTAAGACAGAGGGAGAAGGATGGAAGGACAGGAGGACAAACACATGATGGATGCACAGACGGATAGATGGAGGAAGAAGACAGCGGAGAGGACGGCGCTCAGATAAAACAGTTTTATGGATTTATGGCTTGTAAAGTGTTGGACAGATTTAGGATTTAAAAATCTAAGGAAATGAGGATAAATATGTTCGAAGAGGAGAAGGAAAATAAATGGTTGGACGGACGGACGGATGGATGGAGAGTTGGCTGGAACAAAGAGAGGTCAGGGCAGTGATAGGAGGAGAGGAGAGGAAATGAAAAGTGAAGAAGAAAAGGAGAAGAAGCGAACAGAAGAGTCCTGAACTCTTTTACAGACAGTCGTAGGAATATAACGAATCCTGAAGTGGTCTTTGCTTCTTTGTGTGCCATGATTCCTGGAGGAATTGTCAAAGCATGAAATGAGTCTTACGCTGGGAATTGTCTCATTTTGACTGGAAATGGTGTTATCGTTCTGTGCTGGTAATTATGCTCTCTGAGGGGGCTGGCACAGACAGAAAGAGACAGAAAGAGCGGAAGAGAAAGACACACTTTGATCTTTTGTGAACATGATGGGATGAGCTCAAAGAAATAAAAATGTGTCTGTGAATGAGTGCATGTGTGTGTGCATACAAGGGAATGGTCACTGTACTGTACATGGAAGCTGGTCGTGGGGACTAAACGTTACTGTGATATTAGTTGGTTTGCAAATTTCCTGTGATGTTTATTTTTGGTGACATGCTGAGATTATCATTAACACAGAGGGATACCTTCGGATCCATATACCATAACGGTATTAAAGAGGTTTAAGGGTTGCATTGGAGCGACTTTTCCCAAAAACCTCTTGAGTTTCCAGTTCACAGTACTTTGAAAAAAATGTCAACATAGTAAGAATTTGAGACCTGCACAAAAAGACAGATTTTTAGTTGAATGTAACGAGCAGCCAGGTAAAATTTTAATCGTTCAGATGCTTTGAATACTTCAGATTCCTGAAACTCATTCTCAACTGGCTATTTAAACTCTCTTTAAACTGGCACAGGTCATGGCACTGTGCTATTTAGTATCAATTTTAGCAAGAAACAAGAAACTTTTTGCTTGTCTACTGTATTGTCTCATCCATTCACCCTCAAATTACAGTTACAGTTACCAGAATAAAAGCTAACAAGCAATGTTTCTGCAAACCACGGATATGATGAAACTTTGGATTACTTTATTTTACAATGTCAATTTTAGATTTAGCCCAACCCAATTGCCAGAATAAATGTCAGCCAAGTCCATTTCTGCAAAAGTTTAAATTTTCAGTTTAGGTTTAATTTTGTTAATAATGTACCTCTACACATTGTATTTAAGCTTTGTTTAGGTTAAGGTTTAGGCACAAACACTGCTTGGTTAGTGTAAGGAAAGAATCATGGTTTAGTATCATTACCTGTTTTGGTCGCCATGCTAACGGATGGAGGCGGTCCATTTTCCCGTCAAAAATAGCTGGTTTGGGTCGCCACAAACACGGCTGGAAATATCTCCAGGTGTCCATAAAATATGCGGTGTTGTCACTCTAAGTCCGGTCCTCCGTCTGGCAGCCTCGTTGGCCTGTCATACCTACCTTCCCTTCCACCTCCAGCTGCGACCGGTGGCTAATAAGCACATAATGTGAACGTGAGATGCCACGTTTGGTGCACGTGTCAACTTTGGATGTTACTGTGGTTTGCTGAAATGTTAACTGCTAACATAATTACCTGCTTTACTGGGCTGGTTGTCTCACCTGGTTCTGTCGCCACAAAAAAGGCTGGAAATCATCTGGATGTCTAGTCACAAATATCCATTGACTTGATGCTTACAAATGTTAACACCACCTTGAACTCTCGCACGTTCGCCAGTCACCATGCCACCACCACCTTCCCCCCGTCCTCCTGACAAGAAAGTCAGCTCATATACATATAATCTGAACATGATAAGACACATATTGGAATATGTTGATATGATAGATATGAAAGTTACAAATGTAATGTATCTGCCGACATTTTATCCTGCGGACTGGACTGTTTATCCTCCATCCTTCCCTTTTCACCCTCCCCCTATCTCTGTTCCTATCTCCCCCTTCTCTTTACTTTGTCTTTCAGTGCCACATTGCCATGTGTCGTGCGGTGTAAATGGGTTGTGTTAAATGTTTTTCTGTCCCTGGTGAGTGTTAACAGTATGGAGAGAGAGGCTGATAATCTTTAAACAGGGCATCTGCTGGCATCTGCTTTATCTTTATTGTTCCCCGGACGCCCAGCAGAAAAATATACAGGCGTCGAGACAGAAAGACACACAAGCACTGGTGACACACTGTATATGCAGTTCACAACACATATTGGCACAAACACGTACATGACGGAACATCCGCAAACTTGTCATTATCAATTCTTCATAAAAAAAATATAACCTTTAACGCAGATGAGGAACAGAGAGTGAATAATTAAGTAGAGTCACTGAATGTGTGTAAACTCACATGTGCTGTATTGTCACACTGAAACGGCATCATATTAAAAAACAACGCACAAAAACACCTTTTAGGAAAATACCTTACAGGCTTACAATCATGACTGACTCAATAGCATAAATCCTTTTAAACTAGATAGAATTTCAAAATCGCCACAGTGTTGATTCTTGAAGTTTACTGTGCCCACAACATTCGTTATTAACTAGTTACTAAGGAGTGAGTGAGGAATGAATCAGGAACTACTTGATAATTAATGAATTGTTAATGAGTAATCCTTGAATAACTGCTTTGAGGACTATATTGTAGCTAATGATGAGTTGATAGAAAACAGACTGGGAGATATTACATTAATTCATCAGTTAATCTGATTAACTATGAACCAGCCACCAGCAACTCATTAATTACTAATTACTTAATCATAAGTTTCCCTTTTTCTCTACCCTTAGTACACAAAAACAGAAACTCAGTAACTCATAATCAGGAAATAAGGATAAGAATGAGAAGAATAAACTTATAAACTTTACTTGAAGGTACACAAAAAGAGAAACTTATGGTACTTTAATCAGTAATTAGTAATTAAATAGTCTACTTGTTTTTGTCATTTACACAATGTTGATTGGCATCGCACATGCATTATTTTACCTCAGAGTCAGTGAAGTCTCTAAAAACTTCACACTATACTTTATGTATGGCACAGATGCTGATGAAGTGCGACCAAATTAGGAAGAAGAACGGAAAAAAGGTGAAGCGAGACGTGTGAAGATGATGTGATTGGGTTGCAGCGGGGATGGAGATCACCCAGAGTGAAGAGAGGGAGATGAATGGAGGGATGGATGGAGAGGAAATGGGAGGAGCGAATGAAAAGACAAGGGAAAGCTGGGCTTTCCATGGGGGGCCCAAGGGCTGGCAGGCACCTGCGTCACACCTCCACTGTGTGTGTGTGTGTGTGTGTGTGTGTGTGTGTGTGTGTGTGTGTGTGTCCTTCTGTCTGATTCTGTGATTAATGAAGACATGTCAGTGTGGTAATCCTCTCTAATAAGCACCAGTGGAGCAGCCCGCAACCGTGTGTGTGTCTGTGTGTGTGTGTGTTTTTATGTATATGTCTAAAGTGTGTGTGTGTGTGTGTGTTTATGTTTATGTGAAGTTTGCAGCCTGTATGAACACGGCCACTAACATGTGGCAAGAGTGTGACAGAGAACTGTAATATTCTTACAAGCAGCTTGCATCTGTGTGTGTGTGTGTGTGTGTGTGTGTGTGTGTTATCTAATGTCATTCTTTATAAGTATGCCCAGATGTTGATACTGGAATGGCTCTTTAATTACCATTTAAACAGCAGGGGCTGTGTGGGGGTATGTGTGTGTGCGTGTGTGTGTGTGTGTGAAAGGGAGAGTGTGTTGTGTGTGACCGTGTGTGTATGTGTATGATGTTGACAGCGAAACTACTGTTTAATTACCATTTAAACTGCGAGAGCTGAGTGGATCATTTAAAGACAGAAGAGCTCCAGCCAGCTAAATGAGGAAAACAACACCATTACACACACAAACACACAAACACACAAACACGCGTGCACACACACACACACACACACACACACACAAAACCACACCGAAAACAAGACTATTAAGGTCTAATGAATGATACCCCTGTGATGTGTAGCTATTTTTAAAATAATAGAAGGAGTTTTTGTTTACAGAGAGTTTTCTCTGACACACACAGATCCTTAACACACCGTCACATACTAAACACCTCGCGTTTTTATTAAAGGTGTGCAATAAAATGTGTTTATCGTCATGTGTTCAGGCCCCTTGCCCATGTGCATATATGCAACCATCTGTGAATGTTCTTCAGTCAGTCACCCTGTTAATCAGTCAGTCTGCTACTGAGGCAGGTGGCCAGTCAGTCACCCCGACAACAACCCATCCAGCCTGCTTGTCTCTTGAATTATACAATTAGTCAGTCAGCCAGTCGAACAGTAAGTTATGATCAGCCAGTGATTTTTCCGTCTCTGCAGCCTTTAGCTAGAGAACAAACATCAGCATCACAATCAACTGATTAAAACATTCTAATTATTTACTTAACTTACTTTTACAGAAGTGGGCTGAAGCGTATGGAAGGCAGGAGCAGACCATGTCGGTCAGGAGCAGCACTGAAGGGGGAACTATATTACTTTAAGCCTGTTTAAGCTCGTTCAAAGAGCCGCATGACAATAAACACTAAGTTTTGAATGATGTTAAAGGTTTTATAGTCGGCTAATCCGAGGCTATAGTAGCAAACAATATTACCCTCTTCCATTGTATAATGCCCGTTGTGCTTCCCCAGTAGCGTAGCGCATAGTATTGTAAAAAATGATATTACTTTCAAATGATAGTAACTAGTAATATGTATTACATTACATTTGGTAGTAACTTGCCCAACACTGGACAGGAGTTGCATCTCTCATATGTGCAATTTTACGTAGTGTTTGTGTGTGTGTGTGTGTGATGTGTCATAAGTTGACAGACATGAAAAGGCAGGAGTTGGAAATGTTATAGCTTTAAAAAAATATTGATTTTAAGGGACATTTTAAAAATGTGTGGCTCTTTCATTGACAAATACTCTGCATTATAAACAAAATACTCACAGTCACATACAATACAATAGGAAAAAAAAGTATGTAAGTATCCACAATATCATTTATATATTTTTTCAAAACACAGTCACAAAGTGCTTTACAACAGTCAGTATAAAACAAGAAAAACAAAAATGGTACAAATAATCGACAAGCAAGCGAAGCCTTGCACATAAGCTCTTTACATGTGGTTCTTTATTATTACTCCAGGCTGTAATGAAAGCAGTATAAGTGATTAATTATACAAAAAGGGCAATTATGAATGATAATAACAAATTATTTTTACAACGCTGTGGCAGGTACAAATGAAGGCGCGGATGATTCCTCACACAAAGGTAGTTAAATAATTACATTGTAACAGCGAGAATGATAGGAGTGATCATATTTGTGACAGACAGGCTGCGACGCGCTGAGAGTATTATGATAATGATATTAATGATGGATCTGTGCGAGTGTGTGTGTGTGTGTGCGTAAGAGTTCGGTGGGAGATGTCTCACCTCACACTGGGTCTCTCAGCCCGATGCCATCTGTTCTGCCAGTGCGCACACACACACACGCAGACAGAGAATGACACACACACAGACACACACAGACAGACACACACACACCAAATCACTGTGAAGAGAGAATAGACACGTGAACATTCTCCTGCAGGAAGATGTTTGTGTGCAAAGACGAACGCTTATAAAAATAAGGATCCTGTGCAAGTTGACACACATTATGACACACACACACACACACACAACACTCTCACACTCCGGGACGGTCGGTAATCCTGGCTCTACCCAGAATGCTCAGCTCTGAGGGTTCAGCCAAAGGGAAACCAGCGTGTTGTCAACCCACTGGACATACATGAGATCAGGGACGTGTGTGTGTGTGTGTGTGTGTGTGTGTGTGTGTGTGTGTGTGTGTGTGTGTGTTTGGTCTGCCGTGTCCATGGTGACTCTATGAGATCACCAAATTGCAACACAGGTAAATTAATAAAATATGGAGGGGAAAAAAAGGGATTTCTGGCTAATCAGGCCGACAGAAAGTTTGTTTTTTTCAATCCGAAACACGTTTTCAACATTCTGGATCTTTATTTCACGACCTCTGTCATGTTTAACCGTCTCTCATCTTCCCTCTCCCTCTGTCACTCCTCTATTTTCTGTCATTGTCAAATATCAGGTCAAGTAAAGTGGAGAAAAAAATTTAAAAGATGATATATCAGAGGCCTTATCTGTCACCGTGTTTTCCCGCTCTGACACACATACAGGAGTTTGGGTATAAAGTACGTGCCTGGGTATTCTGGCGACGCCTAGACTGCATATGACCAACATGCACAGACACACACACACACACACACACACACACACACATGCAGTGTGTGCATCCATGTGGCGTCGCCTGGACGGTGTACGAGCAGCATATCTGTCAGTGTGTGACAGGTTGACAGCTCAAGCTCCCAGCACTTTGTCCACTATCATCACGTCAAGAACACACACACACACAAACACACGCGCACAGTCACATACAGTGATAACATCGAAATGGGCCAAACTGGCTACTTTAATAGTTTGATACTGTCAGAAGTCATATCAGCACACACCGAAGAAGATAAAGAACTTAAGGAGGAAAATACTGATGTTTTTAAAAGTCGAAAAAGTGCTTCGTTTTAATGAAAGCTACTTTCTCCAATTAAGGGGAACCATGTAGTAGGAATTTTAATATTAACAGTATTAATGAGGCGAATAAACTAGCTGTTCTCAGAGGAAAATAAGGTCCGGCAATAGGGTTGGCAGGGTCCGCCAAGTAAACAGTATGAAACTGTGTTGTTCTTTAGGGTCAGTTGGTTTATTCAATTTATTTAGTCATAAAAACAAAGAGAGTTTGCTTATATAGTTTGTTTCGGCATAAAAGTTCTTTCTCTTCTGATTAAAATGTCTCCCCCAAATCTACATAGCACACCGTTAAAGAATCACTAATTTAATGGACAACTTTCCATTTTTCCTTCATTTTTCAGTGAAAAGTGTGAGTTATGTGAGAGTTTTCACAGGTGCCATAAAACTGGAACACTGAGTTTGAAAGCCTCACAGCTTTTAAGTGCATGCCACACCCTCTCCCCTCCCTGTCACTCTCCGCTCGACACTATCTGTCACAGCAGAAATGCTGTAAATTGCCTTTAGAAAACAACAATAACTCAAATTAATTAATGGTATCAGATTCGGTGGGATATCGAAAACCAGCAGGCACTTTCACGAGTTTCATACAGATTCTGCTCAATGTCACTCCAAAGTTATCAGCACTTCACTGAGCCTGACTTACAGGCTCATAGCGATGCACAATATGCAGACGCCACATGAGCGCCAATAGTATTATCTCGCCATAATAGCTGCATTTAATGATGCACACACGCGCCTCAAGTCTCCTTTTTATGTCTGTAGATGGAGTTCAGCCCGTACAAAACCAAGCCAGGTCAGACCAGATAATTTGACTCGCTCCGCGCACAATCACGGATCACGGCTTTAGCACATTTCATACAATTAAGGATTGTGGATTTGAAGCAGACTAAACAATGGGCCCAAATTAAATTTTGAGTTTCTCGGTGAAAGACACTCTGGCTGCTCCGAAAATACAATCAAACAGAACGGGAGTATAGACGCAGTCTCTAACAGGATTGCCGGGCATACCCACTCACAATATGGCATCTTTCTCTCTTTCTTTCTCCCTGATATTCTATTACTGTCTCTCTCCTCCTCCTCGCAGTCCTGCGCTCAATGGACACAAGGCTGTCGTCTAATTCTACAGTTCTTCCATTCTGAGGCGTGCATTGTGTCTCTTAGTGTCGAGACCAGCGGCGGTAACACAAAGCAGGAAAGAGCAATTACAGCTTTAGTGAGAGACACACAGAGACGGAGACAAATAAAGGAAGAATGGAGCCAAGAAGAATGAGTGAATTGAAATATCCAAGCAGACTATTATGGGAGGGAATTCTATCAGGGGTCAACACCATCTTCAATACCTTCTCTTAACTTTTGGCACATGGATATGAGAGGGTTTGTAAAGAATATGATGTGTAAGAGAAGGGAAGACTGAGTTCAAAATAGCAGATAAAAGACATAAAGAGAGGAAAGAAGGAGGTTGGAGTAAAACATTTTCTTGCATTTGAGGACAGAGACAGACATCTGATGGAGCTACGTGGTGCGACATGAGGACGTACGACAACAGGGGGCTCATTGCATGTTCAATCCGCAATCAAATATGCACGCATGTACACATATAAGATATTTCACAGAAAGTTAGGCTCAAAAAGTAAAACAGAGAAAGACAGAGAAGACACTCAACAGGGTCAAGGGAGGACAGACAGGAAACAAAAGAAAAAAAGAAACAGACAGAAAGACAAAAGAGAGATTACACAGACACGGATTGAAGCGGAAGAAGGCGGAGAGAAAAGACGACCAAAGTTACAGGAAGACAGGAAGGGAATCAAGAGCGAGAGAATGAAACAAAAAGAGACGTTGGACGGCTCTTCCTCCAAGTAAGTGAAAGACTTCAAACCGCAGTGGATGAGAGAGCTGCACTTTATGGGGCTATTCTCTCTGCATTAGCATTAGCTATAGCTCTCAGACTGACAACCCGGCGCTCTGTTCTCAAGGTCAGGAGGGGCACACATTACCACGGGCCACAACTACACACACACACACACACACACACACACATAGTCAGAGAATCTATTCACACACACTCAGGCATTCTTATGCACAGACGGATCCACACACTCTGGCAGACACAAATACACGCTGACACACATAGAGACGCGCCGACACGTCAGTGAAAAGATTTGCCTAAACTGAAGAAAGGAAGCTGTTGCAGCCCCCGACACAGATTACAGGTTAAACACATTTTTATTTTTTTCGTTGAATTTATTCTGGAAATGGTTACATAATGAGGTTGTCCACTCAGAAAAGTTGTGTTACGTTGTGGATGTGTACATAAAGTTGAACAGCTGAAGGTTGTGGATATGTGGTAACTTCATAAATGAATTACATTTCTGATATTCAGTATCTGGAAACCCAAACTTCCTAATTTTCACTCGTTTTGTTGTGGAATTACGTAACGTAGTGTGATATTAATCCCTATATTAATAACGAAATGACATTATTTGTTTTAGGTTTAGCAAAAGCTGGGGAACCAAATTTAGACACAAAGACGAGCTGGTAAAAAACATAAAAGCGAGCTTTAACAAACATGCTGAAATCTACAAAGTTGGGCAACAAAGGGGCAAGTAACAAAAAGCAAGAATTAAAGAGCAAAACTTATCGAGTAAAAACCAGGATGACACGAGGAACACAGGCAGCAAACGCAGGTACAAAACAAGGAGCAAAACGCAGAAGAGATATGAAGGAAGGAGATAATAAAGAAGGCGGGAAAGACAGGAAGTGTAAAACAAAGCATTACACATGAGGAAAAAAGCTACAAAATAAAACAGGAAATAACTGAAATGAAACCGACGACAGTGACAACTTGTTCATTTTTACTTTCTAAAAGGTATACTGATGAGATAAACAATTATCTAAACTTGTCTTCTGTAAGTTTCCCCCTAAATGGACTTCAGCCCTGATTTATTTTATTATTTACACCTGTGCTTTTCCTACTGTGTCCTGAGAAAATGTATCTTTATTATGCATGAGAAGTGTGTCAAGCAGATCTGATTTTAAGGGATAACGTCTGTTTAGTCATAATATATCTTAGAAGTCTTTAGGGTAAGCAACGATTCACACAAACTCAAGATCATGTGACTCAAACGCACGGTGATCACACACGCACTTTCCCTATAAAGTGATTCATTGAGGCGGCGTTACCACAGGGTACCTGACATTAATGTTGCTTAATCACTCAAAATTATTGATTGTGCATGAATGGCCGTCCCATCCATTCAAACTCTGCGATGCATCCACGCAGAAAAACATTCAAGTAAACACGCTAAACACATGGCCGACGTGGCCGCTGTAGCGTGTCACTGGCAGGTGAGTTCTCCACGGTTTCTGGTTAATCAGCTTGCAGAACCTCGTTGAGACATTATTTATGCAGGCAGCATCAGCTGCGTTCGGTACTAACGTGGCCCGGCCTGCTGCTAATGAAGACACTAACTCATCTGTTATGTAAAAAGTGAGAGAAAGAGGGAAAAAGATGCTTCTCCTGCTGTCATGTAGAGGTAGAAGAAGTCTAAACCTCAGACCTTCGGAGCAGCGTTGGGCCATCTATCATCCGCAACGTAGGGATTTACATTCCCAGGCTAATTCAATTTATAAACCTCTGTCAGAGTTTGGGGTTTTCCTTTACGTACAGGACTGTTCAGGACCACACTAGATTAGAAACTTAACATTAACTTGGCAGTCCTCCTGACCAGCGAATGCATAAAACTTGACGGTAAAATCTGACCCTGTGTTTTCCTCCAGTCAGCGGTCGGCTGTTGGGACACAAAAAGGTTTCTGCACAAGCAGACACAGAGCGGGGCAGAGGAAAAAAACAAAGAGGAAGAGAGAGCGCCGAGGCAATCTGTGATGTGATTTTTTGATAACCATAATCATAATCTGCCTAGGGCGATCCAATTCCTGAGACAGTTTATAGGGTAGGGAGGGCCATCAGAATTAGAATGAGATGAGCATAAATGGCTATTTATCCTGTGTGTGTGTGTGTGTGTGTGTGTGTGTGTGGTGTGTCTGTCATGAACGGCTATTTACGTGGATTAACGGATTGGCGAGGCCATCTGAAACGCATGAAGCGGACCTCACAGCATGTCTGGAAACACACAGATGCACCCACACACACACACACACACGCACACGCGGATAAACCTTAAAAACATTAGAGTGTGTCCAGATACCTGCCTGTTTTCCATACAGTAATAGTGTGTATGGGTGTTTCTTTTTGCACTCGGACTGTGTGTGTGTGTGTGTGTGTGTAATCCCAAAAGGTGTGTGCGTTCTATGCACAGACAACATTTATCTACCCAGAATGCGCATGAGTGTACTTATTCATCCGGCCTACGTGTGTGCACTTAAATGTGTTCTTAAAGACGTGTCTGTTTCTCTAAGTGTGTGTGTGTGTGTATGTGTGTGTGTTGGGGAGTGACTGAGTGTTGAGAGAGTGGTAATTACCATTCAGCAGTAGCTAAAGTGACATGTTTGAGGAAGAGATAAGGGGACATAAATTGGCCTGGTATAAAACGGTGATATTTCCTCTACTGCTTTAGAAAAACCCATTTACTCTGCCTCTTTAGCATGTCAAGACCCCTGTCACTACCCTCTCATCCCCTCGGCCAGAAGGACTCATGCACACACACACACACACACACTCGTACGCACACACATATATATGCTTCACGCAGTCAGCCGGCTCCTTGTGAAAAAGTGCTCATCTGCATTCTGCTATTAACTTGGAGAGACACACAGAGAGCGACAGAAAAGGGAGCGCGTGTGTGTAAATCAGTGTAATGGGGCCAAGACCTCAGTAGCTCTAAAAAGAGAGCAGACATGTGGAGGACAAGACATGATTTTTTTTTTTTCTCTCCTTTCATGCAGAGAAGCAGCGATACAGCACATCTGTCACTGCCGGCCACACAATTGCTCCTACGGTCAGACGCAGAGACAGAGAAACATGAAAGGGGAGAGCGGGAATAAAGGCGACGGAGAAGAAGAAGAGTGACAGAGTGGACAGTACTCCTCACCGCTGGAGCAATTATCTGTTTTATTTCTTTGTTTCATTTATTGTTCCCTGTTTTCTTATCTTGTTTACTACTTTTTTTCTTAATAAAAGAATGTGAAATTTTGCTAATTGCAATTTCCCACTCAAAAATACATCCGTGGCTAAATGTAGTTTTCAAAGGCTACAACACGCATGTCATTTTTGTGTGGTGTAAAAAACATATTTTCACACTATATGTCACACTATGACACTGAGTCATTTAAGGTCAAAATTAAAACCTGTAAATTGTCATTGAAAGCGTGAAAGATGTGTTGGTGCTCTTCTTGTTCGTAGGAGTTCACATGCCAAATATACCAATATACTGTTGTAAGTATGGGTGCCTGGGAGGGACTTCAGTCTCATTTGCAGGCAAAGTAACTTGTGAGTCAAAAAGTTGATAATGATCATTAGGAACAAACAAAAAAAAGAAATAAACATATGTTTGGAGGGGTCAACAAAACATTTGGCTTTGACATGAGAGATGACTGTTTTGTGTCTGATTCCAACAAGTCTCAAAAAACAAAATCTATTTCAATCTGGAATGGTTTTGAAATGCACAGAGAAATAGTGTCATCCTGTCGATAGGGATGCTTCAGTATATGTCTCCCCTCCGTTCAAGAGGACGTGGACTCGTTGGACCAGTCTGATGTGAGCAGAAGCGCTGAACTTACAGTAAGATGTTTGTCGTCTGTAAAAGTGTGATTTTGCACCTGATTTCATCATTGTATCTACAATGGATCTCTTTATGTAACCATACAATTAGGACACATATGTCAGACCAGTTGCTTTTAGACTGGCCAAAGAATTAAATGAGCTGAAAAACAAAGGATGTGAGATATTGGCAACTTATTAAACTGTAGCTCACAACAAACTCTTACTTGTACCATTTGGAGCAGCTCAATTCGGCTCAACCTGGTGCGTTACAACTGGCACTGGAAATGCAAAAATTGGCACAGCTTGGTTTGACTTGACATGGCCAAAGGTGCCAGTGGAAAGACCCCCAAGACCAAGCAAGATGTTAGCAGACTTGTACTCTTTATATACTCAGTCTAATTAAATTGAATACTTCAAGTCAGGGATATTGAAAATGTTTATTCATCTTTACAACATTATTATGTTGCCACTAAACAATTCAAAAAGGGACAGTTTTTCCATCTGTGTGTCACACTGAATGTACCGTATGTCAGTAGCAGTAACGTTGTTGTATTTATGTTTGGTTACCCACACCGTCAAACTATCAAAGTATCCATTGTCTTGATAGAAAACATTTGTCAGACTTCATTCACAGCATTCCCATTGTTCACCGGGCTATGGACTGAAATCTTTTCTCCTTGAACAAAGTTATAGAAGACAAAACCTTTCAACAGCGCCACACAGAGAAGATTGTGAATCATTTGTGCGTGCCATGTGCTCCGGGTCACGGGTCAGGGCCCTCGGTGCGTCACTAAGCAAACACACACTCATGCACACACACTCGAGCCACAGGTGAGAAGAAGGGAGGAGGAGAAGAAAAGGAGTGGAGAGGAGACGAGGTCAGACCTCTCTTTAGCCTCACAGCTGTGGGCCGGATAAGCCTTTTTCTCACAGGTAAATAAAAGCCACACCCTGAGTGTGTGTGTGTGTGTGTGTGTGTTAATGTGTATGAACTTGGCTTCTCCCTCCTGCCATCCCCACACCACTGACACAACCCCATGCACAATCTCTGCATTCCTTCTCATCACGCCCTCTCTCCATCCCCCATCCTCTGTTTTATAAAATGTTGCTCCTGATTGACTTCTTTCTGACAGACAAGCCTCTTTTCTTATTTCATTTTCCTCCACTTCCTTACAGGACTTGGTATCTTTCTTCTATTTGTCTCTCTCTGTTCTATTTATTTGACTTTTCTCTACACATCTTCATTTTCGTCATATTATTCTGTCTTTCTGCTGTTCCATTGCTGTTTCTTCTTTTGTATGTCGTTTGTTTTTAATACCATCGCTCTGTCTCTCTGCCTAATATCCTAATTTATTTTTGTGCACAAACCTGTATGTTCACACACACACACACACACACACACACACACACACAAAGACAACCACGGCTCCGTGTCAGTCGGTTCTCTAATCGCAAGGTGTAAAAGGATCCTGTCGATTTTGGGCCGCGGGTGTTACATCTAATATGGTCCCCGCGCAGAAGCAATTCACACACCACACACCTTCACACGGAAGCACAAACACACGCGCATGGATAGCCGGGATTTCTCTAACACTCGCTCAAACATGCGCTCACAAAACTTAGCCACTCTGTTGGTTTGGCAAAATCAAAGCACACAAAAACGTCCTCTAACAAACACACCTACACACAGCAGAACGTACTGTGTGTTTCTTTCTGCAGAACTGGGCAAACTAAAAACTACAGCACCATCAAAGAAAAACAACCTGCCTGCCTTTACCTTAGATTATATACACTTTACCAACTATCTGACTCACACAGTGTGTTTAAAAGGGGGAGTTAATGTCCCATTTTTGTGCTTAATTTCTTGCTTAATCGGCCTGACTTACTTTAAAATATGGTTTAAAATGTTGCACTTATTTATTCAGTAAATTCAGTTCAGTTCAAAACATTTAATTCATCCCTCAAAGGGTGGTTCGAGGCATGTAGGTTTGTTAACACAAGTACTTCAGATGCTTAAAATACAAAAATGTTAGAAAGAGTTGAAATACACAACAATATCCAACACCACAGAAGTGCATTATGTAGACAAAGTCATGTTTTTTATCAATCTACACACAAGTTAAACCGAGCATTTCTTATACTGTCGCTGTTCAGACATTTAATGACTTCTGGGATTAAACAAAACTTCTTTCAATTTGTTCAATAAATAAATCTCTATTGGACTCATCAACAGCTGAAGTTTCTGCTCCTTATGCCAGGCAATGTCTCATATATTATGTAAACTGTGTTAGTGCTCATGCTCGGTGTGATTTATTTAATCCCGTACAGTGGTATATTCTAAGATAAATATCCATTTATTACACGTTTTAAAGAGCAGCTCTAAAGTAAGTGGAGAAGTAATCAGAAAGTGGAGCTGAAATAAGCTGGTATTAAGCAGGTAATCAGTATTCTGCAATGAACTACATCTTCAAAGTAACCTTCCCAAACCTGATTGAGTCAAATGAACAATAAGTGTGTCTGACAATGACAATGATATTATTCTCTTGCTGTTGGTAAACAGGCAGGTCTGGTGGATTAAGACGCCAGCGAGTTTACTCCTCCGCAGTGACAACAGAAAAGCCATGTACCAATTGAAACTGAAGAGGTTTTTCCTGCGTACGCGCAGCCTGTGTAATTATTTCAAACACGAGGAAAACCAAATCACTTTACAACGCGGATTTACATATGATTAGCGTCATACAAAGACAGGATTACTACAAGTAGTCGAGAAGAAGCCTTTCCCCTCTCGCAGTCTCCGTCTCCTTGTCTTGATTCAAAGAGCCTTGACATAAGTTAACACTGCTCTCTCGCTCACTCTCACCTAAAAGGTGCAGCCGCAGTGACGGCAGCTTACAGTCCGTACCTTTGTACTGGAGCGGACATGATAACAATGACAACAACAAGAAAACACAAGTTTTTTTAATAGAAATCATTCATTCACATTTTCATTCCTGCTTTTCTGCATTTGTCTCTGTCCGTTTCATTTTCATTCTCTGTCAATATATGTTCCATACCTATCACTTCATCTCTTAATGTAAACACATATGTGGAAATGATACCTAATCAATATAATATTCTTAATCTAATGAGACCCTATTTCCATGCCTACTTCCTACTACAAACAATATTTGTTGTTTAATAGTTCCCCATTAACCTGATGATGCTTATTGATAAGATAATAACGTGATTATGACACAAATCTAAAAAAAATGTCAATGTCAAACGTATCGCTTCTTCTCTGGCCGTCGTCGGTGACACATTATGATCCACCAGCGCATTATGTGATTTGAAAGATTATTGATTATTTAATGGCATTTTTAGTGGCCGGCCCTCTGAGTGTGATGTTATGCGCTGAAGAGTTGCAGGAAATACGAGCGAGGATAAAAGAGGACAAACTGTCATTCGGTGCTTGGTGAACACAACAAGACACCTTGCCACTCTAAATTATCATTGATTACCCAAAATGATGCGGAGGAAATTATTGACTGCATGAAAATGTCACTTAAGAACGTGTATCATTGCCCATTATTCACCTATTATCCATCGATTTGCTGTATTGTATTCAGTTTATTCAACTTGGCAGGGCGGACGGATGGATGTGGCAGCTGTGTGGCCAGCTTCTTCGAAGAGGATTACAGTTTTCTTTTCATTCAAAATAATTAAAATAACAACTCGCATGTCGTCAGATGTTTATGTTTTCTTCCCTGTTATTGCTGTACATTAATGCAGTAGTTAATCAATCACAAAATCAGTCTTAATAGGTCATTTTTGAGACTTGCAGCTAGTCATAAGTGAGATTTTTCAGCTTGTTCCCAGTTTAAGTCACAAAACAAGGGCCAAAAGCTCAGAAAGAGACAGATAAGACCAAATCAGTTGCTTAGACGAATATATGTTTTCAGTTTGTGAAACCTTTTTGCCTCTGTCACTTTTTCGTTTCTCCTTCTTACTGTAGCGCAAACAGAGAATCACACACTCGGTCTGTAGGAGAGTAATTCACTTGTGTAATTGGCTCTAGAAATGACAATCGGGGAGTGTGTGTGCATGTGTGTGTGTGTTGATCCAGCCAGCTGACTGCAGGCCTAATTGGCAGCTTGTTAAGCAATTTGGATCCTGCAGTGGATCTATTGATGTTTGGGTGAACACACTCTCACACACACACACTGAATTTCTATTTGGCCAGTTGTATTCCTTAACTAGAACTACCTGTTGTATTTGTTTTCTTTATACTGTGTGGTCGCTCACCAGCTCAGAGGAGAGAGTATAGAGTCGAGCTGTTGGTCCTTTTTGGTCCTCGGAGGCACCATTAATGGAAGAAAGTACTCAGTTCTTTTGCTAAGTAAACGTAGCAATAACATGATTTAAAGGAGACATATCATGCTCTTATTCCAGTTTACAATTGTACAAGAATAGGTTTACATGTTTTAATGCTGAATGAACGCATCAGTTTTCTTGTGTGACACTACTGTCCATTGCAGCAGCACTGTATTCCCCCTCTGTCTCTGTTTCAGCTCCTGTCACTTTAAGGCCCCCCCTTCTGAATACCCAGTCTCCTCTGATTGGTCAGCTCACACACGCCTGAGCCAACACCGCTCACAACAACAGAGCAGCTGTGCTAAATCAACTCTCACATGCCAAACCAGCTGCTGGGCATAAATTATGCAAATGTGTGACATGGTGACATAGTGTGATGTCACAAAGTCACAGAATTAAAGGTGGGACTACTGAGGAGGCGTTTCAGGAGCAGTGTTTTTCTGTGGGAGAGAGGAGCTTCACATGCACAAGAACATAAAATAAACACTGAAGGAGAGGAGGGGGAATAAGCATAATAGGTCTCTTTTGAAAATACTCTGTTACAATTAAAAGTATAAAATAAAAGTATTCTTAAACACCAAAATGGCTTTTACATGTTTTATATACACTCAGGTGGCTTAATTGAATGTTTAACAGTTCATTATATTTTATATCATTTATTTGAGTAACTACAGCTGTTAATAAATGTAATGAAGTTGTGAAAGTGTGTGAAAAGTAGCATAAAATTAATATACTCAAGTAAAGTATCCTAGAATTGTACTTAAGTACAGTTCTTGAGTAGATTTACTTAGTTACGTTACACTACTGGGAGGTGTGTATCCACATTTTTGCTGGGATACATAATTACGCGACAACATTACGGTCAGCTTCATGCCTTCAGTATTAAAAATAAGTATTTACACTCTTACAGTTTATAAATATCATGGAAGGAAATATGTGATTAAAGCCGCCAGCTGATGACTTTTAGCCTGCACCGTTACAAAAACAAGGCATGGGCCTGCTGAACGGCCTCTCGTGCCACCAGAATTCATTTCGAAACAGCTGCATCTGTAATAAAACTGCGGTTTATCTGGTTAATTCACTGTAGTTTCTTCCTCTTGGATGCGAGTCCTGCAACTGCGCGACAGAGCAGCTGTGACACCAGTAATGAAGCACAGAGCTCAGAGGAATATCCAAAGGCTTATGAATATGCCTCGGCAGAGAAGCTAGGATTACTAATACAAAGCTGGAGACAGGAAGACAAGGGAGAGGTGACATGAGAAAGACCAGAGCAGGAGACGGACGATGTGATGGACGCGGGGGGGGGACATATTTACATACACACCAATCCGTAGTGACAGACAGACAAACCTCTCATGGAGAGACGGTGGTGATAGACAGAGAGGAAAGCAGGAAGTTAATGAGTAGATTGTGGGCCAATAACATAACCAGTCACCCACAACAACGCACTGCCCGCACTCCTTACCTGTCTGCCTTGCTGCGCTGCATTCTGGGAGTGGAAGGGCAGAGCGGAGCGGCGATGGGATTTGAAAGGCGTTCTGCATGGGCGACTCACTGATTTGCATTCAACAGTGGAGACACACAAACACCGGCAAACACACCCGACGAGCACACGCACACTGTGGAAAAAAAACAAAATGTTTGTAAGCACGCACACACACATGCAACCACGTACAAGCACACACACACACACGGACATCGTGGACTAATTATTAACCCTTAACATGTTCAAGTAGGCTGAATGAGTGTGTGTGAGATGATTGGAGGGAGGAAGGGGAAAAGAAGAAGAAGAAGGATTAGAGGTTGGAGGGGATACGCTCACCCCTCTCAAAACCTTCTCCTCAACTCTTCTTTTTTTTTTTTTTCTCCGGCGTGTTATTTTTCGCTTTACGATTCTGATAATGATGATATTAGAGAGAAGAGGAGGGGGAGGAGGAAGGAGAGGAGGGGATGATGGGCGCCGCATGCGATTGTTCGCCCTGCCTCTCCTCTTCTTCTTTTTTTTTTTTTTACTGCTACACATCGCGTGGAGAGAGGGGAAAGAGATAGAGGAAGACAGAAGGGGGGGTCTCCTCAATGACTAATTTTCCTTTCTTTTACGGCAGCATAAATTTAACAGGAGGGGGGGTTGCGGGGTAGAGTAGAAATCCTTTTAGCGCTCTGATTTATGTACGTCTGATGGGCGAATCATAGATCACCGCCGGAAGATGGCAGACACACTGATGATGATGGGGCCCTTCGACGGGGCCCACTAATGCCCCGCCGAACAAAATGTAACCAATCTGTGGGGGCCCTCAAGCATGCAATGGTCCTCTAATAGAAACTATAGCAAACTATACGCCTGTCACCTATGACGGGGCGCTGGGGGAGGTGTGTGTGAGCATGTGTGTGGAGTAGAAAAGTGAGAAGAAGGAAAGAGAGGAAGTTGAAAAAAAAAAAAAAGCCTGCTCCGAAGTGACAGAAGCGAACGACAAGTGGATGAAGACGGAGACAAACGGTGTGTGATCCAAAACAAAACAGATCTAAACAGAGATAGACAAAAAAAACAATAGATAGAAAGAGAGAAAGGCAGAGAAGCAAAGGCGGGAAAACTAAACGGCGAGAGAGAGCGAGAGAGAGCGAGAGGGGGGAGCCCAGTTGAAGGGGACTCTAAATGTCAAGTTGAAAAAAAAAAAAAAAAAAGCAAATAAAAAAAGCAACCGAAGGAGTAAACAGCTAAACAATAGACAACAACAAGTAAACGACGCGTGAGTGTCCACCTTAAATCACCCAATCACACACACACACAAGCGCGCGTACACACATACGCGAGGCCCGATGCACAGTGCGGCGCATGCAGCCCCACCAATCATCTTTATATCAAAACATCATTATGCTGGCTGACAGCAGCTAAGATTCCGGCGAGGCCTCGTTGTCATAAATCGTCAGCTGTTGCAGTGCTGCAAAGAGAGCCTTTTCATTTAGGAATGTCAAAGCTCTCCTGAGCCTCGTAAAGATTGTAGGAGACTCGGGAGATGAGGGGAACAGAGGTAGAGATGGCAGAGCCGGGGAGAGGAGGGGGGATAAGTGAAGATGGCACGGCTGGTGGAGATGGCATCAGGCTGACAGCTGACTACGCTAGCATGGATGTTAAAACGCATGTTTCCGACTTCTGGACTTGCTGACAACTTGTCCGGTGTTGTGACTTACATCTGTGGCATCCGATATTACTGTACACAATGAATTCAACGGGAATTATGAGAAAAATGGACAAAAAGTGAAAATGTGTGGCTCCTGTTTGCCTCAGGGGCTTTTTTAAGGCCATGAGCTGAAATGTGTATTTTCATTTGAGGTTACATGTTCTTGTTTTGTACATTTCGGATATTCATGATGATCCTATCCTTCTCCTGACTTTTCTTCTAACCCACCATGAGTTTAAAGTTGTTATAAGCGTTGATGTTGTTTTTACTAACCTCCCGTCCGTTTTGCAGTCAGCGTGCCCCTCCCTCCTCTCTATGTCACCACATATGCAGAGCGGGAATCGCCAGACATAGGAGATTAGGTCCAGTGTGTAGGATTTAGCAACATCAAGCGATGAGTCTGCTGATTGCAACCAACTGAACACCCCTCGCCTGACCCTCCCACTCCAAGCATAAATAAGAAACTACAGTGGCCCCGAAACTCACGGAAAACCCTGAAGGTCCCGCTCTAGTTTCAGTGATTGGTTTGTCTGCTCTGGACAACTGTAGAAACATGGCATACTCCAATGAAAAGTACCCACTGTAGATCCCTCTGTGGATATAAAAGACTCATTCTGAGGTTACAAAAACAAACAATTCTTTCAATTTTACAATTTTGTAATTTCAGTTCAATTCAATTTCTGCCAATAAATTCCTCTACATCCTACACACTGGACCTTTAAACTGATTTGTTTATGTACTCTTAAAAATGTGTTTAAACCACAATGTCGGAGTGCAAGTACACCTATACAGTTTAATGCAATCCACGACAACATCTCTGTAATAAATCCTATATTTGTAAAGCTGATGTCTCATTCTTTCTATGTTTGTGAAGTTTTTAATGTTCAGTTTTGGATGATGATATGGAGGATGTGTCATTAAATCCTCTGAGGCTTCTGTTAGTCATTATATAGAGGGGTGTTACTAATATTTTAATGTGTGTATTTTAATTATGTGTGTAAGGGGAGGACATTAAAACATGAATATGTGATTCTTTAGATAAAAGGTAAAGAGTGGAAGTGGAAAGGAATTGCTTCAGTTCATAGCCGTTCATCAAATCTATCAGTAAATAACCACAAATTAGAGCTGACAGTCTGCACTTCACAGTCACTGTGTCATTTCACATCAAAAAGGAGGAGTATGGAGAAAAAAAAAACACCTTATGTATGTCTGCATTTGTGTGTGTGTGTCTGTGACTAATGTACTGGAGAGCTCTTCACTGGTGCTGACGAAAAGACAAGTTTGCGTCGCTGGTGCCAGTGTGTCCCTCCAGGGCGTCAGTCCATCCACTGGCAGGGGAGATGAACTGAGACAAGATGTCAGAGCAGGAAATGTCAGACCACTGCCAAACCGCTGTGGTGCACACCCCTGACAGGCACACACACACACACACACACACACACTCTCACACAAAGGATAACACACACTCGTTTGCACACAAGCATAGTTTTACATCTCTTTCACATGCGTAACACAAGCACAAAGGATGTCATGAGGTAACATTCATACTCTCCCTGAAACTCCCTCTCTCTCTCTCACACACACACACACACACACACACACACACACACACACACACACACACAAATGGACGCAAGGGTTTAACTGGGTTTAACATAAAATAAAATGTGTCCACCAAAGATTTCATTCACCTTTTTAGAATCCTGTCACAGGTCTCAAAATTAAACACAACATTTTATTTCGGGGAAGGTTTCATTTAAACGGTGTGTATTTGTTTCCGTTCCTAAAAAGTTTGTGGTAAACACTTGGACGAGTGACAAAGAAAATGTTTGCCAGAGATGGAAAAAAAACTAGGTTTGCAGGGGGGAAAATGGAGTGATGCGCACGGCAGCGGTTTATGTCCGCTGGCCTGTTCTTGTGTTTGTTTTCTTTGGTGGTGTGTACACATTACAGATGTCTTGAGTAATGCCTCCATCTGTAATCTCTCTCTCTCGCTCCCTCTCTCTCTCCCTCTGCTGTCCTCGGGACTCTGTTTTCCTTAAGTGTGTCAATTTGGGTCTCCTTGCTCAAGTTCAAACATTTAGCCCCCAAACAGCCATTTGTCTCCAACTTAGCAGACGGAGAGACCATAATAGAAGAAAATACCCCAAGAAATGAAGAAGACAGAGAGCGAGAGTGGAAGGAAAAAAGACATCTTGTATGTTTGACGGCACTTTTTGCTGCCTGGTTAGCACACACACACACACGCACACACACACACATACACGCACACACACATCACCCCCCGTCTTGTCTGGTTACTGGCTGTGCACTTGCAGTCCCTCTAGGGCACGTGTGGTCACTCTGTGTGATTGTGTGTGTGTGTGTGTGTGTGTGCGCTTGGGTGAGGGGAGTTCAACCAATGCCAATCCCCCCCTCAACCATCCACACTCACGCGCGCGCACACACACACGCACGTACACACCCCTTCTCTTCGCAAAGCTACAGATGATGTGCCGTCCAGCTGCATTTCCATCACTGTGACGATGAGTGCTCCTGCCAAACGCCCGGCAACCAGAGTCACATCTGCTCCCGTCTCTGTCGCCACGGCCATACTGCCGAAGTCTGCACGACAACCAGCACACGACCAGGGGGCAACAACGGGTGGCACAGAAAAGAGAATGAGCGAGGGAGAGAGAGAGAGAAAGAGAGAAAGAGAGAGAGTCGGTTATAGAAAATAATACCTCACAAGCTCAGAGTTCATGTGTAGGCCTCTTTCTCGCGGTTTTGAAAAAACATCACTAATTAATTAACATAATGCAGAGAAAGCACATTATAATTTATGTTTCGATGGCATCTGAAAACATGGTGATTCAAGGTGTATGTGACAATGAATCACTTAGCATCAAAATTAGATCATGTCCCGGATGTTGCCACTGGATATGAAAACAGTGCTAATGACGGATCCAAAACCAGAGTGACAGTATTCTTCTATGTGTCTTTAATGACACCATATTTTGTCGAATGCCGCATGAGGCCTCATCCAGTCCCTGCACAAAACAATTTTGTGAACTCTGAAAATCATGGAAACTTGGCTTAGGAAGAATAACACAAAACCACATTTTCAAGGTGCAGGTTTCACGCTGATATCAGATCGTAAACCTCAACATTTCAAAGTAAATTTAATTCTACATCAGTATCGAACCCTCTGAGAGCTGACTCGAAAGCTTTCACACTTTCTATGATTTCTGCCGTCCCTTCTCCCAAATAAATCTTTCAACCAGTACACTGTTAAATCTGACAAAGTGAATTTACTTACAGAAAAATCGAAGGAACCGATAACCTCAAAATTTGAACTAAAGCAGACTAAAAATTTTAAGTTGTCAAAACTGTAAATAGTCGACTTTACGTGGTTCCCTGACTTTTTAAAGTGAAGTTAACTTTCAAAATTCACACTGTAGCTACCATTTTCCATACAAGCTTACAGGCAACTCTGAGAAAGTCATTATTTGAAACACTACACAAGGTTAAGGTTTATTTTGCCAGTTCAATTCATCTTTTAGAAGTGATTTTTCATTTATATTAAGTATTTGATTGTAAAAAAAAACATTCAAGATGGTTGGAAAAAAATGAAACTACAACAAATCTGTCAGTGACTCTTCACAAACCTCCTTGTCTACTTCTTCTCTACCTGACTTTCTCCTTCTTTATCTCCATATACAGCCTTTATATGACTGCTGTCCTCCTATGTTGCTTTTTACCTTACATCTTCTCACCATATCTACACAGTCTGTATACCATTAGTTGCCTATCTTCCCCTCCATACTGTTATTTGCATCATTCTCTCTCCCCTCCTCTCCCCTCCCTCCCCTCTGCTCTTCATATATACCCTTTTGACTGCCTCTCCCCCTCTGCCGCTCTATCCCTGTCTCTCCTGCCAGGGTGTTTATATTCGCCCGGCCCACGGCCGAGTGCCTAACAAGGTGGAAAGAATTAGGGGTGAAAAGACAGCACTGCTGCCAGCTAGGGTCTCTCTCTCCCTCTCCATCTCTCTCTCTTTCTCTCTTTTTCTGACAGTGGATATATTTCAGCTAATGTACTCCTGACCTCTTCTACCCCAATGGAGCATCAACAAAAACTGTTGTCTACACTCTTAACAACAACGGTACTAAAGAACGCCAGAGAAGGTGTCAGCGCGCCTTTTTTAAAATTTGGAAGACCAATAGACACCAAGAACCCTTTGAAAATTACTTTTTTGTTTGATGCTTTTCACTTTCTCATTTTGTCTCTTCATCTTTGTGGTTTACATCTTTGACTCATTTCAATTATTTAATCTTAACTTTATGTAATTGTACATTTCTCAATGTGTCTTTTTCATAATTTAGCTGCTTTTATTTCCTTTGTTTCCTTTTCCTGTCTTTTAAAAATTATTTGTCAGGCTTCTCTTGTTTTCTTCTGTCAGCCAATCTTAATGGCAAAATGTAAAAATTGTGTTAAAAGACCATGAAAAAAAATCCATGGGAAAAAAACAACCTTTTCCCATCCCCCGCGCTGTCTCAGAGAGTTCAATTCAGGTGTTTAACCTTACACTTGCAGGAAAGTGTGGTCTGTTAGCGACTGCAGCGAGGGAGTAAAAGAAAAAAAAAAAGAGCTTGGGAGTAAAATAGTGGTGTGTGGGTGTGGGGAGTCGGTGTGTGCATCACCTCTTTGAATGCAGACAGGGTGAAGTCCAAGGCCCTCCTCCTCCTCGCCCGTCTCCTCTCGCCTTATCCCCTCTCCCCAAAGCGAGGGGTCGCATATCCACCCTTATTAGGCACTCAATTATACGCGCTCACCCAGCGAGGGGAGGTGTGGTGATGGTGGTGGTGGTGGTGGTGGTGGAGAACCATATACTACAGGTAGTTAGTTAAGAGGGAGGAGGAAGGGGGCGGAGAGGAGAGGTCAAGCTGTTTTGGTTTTCAAACCGAGGGGTCTGTGTTTTATAATGAATACATAGAACGGGCGGCAAAAGGTCTTCTATTATTCCACTGGCCGCGTTTCTGTGTGTGAGTGGAATCAGGTGTGTGTGCGCCCGGTGGTCTCCTGTGCACATGTCCGTCTGTTAATACTTGTGTGTTATCATATGCTTTTGTGTGTGTGTGCGCGTGTCCGTGTGTGAGCGGTAACACCCGCCGAAGAACATGGTAAGTGATTAGATGAATCACCTTGAGCCGGTGCCTTAGCTTTTTAAATGCATTTTCAAAGTCACAGTATTTTAACACGGGACATACAATATGCAGTACAAATGAAGGCATTAGCGATGGGAAGCGAGCATGTGGGTGGTGGTTCTGCAGCGGTCATTTTAAACAGTCAATGTATAATGCATCTGACTGTATCTCTCTGCTGTGTGAGAACGGAGCGACTTTCACTAAGACACCGTAACGTTGTGTATTTATGTTACATTAAATTACAGGAACAAAACAGTCCTGCTGCCCAGCTGTCACTGAACAGGTGGTGATTTTATTTTGATTTTTTTCAATTTAGATTAATGCATTTGATAATCCTTAAAAGAGATGATTGGTTGTTTTCAACCATGATATTATTCAAGGTGCAATGTGTAGGATTTAGTGGTGTATAGTGGTGTGGTTGCAGATTACAACCATCTGAACACCCCTCATTTCACCGTGTGGTGTCTGGTAAAGGTCCTCTACAGGGCTGGTATTTGGTTTGTCTGCTCTGGGCTATCTGCAGAAATGTGGTTGTGCAACATGTAACGTGTAGCAGCTTACTGGAAAAACTAAGTGAGAAATCAAGTCACCTTTATACATACTCTACCAATGCTTCATTCATTTAGCCTTGCCACAGCACCCCCCTCTTACGATGCCTCTCCTAGGTGGCGCGCCACCCACTTTGGGAATTATCCAGTAAGGTGACAAAAGACAACTATTCTTCATTTTAGGTGATTATAAATTAATCAAAACATATTTCTGAATATGAAATTCCATTTCTCCCCCTAAATCCTACAAAATTAAGCTTTAAAATGTTACCACCAGCCTTAAAAAACATGAATATCATATCAAGTTGTGCAATGATAAATCTACACTTCTTAAAAATACTCAGTACAACATGGGATTATACTGTTAATTTTGAAACTGGACTGTTCAAGTCAAATGAGAAACTGAAGCAGAGTGGTAGTTTTCTTTCTACAATATCACCTTGGCTGAAAAAGAGTGAAACTATCCTTTGACTCACAGTGTGTATGAGTTATAATGATGCAGTAGTAATACACCTTTAATTGAGAGCAGCATGCATACAAATTCAATGTGCATGGCTGCCAGTACACCGCGTCTATACACACACCTTTGAGACTTTAACGGCGAAGTTGGACGTGTGTTGCGATTGTCTCTTTCAAGCATTATAATGGAATTCATCAAAATGTATTTCATTATCATTTTTCTATTTGTGTGCACTTCTAGAATTAAACTGGCATTTAATCATGAAGTTTTTGGTGATTGATTATCTACAAAAACGTTTCATCATGGCCATTTGTTTATTTGGATGAAATTTGTTGTTTTGACTTTGATTTAATTTCCCAAATTTAATAAGAACATAATACAATTACAGACTCACATCAGCTGTGTGTGACTTTTTGGAGACACTGTATCATCGATTTATATTTCTACCAGTTTAATGCCACTACACTATTCAGATGGCAGTTGTGGATAGGACAGGGGCTGACTTTCCACCAGCAGGGAGCCGACGAGCCTCTGCTACATGTTTAAACTGGCAATTTGACTTGAACCAGTCCTGCCTGCGAATAGACGAGTGTTCTTCAGTGTGGGAGCTGTCCGTGGTGCTGAAGGGCTGACGAGCTGAAGTGACAGTAAAGTAGCTTCAGTATCTTTTTTAGATAATTACACACTACAAATTAGAATCTGAAACTTAAATGAGGCTGTTTGTTAAAGCAGCTGCTGCTGCCCTCAAACACGAATAAGGAGCTCGACTCAAATCTGGCAGTGACATCCTTTATTGTGCTGCTTATTCAACATGCAGGTTCGTTTTCACTACTCTCTGTCTTATTAATTCAGTAAAACAATAACATAAACCTATGTACGCACACACACACACACACACATGGAAAAAAAGAGAGAAACAAATACCGATACACACAAACACTCACAGAAACCTGCTGGTCTGTCCCTGATAATGCCCGCTGGATGTTCTCACCTTTCACAGAGTCTGTCCACGGCTCTATTTATAATCCTATCACTAAGAGCGCACACACGCACGCGCGGGCGCCTCGCACATCTGTGTGTGTCGAGGCGCAGGTACGTGTGTGTGTGAGTGTGTCGAGGTGGAGATGGATCCAAGTGTAGGGTCCTAGCAGGGTTTGCTTCAGTGTGATAACAGCCTGTGATTTGTATCTGTAGATGAAGCATCGGCATAATAAATGTTCCCTACCTCTCACCTTCCCCCAATCCGCTCGCTGAGCCTCTCTCTCCGTCTTTCTTTCGCGCACACACACTATTTCTCTGTCCGTCTCTCTCTGTCATGCTCTTTGTTACTCCGTCTCTCCGTTTGCTGCTCTAAAGTTTCAATTTCTCAGTGTTTTTTTCATCATTTCTTCATTTCTCTTTCTCTCTCTGACATTTCTGCCGTCTCTGCTTACTTTCTGCATTCTGCTCTTTCCCACACATGAATGAGCACACACACACATAGACACACACAAACACGCAGACAGACAGTGTGTGGTAGGGAGTGAGAAGGTGTCAGTACTATTCTCAGGTCAGTTGGGTTTGATCTTTTCCACCTTCTGCTTTCACACATTAACAGACAGCCCGCAGGCTGAAACAGAGAGGGAGAGAGACACACACACACACACACACAGACACACACGACACACACACACACAGACACATACACACACACAGAGTGGAAACAGAGACATCACAGTCTGAACTCTGCATTTGGAGATTTCATAATGACGACAGGCGTGTGCCCACACAGCCGCGTGCACACAGGATCAGGTAGACACACTTCATCGGGCGAAACACAACAACGGTTTAGTCAGTTGTAAGAAAGGTGCAAAAATCTGCTCACCTGTTGCAGCTAATTAGGGTTATTTTTTAAAATCATTTTCTGTATCAGTGGAACGAGTTTTCTGAACTGAACTTTCAGCCTCCAAACTATTACTTTCCGTTCTGTCAGTCCTGGCGCCGTGTTTAGTCTTGTGGGTGCAATTTTTCTGACTCAACAAAAGGATCCCTCACTGCAGTTGATCTATAGTTTTCTGCTGGTCTGTCATAAATTTCTGTCAGTGGTATTAGCCGAGGTTAGGCTCTATTCAATTCTCCTCTCTGCAGTCAGTCCGTCTGCCTGTTATCCCCTCTAACTCCGTCCTCATCCCCGCCTCAGCTCCGCCTAATACTCGCTGCTGTGGGAGTGGAGCCTGTTGGCAAACTGTTCTCTTTCCCTCGCTCTCATCTCCCTCGCTTTGGCCCGGCTTCTTTACTTTTATTGTGTCTGTCTTCATTTCCCCCAATCTCTGTCTTGTGGGAGTCTGTCTTCCTGTCTCATTATCGCAGCTTTACTCTGCCGTACACTACATCACGTCTTCCGCCCTCCGTTCCCTCCAGCAGCTCCTCTCCCGTCTGCTCCCACCTCTTAACTTTCCTCTCTGTTTGTTCAGCGTGTGTGAAGAAGTGTAGGATAAAGCCGGGGTAGATATATTAGGGATATACGGCGAGCTTGAATGTAGTCTAATTTTCCATAATGAACTGCAGCCCAATCCTCACCTTCATCATCTTTAGATCTCATCTTATGGAAGTGGAAAGAAATCAATTTTCACTCTTATTAAGGGAGGCCTACTCCTGCTTAAGTCTCTGATTCGAGTGTGTGCATTTGTGTGAGTGCGTGGGGGTTATCCTCTCTCTCTCTCTCTCTCTCTCTCTCTCTCTCTCTGCTCGTTCTCTCACTCCTGGTATCTTTCTCTCCCTCTATCTGTCCCTAATGTATGACTCTCTTCCTTTTCCCTTTGTGTCCATTTTTCATTCGTACTCTTCTTGCTGCGATTATCCCAGCGCATATCAGAGGCTCTTAATGAAGATTCACAACATTTTCCCCTCCCAGCTAATACCTTATCAAAGGAGAAATCTCGTTCCAGAAAATCAATTTTCTTTCATATTATTAAGTCCTCCTCTACTGCACTTGCATGCGTGATTCCTTTGGTTTAGCGCCGCGAAGCAACAGTGAGGGACTTAACCCTGAGAGCCCCTGCACACTCCATCCACACACACACGGGCTGATCTGATATCTCTCGTGGCTTAAGCAGATATGAGGGCAAAGGTAAGAGCGGAATGAGGAAGGAGAAGAGAGAAGAGAAGAGAGGAGAAGAGAGAAGAGAAGAGAAGAGAAGAGAGAAGAGAAGAGAAGAGGAGAGGAGAAGAGAAGAGAAGAGAAGAGAAGAGAAGAGAAGAGAAGAGAAGAGAAGAGAAGAATTCTGGGGGTTGTGTGAGATTGTTAGAAACTTTTAACTCCAACACTTTACACACACTCTTCTCTTTTATTGGCTGTTCTTTCAAAACGTTGTTTTCCGTTCATGTCAGATGAAGCACTTTTCTCAGTGTGAGTATTAAAAGTTTCAACATATTTTTAATTCCACGCTTACAGCTATTTTTTATTGTGTGTTTGTTAAAGGCGTAATATGCACCTCCTCTCAATCATCACTTTGAGTCTCGTTCCAGATGTGGAAAACCTCATTTTTGCTTAACATGAACATACGAACGGAGCCTTCTGTCCGTGCACTGTGTTCATTTCGTTCACGTTTTCTGAAAGCTCATGGATACGGACCAGCAGCGCAGTACCTCTCGTAGTCTTGGGGGGCAGTGTAGCAGTGTAGTCAATAGTTCAAGTGAGACACGACCACAAGATAAGAGAAAATGGCGAGCTGTGTGGTGTTACCTCACATGGGCACAGAGATAAACAATTACTACAAAACAGCTGAAAGGAGACTGGGTGGGAAATAAATGTGGGTTGGATGGTGGCGAAGAAGACATCCATGCCAACGTGAAGGATGAGTGGAAGTATGTGGGCAGTGAAGATTAGTTTGAATTTTCATACATAAAGGGAGCATGACAGAGCTTTAATACTGGCACTCTGTGTTGGTGTCTCACCAGCCCGACTTGTTTGCAAACAGTAACCAACAAATCCTGCATAGTTTGCCTTTAAATACAGCAGACAAAAACAGGAAATATGAGAAATGTGCAAAATATGACCTGAGGCGAGGTTCATATGCTGAAACTGGATCCACTGCTGTTCCTGTGAGTACAGCATGTCCAGCAGCTTGCAGGGTGCTTATTCAATGCACATTTTTCCTTTTATTCAGGTCATCGCTGCAATCATATACATTTGAACTTTACAGTAAAGTGAATGAAACGGCATCTCACAGAGGTCATGAAGCCAGACGCACAATCCATAACAAGTTTAGCGGTGAGGTCCTCGGGCCGCTGAGCCACCGCAACTTTCCCTGAGTCTACTTCGCTGTTGAGTGATACCAGCTGGACATCCCCATTCCTCTTTTAATAAGAGCGGAAGATGCAAAAATCAATATACCAAGGTCAAGGTAATGTTACTTATCCAACCAGTAGAAATTTGTATGTCAATATAGTCAGTGAGCGCTCGCAGTTATTTAAGTAGCTTGAGCTTCGACGATTCTTCCCTGACTGATGGTGCGTTATTCCTTTAAGCCTCTCGCAGATACAACAGGGAGGTTGTGCCAAATTATGTGGTGCTTTCCAGGAAACTTTGTAGGAAATTTAAAGACATGTGAAAGAAGACATTACTTATAAGATAAGATAAGATTAGATAAGATAAGATAAGGTAAGATTAGCGGAAAATGTTCTCCTGCTGTCTGAACTCGAGTGTTGTAATTCATTTTAAATTACATACACGTACTTACACGCTACACATAACTGTGTATTTACCACCAAAGACAGACTGAGAGACTGTACACTTTATCTACTGTTGGGAAGTGATGAACTGCGTATTTTCACGTGTAGCCGACATATATCTCATAATTAGCCTCATTAAATGCACAACAAACTGTAAACCTGTCACTGTATGGAATATATACTGTGAGGATCAGGTCCAAGTGTGCATTGGCAGGGCGGTATTACTCTCTCATCATCGTATGTTCATTCATTATAAATTAATCCAAAGGATTTACACATCACCAAGGAAATGTTGCCAACTTGAAATGGCCTCGACTCCGCTCCGCTCTTTCGGGCCTCTTAAAAGCAATTGGTACATAAGGAGGATGTGCACGGGAGCCTCTAAATTTCAGGCTCTGTGTGGATGAATCATGAATGATGCGATGAATCATGAATGATGCGACGCTTTAAGCCTTTGCAACAATACAATCTTTCCCTATGTGACAGATTACTATTGGTAAGTAGTAACAGAGATCAGAAAATGTAAATATATTTTTTTTATGTCTTAGCAGCTGCTATAAGTACATGCTTCCTTGCAGTTCTCTCCCTTTTGTGAAGAGCAGTGGTACTCAAAGTGGAGCCCGTGGGCCAAAGTCAGCCCACTATAAGGCTTGGTTTGACCTGCCAGATGTTTCTAGAGAGCTGGCGATAAAATATGATTTTTGGGAAGTTTGAAAGATTATCCTGGCAGAACATTTTGAAATGTAAAAGTCAAAAACAGGAAACAAAACTATTTATTAATTGGACTGTCAGATTTGTTTTCATTTGCCTCTCACAGCTTCCATATTGTACCATTTTTGCCTGGGCCACCATTTCATTTAAGTTTTGGCAGTCCAAGAGGAAAAGTTTGGGCACACAGTACAAAGTATATTACACAATGTGTGCAGAATCTAAATTGACAGTACTTGGTTTTAAATCAGTCTAACTGCACTTTAAAGAAATTAGATTTGAAAAAACCCTTCAACCAATCAGATTTTTTTGTCTGAAAAACCCCATTGCATAAAACCATGAATAATGAAATATAAAAGCATGCTCTAATTAACAGTGATGAAGCCTGTTTTCTTCCTCACTTTCCTAGAGACAAACTGAAAGCCAAACTTTATACTGACTCTGAGAAAACAACAGTCAGTTGTTTTCACGCCTTGCTTCAGCGGGTAAGAGCTACTGTGATAGACTATAGGAATAAGGCCTACTGCGCAGGAATAGGCCCTATGGCAGAGCTGCTGGGTGATAGATAAAGTAGGGCAGGGGTAATGATGAGGCATCATCGATGTAAATGATACTCAGGGAGGCCTGGCGAGAGGTGTGGGGGGGCCGCGAGCAGGTGAGAGGGAGAAAAAAGAGAGAGATGTGGGCAGCTGAGAGAGACACCAGCACTCATGAGAGATGGGAGCAGGTGAGAGGGAGGGTGGGAGGAGAGGTGGATGGATGGAGGGAGGGAGAGAGGGAATAGGGATGATGAAGAGGGAGAGGAGAGAGAAACAGAGGTGTTGGGGGTGGTGATGTATGTAGGCCTGTCAGAGAGTGGTCGGGGAAGATGCAGTGTGCTCCTTACACTGGGGAAGCAACACCCCCACCCATCCACCCAACCAACCCCACACACACACACACACACACACAGACACACACACACACATATTCCCTCACACACATTTGGCTTCCATCCCACAACCACCCACCCACCCACCACCTCTCCCTAGGTTGGCCTGGATGTAGCGGCTGACTAATAACCTAAAGGTTGTTGGGTTGATCCCCGCCACAGACAGGGGTGTTTTCTGGCTGTGAGCTGGCAGCTGGAGGATGCTGGTATTACTTCTAAAGTTCTCACCGGCGATGCCCTTGAATAAGACACAGAGTCCCATGCTGCACTGCAGGTGGCCGCTAGCATCTCTGATGAAATGCAAATGTATAGAAGGGGCTGACTTAGTGATCGGAGGAAAGACCTACTTCGGTTACCTGGTTTACAAATTTCAACTTCTTCAGATACTCTTATTTCAGAGGAAATTCAGTATTACAAAAGTATGTCGAGCGGCCAAACATTGTTCTCATAACTTTATTTTACATTCTAGTCCCAAGCAATGACTCTATATAAATGGGTACAGAGCTCTGAGGCTCTGAAAAGTGGCTTAATGCTGCACTCTTTCTACTGGCCAGCAGGGGGCGACGTGTCTGGATGCAAAAATACTATTTCTCAGTTGATATATTACCGCAATAAAAAAGTTACCTAATGAGTTTATGGTCCCAGTTTCTATTTTCGAGTCTTCTTCAACGCAGCACGATGTTCATTTTGTAAATTATTGTCCCATTTAGAGTAAAATAGACGATAAAGCAGGGCGTGCTTCAGGGGTTAGGGTTACCTTGTGATTGACAAGTCGCGACCACGGCATGTCCTTGTGTTGTCAGTCAGATCCAATCAGGATATCCTCCCCACCTCCACCCTTTCGTTCAAATATGGTCACCTCTGGCTAAAGTACCCTACTTGGTTAGATTTACGGACAAAGATTATTTGGTTGGATCAGGAACAGATCAGTGGTTGAGGTTAAAAGACGTCAGCACTGACTGTTTGAAGGAAACAAGAAAACAAACAGAGATTTTGTGGACCCTTCCATGCAGCCCAACCTCCTGAATGACTCCCGACATACGAGAGTAGTTCTAACTACAGCCTTAATCACTTGAATATCAACTTTTGTAATTTTTGGGGACTCTGCTGAAACAGCTGCTGTTTTGTTTGGGAGAACAGTCTCTCTAGTTCAGATCATCTTTTATAACGCTGATGAAATCTCGACACAGAAACTTTTGCATTCCCTGTAATGGTGAGGTTGTAGAAAAAACATTATCGCCTGGAATATATCTGCTAACTTCAGTTTGTGTTTTCTACATTTTGTGATCTCCCGGAGAACAAACCTGATCTCCATGCATCCGGCTACATGCTGTACTTAGCGTGTGGGTGGTGAGAACAATACAACGGCGATGGATCACATTTTCACTCCTCAAGAAGCATCTTATCTCACAACATCTTTTCACATCACAGACTCAAAACAATGACTCTGAAAAGAAATATTGATGTTTTTGACGCTGGAATATTCCAATATAAAACTTTATAGTCGCTGTGTTGCTTATAAGAATCTCGTGCTTTTGGGTCTAAAGCGTTTTGGTTAGATTTTTCTCCACACAGACGAGAGTGAGTGAATATTATTGTAGGTGCACGCTACCCATCTTAAAACATATTTCTTGAAGAGATAGTTTAAGAAAAACCTTCCTCAAGTCACATTTCCTAGACAAACTTTAGAACACAGCCCTCCATCTGTCTGAATGCCCTCAGTTTACGTACAGGCATATGTAGGTGTGTATGGCGAGATTAGAAATGTGTGTTTTCTGAGTGTCTGTGTGTGTCGGTGTTTCGAGTCGGAGAGCAGCGTAATCCATTCTCTCCACAGTGGTATGGAGAGACACTGTTGTCATGGCTGTGTCTCACACACACACACACACACAGACACAGAGACACACTCAGACACACAAGCGGTTGTCATGCTGTGTTACATGGAGCCGTGATCACATTATCTAGCGCTGGACCCTACACACTCATTCACTTATACAGCATTCTCTGTTGATTTCCTTCACACACACACACACACACACACACACACACACACACGCACACACACACACGCGCACAAGGGTACACGCACACAGAGACAATATAGGAACCAATGGCTCACCTGATGGGCCGGCTGAGATGCAGGCAGGAGAGCAGCAACCGCACACAAACACAAACACACACACACACACACATACATGCACGCACAGTGGTCCTGCTGACAAGCTCTTCCACGCCAGATTAATCTGGTTTACAGTCTTATCTGAGCACAGATAGCACCTCCACAGGCACACACACACACACACACACACTCACTCACTCACACACACAAATATAATATCACAAACCACATTTGGAGCGGGAGGAGCAATGAACTGGAGACATGCAAACACACACACACACACGCACAGTTACACACACAGATGCTGGTCACAAGAATACAATTGCCTGTTTACCTGCAGGTGGGCCGGTCAGGAGAAAACAGCCAAACAAAACAAACAATATATATATATTTATATATATAAAAAAGAGTGAATCAAGGAAAACAAGTGCTGAAAAGAGAGAAAGAACTTGTCCATGTGAGGGGCTGCGAGCAGGTGGGGGGGCAGCAGGAGAAAGTTTGGATTCGACAAACATCACATTAGTCACAGCGAGGAATCTCCCCTCGCTCCCCCACCCAGAAAGAAATCATAACCAGAAGAATATTGAAGCAGTAATCCTCCAAACTTCTGTGTCCTTTCTGCCTCGTGAAGGTCAACCTGCAGTTTAAAACGTTCTTTTGCATTTTCTTTTCTCTTTTTTTACTTCTTTCCATTGTATTTTTTTAACGCATTTTATGATTCACTAATGCTGGAAAATCCTGCTCTAAAATGTTGGTTAAAACCATCCAAACTGTCATCTGACCGCAGATGAAACGAAAGGGAACGTGTGGGAAAAAAAGGATTTGTGTTTTGTTGCTTGTGATTTATGGTGCTAGAAGACAGAAAATATTATGAAATATAATTAAAGCGTGAATTAAATGTGCAAAAGTGATTTATATTTAACACCTAATCAGTTAAACTATAATTATTTGAGTCTGTAAATCTGTAAAGTTAATCAAATATCGGAGGCCTTTTTTCATATCAAGACGATAAATATGTGACAAAATAAATTCCAGCATTCAGTCAGTCTATTTTGGAAACCCTCCCCTTCACCTCCCGCTCCTCCTGCATCCTTCTTCCCCTCAGCTTCCACGGAGGAGACTTATTGATTTGGCGTCTCCTTTCCATGCTCAAGATGAAATAATTAGTGACTGTGGAGGAGAGAAAAATACAGAGGGAGATGATGATGTGGAGAGCACGGAAAAAGAAGAGGAGAGGAAAATATGGAAAATGAAGAAAGAAGAAAAATAAAAGAAAGAAAGAAAGAAAGAAAGAAAGAAAGAAAGAAAGAAAGAAAGAAAGAAAGAAAGAAAGAAAGAAAGAAGAGGAAAGGGGAAAGGAGGCCACAGAAATAAAGATTTCTCTGCTGGGAGAGAAGCGAGCAGCTAGTAGGATTAAGATGATTTCATTAACAATCCTCTGCGACTTCACCCTTAAACCCCCAGATTACACACACACACACACACACACACACACACACACACACACACACACACACACACACACACACACAAAATGTCTGTGTGTGTGACAAAATGTTACACTTCTTCATCAGTTGGGTGCGTTAGCTCCACCACACTATTGGCCAATGTATTTCAACCTTCCAAATAAATGAAAATTAGACAATTGGCAATTTATTTAACACTTAATGACAGAGTGTATTTATTCTTTAATGTATTTAATTCTTCATTCTTTTCATACTCCAGCTATAAACGCATTTCTTGCATTATAATTTGTGTCTTGCATTGTTCTGTTTGTATTTTCTGATTCAGTTCTGGATTTTGTGTTCTTAATTGTGTTGGGCATGAGCTTTGTCTATAAATGCTGCAGTGTGTGGCACTGGTTTATGCCACATACTTGTCCTTTATAAATCAATTAATTAATGAATTAATGAATGGAAAATAAATAAATATGACCTGTTCATAAACACTGATGAATAAGAAGAGAAACATGAAAGAGGCACAGCCTGACAATTCTGCGTATAAAAAAACACTGAGGTTGTTCCCAGCATGCGCACAAACAGTAGCTGTGAGTAGAACACACACACACACACACACACACACACACACACACACACACACACACACACACACACACACACACACAGCTTTAAAGAAAAGGAGAAAAAAAAATATTAGAGTTGTGTGAATGCACAACAACAACAATAACAGTGTGTATTATTACAGTGACGGCGGGAAACTAAACTCCCCTGTTCACTCCTCACAGGGAAAACTGGATGAGTGTCAATTCCAATTTCTCACCAATTTCTCTCTCTGCCTCAGTCAAAAACTGTGATTGTGAGTCAAGTTGAGTTGATCGGAATAAACAGGAGCAAACAAAATCAGACACGTCATCATCAGCGCTGTCGCTGCCTCTCTCTCTACACGCCCATCATTCCTGCTCGTTCCCACTCACCCTTCTCTCTCTTTTTCTCCTTTTTATTTTTTAGTATTTTTCCTACTTCCTTCCCTTTCACATCCCTGCATCTCTCGCGCTCTCTCTTTCTCCTGCCGCCTCCTGCGCTCTCACTCGTCCAACCTCTCCTTTGCTTTGTAATGGACAGCTGTCGCCTGTGTGTGTGTGTGTTCATGTGAGAGAGAGGTGTGTGTGTGTGTGTGTGTGTGTGCTGTCTGTCTGTACTGAATGCTGTGAGTGGCCTCTACTGGCTGACTGAAGGGAATTAAAAATGATTCATAGAAACTGAACACACGCATGCACACACAAGGAAAAAAACAGTGTGATGCGATGAATGACTCAAATTTAAAAAATCCAAATACCTTCTTTATGTATGAGATTATGCTGCTTGCAGTGTTGCAAAGAAGGCCACAAAGTTACCTTGTTGTATAGGTCTTCTTTTGTATAGGAACAATGTACTGTGTGTGTGTGTGTATGCGTGTGTGTAGCTATGCTGGGTACAGTACAGGGAACAGCAGGCCATAGATTTATTGCTTTCAGGGGAGTAGAAGGCTGCCGGCCCCAGGGGTCTGTCCTCACATCAATATAACAATGACACACATCGACCCAACAACGGGCCGCTTGCTTCATCACTAGGACAAAGTAGCATCAATAGTTACAGAGAGAGTGCCAGCGTGGTGGTTAAGAATAGAATTGAACGGGAGAACGCCCACGGGATGGGAAAGTAGATGACAAGTCATGTAAATACAACAAAATATAGAAGATTTGAGATAAATATATTATCATGTCATGTGGCTTTAGTGACGTTTCATGTAGAACTAAATCTGATAAAACTTCTACAAAACCGTATGAAGCCAACAGTGCAGCGAGTGTCCAGAAAAAAACTGTGAAACAACTGCATAATGTGATTAAATGAGATTTGAAATGTTTGCAATGGTGACATACACATTTTGAGGCTGCACCGTGTGACCTTGATGCATTGTTATTAAAATGCTCTTGTTATATTTTGTCCCCATTATTTGCAAAGTAAGCAAACATATTTTTACAATCACCTTACAATATAACCAGCGTTAGTATGGTTAATTTAAAAATGAATTCTACGGAAACTAATCACCTGTTAATAAAATGTAATCAGTAACGTAATCCAAGTGTTATAATATTAAGGTAATGTTACTTCAATACTTTCCGCTACTTTTGGATTGCCTAAATACCAAATGTGGGCAAATAAAGAGGAGAGAGAAGAAATATCAACGAGATTACTTCATAATCGTACAAGTGTCTTGTGTTGTCATGTGTGCACATGTGCATGGTTACAGACTAGTATGTCAAACTCATACATGTTATTTGTAATCTAATTACATCTTCTTCTTTTTTTCTTGACCGGAATACAGTTGCTTTTTTGGTATCCTAATTATGTAATCCCATTACATCAGCTTGAGTGTAGCATACAACATAAACACAAACTAAAGCGTAAAAAAGAGACAACTGATGTAAATCAGCAAATCTCTGGCAAACTGAGGGTCAGTGTACAGTTTAAATCATATAATCTAAAATATATGACATATATTATAACGCTTCAAATGTGAATATTGTGTCTGTAGATAATCATTAGTTTAGTCTTCAAATACTCATATGAAAGTAAGAATTCACTGTAATGTCCCTGCTGTTGCGTCTCTTACTCCCTTCAACCTAACAGCACACACACAGACACACATACACACATATGTATACACACACACACACACACACACACACACACACACACACACACCACCCACACTCTTAGTCACATCCCAACAGCACAGCTGGCTCAGTGATAAATAGACTTATTCTGGAAAAATCAACATTGGTCAACATTGTAATCACCACCTTTGCTCTTTATAGAATTTCTGGAGGACTGCATGATAAATCTAAAATGGGGACATTTGCACTGTGTGTGTGTGTGTGTGTGTGTGTGTGTGTGTATATATTATGTGTAGCACACACTTCATGATGTGTGTGTGTGTTGTTGTGTGTGTGTGTGTGTGTGTGTGTTTGCTAATAAAACTGTAACGATCACAGCCTTTATGCACTTAGCAAGTGTTTTATTGTAATCACCATGGCGACATAGTCGTTGCATGACGATGAGGTGTCAACATGCCAGCACACAGGCGCACAAACGCACACACAAGACCGCATCAAATTGTTAGGCGGCCAATGCGTGAAACACTCTGTTGTGAAGGCACGATGACACAAAAAAGAGAAATAAATAAAATAAAAGCAGGGAAGCGAAAAACTCAAATGGAAAAGAGAGACAGATGAGGGGGACACAAATGAGAGAGAAATGAGAGAGACAATATGCCGTAACACTGAGTGGACAGACTTTGTTGCCATTGAGTGATGAAAAGTCCATATGTTACAGAGACATCATAAATTATGTCCCACAACGTATGGTGGAGGGGGCACAGGGGTTTCTGTGTGTATGTGTGTGTGTCATCCAGAAATAGGACACCCACCCTGCTAGTGAGACAGCGAGCCGAAGAAAAAGAATAGCTCTCCTCGCTACCAGGACGGACCTGCTGCACCTACAGCAGCCACGCCTGATGCTGTCCACACACACACACACACACACACACACATTCGTGCAAACACACACTCTGAAACATGTATGTGTGTATGCGCTGGCTACACTTTTAGACTTGGTACAACAACAGAGGAAAGAAAAGAGCCGACAAGACACAGAGAGGATTCTTTCGCTATATAAGCACAAACAAATATGGATTAAATAATATTCTAGGCTAAAAAAAGTGGAGACGCTCTTTCCGGGTGAGGTAGAGGAAGAAGCATAAAGAGTTAACTAAGGCCTGGGTCTAAAAGTTAAAGAAGACTTTGAGAATGCGTGTATGGAGACAGGAACCACAGCCAATGTGCCCATCAGCAGGGGACTGACTATACCCAGGGGCTGGTGGAAGAAGACTGGTTGAATGTAAGTAACCAGGAGTGGAAGTAACTAATTACATCTACTCAAATGACTGTAATTAAGACATTTTTTAGGTACTTTTAAGGTAAGCTTTTAGTATTTTCTGTTGTGTATAATTTTACTTCATTCAATCATAGTTGAGTGCAATTTGAATTAATAACCAAACCTTTCATTTGCGATTGTGTAGCTATCTGACCACAAACAGGCCAATGACAACCCCTGACATACAGAATGCATAAACATCAATGATTAAAAAATAACTTAAATTGGTATTTGAGACAAATACTTTGTAATTTTATTTAAGTATAATTTAATACCATTAGTTTTACTTGTAACTGAGTAATATTTCAGTCATTTAACTGTACCACTGAAAGTTACCTGGTCACAGTCAGTTTCTGCAGTAGTCTGACCTCCAAAGTTAATGTAATCAAGAATCAGGCTTCCTCACTTGGCATAGAGAAGGGTTTCTCTGGGAGACTTTTTTTTTTCTTTACAGGTTTCTGTGTTTCTCATTTTCATATTACTTGTACAGATGATGTGTGACAAAATTAAACTGGGAAAGAATCAATATGACAGCAAGCAGCAGAATGAATTCCTTTTATTTAAAATAATTCAAATCAAATTTAAACTAAAAGCAAAACTAAAACAAAGTTGTTGTCTTTACATCAAAATACCTCAATTTCCACCGCTGAAGGTTTGACTATTCGTAAAAATTCAAACTCATTAGCAGTTTGAGGAAAAGGCTGTGACACTCGGCTCTACAGAGCTCGTCATCTTACTGTCCTGATAGAGACTCACAAATCAGTTTTCTTGTATCACTGGAATACACTGTAACAGACGACGACAGTATTTAAATGTGCCCTCCAAAACCTGATTCCTTCGACTAACCTGGTTTCCTGTGTGCATGTGAGCGTGCTGCGTGTGAAGCAGGCCGTTGCTTCGTAAGTGCAACGTGCTCACTTGTCTTTCCCAGATCGAAAAGATAAAAAAGAAAAAGTGTGAATACAGAGATGTCATATAATACAGATCAGCTCCGGCCTGCAAACTGGACTTGCTGAAGACGCGCGGCTCCTCCGGTGTAATCTCCACTCTGATCCAGTAGGACACAGCCAGAGGTGGCGTGTGATCTTGCCCCAGTACGTGATCCCAGACCGGAGAATGCAGCGCTGCTACCTGGCTGTCTGTGTCCCTGCTCTGTTTGTGTGTTTACTAATAAATCATCCCATTACACATCATAAGTAGGCCATCATAATTAATTGGCCAGTCGAGAGAAGCTCTGACAACAAGCCCCCAGCGGTGAGCAGGCGTGCACAGACACACATACTGTACGTAGGATCTCACACACAAGCCGGCAACTGCTTGGATTATGCAGAAGTATGCACACAGAACAGCAGAAAAAATAAATCTAGACATACTTATGCACAGAAAGTTGTTGTTGAGCGTCAACTTCAAGCACTTTCTGCATTGCTTCACATTTAGAAGTTTGCTTTACAGTCTGTAGTCTTACTCTATCCTCCTTTTTTATTAAAGATAAACACAGGTTGAGAGGCGCAAAGTCATAAGTCCAAGCTAAATCTCCTTACCTCCTCCTTGTCCCCCTCCTGCCTCTCCACACTCTGCCATCCACCTTTGTCACCTATTGTTGGTAGCACACAAAAGCAAGTTGCATGAAGAGCAATAATGTTTCACATCCTTGCAGTCTATGAGAAGGTCAGGAGGTATTCAGATACATGGAAACACAGAAGGAGAATGAACAATGTCCTGACACACACAATGGAACTCACTGCAGTCAGGACGGCCTATTCAATGTGTGTGCATGTGTGTGTGCGTCCCTGGGTGTCTGTGCATGTGCGTATATGCACACGGCTGCTTTGTTTCCTAATGTCTGCGGGCATGCACATATGTACCGGCATGTGACCATGACAGCGTCCTGTGTAACATTAGTGAAAGAGATAGGGAGTGGAAGTGCGTGAGAGTGTCAGTGCTAAAAGGAAAAGTGGTAAAGGTGACCCTGGGAGGAAGAATGGATGACCTCTGATACCCATCTTTAGATCAGAGGAGAAAAAGACACCTGATTGGGCGCTGAATAATTTAAAGGGACATTCCACACAGGCTTGTAACCCCACCTTCTAACAGCGGGCTAAAATAAACAAATGTTACTCTTGACTTCAGGTGAATGGCTGATTCAAGCCATTTGTTGATTGCGCATTTTTCAGGTTTTATTATTTTTTAAGTTATTTATAATTTCATTTGTTTTTTCATACATGAAGGAGTTTTATGGGAAGTATAAGATATTCAACAGGGTCATTTGTTTTTCTAATCAGTCGTTTTCGCAGATCTGAAGGTCAGAGGCAGAGAGGTGTGTGTCCCCGTAAAGTCTTATTACCGTAACAAATTTAATGGACTATTATCACCTTTTCTGGTCCAACATTAAATATAACACTGAAACAAAAACTAAAAACCACCAAAGGATCTTGTGCATAGAGAGACGAAGTCACGTCCATTCCGGTGAACCACAATGGGGCCTTATTTCAGAAACAATATGCATGGCAGTGAATGAAGAGACAAATAATATTTTGATCCCATCTCAATTGTGCCATCAACTAAACACATCATGTTTGTCAAATTAAAAGATAGTTTTTCAACTTGATAAAGCCAGTCTGTCATAAAACTAATCAAATATGAAAAAGTACGTAGGCTATTTAGAAAGACTAGACACCCGATAGTCTCTTAAAGGTGTTAATGATCACAGTTAGCCACTTCCATTGCATTCACGTTAGAACATCGCCATTGTTTGAATCATCTGTCCTCTCAAGTGGTTGCAAGTTCGCTAACGTTACTTACATTAGCTAATGCTATTAATGCTGGCTAGCAAACGTTAATATTGCCAACACCAGCTAAAGCTAACATTACTCACGCTAATGTGGCTAAAACTAGCTAGCTAACACTAGGGCAGTACAGTATGCTAGGCACATAGGCTAATCTTAAGCTCAGCCATTTTTATGGTTTGATTATTTTGTACTTTAAGTTCACGTTTACGTTTTATGTCCTCTTGCTTAGAGAGAATATTGGTTCCTACCTGCTGTTGTTTGCAGGGGGACAGGTTGAGGTGTAACAGGGCAGAGTAAGGTGTCCGAGAGAGTGTTGCGAGCATGGAGTTGGATGTATACGGACATGCCGTTACGGTGTTGATTAAAGAAGCTAAAGAAAAGTAAACAGAGACTGTTGGTAGCCCGCTTCTTACCCGCAGCCCTGGAGTACAGGTAAGGATTTCATCAGTATGACCTTTAAATTGTTACGCATCATATGAGTAATTGTAAGTGGAGCTGAGATTTCACCATATTGTGCTCTTTTTTTAGTGAGTTCCCAAAATCAATTCCTGCTCAGCAAATACTGACTTTACCGATGACTAAATGGCAGTCCATTGACCTGCTTCATTTAACGTGTCAGCCAAAGGAACAACTAAAGACATGCAAAACAAAACGCCAAGTCGACAAAATCAGTCGACCAAGCATCAAACTAAAGCTACTAACTCAATGACCGTATACAGAATATATTGTTCAACTGGGCTTTAGTGCCCCAAATAAATTAGATTAAAAAGTAATAGTTCATACTATAATAAACAAAGCTAGAGAACACTGTGTTTCAAATATTCAGTCTTATCGGAATATTTATGTATGTGTGGCGGATTTTTTTTACACTGTTTTTATACCGTGAAACACCCCGCGTAACCCCAGAAGCTCCAAACACACAAAACAGATTTATTGGCTTAATTTGCCGACCCCTGCACCCGCATATGTGAGAGAGAGAGGGGCGAGAGAGAGGCGAGGCCAAGGTCAGGTTTAACAGGGTCAAGTTCAGTCCGTCTCCCTGATGCATTGCATTATGCAGTCAGCTGGCTGAATTAGCATGACAACCCGATTTAGCCAACCTCTTTTCTCCAATTCATCACTGGAACACGTGCACACACACACACACACACACACACACACACACACACACACACACACACACACATAGGCTACTATAGTGCAAAAATGTAATTGTAATTGGGTCTAGAAACATAAGACAGACAGACAGACAGACAGACAGATAGACAGATAGATAGATAGATAGATAGATAGAGCACAAAGGTGCATCATGCCCAGAGGTATTTAATCCAATAAACTTTCTTGTGTTTGTTGGCAGCTGCTGAAGTTCATAGTCCACAGAGGGAACGACGTGTCCTCTTCATTGATCAGAAATTCAATTCAAAGTCTATAGACAGATATAAATGAGCTCTGCTGCCAGAAGTGTGTATGCCTCGATATATATATGTATATACATATTGTGCACGTGTACACAAACACACTCAGAAGTCTATACACACTTACAAAGGTATGCCTGTGTGTGGCTGAACAAAAAGAGTCGAAGAGACGGCAAAACATCAAATAAAAAACACCAGTTAAATACTTACAGTGTACTGTCTGTGCACACAGACTATCCATATGCAGGTCGACCCTGCTTGAGGATGAGATATCAGCATCTCCAGGACGAGTGAAGTGAGTGAAGTGTTCTTGACTTATTTTTCTTTCGCCATTTTGTTTTATTTCACTTTAATTGTGATATGCATTAAAATAAAATCGAACAAACAGGTGAAAATGTTCAGTAGGTTCCTGTTTCGGGGTCAACTTTCTTTTAGTGTGTTTTATTCACACACACACACACACACACAAACACACCAGATATGACGTGCCTGCGCTCTCTGCCTGCCAAAGCCTGTCTCTGGATTCCAACTCTGGAAGCAAAGCAAACAAGTAGACAACTGGCGAGCTAGCTACCAACCGCTGGGAGAAATGTAACAAGTGGGGATCTTTCTTCACTCTAAACCTTCTACGAGTCAAACAGGTAAGCTGAAAGGTGAAAGAACTGTTTGGAGAAAACTGGTTTTAATGCTTGTACACAAAACATTTATGGTGTTTACTTTGTAGATATTACAATAAGAACATTTATACTCAGGTTAGAAATTGTCTGCTGAATTTAAAAACCTGCCAGACGTGTTGGCAGGTCGACTGAAGTCTAAACTGAATGAAAACAACAATACAAGTACTGAATATTAAGCATATTAGTTATGGCGGAATCACAAACAGAGGTTTCGTTTCCATTTGACTGTCAGGAAAACTTTTATAAAAACTTTTTAAATGTTACAAATTAAAATAAAACGAAAGACAAAAAAATATTCATCAGATAGCTGAAGGAAACTGATCGAAGTATCCGAAACTGTCTGACGATAAGAACATTTGAAAACATAGTAGGATGACATTACAGAAATGCACCGCGGGCATAAACTACAGAAACAGAGACACAGAAATACACAGTGATCATCCAGCGAGGCAGAGAGGGAGAGAAAAAAGGCTAAGTCTAAATTAAGATGTTAGATGCCGGCTTTCCAATAGGACCTTGACACAGCGGTTGACCTACTCATGACAGGATCCCAGTGCCGCGGATTTGGAATTCTATTAGTATTACCAGCTGTAGGGGAGGGGGAAAAATGTCATGCAGTCATCAGGAAGAGGCCAATCCATAGCTTCTATCCATCAGCCAATTACTGGTGCTAAAGTGGAATTAGATAGGTATTGACAATGAGAGGAGGTGGAGGGAGATTAGGGAGAGAGAAGGAGAGAGCAGAGGAAGGAGGAGGAGGAGGGCGGGGTAGGAGAAAAGAGGAAGAGACGAGAGAAGAGGAGTAGAGTGGAGGAGAGGAATGGCAAGAAAAGGGGAGAAAATAGCACCAGAGAAGAAATAACGATGGGAGGAAGAGGAGAGCTGGACGAGGGGAAATGTGATCAGAGCGGCAAGAAGAGTGAGGAAAAAGTTTGAGGTCAATTATTTTTTAAGAATTTAACTGGATCTCATTTTTATACAGGGACAAATAACTCAAGAGATCTACAGAAAAGTTCTTGGTGCATTTTTACTTCAGAAAAAAAATTCTCTAAATTTACAAAAAGAATTTGATAAACGAAATGTAATATCATTTTTTTTAACGATTTGTTTTTTTTACTCCTCAAGCTCAAACATCAGCGATCAGAGCTTGTTTTCACCTTGGCTTTCATCAAGTGTTGGGTGGACTCCCTTAATGCTTGTTTTTTGCAACAACATAATCCCAACAGGGAGCGCTCGTGGTCGATAACCATCACACCTGAAACAGCAGAAGAAAAAAAAAACGCCTCGTGAGTTAACACTTAAGCCGTGACAACAAGAAAAAGACGAGGAAGACGGTGAAGAAAATGTAAAAGGAGTAAGAGAGACGGAGAAAAGAGTAAGGGAGGGGAAGAAGAGATGGGAGAGGAAGGGAGAAAAAAAGAGAGAGAATATAAACTCAGAGCTATGTAATGAATTTATGCCTGGCTGGCAGATCTTTATAAGTTATTGGAAAAATAGCCGGGGCGGCGTATTGACACAGCTGGGCCTGGGATCAATAGATTGAGAATGGGCAATACATTTTAATTTAAAACTGTTCAAACTTTAGCAGCAAATCCATGCAGCTCAGCGCAGCCTCTTGCCCCATCCCAGCTCACAGATACTTGCACATACATGTGCACACACACACACACACACACACACACACACACACACACACACACACACACACACACACAGAAGGGTTTGGTTGAGAAAGATAGCAACTCAATCTGCTTGATCACAGCACAAACACGACAGTGAGAACATCCCTCCACTCACAGAAGCATATATAACATTTTTGGCTCACCTTAATCCGTCTGAAATTTTCGAAATGCTGTCTAAATGTGAAATTCTCCAGTGTTGCACAAAAAAAAAAATCAGGTGATGATATTTACGATGAGCTCATTCGCAGAGGTACACAAGTATACAGGTGGATGTTTGCTTAAAGGATGCTGTAAAGTCAAGAAGTACACTGTAAAAAGTTACACAGAAAATAACAAAAAACAGGATAGACAAACAGAAGTACTGAAGTAAAAAATATGTAACATTTCTGCATTAAAACGTCTAAAATGACTCAACTTGAAACATTTTGTTATGTTGTTTACTTACATCATCCCCAATGTTTCAGTAATGGTTCAAACACAGAGCAGTAAGTCATTTTATTGAAGGCTAGGGTGCGTTTCATTTGGATGCCTGTCGCTAAAACTTCAGACTCAGAGAGTGAGGAAGGAAGCCAGAGAACGAGACTAAACATGGATAAAAACTTTAATACATTACCTTGTCCATGAAAATGTCTGATGTAGATAGATTTTCAGCAGCAATGGCGATTGTTTTTCAAAGATGGCAACAGCTCCCATGATGCCACGCTACTTACGTGTTTTGTTTTAGTTTTTGTTTCGTGAGCCCCCTAGTGGAAAAAACACATTCTATGCATTCAAAAAAAGAAAGAACAGATCAAAGTCCAAAGTTAAATGTTTGTTCATTTCAAAATAATGGCAAGATGATATCAAATAATTTTCAAGTCAAATGTAAACCTCCCATGTCTCTTGTGTACTGAATAGTGTCAGTGATGCCAGCGCGCCTGCTGCCGTGTCCATGTGTGTACTGTTGGCAAACACTTGCATGTAATATAAGTTATTTTTAGATAAACCAATAGCGTCTGTAATTAAAGGACCAGTTATACCCAGGGATGAGTAGGAGGGCACTTTCAACATCTGTTTTCATCCTGCTCAATTAGCATAATTAATTAACGTTAATCAATCCAAACAAATTATTTTTTAACACCCAGAATAAATCACGGCACATCTCTCCGTTTCTCCGCGCCGACCGATCCAGCACTCTGCACTATGCATTCATTGATCACCCAACAAATGAGACAATGCGGGGCGATGAGGCTTATTGTATTGTATTCCTATTGTATTGTGCCGTCTGAATTCTTGCATCGTCCATCATTACGCTGCCACAGACAGATAGATTGTGATTAGAACTTGGTAAACTAAATATAGACAATTCAAGATCCGGACAGAGAGCGAGGTGGAAAAACTTTATTCAGCATGTTTCACTTTGAGGAAATATAACTTTAAAGATTCAAGCAAAGAACTTTAAAACAATACGGAGACATGTATATACGTAGGAATAATACATTTTACATATAACTGTATATCTGTCAATTTTTTTGCAGTACTCTTACTCTTGTACTTACTGTACCCACTCTGAGCTGTAGTTTGAATTCAGTACTTTTAATGCAGTGTTTTTCCAGTGATGTATTTGTACTTTTAATTAAGTCAAAGATCTGAGTACTTCTTCAGGTCACTGGCACCGCGAGGTCAGCAGATGATAAAGTCCTGTGTTCCTCTTTTCAAACAGTTGCCAAGTCGAGGCTCAGCAAAGTGATACAATGGTGTCGCCGTGATAAGTGAGATCAAGTTAGGCTTTAGTTTCTGTCTGTTCTTCTTAATTGATTTCATAACAGATCATTCAGATTAGACAATGAAGCCATTGCCAATGAATGCATTGCAATACACTGCTCTGAGTCATGGCCGATTATAACAGAGAATAATCACAGTGTTTGTGAGTGAATGAACACAATGTGAGTTGTGTTTTTTATTGTGATGAGATTGTGGTTGGTTTGCAAACATCACTGTTTCATTCTTGATTGTTTCTCAAGATACTTTACATAGAGTTCACTGCATGGAGGTGACGTTTGACCATTTCTTGTATCGTGTGCTCTCCGCTTCATATTTTTTATTTATCTTGTCCTTTATTTCTATTCTGTGTTGTTATTGATGTGAAACACTCTGTAACCTGTGTCAGACAGGTGTTACACAAATAAAGTTCACAGTGAATACAGGGCTACGGGCCCCTGTGTCATCAGACAGCAGAAATCTGGGCTGTGAAGTGTTTATTTCAAGTTATAAGTTAGGATAATTTACTACATCAAGTGTGTTTTTTTGCCTTGTTGTGTAAAATAGCAGTCAGCTTTTGATTAAATGGAAACAAGGGTAAAACAATGACATTAACAAGAAAACAATACAATTTGAAAACCCCTCATTTGTGCAAAGTGTACGTTTCACACTTCAGATCATAATTACTGTAACTCAGCAGTAATGCCACTCTGGCTGAAGGAGAGACGTTGTATGAGCATGAGTTGAGGTTGATATATGAAAAGGAATACTGTTTGAAGGTGGAATTTAAATAGACTGGTGCATTTTGGGTGATTTGGGGTCAAATATGAGGCAAAGTGCTGATTTTTGTGCAATCACTGTATTTTATTACTTACCTTAAACTGCTATATATCACTTGTGTTATTTTTTATTTCCTTTTTTTTTTTATTACTGCAGCTCGGACACGTGTAATGTCTCTTGCTCTTTGTGTTGGTATTGAGAAGCACTGTCAGAAGAATAGATGTGTGAGCCGCCACTTCGAATGGTGAGCAGCCGACCTACTGTAACACACTCACACAAACACATAAGTAGATAAGCTCAATGCCGCACTGACGCGCAAACAGCCACCGCACTCATACCTGTAAACATGGCTGTGTTCGGTTTTATAGAAAGACAAAGGCATGTTTTAAATGGACTACAGACACATGTGCATCTAAAAACACCTTCACATACACACACACACACACACCTCTAATATTGTTATATTGCTGTCAGGTTTTCAGTGGTGTGGGTTAATCAGAAAGGCAAGGGGAAGGGTGCTTTCTACTCACCACACTGCCACATTTATCGATTCCATTTACACACAAGCACGCGCACACACACACACACACACACACACACACACACACACACACACAGACACACATTGACACCCATTTTCACCACAAGAACAGGCACCCATAACACCCCTTTAACTATTCTATTGGCCCCAAATAGATTTTCCCATTTTACGCTGCAGAGGCAGGGGAAACACTGGAGCAGAACTGAAAGTGATATAAATGTATCAAAAAACAGATGAACAAACATTGGGGGAAGATTTATTACTGAGGATTTTAATAAAAATTGGAGGCGGATGAATTGATTTTGGTTTAAGGGAGGGTGTTATAAGGAACAATTTATCGGGATGGCCCGGGTAAGATGCATTATTTTCCGATTGTTATCCGGCTCCACTGTTTAAGGGGCTGATTTGTGTTGTGTATTGCATTTTATGGGTAAGAAGGAGAGGGGAACTTTCGATGATTTAGGTAGGATGTATTAATCAAAGGCAGCCGGTGTGAACCATAGATCGCCAGGGAAAGGAGGTACAGGTGACAGCTCATTCTGCTAAAGAATGTTTTGGAGCTGCACATCACCGCTTCTCAATTCCCCTTTCTTCTTCACACTTTCCCCGCCGCCCTCTCTCTTCCCCTCTCCATCTCACTATCTTTCTCGCCTCATCATCTTAGTCTTTTCCTCTCTTCCCCTTCCCTTTTCTCGCCGTCTTTCCATATCCATGCCTCTTCTCCACAGCTCAGTGCACGCTTGGTTTTAATTTTATGAGGCCGAGAGTAGCTTTTAACCATCCATGCGGCAAATAAACGGGGGATTAGGAGTATTTAGTGTTTTCCTCCTCCCTAAAAGCCTCATACTTCCTCTGTGCTCAGTGACCTTTGCTGCTGCCTCTGACATGTGAAGAGACAAGCCCATCATCATCAGCTTTACACATTCACTCTGCTATCAGTTGGTATGGTAATGCCTGTCAATGATGTACTGTTTGCCTTAGTACCAACTGCTTGGTTTCTGCTCTGTCTAGCTCATGGTTTAGCTGTCTTTGTCCTGGTCTCTTGAGGTGTTTTAACTTTTGCTGTTTTCGTCTCTTTTACTGTCTATTTAAAGCGATATCACCATTTTTCTTTGTGTCTTTTTTCATGGGTTGGTCTCTGGTTTGGTGCTGTATCTTGCCTGGTCTGTTTTAGTCCCATTTGTAACCATTTCAATTTAAACCCTCCTACGTTGACTTCAACTTTTTTGCTTTAACTTATCACTAGAAAATACTGGTTGCACAGTGTGTTGGCTCAAAAAATGACACCATCGGTTCCCTATAAACCTCACTTTCACTACGCTATGAAATACGGCCTGCCACCAGGCTGGATTTGTCTCAGACAACAAAGGTCGAATTACACCATAAAGGAAGCACGTCTGCCATTGCACAACAAAAACCGGAGGAGGCACTGTTTTTTCTGTCGCTATCCCAAGGTAACGGTCGAACAACTGGAAATAACGGTGGAAACTCCACACTGCAAAACAAAAAGCACCTCGATGATGGAGGAGGCAAAGAAGGTAAAGAGGGAGAGTGACAGGCACTCACTCGATGGAGAGCATTGGTGTTGTGTCAAAGCCTTTTTGCCGGTTTCCCCTTACCAACCAGGACTTGAGACGCTTCAAAACCGGCAGTAAGATTAGTAAATAAAAGAATCTGCTTACTTATTAATACAGGGCAACCCAGTGTTGCCTTCTGAGATCAGGGGTTCTAGGTCAAATTGAGATTCTTACAGTTATAGCCAGGCTTTTAGCGTTAGTCATGTCGCAGCACCAACAGTAATACCACAGGGAAACACGTAGAGTGGGGGATTGGAAAAAGTTGTCTGTTTCTGCTTGAATTGCATCTGTATGATCAGCAAATCTGCCTTCTAGGAAGTTGTGATAAAATACACAATAACAATAATGCTGTCCTTGACTTCTATGGTTATCGTGTTCATTTTTTAGGGTCCTCTGTAACTCGATGAGTGCCATCAGTAGAGTGCAGATCTCTGCCAGGTATCTTGGGGGTCATGTGAGTGGGTGCATGGCAGGATGTGGGAGGGTTGCAATGTAAAATGTAAATTTCAAAGTGAAAATTTCAACTGCCATGCCACATGCAGCCCCTACTGGCCGGTTAAGAGGAGTATGGATGGAGTCAGTTTTTTCAAAAATTGTGATTCCCACCAACCACGAGAGGTTCTTGAGCATAAAGTCATACATGTGCACGAGAGATAGGTTGATTTGCCCAGTGGTATGAACTGCTGACAGAAACACGATAATAAATACCAAATAATTTGAAAAATATGATAAGGGGTCTATTTGGTTGGGGTATAAGATGTCAACAGATGTAAGAAATGTATACTACTTTGCTAAGTGTAATCATGGGACCTTCAGTGTTGGACACCCCTGCCCTCTATCTCAATCTTCTAAAACAAAAGACACAGGCCAACACACACACACACACACACACACACACACACACACACACACACACACACACATTAAAGAAGGCTATTTGGCCAGGCCAGTCACCTGTGGCCAGAGCTGATTTCTGTTGATTTGAAAGTTAGATTGGTTCTGTGAGTGGGCAGAGTGAGAGTGTAATGGACTATATAACTATATTACAGTAATCTGATTACATTATATTCACTATTAGAGTTTTCTAAGATAGGGAATGCATACATCAAACAAAAGTTAGAATGCTAGTTTTAAAATGCCAAAGAAATTAAAGTAAATGTTGCTGGTTAAAAACAAATCAGAAAAAATGTAAATGAAAAGTTATGATGGAGATATTTCATGTGTATAGTTCAGTAGATTACCTTTACCTTGATTCAACATACTTTACAAAAACATTTCAAAGTAATAGTCCAAATGTGGCACTCAGCTAGCGGTAAATGGGAGTGAGAAAACAAATCTATCAGCGGGGATAATGGCCAAAGGCCAAAGCCAGTCAAAGTTCTTTGGACACACACAGTGAACCACAAATGCAAGTGTGCTGATGCGTGTTATAGAGTGGTCACTGGCAACCAGTAAGCACTTTACATTCAAAAGCACGACCAGAGTCAGGTTCAGGCAGTGTAAAAGCAAGCATTGTGGCCGCCACCATAAACATAATATATAAAATAAAAAATCTGAAATTAAACTTTAAATGTTTTGTTTTAAGATTGAGAAATTACCAGGCACACTCACATTCATGTAACACATCCACAATCAAGGATCAAAACATCTTTCTTGCTCTTTATTTTTATCCCTCCTCATGGATTAGTTGGTGTGTTTTTAAAGTTTATGTCTAGAATTAAGATAGTGAGAAGATAGTAAGATTAGCGAGTGTATGCTTAGTGTGCCAGACACTGGACCAAGTTATTTGTCTGGTAAAGGCCTTGTGAAGCATTGCGTATGGCCACACATTGCACAGGTGAAAATGACTCTGATCTTGCACACAAACACACATACTAACATCAGATGCACACTTAAAGAGCAAACATGTAATGTACACTCCCAAATGTGCACACACCATAACCCCACCCACACACACCACAAACAGATAAATGGGATCAGGGGCCTCTGTAGCCCATGAATCATGCACACAGGCCCACAGGGCCAAAGGTCAAGGTCTTTATGAGGAGCTGAAAGCCCCATGCTCTGATACATGAGAATGTAATGTTCGTTTTGCCCCCTCCTTTTCTCTTTTGTTTTTCTTTTTTCTGTTTAGCTAGGAGCAGAGCAGCAATTACAAGATGAATTAGGAAGACAAAAGCTCTGTCCATCCACAGGGATGATAGTTGCTGTTGCAGTCGGGTATGGTTTTGGTATCAGTCTGGGATTTGAGGCAGTGGCTGGTGTGGTGTTACAGTCGCAGCTGCCGTCCGTTGGTAATGAGTTCTCACGTCTATTCATCCGTCTCGCCGAGAGGCTGGAGGTGTGTTTTCCTCTGAACACTCGTGTCCTCGGTGCACCTCCTGGAGCCAGGAACAAGTAACTGTTTAATAATTCAATCCTGGTGCACAACCCCAGAAGAAAGTGAGCCCAGTCGTTGAGGTGGCCTGCGTGGTCCTCTGTCTCTGGAAAAATAACTTCACCACAAGGTGTTCTCTTCAGCCGACACAGATGATCTCATCATTGTGGCTGACAACTAGGAGCAGGGTCTGCAGATGGTGACTGTGGTCCTGGAGTCCCCAAGGCAGGATTCATGGCCAACCCCTAAAAAGTGTGTAATTGGGCGGGGGGGAGGAGAGTCGGTGTCTGGGGAACCTCCTGGCCCAAAGGCAGGTGTGCCCCCAGCTAGATCAGTCCACTGCCATTACCACCTGCCTGAAGTCCAGACTTAAAAATGATGTGAGGAGTTTAACATAGCTGGCACAGCTTCTGGTTGTTGGGGCTTTATTTTCAACTGTTTGCTGTTGACCAGTCCCATGACTGAGCTTGCTCGGAAGGGAGATCCCACTCAGGAGAAAAACATTTAAGAAGGTTAAAGGGACAGTTCACCCCAGAATCTAAATCTTCCTCTTACCTGTAGTGCATCCATCTGGGACAGGAATGTGTCTGCCTTCTCTGGAATATAACAGGATTAGATGGCACTACACATCTTTTTGGTAAGGAAACTTAAGATGTCTAAATTCCACAGCCATGTTCTTGTCAACTTTTACATAGGGGCAATAGAAAGCATCCAAAGGATACTAAAAGACAACAGCCCAACGGAGCCACACTCTGTTCACCCTGGTTTCATCTGGCACAAGAAGTATCCGCTATCATACCAAAAGACTACAGAGCAGCTTCACTCCCCAGGCTTTGAGACTCCTAAATTCATCTTCCACACAAGAGGAAAATGAAATGAAACTGGTACTAAAAGCACCAAAGAAATACACTTGATACAGTTGAAAAACTCAATGTCACCATCTCTTTCCACAATCCATTACCAGGTAACTCAAGATCCTTGTTGGCAGCTTCATGTAGGGACTATTTTCTTCACTAGGCTGCTCGCTGTCAGGAGCAAGTTTCCTACTGTGCGTTGATGTATTATTATTTTTTTCTTTAAGCAGCACAAGCCGAGTGCCATCTAGTTCCATTATATTCAAGAGAAGGCAGATATCTTTACGGTGAATTGGTAAACTAGCACATGTCCACACTGAAGTTGTAATAAATCAACCACTCAATTCCCTGCTCAAGCTTACTTGAGGTATCCCATCGTCCACCTATCATGTTCAGTGATCAAGTCGTGTAATGATAGCAACATATGTGTCAGTCTGTTTTTATATAGCATCAGAAGTTCCTCAACCTTGCATATCCAGGATCCACAATTAGCTCACATCCTCTGCATCTCTCCCTACAGTATAATGTTCATTTATTCCACAGGATTTAAAAAAAAAACTTCTCCAGAGGGGCTGAGCACGAGTTAAGCGAGCATGCAAGAAGGAACTTTGACAATGGCAACATATGTAGGTACAGATGTTCACACAAGAAGAGATTCAATTAATCATTAAGTCACTCCACATGTCACCGCTTCAACTGAACAAGGTCCAATGTATCTGAGCCAGAACCATTATACATTCCTGTGTGCGTGCACGTGTGTGAGTGTGTGTGCACGTGTGTGTCCCTGTTTGTGTGTCAGGGCTGATTGCTCTTGACTTCATTAATCTCTGCAGTGTGGTTATGATTAGCTCTCTGAGGCATGCCAGAGGACATCTGACACACGCACACACACACACACACACACACACACACACACACACACACACACACACTCACTGTCAGGTCTGGCCACCTCTCCAGCCTGTCTCTCTCACGGTCCAAACAATTAGCTGGGAGCAAAGAGAATCCAACCAGCTCCCGTGGTGACAGCGAATATACTGTATATACAGACACACACGCATGCTAAAGGTTTCATAGAGTTTTACTATAGCACCAAAAACGTTGTGCTTTGGAGATATGCGCAAAGTTATGCAGTAGAAATAGCAGAGCAAAGAGAGATCAGAACAGGTGTGGTTGTGGCTTTTTACCCTGTCAGGATATCTGAAGAGTCGGGGAGGTTGCATGGAATTTCTCAGGTGTGCAGAGATCGTGTGATTGTTAGAAAACATGAACCTGAAGTCTATGTCCGAGACTCCTGTGAGCCTAGCCGCGGAGGTTGTTGCCATCACTGTTAACATGAAATGTGTCATTTGTGCTTTAAGTGACAGATGGGTGCAGCATTTCTATTTGAAGAAGAGATTAGGAATTAGATGCAGGAGGGGGAGAGAGAGAAATAGCGCCAAAAAAGGAGAAGGAAAAAGCGGGAGACATGGGTCGTGTGCGAGAAATTAAAAGAGACCGGGCAGACAATGATAAAGCTGGTATGTAATGCAAACCAGACAGAGCGAGCGAAAGACAGACGCGTATCAGAACAAGAGAGCAAGAGATGAGCGTAAAAGCGGACGGGTAGGGGCAGATGAAAAGAACAAGTGAAGTGTAAGTGGTGAAGTGCTACAGAGGGGGGAGAAGATGGAGAATCCTCAGATGCATGCCTACACCCTGCCATGATCAGAGTATGCACTGGATGATTTATTTTCCAGCTCCAATATTGAGTCCGGGGAAAAGAAAAAAATCTACATTCCATTAAACTACTGAGGGTTTTATTTTGAAAGGAGAATGTGATTGTGGGTGTGGATGTGCGGGGGTAAAGGAATGGCCATCAGATGTGGCAATCATGAAACTAAAAATGTCTGTCCTTATCTTTATTCTCTTTTTCTCCACTTTGATTGCTCCTCTCTTTTCTTCTCCTTTCTATGAAAAGTGTACTGAATACACAGATATAATAAAAAAAGAGAGAGAAACTTATGAGAAACTCCTGCAGACACACTCACCAAGCCTTTGCTTCTGATGCGTACTACGTGTCTGTAGTCACGTTACTTTGCAAACTTTTGCAAATATCTGAAATAGTCTATATTTTTCGGATTGGATGATTCCTTTTGCCTATACATTTGAGAGAAGAGTGTGAAACTTCAGGAGAATATAGCATAAGGGGAAACTGTGGATTGCAGTGGATAAGGCTATGAAAAACTGCTGAAAAATTCTGCACCAGGCGAAGTTGTTGTCAGGAAGAGAATATCTGACAAATTTATAAAAACAAATGCTGGCTGAGGAGATGCTTTTAAATTAAACATGAGTTTGAGCTCAACTGCACTACAGATGTTGTATTCTCTTAAAAACATTTTCTAAGTCACTGTAAATATTACAAGTTTTGTGAAACATTGTTTTATTACGAATACAATTATGGCATAAAACCTGCATCAGAAGGATATTTTCCACCAAACTACAGTCAAAGTTTGGGGCTTTTTAGAATACAAAAAATGCATTTTGCTCATAATTTCTATTTTGGCTTCATTACATTTTGATTTAACAAATCCACATTAATATTTGTAATTTTGGCCTTGACTGCCTACACAGAAAACATGCTGCCATATGAATGTGTGTGTGTGTGTGTGTGTGTGTGTGTGTGTGTGTGTGTGTGTGTGTGTGTTTGTGTGTCAACACAGACAGCAAAATGACAAATTGTTGCAAAGAAGAATGAGAGGAGTAATGATGGAACAATAATGCCACATGTGTACTGTAGCCTCTGTGTGAGTGTGTGTGTGTGTGTGTGTGTGTGTGTGTGTGTGTGTGTGTGTGTGTGTGTGTGGTGATGAATCTCTCATTGTGACAGTGGGGCCGGCAGCAGCGAATGTCCTTCTGGGTGGGACACCCACATACACACACACACACACACACACACACACACACACACACACACACACACACACACACACACACACACACACACACACACACACTGAGACACGCATACACAGATGGAAACGACCACACTAATGGATCACCCCTGTCTGCACGCAATCCGCCACAAATAATGATGAACCACCCCTGCATTAAACTATTTTACACAATGCTCAATTCATTACTTCTCTCTCTCTCTCTCTCTCTCTCTCTCTCTCTCTCTCTCTCTCTCTCTCTCTCTCTCTCTCTCTCTCTCTCTCCCCTCTCTCTCTCTCTCTCTCTGCGGGTATAGGTGAGCTAATAAAGGTATGATATTTCTCCTCTACCGGCACAATCATAGTTTTTATCCATTAGTAGGATATTAGGATGGGGAATGAGGAAAGGTGGGAGGGAGGGGATGGGATGGAGAGGGAAAAGCGATGGCTTCAAATTGGTTTAAAAGCATTGCCACTGTAAAAAGTAACAGCAGCCCCCAGTAGAAAATATGAAGGAGCAATTTGCATAGTTTCGTTAAGAAGACCAGGGCCTGCCTCGGGCCTTTTCAGGCCCAAGGTGAGCTTCTGGTGTGTGGGCCCCCTGTATATTTTCTCCAACATTTGAGTGTCACACAATTACATCAGCTCAAGATGGAGGTGATTTAATCAATTTCTTGAGTATTTAATGAGGAATTGTAATTGCCTGGAAGACAAACACAAAATAAGGCCCAGGGTGAAAATACAAGTTTGATGACAACAATGTCAGGAGTTTATTAAACACTGAACCTATTCTGGACAAACAACCCTCTTAAGTTTATTGTTAATATATTTGGATTTATTTAATGATCCACATATTTGTATCTTGCCTTTAACTGGAGAGGGACTGGTATCTCACTGTGACCCTCCAGAAAACGTTCCTGTATAGAATCAGAGTGAGAGCACTTAACAAAAGCATATTTTATCATTTGAACATGTAAAATTAACATTTTCCCCCAAATAAAAAGACAGAACTATCCACATTTAAACTGGCATAAAATGGACAAAAAGCTCTGATGTTAAAATGAGAACCATCCTAATGATTTCATGCAGATTCTGTGGAAACACGTGGAGCTGTAAAACTGAGAAATGTTGAGCTGGTGTGCAGGTGCCATCGGGGGAGCTAAGCTTTAATCAAACAAATACGCTTTGTGCAAAGGAAATAGCGAGGCCCTGCATTTATCCTTGTTCGTTGACGCTCTTAACTGGCCAAGACCAAAATAATATACAATCATCTGTCCGAGCTGAACGTGTTATTTTGCACTAAGCTTCAATCTAATGGATAATCATAGAAAGTGTAATCATTTTGTTGTTTTCTGTGTAATTTCCTTTTTTAAAACTCTATGGGGACTAACAGAGCAACAAAATGAAACAATTTTAACACATTAATTTGGTCTACTAGTGAAATGTTTCAGGGGAAATACAACCACCATAATTTGTTTTACACCAAATCAAGATGTTGTACGGTACCTTTAAAGTGTGTCAGCTGTCAAAGAAAATAAGATAAGAAGTGATATAATGGTTTGTTACCAGCTGATAGAAAGATTCCCCTTTTCTCTAAAAATACATTTTCCAGCCTCACTTTGCTCAGTGTGGGAGAGGAAGAGAAGAAAGAGTCATTATGGATTTCAATTAAGTGATCCCTGGGCAGAGAGGGATGCGTCAGAGTGGGGGAATTAATGTGCTGCGGACAGATGTTTAATAATAATGGCCGAACTGGTCCTGCCGAGAAACACACATTCCATCCGCCGCACCCTACTGTGGCCGTAGGAACACACACACACACACACACACACACACACACACACACACACAGACAGGCCCACATACACGGACGCTCACATATAATCACTCATACACTGACACGCACAATAATGATTCATACACACACACTGTGCAGAGCAATGTGTGACACTCACACTCACACACACACATTCACCCATAGACAGTGGTATCACCACTGGCATGTGTGTGTGTGTGTGTGTGTGTGTGTGTGTGTGTGTCTTTATGACCAGTGCTGGCCACAGCGCATATGGCCCTCATTTAGGAACAATGGGCATGGAGAATGACTGGCTGGATGAGCTTCCTGACTGTGAGAGGTGACTGGAGGCATGTTAAATGACATGCCCCGTATGGAGAGATGGAGCGAGAGACAGAGAGAGAGAGAACAGGAGGCAGAGAGAGGGTATACATGGGTAATCCTGGATAAGGGATCATCGCCTCACTGAGCAACAAAAATGTTTTGATTGAGAGAGGACAGAAGATGTGGGAAAAGTGAAGAGAGCAGGTAAAGGTGCAGAAGACGAGAGACAAAAGGGGGAAGATATCCAAAGAGGAACTTGATGTAAGAGTGTATTACAAGAGGAGAGGGACACGGAGGAGATGATGGCCCGGCTGGGTCTAGAAGTGGGTCATTAGGCAGTGTGTAAACAGCATGTCTTTTTATGAAGTGCTCCCACTCTCCTTTTTGTGTTGTTCTCTCACAGATACACTACTTCTGACACCTAATCAGTGTTGTGGCAGGACGAATGGCTTCCAGCCGTCCTTACAGTCTTGTCAAAAACAACACTTCCCTAAAAATCCCTCCGTCTCTCTCACTCATACGCGCTGCTCATGCCGTCTTGTCACAACAACATTTCTCTGGTAATTACCAGGGTGGCCGCCCTCCTGCCGCCCCACGATGGATGGGCTGAGCCACCATGGGTTCGCCCCTCCAGCCATAACTCTACCTAGGACGTCTGCCTACCGCTCTTCACCGCCGTGGTGGCCCTCAGACAGCAAATTGGCCCGAGAGAAAGACGGAGAGACGGAAAAAGATACTTAAACAAGCACACCGCCTGGCTCACAGAGAGGCAGGAATGCCGGTGCACGGACATGAAAGAGCACAGAGACAGATACACACACACACTCATTCACTTTCACTATTTGTCGTTTGCCTGTCTCCAAGGAGTCATTTATAATACAGACAATCTTTTCCTCTGACCATCGGCCAGACAGATATCTTTCCAAGCACAGAAGCACAAGTGCACACACACACACACACACACACTCACACACCCTGCTGAGGTGATCATTTTGACAGGTGAATATGGCTCAGGAGGAGTGACGGGGAGGGGAAATAAGGAAGGAAGTAAGTGCGGGGAGAAATAAACTGATAACTGTATGATGAAGGGTGATAACGTCAGGAAAGGAGGGAAATGGATGGTGGGATGGATGGAAGAAATGAGGCAGCTGGCAGATCAATACTCGGATCCACAATCTGCATCCAGAGAGGAGGCATTTTATTAATGTCTTGTCTGGGACCCCCCCCCCCCCCATTTTTAAATTATTTAAACTATATTTCTGCCTTAGATAAGATTGAAGAAGAGACAGCGGGAAAAAATAAACAAAATGGCATTTAAATCAAAGACCTTTTTTAATTTCGGTGATCCTAATTTTTATGGAGACTTCCTAGCAAATAAAGCTTCCTCTATACAAATATTTCCAGTTTATATATGCTCACAATGCTGATCCAGTGCTCAAGAATATCTGTCAACAAAACCTTTAAATGGCTTCAAAATAAACAAAATATGGTATTCAACATTTAGTGTTTGTTTATGTTTATGTGTCGCTCCCTCGTATTTCTAGGCCTTTTAAATGTTTTGCATTTGAAGTTTTTAGGTTTTTTTTGCACCTGTTAAGTAATTTCTGAGCATAAACGGACTAAGTAAAGAAAAAAAAAACAATCCACAATTTAATTTCCCTCTTTTATGCGTATCTGAATATCTTTTTTCAGCGTTTTCCTTCATTTCTGAAAACTCCTGAAAAGTACACCTCCAATCTAACTGACTCAACTTATCCATTTCCATCACTGAGAAAGGAGCTATGTTAAACGTGCCTTTTGTGTTATGATTGAAGTGAAGTAAGCATTATCAACTGTGAAGTGGAGAAAATTCCAACTTTCTAGATGCTTTGAACGCATCGCCACCACCTTGGCATGACGTTGCCAGGACAACAGGTAAACTCTGAGCAGACATGGCGGACCTGCTGAAAATAAAAAGTGAAGTTGAAGAGTTCTATAAAGAATACGTCTACAGAAACAGGTATGTCTTGTAAATGTACATGAGTACTTTTTATTCAGATATTCCAGACCGTTGTGGCTGTTGTGAAGCGGTTCGTTGACCAAACAAAATCGTTGACGTTACACACATTAGCGTTAGCTAGCTAGCTTACGTTACTCAGGATGTCAACAAACGTCAGCGTCCTGCCTTGGCTAATGCGAATGGTCTGTGTGTACTACACGTTAGCGTTCACTGTTTACACGCGTGTTAATGTAGACAGTAGAGAGTTTTTCTCATGTTTTGGTAAAGATGATGCTTTAGCCCACAATTTGGGTTTACTAGTTATTATAATGTAAATTGTATGAATTGGTTCTGGTGTCGTTACAAAGGGAATTACATTTTGAAGCACCTGCTGAAGAGCAAATATCACATGGTACCCACAGCACTTGAAATTACAAATATGTAATGTGTTGTTTGCATGGAATTCAACGGATGTTAATATGCAACATCACAGTGAGATAATGTAATTACTTGTTTTTTTTTTTTTCTTTAGCCAAGCTGAGGAGAACAGGCAGAGAGAAAACCAGGCCGCCACCCAGATCCAGAGCTGGTTCAGGGCCTGCAAGGTGCGGGCTTACCTCAGGTATGTGTATGTCTGGTGAGTGTGTGTTGGACCAATTTGAATTTGTAAACCAGAAAAATAGCCTTTCGGTACTCCTTTATATGCCATAGGCAAAAAAGAATACAGGCCTTAATATTTTATATACCAATTTGTGGCTTGTTTTTTCCTTCAGGCGTTGAAAAACAGTCCGACAGGACTCTAAGAGTTAATTTCAAGGGAAACCCTGATACTGGCTCACTCTCATAATTATCCCACTTCTAGAGCTTTGCAAATGGCCTGGAGGAATAAATGTCGCTTGCACTCTGTGCTCCTTTCACACATAGAGAAATGAATGTCTCTTTCTCTGTGCTTGTTCCTATACTGTGACCCCAGCACCATTCTGCAGGGTCAGCAGACAAACTTCCAGACAGTAGGTTAATTCAGATTACTTTAGTTAATTGATCAATGCGTTAAGTGGATAATTAGCAACAATTTTAGCTGCCTAAGTGCAACTCCGGGGTTGTGCTATCCCCACTATAAGCATTGATTTTCTGGGCATATGAATGGCCTTTTGGAAATTGATGGCCTCATTGGAGGCAGAGAATCGCGGTGGACTTGCATTTAGAGTATGTTTGAAGATGAATACAAATGTGTGCTGCCGACTAAAGGGGGTGGAAGGCTCATCAGACATGATCGAAAAGCCTGGAGGAGCAGAAGTGTTCTGTGTGTGTGTCTTTGTGAGAGTGTGTGTTTGTAAGTGTAATGTTTCCCTGACCTTTTAATTGAAGTCCTTTACATCCTAACATCTGTATGCAGTAAACAAAACCCCTCTTTTCTTTATGTTTAAAAAAAAAAAGAAAAGAAGTGATCACAGTTTATAAAGGGATTGTGATTCAAGGGAATCTTTTTGATTTAGTTAAGCTTTTAGTATTTTTGTGTCACTCCCTCATATCTCTAGGCTATTAAATTCTTTTGCTTTTCAGGTTTTTTTTGCACTCCTTAGATCATTTCTGAGCATAAACAGACTAAATGGAGACAAAAAAAACAAATCCACAATTTAATTTCCCTCCTTTCTGTGTATCTGGATAACTTTTTTCAGTGTTTTCCTTCATTTCAACTCCTGTAAAATACACCTCCAATCCTCTCTCAAAATGACTTCTTTTACAGGCATCTGCACAAGAAGGCAATCATTATACAGACGATATGGCGGGGCTTCACAGCAAGGGCACGTTTCAGACAAATGGTGAAGGTAAGCTAGCGCCTGGAACGGCTATAGATATATTGATTATGTTATGATAGCATGCATTAGAATTCAATTGCTATATTCCTAAGTCCCTGCGTCTGACCTTAAGAGATATAATTCACTCATTACACATTGGGAAATTAGCACTTAGGAAATATGATGCAATATGATAAGGAATTCCATCTATATCTCGACTCCTGGGATGTATATAGAAAGAGTGTGGAGAGGAATAGAGAGAAGGAAAGAGAAGAGGAGTTTGTGTGTGTAGTGTGTGTGTGCGTGTGCTTTAGTAGAACAAGCCCCATTTTCAGCATATTGCCTCCAACTGCTTCTTAATTGAACAGATTGTTGATACCGGATCCAATACCCAGCGCTCTCACGTATAATTTTCCCCTGGATTGAGTTTTGTAAACGTATCACAACAAGCTATTTATCATGCCTGTAAATTGACTGTTTGCTAAAGCATAACTGCCAGCCGCCGTTTGGGAGGCGTTCAAGAAATGGAAAGGGGGGGGTGGGGTTTGGTGGTTGGCGTTGAGGGGTGTTGAAATAAACGATGAAGGATGTGTCACTACACACATATGGGCTAAAAAGAGGCTGTTTGGTCTCATTTGGAAACAGACGAGCGCTAATTTGAATCACTTAAAATTGCCACAGTGCACTATTTTGAATTAGCCCAGAGAGATTCTCTTCTTCCTCTCCACTCTCTCTCTCTCTCTACCTCTCTCTCTGTCTGTCTTTTCCTCCTCTCACTCTTGCAGACCTTATCATGTGTAATGTGACGTGCACAAAGCCTCATCTCAAAACATCAAGCTGAATTTACAACCCTCTTTCAAGTCTTTGTCTTGCCTCCCCTTCCTCTCCTCCCTCTCTTCCCTGTCATTATTAAAAAAGACGTGTTGAGATATGAATCCCTTTTATGGCCCGCTCTCCAGTTTGCTCCTGAAATGTGCCCCCAGTGGTCGGCCGGCACGTTTGGTGCCGCGACGGCTCGTTGAGTGCGCCGCTGAATATTCTCTGGCCTTTTGTTTGTCACTTCTGGCAGAGCTGTCATTGATTATGAAATCCAGAGGAGAGCGTTTGGCCGTCATACATCTCCATTAGCTCGCTGCTTGACTACCATAGATTTTCTTGGCCCTTGTCTGCGTTGGTGTATTAAGAGAGTACCGTCCTCCCCTTGATACAAAGTCCTGCTAACTACACACACTCTCTCTCTCTCTCTCTCTCTCTCTCTCTCTCTCTTTCTCTCTCTTTCCTCTTGCTCCTCTTGTCTCTCTTGCTTGCACTCTCTCCTTTTCTGCCCCCTTCCCTCCTCCACCTCCTCCTCTACAGTGGCCCTATCTGTGCTGCCTCTGTGCAATGTATTATGTATAAAGAGCTCTTTATCTTTGACGCCTGCTGTGGACAGATCAGAGGGCTGGGAGACAAGATGTAACGCCATCTTTTCCTTTGTGTTCACAGGCGGCATATTTTATCATGAAGATGAATTTCTACGAGGAGATGGCGGTCAGGGTAAATATCTCCACAGTGTCTTGTTTTAGCAAATGGAGTGTCGTGGTGGGGGGACACTCTGTTTCGCTGTGTGTGCCGCGAATGGGAGGCCCCATGAATAAGCAGCCTGTAAGCACTTCTGTGCAAAGAAATTGTCCATCATTGCAACTTTTTTTTAATATCGCCTGGGTTCATTTTTTCTTGGTATCTTGTTTAAATACAAGAACTTGGTTTGATGCATCATTTAGGCCTATTAGTATGATGTATAATACACAAAATATATCATTACAAATATGCTATTTTTCTTTTATTTAATGACATAATTGTGTCTTGATACATTACATGCTAGTTGGTCCATGTTCTATGCCAGCATTATCTACTTTTCATATAAAAACTTAAACCGTATCTTATTTATGCACAGTGCTTCTAAATTAAAGTGTTTTCTGAATGCTCTATACTTTATCTCAGTATTTGGCTTGTATCTCAGTTTAACATGTATTTTATTTTACTTTATTAATTTTTTTCCTCAGTGCTCATACCCATCAAATGTCCCTTTTATCCCCTCAGCAGCTACTACTGTTAAACCCATAAATCATCACACCGTGGCTGTGACTGATGCTTTGGCACTTTTACACAAGGATATTGCGCAGAAACCTTATATTTTTACAATTCCATATAGCCTAATGTTTTGGCTAACAGTTTCATTCTGCCTGAACCATTAAAGGGTTTTATAGGCCAACAAAAAAATCCACTAGTGTTTATTGAAGAGGGTGTGTCGCTCTTCAGCCGGACGGAGAGGGTGGCAATATTTTCATATTGGTGCAAAAGCCTGGAAATTGAGGGCTTCAAGTTTTACACTTAATAGAAACCCAAACAAATAAAGCCGACCACCATGCCGTTTCAATAAATGTCACATAATAGGAGAGACATAGATCCAGGAGTAGTGTTTGACCCAGCTGTTTTAGGTCACGGGGCGTAAGGTTAGGGGTGATGTCACCATGTAGCGCAGAGCAGAAGCTTCTGAAGTTAGAGAAAAGGGACCTTTATTACCCGTATAAAATAACCAGGGTTTCCTAAAGGAAGCAATAGGAATTTTAACAGAAAATGAAATATATGTGAAAAGGCTCAGCGGTTAGGAATTCAAGGAGGTCCCGGGTTTTGAACCCCACTAGGGCCAAATGAGGCTTTTTCTGAGCTGAGTTATTTTATTCTTTGTGTTTGTCTGGGTTTTCTCTGGTTTCCCTCACCCCAAGAGACATTCGTGAAGGTACTGGGAACACTCCTGCCACTGCCCTTGACCAAGCCTGTGGCCTCAGAAGTGGAGTTCGTCCCTGAGTGCTGCTCACTGCTCCTAAAGATATACTGGGGCAAATGCAGAGACAATTAGTGGATGGATCAAGTGTAATTTTCGAAATTTGAAAATAGTTAAAGATACAGTAACTATCTCTGACAAACACATAGACCTTCCACCAAGTATTTTTTACTCTGCGTACCAGATGTAAGGGAACAGTACCAGTATGTAAGGATTTCTAAAATTTCATATATCCTGCAAAATACTGGCAGGACTGTGAGCTCTACACTATAATCTCAGAATGTCTTCTGATGCTTTGGCCTTGTTTGTTCATGTGTATGAAACTGAAATAGAGAGTAATCCATGTGCACAAATAAATGAGTGAAGGACATCTGCACTCACAGGCCATCGTTTACCAAAGAAATATTCAGTGTGTAGATAGAGAGAAAGAGGGAATGAGTAAAAGGGAGAAACAATCATCTCAGAGTCCCCTTGTGACACTTCCTTTGAATCAATTTTGATTCTTTTCTTTTTCTCTCCCCTCCTGTTGTCTTTATCACGGCGTGGTAGCTAACAGAGGATAATGTATTAGGGCCGTAATAGAAACCAGTGTTTACATGCCGCACCTCGGATTTGTATTAGATTCAACAGCATCGATTTCACTAGTCAACAAAGGTCAGCAAGAACTCGGGAGGCGGCAATTACTTTATTTAAAATTATCTATTGACTGGCAGATCAATGCTAATTCTCATTTTGCTCTTTGTTGTTTTTCCCCATCCTCCACTTCTCCTCTCCTCTCCTCTCCCCTCTTCTCATAGTGTGATTATTCTTTTACCTGCCATTGTTTTAATCTCCTAATTAGTCTGAAGGACATCCGCCCCCTTGCTTTAAAATGGTCCACTGGTGTGTGTGGGTGTGTGTGTGTGCTAGCTAATCTACAGCCTCCACAATCAATGTGGACTGATACAGGTAAATGTATGGAGCTGTGACAGCTGTCTGTACCCCCCTGGATTGTCCCTCCATCCCTACAGGGAATAAAACTGCACGTGTGGTCATACGTGGTTTAAAAGGGTTTTAAATTAAGACCTGAAAAACATTTGTCACCTTGACCTGCCATAAAACGTTACCTTACTGTCTGTGAAGAGCAATCCCGTTCAGTTTAAGTAATTAACAAAATTGCTCTAAGAAACATTAATTCCTTGATATATTTAACAGTTATGATTCAAAGTTGAAACATTTACCAACTCTCAACATTTCCCCGTGTTGTTGGGAAAACTTCTGATGAAAACCCTCTGTCATGCTTTAATCCCTCACAGATCCAGCGTCGATGGAGAGGGTTCTTTGTGAGGAAGTATGTTCACAATTTCTACGCACGCAAGAGCTATCTGGAAGGACTCAGGAGGAAAAATGAACTTGTCAGGTAAAAACAACTGAAACAAATAGTGCTGTATATGAGGCTCAAGAGAGCAGACCATTGCCTACTCCTCATTCACGTTAACTTTTTTTAATGGCAGCCCGTTTATATTATACTGACTTTCCTGTGTAACCCGCATCCAGTTCTGTTGTTTTGTAATAATTTTTTTTATTTATACAGTACAGTTGACAATTTTTGTAAAAGTGTTGGAAAGGAATTTGCAATTACAATACAGTGCTTGACTACTCCCCCTATCTTTTCCCATCTCTCTTCTCTGCCTCACTCACTCTCCGTCTCGCTATAATTTTGTTACATTTACTCTTTATGTGTTGTGGTAAAGCATATTTTTGCCCAGGGACCACTACAGGGCCGCGAAGGGAGTCAGATGGTACGCGTCAGTCAAGATGAATTGATTTGATTAGCGTAAAGGCAGTCGGTTAAAAGGTGCTCTTGTGTACCCATAACCTTAAAATGTGTGTGTGTGTGTCTGTGTGTGTGTGTGAGAGAGAGAGTGAGAAAAAAAGAAGAGAGGGAGGGAGAGGTGTCGGTAAGATGTATACATGCGTTGCCGTTACCTCAGAGGAAGAGAATGAAACAGGCAGAGTGAGAAAGGATAGAGGAGGAAGAGAGAGAGTGAGAGAGAGAGAGAGAGAGAGAAGTCCTCTAAAGCGCTTGAGGCTAAGAGAGAGAGGGAGAGAAGTGAACGATGTGAAGAAATTAAAAATTAGCCTCTGATTTGAACCGCAGCTCGCGCATTAATAAAACATCCCGTGCTCCGGGGCTTACTGCTAGAGATACGCCATCTTTTATTTTTGACAAAAAAAACCCCATCACGTTTAGCTAATAGTCACATTTTTAATGTTGCTAATATATTTTACCGGAAAATATCTTTAGGCTTCTGCTAAAATTAAATGTAAATTTGTTAAAGTGCTCCTTGGATCACTGACTTCACCCCTCACTTCCCCACCAGCGCTCCACCTTTCCTCCACACTCCTTGGCCCTTTTAGAGGTAGGGGGAACCAGGCAGTTAAAGTCCATTAAGGGAGTGTTGCCTTTTTGAGTAACGCACAAAGGCATACGCACATAAACTAACACACACAACTTTGTCAAGTGTTCTGACAGTGATTGAAGATATAGAGGCAGAGAAAAGGTGGTTCTTCTGACTTTGCTTGTTGAAGGTGTCAAATATGTTATTGTGTGTATGTTTATCAGTTTATCAGTTTCAACCTTAAATATCTTGTATTTTGTATTCAATTGAAAATACATCTTATTACTAGCTCTCATGATACCTTGCACACATTATGGGCACAACCTTTGGCGTTAATCCTTGTTCTTAGAGCGAATGGTAGGCCTTATCATTCATCCATGAAAATCTAGGTTTGCGGCTTTATTGAGTAAATACTACTAACACTATTATTATTTCTTAGCCCATTTAACTTACGCTACTTCCGTTGAGCACCAGAAGTGACCATACCCATAATAATTTCACCTGACCTCCCAGGGTAACGCGTGGATAGATTGAATCGTGTTCTGTTTTTATTTAGGTTTTACACAGCATCCCAGTATTTTAGGAATTGGGATTGTAAGTTTATCTTTTCCACTCTGCCTTTTCTAAAAATGTAATACAAAGAGCAAAGTTGAATAAGAGCAGAGAAATGTGGAAGTTAAGATTTTTGAACATAAAGTATATTCAAGGAGCACAAGATTTGATATTATTTTACTGTTTGGTCTTACTGTTTCATTATCAGCTATCAACATCCCAAGTCCACACACACACACACACACACACACACACACACACACACACACACACACACACACACACACACACATACACACGCATGCAAACACAGCCCCTCCTCCACAGTGGTTTGGGGTGTTGAGGTCACTTTCTCTCCAGTTAATCACATGTTTATTTAGTGCTGGCGGGGTCACGATCAATTAACGCCGTGCCGGCATTTATTTAAAATATCCTTTCCGTGTTAGCTGCTGAGCCCTCGGATCGCACGCTGCCTGATCACTCACCCCACAAAGGTCCGCTTTTTAATCCACCTGCTCCCTCCCTCTTGTAGGTCTGTCTGTCCGTCCAACCCGCTGCATAAATTATTCAAAGTTGGACTAATGGTCCCCATTTAGTGTGGGCTGATCGGCTGCGCATGGTAATGATATAGGAGTTATACATAGACTGCCGAACCTCTCTCTCTTCTCTCTGACTCTCTGTTTCAGTCCCCTCTTTCTCGCTCATGACAGATCTCCCCCGCACGAAACCATCTGTGTCATTTCATTAGGTACAGCATCCAGCTAATACACGCTACTTACACTACCCTCTTCTATCCTCTGCCCTTACTCCGCCTCCCTCCTTCAATCTCCTCTCTCTTTCTTCTTCTCTTTCTCAATCTGTTTTGCTCTGTATCTTTCTCTCCCTCTCTCTCAGCCGCCTGTTCACTGTGCTCCAGTGTCCATCCTCATTCATCCTTCCTCTCCTTCTGCATAGCCTAATGAAGTCAGGACCCCGGCGCAGTCCCCACTCTGCCACAGTTTTCCTTGATACCCCAACAATTTATCACTTTGTCAGGGAGACACTTAAAGTTCCTGGACTTTAATAAGGGCATGCAGTGGGACGATGGGGGCAATTAGGAAAGCAGAGCAAGCCCGCTTTGCATATTTACTAAATGTGCTGGTGTCATCGCCGCCGCCGCCACCAACACGGCCTGTTGACTGCATGAATTATTCCTCTATCTGCAATAAACAGCTGGGTAATTATTACTGCCATAATCAGATAAATAATTCTCGCTGTGATGTTGCAACGACACGGCAAAATCTTTTAACTTATCCTAAAGAGAACGAGGGAGAATTTATGGGCTTGGTGTTGCTAGGCTGAGCAGCACTAGTTTTTTTTTTTTTTTTTTTTGCTACGCTGTCTCTCTTCTTCTCTCTACTTTTTCCCTGTCTCTCTTTACTGCTGCCTTCTTCAGTCCTCCCTCTCTCGTGTCCCTCTCAAGGACATTCATGAAAGGAGAGCTGCTATGGTGGAGAGAGTGCGGGCCTGCCTGCACGCCTGCCCTGCGATCAGTCTCCGCTTCTATGCGTCAGTCTTTCTTTTGCTGCTCTTTCATTCTGATCCAGTTTGGGTGGAGACAAGTTCACTCCTTCAGTCTGATTGGATTTGTATATTCTGTGTGTGCATGTGTGTGTGTGTGTTGAGGTGTAATCTGAGTGCTGTGCTCTCCCTGCTTCTTTAGGGTATAACTTTTGCAAGTTAAGCAATGGAAGAAAGTATGTAAAATGTATAAAGTTGTAATTTTTTGATATTAGGAATATTTATTGGAGATCATTTTAAAGATTATAGTATTTGTTTGCTTCCACACCTTTTAGTGTTTAACTACTTTTAGTGAATTAGTTAATCAATCAGTCAGTCACTTAAATGGAAAGGCCGTGTTATGAGGGTGTTGAAGGCTCAATACATTGAGCCGGTCATTGTCTAAATCGACTAGCTGACAACCACGTCCTTGCCAGCTATTGAATCATTTAATTGGAGCAATTAAATCAGCCAATCAGGTCAAGCCTCCATTAAATATTTAGAACTTGGCCAATTAGCTACTCTGGTGCTGGCCTGGACGACCGCAGGTGTGGCCTGCAATCCCATAATGCCTCACTCTCTGATATCCCATCAGCCCTTGTTGCCCCTTGGTGAACCGGGGAGTAAATAATTGAGGGAGAAATGAGAAATTTAGCTGTACTATATTAGCCATTTAAATAAGTTCAGTCTAGGGTGAAAATGTCAGTCAGAGTTTCAGCTATTTGAAAGCATGCTTGGCTAGTTGTGTCACAGTTCAGCAGCCAGCAGAAGTAATCTGTAATCCAAGTGATTGCTCCTCATTCTATGGCACGCTAAGCACATTATAAGCATCCAATAATTATTATAATGGAGTATGCTAGTGAAAATTATATAGCATGAAGCTATACAACATGTGAATGACATGAAAGTATATTGTTGATAGCAAGTGTGACTCACTTTACAGTATGTATCACAAGGAGATACTGCAAATGTTTTTTTCCTATAATTTTTTTTTTTATGTGCGGAAATCAACCAAGATGATTCCTGTGATTCCAATGATACATATAAAAGAATTACAAGCTGGTGTTTTACCACACTTTTTCTTTCTTTCTTTCTTTCTTTCTTTCTTTCTTTCTTTCTTTCTTTCTTTCTTTCTTTCTTTCTTTCTTTCACTTTCACTCTGTCAAACACACACACACACACACGCACACACACAGGGTGCAACGGTGCACGTGCTGCGTGCCGAACAGGGCTAATGAGGGTTGTATGTTGTGGCGGCTGGTTGGGTCGACACAGATCGAGGTGCCTTCAGCCGTTACAAATCTGTTTGGCTTTTGTCCACTACACAGCAATTAATAACACTGGGGCTGGGGGCAGGGAAGCAAAGGTCACCCATTCAGCCTGACACACACACACACACACGCACGCACACACACAAACACATACACACAGAAAACACATGGACACACATACAAGCAAAACTCTGAACACATAGTATGAACACTGATTCACACTCGCAGCTCAGACACACACAGACACATGTGAACAGGTCCTGACCCCTGAAAACATTGGCAGTCAGTTTTATTAATGCATGAACGAACAGTAATACACACACACACACTGTAAACACACACATGCACCGATTGGTTTGTGAACCAAACTGTCCCACAATAAACCAAAAGTTTATATTTCACATAATAAGTAATATCCCTGTTAGCCATGTGGACAAATAGGGGCCAAGCAACCTCTATATCCTCTCTCTCACACACACACACACACAGCCACACATCCATGCACAAAGTGTTAAATTACTCTGCTTTATATTACATAAATACACACAGACACATTTAGACTTGCTCTCATTCTTACCACACATACACACACACACACACACAGACACACACACTCACACACACACAATGCTCTGCATATTTCATTTATTTTGTAATTTAATCTGGTGCTGAGGAAGGAATCAGAATGCAAAGGCAACGGAGACGGTGTTGTGATTTCTTTTTAAATGTCAGTAGCTGCAGAATGTGTTAACCTCACATTACAGACACACTATGAATATTCTGATTCCTCTGTGGAGGCTTGTAATTGAAAACAGAAGCTGGGTGGCGAGAGAGGCAGTAGAGAAGGAGGACAGGAAAAGAGAAAAGAAATAAAGGATTGTCGAAAGAGCTACAGCTTTGCGCTCAGCTCTGAGTGTGTGCGCGTTTCCACATTATCGTGGCATGTGTGTTTTAGTAATTGTTTCCAATTCCGTTTTTAAGTTATTACCCCCTTGTAACAATAAGGCTGTGTGATTGCAGAATGAAATTGCTGTGTATGGGCTTTTAATGCATCCCATTTAGCCAGCTCCGCTTAACAGATGTCACAGACAGACCTGTCCTGGCTGCGGTGATGAAATATATCCATCATCCTCCCACTTATAGCCTCTTGCGCTCTCACTTTGCTTTTTTCTGTCCAAGCACACTCATTCTGTTTTTTTTCTCCCACAGCTCCTCTGTCTTTCCGTGTCTGTCCCAGTCTCTCTCTTATCATTAGGTGTTTGGTTTTTTTCTCCATCTGAAGGACATTTCAGGGAACAGTCAGCCTTTACAACAGAAGACTGTGTTCCAAATACACACTAATATTTGTACAAATGTAGTTACATGAAGTTTACAAGTCTTTTCTTTATTAAGTGTTAAGCTATAATGTTAGCTGAATCTCTGGATAATGTGTAACCTAACAAGGTCTGGTCCAGTCATTAGTCTCGTATGACTGTTATAGAAAGTTATGGAGTTAAATTATATATGTAGGAGCAGTATCAAGTCAGTCAATGTCATTGAGCAAATGTATGTGAGCGAAAGAGTATGATGAACTATTGCACCTGAATGATGTAGATTGATTTGACTACTTAAGCAATGAAATAGCATTGTAGAAAATGGTAAATAAATCAATTTTTCATCATAATATTTTATTCATTGCACAATGTATATTAATTGTATTTATAAACTGACTGTGATCCCTTTCAAATATACATCATTGAAATTCATTAAATGAAAGTTTGCAATTTCAATCTTGAAAATAATTGTGTATGGTGTGTGTGCACTGCAGGATGGAGCTGGATGAAGTCGAGGAACTCCAGAGGAGAGAGAGAGACTGTCTGGAGCTGGTGAAAGAGCAGACAGCCAGGTTCCACCAAGCTCAACGCTTACACCACCTGATCAGTACGAAGCAGGTTGGTCTACAGGAGCATAAACACACATACAGTCTCGCACCATTTGGCATAGACAATACTCCAATTAGACCAATATATCAGATCAGCTCATGATTCTTTAAACTATGTGGTGCAAATATCACACTTCTGCCTGTGCCTTTGTTTAAGTAAGTATAAACATATATTACAAAATATCCAAATTTTTTGATTTTGTCATTAAACGGTCAGGGAATGATTTAATCTTTGGTTGATCATTGCTCTTCATTAAAGCTCTGGGTCTCCAAATGTAACTCTATACATCATTTTTATCCAGAATGATGTCCAACTTCATAAAAATATATTTTATTTGCTCAAAGGTAAGATTAAACATGGTAAATAGCACAGGAAAAGTGTTGTATCGTTGATTTTAGCCAAACTGTTGGTTAGAATTCTTATTCTCACCATCAATATCTACAATAGGTTTTTATAATGATCATATAGTTATAATAACTTTTTTGAAGTACTTAGAAACATAACAAGATTGGATCGGCGCATAGACTCATGTAATAGTCCAGACCAATTCCAGCATTTTAAGCAGTAGCAGAGGCATTTTCGATAACGGTATCAGTATTGTTATGGATATACCCCAATGTGAAGCCACATCAGATAACACAATATTAACCCATTTACACTTATGGCAAAATCGTCATTGTCTTGTGTCTGTCTGAAATATACATCCTATACAGGATAATATACAGGAAACATCACCAACTCACTAGAAAGTTTGCACTATGGAAGTTAGTGCACAAATACCCACACATGCACACAAACGACACAGCTAAAGATGCAGCGACCCACGGAGACAATGGAGACAGTGAGAGTTTCAGACGGGGAGGTCCTCCAGAAACAGGCAGCAGAGACAAGAGAGGGAAGATCTTACTTTCTTTCCTTCCTTCGTTAACACAGGTGGGCTGTGTGGAGCTGAGATGTGTGTGTGCGCGCGCGTGTGTGTGTGTGTGTGTGTGTGTGCACCTGAGTAAGTACGTGTCCTCATGGCTCTTCTGATGTGCTGAGTGGAGTATTTTAGTGCTTCCCCTGGCACAGGTGTGCACGTATTTGTGTGTGTGTGGCATCTACGTATCTTTGTGACTCCCCACTGGGATCATAATGAAGACAAAGCACAGTGGTCACTGTTGATTCAGCACCACTACTCCTCTCTCTCCCCCTCTCTCTGTCTCTCTCTCTCTCTCTTTCTCTCTCTCTCTCTTGAGCGCGCTCCTTCATGCTTGTACGACCAGCACTGTCATCATCTGGCTTACTACCTACTTCCTGCAGGTATCCTGTGTTCGCCAAAGATGCTCACATTCACACAACTTCCAAATATTTTATTGCGAAGATGATGTGAGGTGGAGTGCTGTCGAGTTTGTATTTTGTCAGATCATGTTTGACTCTTTTATTATTTTATGTGTAACTATATTGCATATTTTATGAATAAGCAAGAGGGAAAGAAAGCAAGAGGAAAAGTTTGTGTGCTCTTCCCCGCCCTCTGTCCATCTCCTTCTCTCTATATATCTCTCTCTCTCTTTCTCTGCATATGGCAGGGGACTCTTTCCCTTCGTAGCTCTGACCTTGTCAGCAGTGAATAGATGGCTCTCCCACACAGTTCATCCTTCCTCACTTCTCGGACCCCAGCCCACACACATACACACACACACACACACACACACATACTCACACACACACACACAGCTTACCAAAAGGCCCCAAGTCCCTGTGACAGAGACAGAGATGGTGTGTTCCTAGGGTCAACATCATTGCTCTTCCCGTAGCTAGGTTGGTACTTTTGGGCTTGTATGTGTGTTTGTGACTGTGTGTGTAAGTGTGTGTGTCTTTATGAGTGGTGAGGATTACGCTAGTCTGTGGGTGTTTGTGTGTCCCCAGCCTTCTGTCCCTTCCGGTTTGAGTTAGGTGGGTACACTCATCCCTGATGCATTTTATAGACTGATACTGAACACCGAAGAAATGTTGTTGATAGTGAAGAATTGGGGTTAGTTTTTCAAATATTTTGAGTATGAGAAACTTCATAAGATATTGCTTAGCGCTCTATTGTGCGTACATTTTATTCAGTCAACAAACTATGTTATAATGTTTTTTAAATTATAGTCAAACAAATCTAGTATAAAAATGATTCTTCTTTGCCATTTTGTTGTGATGTTTTTTAAGAATTGGGACCTTTTATTAGGTCCTGCACTCCTCCTACGGATTATTACTGCACTACATTCGTAGGAGGAGTACAGCACCCAAAATGTTCTTTCAAGGACATAATACGTCCACTTTTTGAGTTGAAGTTAAGTTGATGCTTGAGTAAACAATGAGTTAGAAGGTATTTTAGAAGACGAAAAGGTAAATAAAAATTAATAGTAGTGGGATGTACCTATTTGTTTTTGATTATATATTAAAAACCATTGTCTGTTGCCAATGTTTATTTCATTTACTGCTGTGATTTTGTTTTTCTAATAGTCTTATTTGGGTATACATACCCACAATAATGATACAACTACAAATATCGAATGAACAGCAATGGTCTGGCCACTGACATGATTACATAAACTGAGAACTTATAATTATTGAATTCTTGGTGGTGTATGTTGCCTGAGGTCCTCCTCTTTAACTTTCTGCAAGTCGCTGTGGAAGGCAGAATTGGAAAGAAACCCCCATTAATATAAACCAGTTGTGACTTAATCACATTAAAAATGTTTTTTTTTTATGTATGTGTGCCTCTGCTAACTAGAATCAAGAAAATAGCTCTAGTTTTAAGGGGTGATTGACCCATTTTGACCCAACAAAAGATAATGCATCAGCTCCACTGTCAACATTTGTGCTGCAACAAAAAAACTGCATCAAGATAGAGACTCATCAGTTAAATATCTGCTGTTACCCAGTCGTGTCTCCAGTCTATGTCTACAGATATCAGGGTCAGCGAAGTTGAATTAATTTCTCTCTATTCGTTCTGAATCACTTGACATTTACATCAAAAGTACTCATGCTCTAATAATGAAACATTTACTAATTAACCACTCTGTTAATATGTTATTTTAAAAAGAGTGAGGTTTGGGTCGATATAGTTGGAGCAATTTCCCACTTATGCCCTTTCTCTCTCCTCTCTCTCCGTTGTCCCAGTCTTTTAGAGTGGCCTAAATAGCAAGCGGTGTTATTAGCATATAGAGTAGATACAGAGTCCTCCAACTCAAAGCTTTGGTCTGGTAATTAACACACAGGCAAAAGGATCACTGTGATTTGAATAATTATTACTGAGGCCGTCTGTGGCAAATCTCTACCCCACTTCAGAACAGGGGAGGCAAAGTTTTGTATGTGTGTATTTGTGCACGTGTTCTAGTGAACAACAAGACTCAAGTCTTGTATAATGCCACATTTAAGACGGATACAGCGAGGTTGTCCCTGTAGTGTTTTTAGTTAATTTTAATTTTTATTTTGTGTTGCGTCCATCCATCCATCCATCCATCCAGACCTTTTAAAGTTTTTAACAAAACCGATGTTTCACATTACATCAGAATATTACATGAAATCGTTTAAATAATTAACAGTCATTAGTTTCATTTTAGGCTGTCCCAGGAGATGGTTGTTCTATTATTTGATGGTCCTCCCTGATAAAAAAAAAAAAAAAAATCTTTTTGGTTTTTCCACCTCCAAATTGATTTTAATACATTATAATGTTTGAAGAGTAAAACACTCAGGACATCTCTCTAAATCTATCATGTTCTCTGTAATATAGGGTTAACCCCTCTCTCTCTCTCTCTCTCTCTCTCTCTCTCTCTCTCTCTCTCTCTCTCTCTTTTTTCATTAGTGCCCAGGGGTCTTCAACTCTCCCTTCAGGCCAGCCCCCCATGAGATGGAACAACTGCTGAGGCAGGTCAAGTACCAGGCCCCCTCCAGGGGCAGGGCTTGTCTCTTGGGCATGCCTGGCCCAGCAGCCCCCAGTTTCCCTGGGACTCCCGGATCCCCATGGATCAAAACCACTAGGACATGGTGCTCCTCCAGGCCCATACTACCCCCCATTGCCAGAAAGAGACAGCAGGTGAGATGGTAAAAGCTGAGACCATGACCGACATTGGAGACAGAAAAATGGAGGGCAACAATATATTGGAGAATATGGAAGAGACACAGATTATTAAAAGGAAGAATGAGAAAAATAAAGCATTAAAAAAGGTGAAAGCGAGTGTTTTATAAGTATCCTGCTAATTATAAGAGCCCCCAACACCCCGTCCTTGTCTCATTGGAGATGGGTCTTGATGAAAGCAAAGATCCTTTAAAACTCCTTTTAAAGAAGAATGACATCATTAAAACATGGCAGACAGCTCTCATGGGGGCTACTGCACAGAGCCGCTTAGTGTCTGTCTTTCACTGAATATATGTCTGAGTGTGTGGCTACGTGCTCCTATCAAATGTTTCTGTACCTCTTTAATTCAATGTGGCTTGTTTAACCAATATATGTGTGCTGTGACAGGCACTGTGATATAGAATATATGACATATTTTGTTTTCTACATGCCAAACTTAGAACTTGATAAAATTTGATAATTTTGGTCCTTAAGATTCATTGTGTTATATAATATATTTTTTAAATATAATGTGTCACTGGAAGATAATACCCAAAATGTTATATGTATCAAAGAGATAGATATAACAGGTCTATGGACCTCTGTGTTACCATATTAAAGCTGCATTAGCATCTGTCATTTTTGAAAAAGACAAACACGGAAGCACGCAATCTTGACATATTATCAGGTTATCAAGTTATTACGCCTAAACCTAATGCCTTCTCACACATTCAGCAGGAATATGGGTATACAATTGGATTTCTCTTTCTGGCTACCAGATGTTATTCCACTATACACTCACCTTTTTTGATCGTTTCTGAAATGGTGAGTTGTTGGAAAGGTCTTTTCTTTTCTTTAACAGTGAGCGAATTCACCTGAAGGAAACAAAAATCTGTGCAGTAAATAGACCTTTTGACATGTCACAGTGAGGAAAAAGTGTGAATAATGACAGTAATGATGGCTGAATCCCATTTAGCTGCTTCAGTTTCAGGGCCCTGATGTTGTGCATACTAGCTCACTGTCACGCTGTCGTGGCCAACTCTAAAATAGAACTGAGTCATAACTAATATAATTTGTAACAGCAGTGTTTTCCAACAATGACCAGTCAAAATGTCACCTATAAATGGAGCCTTACAGCATTACAACAGTTGAACTTTTCAGCTGCTACCGACTGAGAATATATCTTACTACAGTTTATCTTTTTGTGCACGTGTCTATGTACACATGTGATTGTGTGTATGCTGATGATCTGATGAGGAGCCGTTTCACCATTTGTGTTATTTACGCTCTGTAGCTCTTTATGGCAAAGTGCTTTCCCTATTATTAGTTTCTAGTAATGTATAACATAAGTGAGCAGAAATGAGGCGTGGATCCGTCTCATTTTATTAGCTGCACTTCACACACACGCACACGCGCACGTGTGCACACAGACATGTTTCCAGCTGGCTGTAGTTAAGGTGAGTTCATTTATGGTGTCAGGACAGTCTCCTGGTGCTGACATAGAGAAGAACACATTATTTATCTATATTTATACACATCTGTCTTTCTTTGTTTCTGCCTCCTTGTGTTTATCTGTTTGGTGGGTGTGTGTACGTATGTGTGTGTGTATGTGATTAGCGCAGGAAGTCCCCCTTTCTTTCTTTTGCACTCACGCCTACACCCCACACCCCCTCCCTCCCCGGTGTGATAACTATCTAGTGGTGATGGATAAGGTTGAGGTGCTGGCTGTGGAAGTGGTCAGGCCAGGCCACCGATCCCGTGGTGATAGGAGCAAGGACAGGGTCCCCGTTCCTCCCTCTATCTCTCCCCTCTCATCCTCCCTCCTTTTTTTTTAACACCAAACAACAACTGAAGGTCACCTCAAACAAAGCAACAACATTTAAGTTAATCTGCGCTGCACAAAGTTTAGAGGCTACTTTCAGTAAAGAGCACTTGAATACAGTTTCATGCTATGTCTTTAGAGGTTGCACTTTATTCTTCTTCACCTACACGTAAAACTTGGAACATTTGTTTAGTATTTGTAACGGACAGGTTTTTTTTTTTTTTAAATGACTAACATGATAGAATAAAAAAACAAGAAGTGTTGAGATCTGAAAAATGACATTTCTATATCACTAATAAATGCACCATCCTCAGTTTTTCTTGACTTATTTGAAAAATACTGCTTGTGCTTTTAGAAATGTCGAAAGCTGACCTGTAAGATAAACACAATTGTATCTAAATGTATCCAATGCCTTTTGCGTGACAGGCATGATGCAGTCTCCAGGGGATGTAAGGGGGGAAGTGAGGTTAGACAGGGAACAGCATGAAAACTTATTGCTAACAGCAAATTTTCTTTGTCTTCGCAACTTTGATATGTCAGTAGACACCAGAAACCCATCACTCCAGGGTAGGAGCCACAATGTCAAGAAGATGTACAAGGAATAAAATTGACGGACAGCTGTTTTAAGTTTATATGACTTGTTTGTGAGATCTGGTTCCAAATAACAGTTGGATGAACAAAGCTGGAGAGAAAAAAGGGCATTTTATGCAACTTCAAGCACCTTTAGAAGAAATTCAAGAAAACAATGGCACTCCTTTGTCCTGTTATTTTTTTCTTAATACACAATTTCCTAGATAAGTTTAAAACCGAAAATGAATTAAACCTTTGAGTCGCATCGTCATTGTTGTCTGAGATATGTTGTGTCTTGGTTCTATAGACCTTCAACCTTAGCAAAAACTGCTAAAAACGGTAAATAAGAAACTGTTCAGTGTTGTCGTGTGTTGCCTTGATGAAATCATCTTCTTTTCTTCTTTTCTTTTTGTCCTCTGATAGCGTTTCCTTTGTCCTGTGATATTGGTTTACGACATTGATGACAAAGTCAGATTTCAGTTACAGTGAAATCTACTTTTGCTTTATTAAGGTGTTTTTTTTTTTTTTCGAAGGCTTCAATGCTGTGATGATGTTGCTTCGGCACATGAAACAAATCCCAAAGAAATTAAAGATAAAATGAAACCAGTAAATGCAGAAAAATGCAAATAAGGGATATTATCATTGAGAGTAGGGGAAGATAAAGCCTTTTTAAACCACAAGTGTCTCTGAGGTTAATCAGACAATATACTAAATGTGCAGTGGAGTAAGTGTGTGTTTTTTTTCATTCTGTTGCTTCTCTTCCATCTCTCTGTCCCTCACTTTTACTCAGGCGTGCTTGGTTTTACACCTCCCTCCTCTTTTTCTCTCCCTCGGTCTCTGTGTCACAGGAGGAGAGATGAAGAGGATTGGCCTCTGGTTTTAGCAGTAAGCCATCACTACCTGTGGGAGAGGGATCAGAGAAAGAAAGAGGCGGGGGTCTGAAACAGAAAGATACAGTGATCATTATCTGAGTCTGGTGTGTGTGTGTGTGTGTCTGTGTGTGTGGCGGCGGTTGTGGTTATTCCAGGGTCTGTTCATAGAGCCAGGGGAAGTGTGGGAGCAGCGCGTGCATTGTCCTGACCTGACGTTGTGTCTGCAGACCTCTCACACACTCCTGGAGGAGGCCCAGCATCAGTTACGACAACACAAGTCTGCAAGACTCTACAGGGACACTCTGTGAGAATAATACGCAAAAACACGCCCACACACATAAAGGTTACACATAGGTTTTCCCTAATTATGTCATTTTTTCTGTCATATACACCAAGGAATACATGCTTGTGAACACATACTTGAGTGCGCACATGTATATTGTGTGCACTCAACACAGCCACAAGGAGATTCATGCAACATTAAGTAGCAAATGGACACATCCTTATTATGAAAACTAATGGGTGTATCCCAGGAGATTATTTGAAGACTGCTTCAGACCGGGGGTTTATTATAAACAGTCTCCCCCTGCTTTATTTCAAGGCTTGTATTAGTTTTAATTAGGAATCGTGCATGTGTATGTGTACGTGTCTTTGCTAAAACACATCACTATAACCTCATTACCACTCACGGGCTAATCTACTTAGTTGTGTGAGTGTGTTTGAAGTACTGTTATTAACCCTCTGTTTGATCTGTCTCACGCAATAATTTCCCTGACTACAGTAGAAGACCACCCAATTTTCTTTCCTTTTCCTTCTCCAGTCTTTTGTCTCGCTGCAATCAAATGACCAACATCTCTTTTTTTTTAACAACACAACTTGCAAATCTGTGTTTTTAACTTAGTTATTTAACTGAATCTTTGTTTTTTGTGTTTGCTACATCATGGATTCATGCTCTTCCTAGTTTTATATTTTAGTAAAGACTTACCTGAGCTCAACAAGCTTTATGACACATAACATATTGCTGTTGTTTCAGAGGAACAGGAAGTATGCTCCACCATCTGAGCCACAGCAGCAATTCTTTTGCTCAGCCAGCCTTCGCCAAGAGCTTCAGATAGTAGATTACATGCTGACTCCAAGAGGAGGTAGGTCGAAAACTAGCAACACAAATGTTATTATCATTGTCATTATTATACATTTATGCACTTTGCACCAAAGTCATTGTTGGATACCATACATCCACCAAGCCATCGGGCTCGCCATGCTTCCTTTTCTGGCCTCCACACTCACAGAATCCATTAAGGAGAAAAACCCACACTTAAATCACTTTCACATACAAATCTTGTGTGTTACACAGGATAAGGACAGATGTTGTAAACCTCGATCAGATGTGTTGTTCACCAAATACTTTTTTTTATGGATATTTTGACAGACATTTAGAATCATCATGCAGTTTAGTTTTTCACCAATTGTTACACTGTCTGCTTTTTCCCCTTTCGTTAACCAAACAGAACAACAGGCAACACCTACATTAAAATAGACAAGAGTCTGGTAATAACCTCACACAACCAGACATCATTCAGATCCTTGACTAATATAAATCGGGTTATGTCAAATCTAATATCAACCACATCGATTTGTACAAGTACTGAACATAGATGACGAACTTCCAAACAATCAAAATCCAGTACATGAGAAGTTAGGATACAGTACAAAGAGAACCCACACTGTCTTGGGGGGCAATAAAGATTATCATAAATACACCCATGACAAGACCATGTATAAATGTATCAGAGTTATCATGTTTCACTTAGTTTAAAAGTGTGGTGAGCGATTCTGGAGAAAGACAATTGATTCCCAGAGTCTCATTCCCAGGCCAATGGTATTTGACAACCTGGGATTAAGATTCAACAATCAACTATCTTTGTCCAGAATCGCTCTCACCCAACCCTCAAAGATGCTGCTGCAAAATATTTGGTAGAGTGTGTCATGTCAATGCAACAACCCTCAACTGTAAAATCAAGAGGTCTCTCAAAATGTATGGTTGAAAAGTTAAAATAACTTCTCGTCTCTGCTATAGGTTTAAAGTGATCCTATAATAATTTTATAGTGATCATACAGTTCTTTTATAAACCTGTGTTCAACCTTTATGATCAAAGTCAGTCAATGTCAAAATGATGTTTAACTCAGGTCTAGAGCTTGGACTTGAACCCAGGTCAGACGATTCTTGTCAACCTCTACAGACTGATGGCAGGCACAGGTTTATCCAAGGGTGGCCTGGGTTTCGGCATGAGAGGTATTATTCTCCTCTAAAAGAAACGAGGAAAAACAGAGAAGCGGTGCAGCCTAACCCTTTCAACTTGAGTTGCACAAATTTGTCAAAAGTGACAGCAATTTAATAAATCGCCGCTCTCCATCACACGCATATGCACACCCACCCACACACATGCACACAATTCCCAGTTATGCCCTCCACTGCCCCCTCTCCATGTATACGTAAATGAGGTGCATGCACGGGTGTGTGAGTGTGAGTCTGTTAGAGAGAGAATGTGTGTGCGTGGGCCCTGCGGTCTGGTCCAGGCATTAGGTAATTGACTGTGTCTTTGCTCAAGGCCTTTCATGGATCACCGTCCTTTATTAGCTCACTTCCCAGCACACGCGCGCACACATACACACACACACAAAGTTCCCAGCAGCTCCACCCCAACCTCTTACCCCCCCACCACCAGCACCCAGACCCAATTGCCTGGAAACGAGAAGCGAAACAAGAGAGAGAGAGGAGCAAGGGAAGGAGAGAGCAGCGACAGGGGAATGAACTAACACGGCCTCAGGAAGTGGGGATAAATAAGTATGGGGAGTGAGTGGGCGGGTGAATGGGGTCTCCTGCAGCTGACAGCAGGGGCCAGGGGAGCGGGATCAGTTTTGCTTGGCGCATCGACGTATGCTTTATTCGCGGAATACTGTGTTGATGGAAAGCTTGTAGGGTCTTTGCGCATTTGTGGTAAATTAAGGTTTTCACTGACGCTGCTAAATATAGCAATTAGGGATAATTTAGCTCACCACTCAAAATACAAACCCAACACACAGACAGACAGATGTTTGCTAAAGTCGACGCAGGCCGGAAGTCAAGGCATGAGCCATCATTGAATCCAATTTGCAACAAATAACCAAAAACTGGTTTGTGGCTGGACAGTATGATGATATATTCAGGGTTTCACAGAATGATCGAGCAGTCGACTATCAAATCCGCTGGTCCACATTGCTGTAGAACAATCGTTCATCTGAGATTTAAGCATGGTGCAGTAATAAGTGACATCAAAATGCAACAGAAGGTGGACATAACTTTAGTTGTTGTTGAACATATTTGTCAAAACGGTCATTTTCTATGTCATGCCATGAAGGTAGTTAGAGAAGGAAAGACTATATCTATCCCTGCAAGAAAGCAGTGCGTCGTTACTGCAGAAATAAAACGGTATCTCAAGCTCAGACCAGCTTGCTGCAATCCATCGCAAGTCGGAGGTCGAAATTTCTGAGTCGGTATTCTCGACTTCCAAATTAAATGTGTCCCAGTGCATTTTCTCGTGAAAACATGGACGTCTGCAGCAAACTGATGTTTGTATGGCAAGTCTGTGAACCAAGTCGGGCTTCATGGATTTTGCCCAAGGTTCAGACTTGGAATTCTGACTTGGATGACCGTTTTATTGGATGCAATGGATTGCAGCATTCATCCAGTCAGATCGTGGCTCATTTGCAAAAATCCCCTAAGAGCAAATCGAGAACTGTTATATTTCCCCTATCCCTAGGTTGGTCCCACCTACATCAGTTCATCCTTCAGGAAGTTCATCAGTTCAAAGATCATTGTCATTGGGTGAAAAATATATGAAACATGTCCTGTGAGTAACTGACTGTTCGTCTACATTATGGGATTAGTCACTGACTAAAAATACAGCTGCAGTGATGTCATCAGGTCACTCCTCCATGCTCATGTTGTGCATGTGCTTGTTGGTACTCTCTGAGATACAAATAATATTGCTTGAAACCAAGTGTAAACTGTATATAATGCAGTCATTGGTAAACTGTTTACGAGGGTAACAAATCAGATGAGAAGCAGGGTCATTTTCTCATAAATTTACACGCAATCAGACTTCATTTAGAAACCAGTAAAGTTGACCCCTGCTGGTCATTTGAAAGAATGCAGGTCTAAGACACTCAGACCGGAAAGCTAAGTCCATACTTTATACAGTCAGTGCTCAAAATATTCCTTTACCTCAACACTAGTGGTCTTAAAGTGTAACTCTGCATCAACATGTTATGTGAGTATATAAATGTTTGTCTGTGTGTGTGTTATGTGAGTATATAAATGTTTGTCTGTGTGTGCGTTTGCAGTCTGCACATATATAGATATTCCCCTATCATCTAACTGTCTCTCTGATGGAAGCTGCAAAATGAAAGCTTTCAAATTGCTAGTTGCCTAAACAATATCGAACACATACACACTAGCACATGCACACACACACCGTGCATGGAGACACACTCATGCCATCCAGACAGTCGTTTGTTTTGGCCAAACTTGACCTCCCTTTCCGCTGTGATAACATTGCTGCTGTGTAGGATGTTGTTGAAGAAGATGATGAAGATAGCGGCGCCTGCTCTCAGCCCAGTCGTGTCATACCGCTGTCACTCAGAGCTCGTCAGATCTCAGATTTTCCCCCTCTTTCGTCTCTCTGTCTGATGCTCCATCTTTCTGCATCCCTCTCTACCTCTGTTTACTCTCTCTCTCTTCTCTCGCTCTGTGGTAATTAGTGCATTAGTCCTATCGTTGGCATCACCCCCAGCTACAGCAGCAGCCAGCAGAGCTTCTTGTCACAGCTCAGAGGGCCAATGGAGTGGACAGCTCAACCCTGGTACTCATCATCTTCATACCGTGCCCAGCCAGCCTCCCCCCAGCCACATTATCTAGCTATGTTATCCAGCCATGCTCCTAATTATTTTCCAACCCCAGCCACAGCCCTCTCACCCAGCCTCTGCCACATTACCTAGCCCTGCTTGTAATCATCACCCTAAGCCTTGCTTCAGCCCTCTACACAGCCTGAAGCCTCATCATTAACATAGCCCAGTTTTTTTTTTTTTCTAGTTCCCAAACACTGCTCTCTGGCTTGACCACCACAGCTCTTGGCAGTACAGCACACAGCATCCCCAGTCCAAACCAAACTCTAGAAATAGCCCCTGACTCCTGGAACTTTATTTACCTTCTACATCTGTGTCACAGTAAGAAAATCTAGGGACACACATGCATCCTCGCATAATCACATAGACGATAGTGCCCACCTCTTCAGGAACTCAATGACCACGGTTTCCGCCCAGGGCTGTAATGGTTGCCCTTTCTCCAGCTCCTATGTGCCCTTGCCGTGACTTCCCAGGTTCCTCACGACAGATCAGCTTCATAGACCTCAGTTTTTCTACTGCAGCTTAGTCCACATCTCCCATCTCTCTCGAAAGGCTAGGTTTTGTGAGCGTACAGTGTCTAAACCTCTTGAAGTTTGAAATTTAAATGCAGCCAGCTCTGTAATGTTCATTGAGAGATAAAATTCTCAAATGTTTTTTAGCTTCTGCACCAGCAACAACTAATTTCAAATGCAGATATGGGAAAGCCCTCTCTGTCCATGCTAATTTTGTAGTTGTGTTATTAGCCATGTCACCAGCGGTACTGCCTGTAACCATGGAGGATAGCTAATTAGGAGGCTACGTGCTAATCAAGTACACTACAGTGAGTGGTCACGTCTGTGTCGGCCTGCGCTCCGAGCCTTTCCTTCCCCTCGCATTAGACTGACGCCCGTCACAACTTTCAAAAAAGCTAGAGTCTGATCAGAACCAACACACACTGGTACACACCGGAACACACGTGTGCACAGGCATCCCTGCTTTCCTGAACACATGCACATAGACATATACAATCACATGTATGCACATGAATACATGCATATACACAGACTCTTGCCGATAGCCCAACCGCACGTACACCGTAATGTCGCCCCAGTGTCCTTATTACCGACTTACGCCACATCACACACACCTCCACACACTACAGTGTCCTCCAAGCTGCTATGGTGTAGCTTTATTATTGTCATTTTTATATTGTGGGTGCAAAGCTTCAGGCAACGGGGACAGACAAAGTGTGTCTACACACATACGCACACATTCAGGCTCTCTCTTAATGGCTTCAGCCGTAATGTATCACCATGATGCACACAACTGATGTATGAGGGATATTTTTAATGGGAACAGTCTTCATCAGCAATTAATACCTAAACTGAAATAGGCCACAAGTAGAGACAATGGAATTAGGTGGGGCTGGGGCAGCCGATGCCTGAACTCATATGTGTCGACCTTTTATGCGCGTCTGTCCGTGTATGTATTTCCGATGTTATCGTGTCCATCCATCTCTCCGGCTCTGCTGCATTAGTGTCCAGGTTACTGCGGTGAGAAAGAAAGAACGCTAATTCTCCATAACCATTTTACGGCGTGTGTAAAACTCTGCAGCCCCTTCATTTGCACAGCCATAAAACATTCCCTCTGCCACACTCCTTCCTACTCAGGACCTCAGATTTATCAATTAACCCAACACTTCGCTTCCATTACGGTGGCATTTTGCACCGCGAGGCCTGCATACAGAGTAACGATGAGGGCCGAGTGCACACAGCATGATATTAAATGGACAGTCTCAATTAAATGATTAGCAATCATATTTTGGTGTGACTTAAGAGAATGAATGACATTAGACTTTATTATTTATGTTCAGAGCTGTTGGACCCGACTTGACCGGATTAACTTGGGTCACTTAAGGCCAATTTTTTTAAACTTAATTGTATGAATTTGTGTCAAGCTGCTGTTTAAAACTAATAAATAACACGGTGTTGGCAATTTATCATTGAAAATATTCACAACTTCTGCCTTGAGGAAGATTCAGTGGCAGGTCTAGATTTCTTTTTTCCATAGACCTAAATGTAACCTTTAGGCCTCCAGTAAATCAAGGCCTTACACAGCAAGTCTGATTTTCTGAGTCAAATTTTAACAAGTTTGCAAGGCAAAAATTAAAAAACAAAACAAAACAAAGGAAGAAGTATTTTTATATTTAGTTATTTTCAAGTAATCTTTTAGTGTTTACTCCAAATAGCATTTGTGTTGCTGTTAACATTAGTATAATTCAGCAAAGTGGCAGTGCTACACAGCTAAAATCTCTCATGTAGAGACAATCTTTATAACATCAGTTAAACAAGACTCGATTACAACATTTCAGGAGGAAATTAGGCAGTTTAGATCGCCCATTATAAAGATCGAGAAAGACAATACAGTGCTTTAGCAGTGATGCATTTTCATTTGCAGCTTCTGGTGTCAGTCATAATGCATCTAGCCAAGTACACAAGCTCTCAAACCTTCCAAATAGAAATGAATTGTATCGTTGTACAGTATAGATATGGTCTTGAGAGAAAAAGGTGTTATTTTAGGAAACACAACAGCACACCCAAAACAGGAAGTAAAAGATACCTACTGTATAAAATGCACTGTCATCATGGTTATTCTGAGGCAAAAGCAAGATTGCTCTCAGGTTCATTTAGAGTTTCCTCTCCATGTATACATGGATGTAAGAGAAAGCAGGCAGACAAGCCGGATAAGGATGTCTGTGCTTTTAATGGACCGCCTGTCCCTGTGCAGATATGCTCCACTGAACCATACTGTACGTAGTGTGGTATAATAACTGCCTATCTCTATCTCTATCTCCTGCCATCACTCTCTCTTTCCCTTGCTGTCTTGTTTATTTGCACGCTTGTTCTCTCTTTCTCTATCCTCTTCATCTGCAGTACCTGGCCGCAACTTTTTTTTTGCCGCTCCCTCCCCCCACACACCGCCTTTCTCACAACCTATGTGTTGTTGTGTGCGCGTGTGTGTGAGCATGTGCGTGTGCTATCAAATAGCTGAATGCACAACACACACACACACACACACACACACACACATACATACTTGAAGAACATGACAGCCCTCTCATACAGCAGTGTGTTGGTGATAGAAGTCAACCCCGGCTGTGAAATGTAAATGGATTGTGATGAAGCTACGGTGTGGACGGACATTGAGGATGCAGCAGGCAGCAGACGTAGACTTACATGTGTGTTTTTCTGTCAAAAAAAACAAAGAATACATTTTCTAATAGCAGGTAGAAGATATGTTTTGATTCAGTAATGTTTCCTGCTTCCTGTTTTGTTTTACATTTTACATTTTACTGATTTCTCCTGAGGAATTCTATTGTCCATTGTTTTGTTCGATACTCATGTTATAATAGTTCATAACATTCTCTATCTATCTATCTATCTATCTATCTATCTATCTATCTATCTATCTATCTATCTATCTATCTATCTATCTATCTATCTATCTATCTATCTATCTATGGGGCTAAGCAGCGGTATGTTTATGCGAAAGCAACACCTTTACCTCTGCTATTACGAGGTTGATATACGTGCGTGTGTGATATATGTGTGTATGTCTTATTGCAGGCTCATATGCTCGCTAGCCAGCACAGGGAGCGTGTGCGGGGGGTTGGGGTGGCGGCGGGATCAGGAAAGGGAAGCAATCACAAACACTTAAACCTGCAAATGGCCTTGATGTCCTGTGCTAAGCAGCCTGTGTTGACTGATGAGCCTGTTAACCCTGGCTGAAACAACTCCAGCACGGGGGATTAGACAGCAACGCTGGTCCCGGCTGTTCCTGGCCCATTTTGCATGGGAATTGTGCATATTTAATCTAAGGTGTGCCGAGGTGCAAAGACAAGCCCCCCTCTTCTCCGTTTCTCATTATAGATGTGTAATAGCACCCCGAGGCTGGGGGGCTTAATTCACCAGCCCCAGCCCCAGTCTTAATCTTACCCTCAGTCTCAGCCCCCGCCTTTCCCCAGCGCCTACGCTCAACCCAAATCAGTGCTAGTCCCAGCCCTCTTCCCGAGCAGTGTCTCTCCCGCACTGTCCTGCATTGCATGTTAACCTAAGCCCTGCAAGTCGGTTGGTAGGTAAACCACGGGCCAGAATTCAGTCCCCAACTCACCTATGGTGCTGTGGAAAGAGCAAGCTTAGCTGATAAGACCTCTGTAAAACTCGAGAGACACCTCGAGACTCACAACAGTGATGTCAGTAAAGAGTTATGTTGATAATTTCTGGCAAAGACTACATTTCTTAGTGGTGGGGGTTCATGTATGAGATCGCTCCCTTTTTGTTGCTATAGTTAATTTTTTGTCACCATGTACAGACTAGAGTTGGGTGCTGTCCACCAAACTGACATATATCTATCCACCCATCCAGCTGAGAAACCTCTATCCTGTCACCATCAACAATCCTCGTCTTCTCCGCACCACATTGTCGTAAGTTAGCCGTGTTCACCCTCAGAAGCTTGACACAACGTTAGTCGGCTAGCTAATCCTGAGAAAGCTAAGAAAACACAAGTAACAATGGCGTGGTTGAGAGAAATGCATGAACAGCAAACGGGAGAAAATAAACGCAGCGGCCACTATTGTTTTGGGTTTACCTAACTGGGCGGACACACTACCTTTTTGTGCAGTCTGGTGGGTGCCCTGTTAAAGTAGTAGTTGCGAATTCTGCATCCGTTCCCTGATTAATGCGATCGAGTGTCAATGACAAGAGCTCTCTGAAGCATCTATCCATCTAATTCCATCTATCACTCCATCTCTCTCTCTCTCTCTACTCTCATCCCCCTCTAATCCAGCCGACTCTTCTCTCTGCAGGACAGAACAATTAATGTGTCCCCTCGTTTACTCACTCGCTCTCTCTTACCCTTATCTTTTTTCTCTTCCTCTTCCTTTTCTTCGTATTCCTCTTCATACGATGTTGCTTTTCTCATGCAATCTCTCAAGCATCATATTACTACCGTTTGAGAAAAAAGTATGTGTGGAGAGAGTGTGTGTGTGTGTGTGTGTGTGCACGTACAAAGTTTTTAAAGAGGGGCCCCCATGCTGTGTGTGTAATTTCTTGTTTGTACACGGTTCCAAACATCTCCGGCCACTGCAGAGGCGAGGGGAGATATTTAGAGAGACGGAGGGGTTGAACGAGACAAAAAAAGATTGAGAGAAAAAGGAAAGAGAGGTGGGGGGGAGAGGGGAAAAACAGGATGATAACAAAAGCAGCTCGGATTTCACAGACGCATATTTCATCAATCATGTGAATAAGTCGTGGTGATTATGCATGGCGGTGGCAGGCCGAGGGGGGGCTGATTACCATACACCATAAAGGCTGCTTTCTTATCTCACACACACTGATTAGTTTCTGTCTGCAGATAGCCTCTCACTCTTTGCTCTTGTTCACACACACACACACACACACACACGCACACACACACAGAGACACTCATGGGGTGAGTCTGTCTCTGCCGTACACATGCATGCATGCGTGCACGTACAAACACGGGCTCATACACAACACAATGCTGCGAACATTCCAGGTAAATTGCGACTGTGGGCCAGCCCCAAGAGCCAGATGAGAAATGTTCACCGAGCCTCTCGTTGCTAACTGGTTCTGCTTAATCAGGAGATAATCTTCCAAAGAATAATGTAAAACTGTGGCAAATTCACTGAAGACTTCCAAGAACAAATTGTATATCAGCTGTGTCTAGATGAGTCTAGATGATAAAATGTTTGCTGAGATTTGTTGATTTTCTTCTAACGCCTGGGCCACACTGCTTGCGTGACCGGTGCTAGACTGCTGCGCCTCACACACTGTCTGCGTATGGTGCCCAGACTGCCAGCCCTATGCTCTTTCTGCATGAAGTTTGCATGTTGAACATGTTGAAAGGCATCGCGGCTTGTGTGATCCCCTCGCAAGATGAACTCTAGTTTTCCTTGTTCAGACAGAGCGAGAGAGAGCACCAGAAAAATACTGCCTTCACCTGTTGTGTGTATTTTTAGTCATCTCTGTGACATATTCCAAAGATATAGACATTGAAACTACAGTGAAACGCTTGTATGATATTAATATGACTGTCCACACATGATTTTAAGGTATATTTTTGTCGAGAATGGCAAGCATGATGCCAAAACAAAAAAAAGGTGCGTCTCAAATCTCTAAACGACACACACAATGCTAGCCTGGGTGTAGGACATCAGAGTTGGGCACATGATAAAGCAGGAAGTAGCAGGCTGCTGACTAGTTTAGAGGCTACAAGTTCCATCAAGGTCTGATGTGACACCATACTGCACCAAATAAGATTTGTAAATGGCTTTTATTTTCTTTTTGACATTATTTGAAAACTAGTTTTGAGCCAATTTATTCTTTTATTCAATTGGAAATAGATTATTAATCTACTATAAAACAACCACTCTTTTGTAAGGTTGTTTGTTAGAATGTGAACAATTGTTTTTACATCAGGCCTTTTACACTTTTGCAGCAGACGTTTATTGAACATGCAGTCTACTTTTGCTTTACTTTACCTTTTTCTTGAGGACTGAGTGATCACTAGTAAACTGGAACCAAATGATTTTACTGTCATACTCTCAGGCTGATATCTTGCGCTCCTGTCATGGTCCTGTTACGGTACTGTGGGTCATTTTCCCGGAATTGAGGCTTTTACATGATGCAGAATGAGAGCGAGAAAGCGGGGCAGGAGGAGGATGAGGAGGTGAGGCTGGGGCAAAATTAGCTACGTGTGAAAGGCCTCGCTTTGTGTCTCAACCGGGGAATTAGAAATTACTCCTTTCTCTTGCACTCCCCTCTCTCTCTCTCTCTCGCTCTGATATATAATGTAAACTCATTTGGTAACCAGGCTAGAGCGGCGTTGCGCTGTCTGAGTGCCTGCATGTGAGAAGTGCGCCTGGGACGCATTAGGGCCTCCTGACAGGGGCCTGGGTGAAATAAGTGAAATTAATGGAGCTCCTTTCATGTCGGACAAGGCCGCGGCACCCCTTTCACGCCGCGTACAGTCACAGAAAAGTCAATACTTTTTTATTACTCCTCGCTTGCCCTACATTCCCCGCTACAAGTGCTCTGCTCACTAATTGGTTTCAGTTTGCAGAGAAAGAGAGAGAGAAACAGGAAAGAAAAAAAAGAGGAGAGAGGACTCCATCCCAAAGAACACTGAAGCAAATAAATCAATCTCATATTTTTTTCTCCCCGCTGTCTTTTTTCATTGAGTAACATCGTGGCAGAGCGAGGGAGGGATGAGAGAGAGAAATAGAGGAGAGAGGGTAAATGGTTGGTTAGAGCACGCCTGGTCCCCAGGGAGCATAATGATATCTGGGAGCCTGTTAATGGAGACGAGTGGTTAAAGTGGTCTGGGGCCCTGGCCAGGTCACCCCTGGGGGTTTTTAACCAGCAACCTCACCTCCGGTGGCTGCGTGCGCTCTGGGCTCGGAGGCACATTGGAGCATCCCACCAAAAATACAATTTCAGGCTTTGATAGATTTGCAGAAAATGACATTCAACTCAAAAAAATGTGCGTGTGATGAAGTCTTCAAAAGCATCCGACGGCCTGTTTAGTGACTGTTCTGCAGTCGGTATTCAAAGTCAGCCCTCTTTGTGAGAGCAACACATACTTTGGAACTCAGTACAAAGTTATATAAGAGAATACTTTAGTGATTTTAAATTCAGGATGAAATCAACCCAGTCGCGTACCTGTCACACATAAATGCTAACTCTTGTGTCTCTGTCTTAATCTCATGAAATTTTGCTGTTCGATGGAGTGAAATCTTGTTGCGATTGCTGATGTTGTTGTTGTGTAGTGAAAATGTTTTGTCCTATGACTGTGTTTTCATAAGACGTTACCTCTATCTCTTGCTCGGGGCAGATGTAAGTTAGCTTATCGCTAACTCTGGTACCGCTAAGAGCCCTGTCAAAAGACATAAATGAAATAAAGTGACAAAGGTACGTAAACACCTTGTGAGGGATTTGAAATGTGACTGGAAATCTGTTTGAAAGTGTGTGTGTGTGTGCCTGCATTTCTGTGTACGTCTGCAAGTGTCTGTGTGTGTGTGTGTGTGTGTGTGCGTACATGTGCATACTGTATGTATGTGTCCTGTCTGCCAGTATGCCGTTCACTGTTGTGTTAAGCCTAAGTGGCAGTGGGGTTAGCCTCTTTCAGAAACAGCACAGCCACAAATTGATGTGACACTTTGAACCCCCTCTCCCCGTCTCTCCCCGCCAGCCCAACACCTCCCACAAACACACCCAAACACACACACACACACATACGCACACACCGATCAGCCTCCAGGTAAAAGGAGGTTCCACCAGTCTCGTTTTCTTTCTGCGTCCCAGCTTTCACAGCTCTCGAGTGCGGGCTAGGGTAGGTTTCGGGGGTTACAGCGTGTGTGTTTGCGTGTGCGTGCGAGTGTGTGCATATGTGTGTGAAGGAGCTGTCACACAGGGCTGGCATCACCATCCAGTTTGCCATCTCTTCCTCAGCCTGACAAGTCCCTGCTCCCTACCCCATGGCGCACACACACACACACACAGTCTCCGTCTCGCTCTCAATCATCTCTCACACAAATATATGATATGTTAACACAGCAATCACGAGCTCACATGGACTGTATGAATGCATACAATGAATAAATGCACACACACGTATCCAGATGCACAAGCAGCCACATGCTGCATATTACACAATGAATGTGTTTGACAAAACACGCAGCCCACTCTGGACACTGTGACGGTAACACAACACATCACATCACATCACTGTTTCTGGAAAAATGGAGCTGAATTTAAACTGGAATTCGCTTCAACTTTTGTGTGCAGGACTTTCTATTTGTGTGGCTTCGCCGTTGTGTGTGTGTGTGTGTGTGAGATCTTCTCGGCAGTTGCTGGCGTCAGATCGCGGAGGGGTTCTGTTTGTTACAAGGACAGGCTTGTCCCCGCCTCCAGGCGTCGGCATTACGATGATTGTCATGGCGATGGAGTGTGAGTGACAGGCGGGATCACATGTGGTAGCCGGGGAGCAGGAAGCCCGAACCGCCCCAGTCCCTGACATTAGTTTGTCCTTCATCAAAACTTTACACTCGTTTAGAACTACTCACTCCCTCTGTTGCAAAATCTCTCCCGTTTACTTCCCTTTTTTTCACCATCTGTCTCTCTCATGTCCTGATCTCTCTTTCTCTCTTTTATTTCTATTTCTCCGGCTCTTTGCCTCTCATTTACATTTCGTTTAATACTCTTATATCTCCCCCTCTTTCTCTCTCTGTCTCTCTCAGTTTTTCTTTCTGTGCCAAGCGTAGGATATGTTTTTTAGTTTTTTGGGGGGATATCACGCTGCTTTCTAGGTAATGTGCGATTGGTTAAAAGAATAAATTGTAGAACAGGTTGTATTATCTCATACCTAACGTGCACAGTGCAGTCTCCGAGCGACCAGGTTGTTAATGAAAATGGGCTCAAAAGTGTGTGTTTGCGTGTCTGTGTGTGTCCGTTCGCTTCGGCAGTGTTTTTCTTCAGGGCGTATGTGTTGATGCAAACTAATTCCTGTGTGTGTGTGTATAAGAATGCACGTGTATGTGTGTGTGTGTGTGTTTTGGTGAGAGAGCGCAAGCTTTTTTGTGCATCGCAGCAGAAAAGGAGGTCAGGGTTTGAACGGAGACTCGGGCATTCATCATTAGCCTGCTGCCGCTGCCGGTAATGTTGCCCGTTACAACCGTGATTAAGAGCCCCGCTTAGTTCCAGCAGCCGGTGCAGACGCATAGACACACACAAGCGCACACACACACACACACACACGCACGCATGTGTGGTACCGAGTGCGTCTCTGGTACTCTGTAGTTTGACAGGAAACTCTCTCTTTTACACCATCACCCAGTTCAGCGTGCGTTCATGCGAGTGTGTGTGTTTGTTGTTCGGGGGCTGTGCTGTACATGGTCTCTAACTGCGCCGAGGCTTCGGGGCCTGATGAGAAACCTGTCACAGTCACTCATGAAAAGAGCAATTCACCGCTCCACACACACACACACACACGCGCAGCAGGAAGTTACACACAGTCTCGGTGAGTGTATTCGTGAATCATGTCGGATGGATGTAAACCTTTATCCCCGTTCATGAAAGCTTTCAGACTGTCATGGCAGCCTCTGTTCTTCAGCCATCTTTGTGGGATGATGTTATTTTTGTTCAAAAGTATGTGAAGACAGTAATCGAATGCCGTCATAGCACACCATTTACTGACGACTCTAATTCAAATTGAACTGTTAATTAACTGGGATTAATCGGTTTGTATCCAGATGCAGATCCAGCAGGTAAGGTGCACAGCCTCAATTAAAAGAAATCTTGTAAATAAAAGACAGAGTGACCTGTGATTCGTTAGCTCAAGAGGATCCTTCTAAGTTAACTGCAGAAAGGGCTGTTGGGAAACATTTAAAGTAAAATCTTTCTTTTATTTTTTGTCCCTTCTTCCCCCCCACCCGTTTTTAAACATTTCCCTCCATCCCTCTTTTTCGTTTCCTCTCTGCGTCTCCTCCCCTCCAGCCATTCAAGACAGCGTTAACCACCTCCAACACCTTTGACGAGTTTCCTTGTCTGTACTCCAAGGCAGGCCTCATTGTGCGACACACCTCCTCTTCTATCTGAGAAGATAAAGGGAAATACAAATAAAGAAAGACTGATTATTGTACTTTTGTTATATTGTATTTATTTCACGTGTTCATCTGAGACGTACCTTCCCGGAGTCTTTCAGCTCGGTATTCTCAGGCACGTTGGGGTTCACCTCGGGTAGCCTGACACACTTCTAACACAGTTATCTGCTGCCTAATATGTCAGCTGTGTAGTCCAGAATGTGTGTGAATCAGAGTCACCGAGTGGCAATGTGCAGCACAAGCAGGTCTAATCTGGTGACCCGTTCGTAGAGACAGTATGTGTGCCTGCAGGCAGTGACAGTGTCAGCAATGGAAAAGATACATACTGTATTAGGGTTGGGCCGATGGCTGACAGTCATCTGACAACATCAGGATTAAAAAGGCCTTCCACCAGATAGCATAAAAAAAATAGTGTGTATTTGTGACATATTGGAGAGAAATTGAAAAATGTCTCCATGTCCGGTTTATTATTTTCATGTTAATTCTACAAACACAATACACTCGGTTGCACTGATGGCTCCCAGATTCCATCAGGCATGTCTGTGTTGCGTTACGGTTGCGGCAGCGACACTCCAGCCAGAGCTGATTTGCTGCCATTCTGGATAATTCTTGTGGTTCCACCAGCTTCGCCAGGGCGCGTTTCAGCAGCACCGACCCAGACGCAGCTTTCTGCTGTACTGCATGGAGAATACGCGCTGAGTCTATTTTTGACAGAAGCAGACAGCAGCTGCGTCAAGCTGCACAGAGCAGGTCAAGCCAGACAGCCAGTCAGACACAGGGACGGCATAGAGCATCCGGTCAATTTTCAAAATAAAAGGCCCTGTGCAGACTTGGGGAAGTCAGATATAATAACAATAAACACAGTTACTGTAAAACAGACAATGAAACCATTTCACTACAAAGCCTACTCAACCACAGTAGAAATTACGAAATAAACACAGTCTGAGCCAGTCTGCAATGTCAGGCAGGCGTAACACTTCTGAAAGGCTCCTGGTGGGGTATAAACCTGGGCAGAGGACGGAACAAAATAGTTACATTGTCATTTCCCTTTTCTTAGCTAACCTTAGCTAAGACATTGTCATATGCCAACCCGGCGTACGCTGTATATCAACATACACATATCACACTCTGTCACAATGCACGGGAGACAGTTGGGTTGTATCACATGTCTAAGTCAGCAGAGGTCCAATGGCCTGTCCAACTATAAAATCCAAAAACACTGAAAAAGCAGAAGCAGCATTGGTTACTTACAGGAAACAGCTGACATTTTCCTGACCATTACTTGTTTTGTCAACACAACTATGAAGGTTAACAAAATAATATATAAACATTTCTATGATGTTCTTGTTTCTAATCGAGTCCGAATGAGAAGAGTCATATTTTTACGTTATGATACAGGTTGTCAAGTTTCGAGCTGAAACGAATCATAATTGTCATTCAGTGTTCATGTTTAATTGTTCGGTCTATGTGTGACATTTTCAAATGTATCCTTTTGTCTGACCAACTGTCCAAACTTTAAATGAGAGGAGATTAAGAAAACAGTAAAATATTAACATTGTTAACCTGAAACCGATGATTTTTTTTCTTTAATGTTTGGTTATAAACCCTGATTTGATCATCAAAATAGTTACTGATTAAACTTTTGTTAGTCAAGTCATTTTTTCAGCTCTGGAATATACCTCAATATCTTCCACAAACGTTCCATCTTCTTTATTCTGACACCTACTGAAAGACTTTGATAGCTTATTTAAAATGTGAGTGTAAATTATTGAGACCAGCACTGAACTTCTGTGTCTGGACGTGGAGACTTCACCTGACACCTCCATCTACTGGAGCCTGAGGCACAACTTCCTCATGTAGTTGTCTGTTCTGATGGTGAAGTATAAAGTGAGTTCAGAGTCTCTCCTCTCCGTCACATTTCTGTCTCTGAAACAGTCACTGACAAATCTACTTGTTAATTCTCTAAGATAAACTTCCATCCGTCATTTCACCACCTGTTTTTCCTCTCCGTCTGTCTGTCTGTCTGTCTGTCTGTCTGTCTCTTCTGTCTCTTCTCTCCTCTCCTCTCCTCTCCCTCTCCTCCATGTTGCTGGCATTCCCCCGGGCCTGTGCTATAAGGCGTGGAAGAGGAGCAGAGACAGAGCATTTAGTAATGGCTTCTTAATGGGCTTGTCGACAGCCACATTAGAGCGCGCAGGCAGCGGGCGAGGCCGGGCAACGATATGCCAAGCCAGATGCCATGCCAGCTGTGGCACTCCGCTCTCTCACTCACACTCTCATTTGTAATCACATTTCTCATACGGATGGACGCCATGTGCGTAAAGGAGAGAAAGCAGACAGACAGGCATGTCCCCTCCCAAGTCCTGTCAGTATGTTCTTTACCTCTGCTGTTTTCTTTGTTCTGTTTCTGTCTATCTGCTTCTGCTGCACTCAGTTCTTTAACGTTATAGTCATACAGTAGGCAGCAACGAAACTGCCCTTATGTTTTTCTTTTTTTTTACAGGGATGCAGTTCCATTAAAGGGCACAGAATGAACAGCTTTACACAAGCCTGTGTAACTTATGGGAACATTTTAATTTGTTTTCTACACTTTTTTGGCTGAGAACTTTAAAAAAAAAATGACATTAACACTAAGTATTATGGAGCAAGAAGCACAGTAGTCCCAATAACAAACAAAAGGAAAAACAAAGACAAGTCTGTAGTCACATCTCCACAAGCTATCTCTCACAGAGGGTCCATATAAACATTTGAAACGCACTCAGACTGAATACAACAACGCTGAGCTTCACATCTTCACTGTCTGTCTTTAGGAGGTCCATCTACCTCCCCAGCTTTCTGCTGTGTGAGCATTAAGTTGTATCATGCATACGTAAAATTTTTAATATTTTTTAAGATGTGTTTGTTCAGTGTTGTGTATCTCAGGTTCTGCCAGGAAGTTTTGTGACATCAGAGACAGTTTGTGTTAAGCTTGCTCAAGTTCGTTCTGCCGATCTAAAATGCGTATTATTCCGATACAGGGTTAAAACCTTGTCATCAGTGTCCCACTTTGAGAAGCTGTCTGCTGTAAACATTCAGCACAGTTTGCAGACCAGCGTCCAAGTTCAACTTTGACCTGACCTACCGTGCTTTCTAAAGCCAAACCAACTCATGGTCAGTTTTTGAGAGTTTAAAAACTGTTACATCAGACCCAAATGGACTTTTTACATGAACATTTTGATAAGGAACCGTAAAGTACAATTACAATTTTGTGACCATGGTATGAACAGAGTTGAACAAACTATGTGATGGTTACACTGTTTCTGAACACCTGAAATAGATTTTTTACATTTCTGTACTGACATCGTTATTAGTTATCTGTTTATATATATGCTGATACTGATAAATCTTGATATATTTTGTCCTGGAGAGAATAAGGATGAAGGCCAAAACTATTAGATCAAAGTTGTTTGTCATCCAGCATCTTTTTTAAGGGCTGACTCTCCATCAGATGTGATTTCTAGTCAAAGTTGTATGTATACGTCCAAAGAGGACATGCCACATGCAGAGATGTGGTCAACATTTTTCAGCTCTTGCACCTAAATCTCAAAAGAAATTTTGAAAGGGCTTATGGGCATGAAAAAAGAAGAAAAACTAGAAAGGACAAAATAAAGCAGAGGAGGGATAGGGGAGGAAACAAGGATGTAAGTAATGGAAAGGATGGGTACAAGGATGCATGTTTTAGCTAAATAAGAGAAGACTGCAGGAGAGAAAGAGGGAAGTTTGATAAAGTGGAGGGAAAGAGGATGGCAGAGAGAGGGAGGAGTGATTAAATGAATAGATGGATGATTGAATCAATTAATGAATGTTAATGTGCGATAGTGTAACCAGGGGCTGGAATGTCATTGCCAAAGGTCTTACAGGTCTCCAGTAGGGGGAGCCATGTGTCAGTGACTCATAGACCTTCATCAGTAAGACATTGTGTGTGTGTGTGTGTGTGTGTGTGTGTGTGTGTGTGTGCGTGTGTGCGTGTGTGTCTGTGTGTCTGTGTGTGTGTGCGTGTGTGCTGCCAAAGATTGAATAGTCAGAAGGTGGTTCTTTGTTTCCTCATCTGATCTGATCTCGTTGCTACCAAACCAAATTTTCCTGCGTCAGCGATGATCCAGTGTGATGAGGATGCAAAGAGAATAAGGTGAGTGTGTGTGTGTGTGTGTGTGTGTGTGTGTGTGTGTGTGTGTTCTTCTGTGTATGTTAAGCCATGTGTGTGTGTGTGTGTGTGTTTATGTATTGGCAGCTGATAGCATTTTAGGAGCTGAAGCCTATATACAGACCGGTGGCCCTCTTCACTGTATCGACAGCTGCCAATTGTCACTGCAGTGACTGACAGTTCTGTATTGATGGACGGGACCTGCTGACGGAGAGATGGAGGACAAAACAAAAGGAAACTGAGCGCCTTGGTGGTGAGGGGCAGAGGAGAAGGCAAAGAGAAGGAGGAACAAAGGCCGAGGGAGCACGCTGACTGGGACCTATGAAACTTTCTCAAGGTCATGGTAAGGAAGCAGACGTCGGGATCAGTTCACATTCAGCTCCATCAAGTAGCTACATCTTCTTTAGAGGTCCAACAATCTTATCTTCCAAGGATTCGCTTACCCACTCTGTGAAAAAACACTTTTGAAATGGTCTTCAGTATATGTGATTTTAGGTCATGTGATGATGTGAGAGTATAAGGGTTAATTGCGTATAACAGATATTTTTTTCTCATTTGTTAGTCAACTTTTTGGCTCATTTTTATGCTTTTAAAAACTGACAGGGACAGAATTGGGTATTTCAAAAAGTGGTGGGGACATTTACCCCAGCATAGATGACCACTATGAATGAATGAAATACTGGGTATACCATTTAGATTCACATTTGACTGAGTCTTCTTCAGTCACACATATTTACACCACTATTGAAACACTTGTTTCAGCAACTGGATCTTTGCTTTTTCACTGAACCAGAGACACTAAGATTGAGACATCCTATTGTGACATGTGTTCCATAGAAAAGGACTAAAAGTACATTCAAACTGCATGTACAGAGTGGCAAGAGCTAGTAAGACCTGTTTAGGTGAGGTCTGAAAAGGAGAGTATTCATCATGCTGCAGAAGGATGAGCAGTGCCTCTGCTGTCCTGACTTTAGTGGAGGGGTTTTTCCATCTGTGTGAGGTCAGTGACTGAGATGAGCAAAAGCAGGGGAGTGACGGGGCTGTCAGAGGTGGAGAAGATCAATGTTTACTGCAAACTATAGGAGGGTATGAACATGGCTTTGAGGTATGAAAACATTACAGTGAGTGACAGCCAGTGTAGTCTACTGAAATTAGTAATTTGTCGGAGGGTTTTTTTATTAAGTTCTTTAGGCTTACTGGTCTCAAAAAGCTCATAACTGAAAGGTATCATGAAGCTCTGATAATCACTGCATTTAGTTTCTCATTGTCTTGTCAGAGTAGTTTTGGACTGTGCCGCAATCTTTGGGTGTCTTCTGATTGACCTTCGCAGCCCATCCCCAATACACACATCACCACCACCAAACTATCTTGTACACACACGCACACATACAGCACACACACTTGTGTCTATAGGTCTCCGTGAGTGTGTGTATGTGTTTGCGTGTGTTGCCTCACCTCAGGAAACTTGTGGCTAATTCCATTAGTGGGAGGAGAGAGTATGTAAATGAGGGGAGACAGCTGGTGGTGAGGGGAGGTTGATGGAGTGAGCCTGGGGGGCCACAGACACACACCCACACAAACACACACACACCACGCTACACATTCATACATGTGCAGACATTGTCTTCATAACAATATACGGAGACAATGCATGCTCACACTAATTATGGTGTTACACATTCATGAACACATGGCTGGATTCCTTCTTTGTTGGGCGGGCAGTGGCACTTTTGCCTTGAGAGAGAAGGGGAATTACTTTTACATGTGCATCACTGTACAGCTGCACCTTATCCAACTTGTTCTGCACACTCTCGCTTTAGTGTGTTTCCACTCAACAGTCTCTACCACTGCGAATACCCTGTTTCTAGAATTTATACATATGCCCCTAAAATTAATGTTTCTGTTTCCAATATAAGGTAGGAAATAATGTTTGTTTCTAAGTCACAAAACACTCAAATCATTTGGTAAACATAGCAGACTGATTGCATTGTTGGTCAAGTACTGACAAAGTCAAATGTTACTGGAAAAAAATTGCGACTGAAAAGAGCAGCAACAAGTAGTCGATTAATACGTTGATTGACAGAAAACTATCCACCAGCTATTTTAAAGGTGCAATGTAAGAATTTTGGTAGAAAACTGTTTTGACATTATGATCGCCTGTGTCTACGTATCGTGTTGCAGAGATATGTACTGAAAATTGGCATGCTAGCCAGCTAGCTACAGCCTGCCAAGTCTTAGTCTGATAGTCAATTAAACCAACTTCTTAAATATAAGGATTTGCTTTTCTTGTCATTTACGACAATGAATGAAGAGTCTTTTAGTTTCGGTCTATTGGTTGGACAAAAGAAGCAATTTGAAGCTTTGGGCTCTGTGAAATTGTGATGCGCATTTGTCATATATTTAATAATCTGCAGATTAATCAATAAAAATAATGTGCATTTCCTTCAAAACGTATTTGCAAATTCTACTGTACATGCAAGACACACACAAACATAACTTCTGAGCATATGTTGAACACTCACTCATGTGAAGCACTCAACATGTATGTACACGTGTGTTTGTGTGTGTGTTAGAGGAGATGACTGGCTGATGGGTTGGGGTGTGGTGGTGGTGGTGGTGGTAGGGGTGGACAGAGGGTCCAGATGGTTGGAGAGATGGATGGAGTGATAGATAAAGACGAAGAAAGAGGGAGCGAAGACGGATGAAGTCACTGTTTATCATGCAGGAGCGGTCTGCCATTGGTCACTGCTCCGCTCACACACACATGCACACACAGGTAGTGTTGGCTGTAATCCTATTGTGTATCAGCAGTGACCACAGAGCAGGACTCTCTCATCACCTGTCACCACGCGCGCGCACACACACACACACACACACACACACACACACACACACACACTATAATCCTGTCAGTAACTGTGATGGAATTTAGAGGGGATTTAATTTTTTATAAATCTCGCAGCACACTGTGAATCATGGGAGCAAAAAGTACGGTCCTACACACTTCTCGTTTCTATTCTCTCCGCAATATGTTTTCATGTCACTTTGATCCCCTTGTGTCTGTTGCCTGGATCGGTCTGCAGTCTGTACAAAAGCCTCGATAACAGGTGACAACTTATATATTCACTGCATCCGTTATTCTTCACAAAATATTTATGATTCTTCCTCTCCCTCAGGGGAATCTTGCATAACATTATAAGCAAATTAAAGTGGAAGCTGCCTGGACTGGGAATGGCTGCGGGGTTGAGGCTGCAGATGGGAGCTGTGGGGGTAAAGGCTACTAAGAGGTGCTGAATGTTCATAGATGTACATTAAACTGTCCTGAAGCACCGGGGCCGCATGTTAAAGCTGTAATTGGCTGATTTTTCTCTTTAAAGTGAGGTATTGTTGGCTGAATGTGATGTACCGGGCTTGATTGACAGGAAATGAGAGAGGAGGCTGGGCAGTCTGTCATATCGCTAATGTGATAGGTAATGCCCTGAGGACACACACACACACACACACACACACAATCGAGTGACTCTATCTGTCTCCCTATACACTCCTACACGCACCTCAGTTTCTCCGTCTCAATCTCCATCCCACGTTCACATGAACAGTTTGTCATTTTTTCCCCTCCACACACACACACACTCTCTCCCTCTCTCTAAATCACACCACACCGATATGTGCACTCAATGTTTGGCCGCGTGGCGTTTTACTGCAGGTTAATAATGAGAGGAGAGGTGTGTGACCCTGTCAGAAGTGTGAGAAACTGACCCAAAGAAATCAGACAGGGGCCGAGACCCCCCAACCCTGAGGGCATGAAGTGTGTGTATGTGGGTGGGTGTAATAGAGAGGGGGAAAAGTGTGTGTGTGTGTGTGTGTGTGTCCATCCCCATCTTCTCATGGATGACATATGTGGGGTCATTTACATACTATTACCTTTCTATTGGATATGACACACACACACACACATGAATAGGTGGATTGGCCTGGTGTGATGCCCCTGTCAGATGTCAGGATGCAGATGGGAAGGGATGGAGGGGGGTAGGTCACGTCTGTTTCCTCTCTCTCTCTCTCTCTCTCTCTCTCTCTCTCTCTCTCTCTCTCTCTCTCTCTCTCTCTCTCTCTCACACACACACACACACACACACACACACACCTGTCTGGCCCCCCTAAGGTGCCCAGTTACTAAGAGAGTTGTCAGCACGTCTGTGTGAGGCTTCAACTGTTTGACATCTGCCAGCGACCCCCTAAAACACGCGCATACACACACACACACACACACACACATCTCCCCTACCACCTCATTTCAGAACAACAGAGCATCTCCCAGTGATCAACATTTAGACACAGTCATCATTTACCGGTCCCAGCTGCCAACACACACACACACACACACACACACACCACATATACACATGCTCATCAGGAGACAGTGTGAGATAGGGATTGGACCACAAACCCTCAAGTTAGCAAAGAATTACAAGTAAGAAAAAGGAAATGTGTGTGTGTGTGTGTGTGTGTGTGTGTGTTTCAGCTCTCCATACTTACACTCAGAGTGATAGAGAGACAAGCATCCATTTGTCCCACTTTCATACAAGATAATGAAGCTGTCATTCTCAGACAACTTCATTGGATTGGTACAGGAGCACCAGACTGCTGTTCAGGGACACACACACACACACACACACACCTACATAAGCACACAGCGCTGCAAGCGATCCCCCTGGCCCCCGTTAAGCATATGTCAAATATAACCATGTATAGAAAGTGAGATTGTGTGACATATGTACAGCTGGCTGAATGGCAGAGACACAAAGCGCAGAGCAACACACACACACACACACACACACACACACACACGCACACCCGGCTCATATCTTTAACATGCAAACAGACAGACAGCCCTGATAGCGAATAAAATGAAATCAACCTTGAATGGCAAAACCCTCTGTGAATACTTGTCTCCTCTTTACAAGTCAATTTCATATCCTGTAGCTGCAGACAAATCTAAAGAGATTTGAGAGCAGCGTGGAAACAGACGGAAGACGGAGAGGAATGAAAGGGGGGGGGTTACGGTGAGAAAGTGAAGAAGTGAGAGCGAGTGTGATAGACAAAGAGGGAGGGAGAGACCTTGGTGAGAGCCGGGATCGTGTGCTAAATTGGGGTTGAAAAGTCATAACAGCACCACCGATTCATAACTACAACCAGACTGACTTGTGCCACGAGATTAGATGGGATCGGTATTATCTCAGACAGCTCAGTGGGTTCAGACACATGACATTATTTAATGATGTTGTGGGTTTGAGGTCTTCGCCTTTTTGTCAGGCCGTCGAAATGAATAACAATTTGCCTTCAAATGGCCTGTGTGTCTTTGAGCAAAGATTAAAACAAGACGGTGAACAATGTGCACACCTGACGCCAGGTGGGTGAATGTGCAGGATAAAAAACAGCATATAGGTTGAAACGGATCTATTGTTGTGCGTAAAGGGAGCGTAAATGAGCCTCCACACCCGTAGTCTTTACCAGTTTCTCTCTTAAAAATGTAAAGCTCTCTAAGCCAAGATAACCCTGATGACATGATGAGCTTATTTTATGACTTCTGACAAATTAAGCTCCTCCAGAGCCTCATATTAGATTATACAACTGTTTTCGCTCAGTAGTCCTCCTCATGATGAGTAAACTGCTCTTCACCTGAGCGAATCAACAGAGGTCCCCTAAAAAATGAGCTTAAATAAAACCAGGAAAAACATCTCTTCACTGTCTCTTTTTAAAAATCTGGGTTCACAGAACACAGTGAAAAACTGAGGCCGAGGCAGAAGAAGTGAGCAGCAGAATAGAGATTCAGAACGAGTGTCTGTTGTGCATGAATGTGAGCAAATGAGGAAGGCAGTTAACTTTCTTTTTTTTTATCCGATCATCCTCACACTCACTCATCTCTGTCTATTCAAAGAAAGCCATAATTACAGCTTTGAGTATTTAGCCTCATAATTTACTCGTTCTGTCACATTATTTACAACTCTCTCTCTCCCGCTCTCTCTTTCTCCCTCTCGCTCTCAGCGGGGGTTCACCCCTATAATCTAGTCTGTTAGGTCCGATCCATATTCCAAGTTATTATCACTCTCATTTGCTTATTAAGTGCTCCCTTGTTTTCTTCAAATAAAGTTATAATTAGAGATTTAGTGTCGGCGGCTTGAAATACTATCTCCTCTTTATGGAATCTTGGGTGGGATGAGAGAGAATCGTGTTTTATCATACTCGAGGAGTTAATGAGGATGTGCACAGCTTGATATTGTGTTTGTATGTGTGTGTGAGGCGGAGTGTGTGTGTGTGTGTGTTTTCTAATTATGTCTCTGTGACAGCTTTCTGGCCTCCAAAATACCCATATACTGTATACCCTCTGTTGTTTTGTCTTCCCAACTGATTTATGTTAATGAAGTCAACCACTAAAGAGGGAATATATAAGCTGGGGCTTTACGTATTTTCTTGAGCAGCCATATTGACTTCATGCTTCAACACTGTTTCCAATTTAATTTTTACTTTATAGAAAATAGTCTTTATTTTAAGGTCCATGTAATAAGCGTAACTTAAGATGTAATAATAGTTTTAGTTAGTATGTTTGTTGGTAATCAGATAAATTAAGGATCTGTTAACGCTAGCAAGGCATTGTTCTCACTTTCATGGTAATGAGTGTGTAGTTAACTGCTAATAAATGCATAATAAAGTATGTGTTCATCTAAAAGTAACATAAAATGCTGAGTAAAGGTTTAACAATGACATAATAATGTGTTTGTTAGGCTGTTAATAATATTCTTTTATATGTATATAGCAGTCTATAAACTGCCAACGAGTTTCTTATAAGTGCTTCTAAATGTCTTATACTATAACAATAAACTTGTTTGATGATATGAGATATGTTAATGAAGTCTTATTAATATTAATACGCATCTTATAAGGATTTATGAGGGTATTATTACCTATAAAAGAGCCTGAGAACAATGTAGCTCAAAAGTGAAAGCTGCTTTTTACGACCCAAATACGTTTGTTGTTAGGCGACGACCTCTAGTGGCTGTAGTTATTATTACATCTGCAAAGGAGGAAGTTAGGAGAAGTAGTATTAAGAGTGAAAAATCCCTAGAGGTTGGGATGGACGGTTGGGGTTAAAGATGCAGCTGTTTGTGTCCAGTGTGAAACCAGAAGTCAACGGTGAGTTATTTTAACTTACTAACGTAGAGAAGTGACGTCACATACGTACTGTGAAGCAAGGAAATTAGGTAGAGTATGTACGTTTGTAACTAAAGTTACAGAAGTAACGTAGTAACTTGAACCCAAACCACAAAGTTTTCCTAAACTAAAAGTAACTTTCTTGCGTAAACCTAACCAAACTGTGACTGAGTATTTTACACCACATAATGTGCTCTTTAATAGCTTATTTAGCCTCAATTAGATCTATAGGAACTGAGAAGACTCCGGCTTCATAACTCTGCCGGTGTTCGCAGCTCTGAATACCAATCACCAGTGTTTCCCGAGGATGATCCACTGATCCATTCTTACCTTCTCATGACCCACCCTGTGGGCCCAGCCCTGTCTTTGAGAAACAGCAGAGTAGAGTACATTAAGACACGCCCCAGCAACACACTGATTACATATGCTAGCTACGGTAATGAGCTGAGCTGGACAGTGGAAGACTGCTGCTGTTTATGGCAACTCATTATCTGGCCCATTGACCAGAACTGTTCTACACATCATAGAGCCCCGTGTCCTCTACATCTATTCGACCATCACTCTCTCTACTTGTCTGGATGGGGGTTGTGTGTGTGTGTGTGTGTGTGTGTGTCAGTTGGTGGTGGTTTGAATGGACCGGTGTGTGTATGCGATAGGTGAGATGTGGTTGTTAGATGGATGGATAAATGAAGGGATGAGTGGACGGATGGATGGATGGATGGAAGTGAAAATGTGTGTGTGTGTGTTTGAGTGGATATTTGCTTACGTGCGTGTTCACATAATGAAAAGTCAGATGATTCCCGAGCTAATGATCTCACACCCGCACATGCAGCATTACAAGTTCATTTGAGTAATACTTTGTGCCGTTAGTTTCATTTAAGTGTGTGTTTGTGCTTTTTTTCTGTATTCGATTATACGCCGGAGTGTCTCTCTCGCGCGAGTGTGTGTGTCTGTGCGCGCCTGTGCGTGCACGCGCGTGTTACTATGATCGCCTGCCAAAGTAAAGTGTTTGCAGCCGAGAGAGACAGGGGCGCTAAGCTCAAGGGCACATTTGTTTCAAGCTAATGATAGAATGTAAATGGAGCAAATTTCCTCTGCAAGAACAGAAGCTCTCTCGCTCAAACACACACACACACACTTTCATACTTTCACACACACACACTTTTCCTCATGCACACACACGCACACACACGTAGCGGCATCGTGTTGATGGAGTGCAGAATCTCATTACACATCTAATAGAATAAGTGTAGTGTGCGTATGGGGAGAGGAGAGGAGCAGCCAACCTGATTAGCCTTATCACTTTATTATGCCGCTCTGCACGCAGCACACAGGACAATTGCATTAGAGAGGAGCAGATGAGCTGAAGGCAAGGAGAACTCAGCAAACACAGCCTTAATTGATTCCTCACCAAATTAGCAGGGACAGGTGGGGGGCTCACCGGCTGCACGGCTGCTTGACTGACTGGATGCTCCGTCGGCTGCCTCGCCGAGTGGCTGACTTGTTGACTCGTTCGGCGGTCGGGTCGGCGGCAAGAGTCGCTGGCTGACTGATTGGTTTGCTGACTGGCTGGCTGCGTTAGAGGCCTTGCAGTGGAGCCGAAGGTGAGGGGGAACTCAGAGAGCAGGTTAATGCTTTAATTGATTCCTCGGCAGATTATCAGAGACGGGTGAGGCGACAACCTGAATGACCCCAACACTGCCTTTACATAAATAACATGATATTCAGATATCTTGATATTGAAATAATAATTAAATATCAGCTATCAGTAGCACAGCTCACATAAGTGGGATAAAGTGACACAAAAACAGGATTCCTAGTCTTTTATTTTGTAGCACTGTGTTATCACTTTGATTAAGTTGTCTGCAGTTATTCCCTGGTTGTTGGGTGGCACGTGAGGCAGGGTGGGGAGGCACTGGGTGGGTGTTCAGGGGTGTGGAAGGAGGAGAGAGGGGGAGAAAGAGGGGGACGCGCAGGACACAAGGGGAAGAGAGTTTGTCTTTGTCTCTGTAGGTCCCCCCGGGGGGATTGTGGGATAGTAGAGGTTAATGAATCTGATTGGCTGGTGGGAGTTTTTCTGCTGGTGCTGCGGTTTACACACTCGCAGGGCTTCACTTTTTTTTATTTCGCCAACTTTGGCTTCGGCACAGCGCGGCATGAAGGACAGAGCAGCAGACGAAAAGTGTGTTAAATTGTACTGAAGGTGTGGAATAGGCTGGAACTCTGATTCAACACTGTAGAGACTGGATTACAGATGCAGAGACATACACTTAAAACGTATGTAGAGACAATTAAACACAAACTCACTGACACCTGCAAGCATAGAACAATATGTGGTTCCAAATTATGTTTGAAGATTTGGTCTATTTATTTTATTTTGCTCAATTTAACTGTGGTGTTTGCTATTTGAATGAGTCTTTAAAGTGAAATAACACATTTTATCTTTACCTCTAAACAGACTCACACGGCTTGTATAAATGTGTTTTCGGTGATGAGTGTGTGTTTACTGTGCTTCATCTCTGGCTGCAACTCTCCAAATACACGCAGCCAAAACAGTGACCCATGTGAGAATTTAAATATAAAAATATTATTTTGTGATCAACATTTTTTGTTAGATATTACGATAAAACCAGTGAAAACTCTCGGCATCATAGAAAGTCCTTGAATCTGCCTCTACGCTAATATCTGCCCACATCTGATAGATTTTTGACAAATCTGAAAGTTGGCTGCCCTTCAACTGACTACTCCTTGATGAACGCCTATGCAGAATACCAATATTACTTTGTTTGGTTTCTGGAAGAAGAAATTCCTTTTTATATTTTCTCTTCAGCGTTGTTATGCCTTTTGGATAAATATCCCAAAAACACAGCTTGAAAAAAAAACCAAAAAACAGGACCCGCTTGTTGAGCTAAGCTATTGAACTCTCACCCAAAATCTGTGATTAAGTCCGGAGTTATAATAAAGTTTTACCTTCATGAAATAAAGTACATATTCATTTTGTAGATAACAGCACCAAAGTCAGTCCTGTATGTCTGAGTCAAATCGTCATGTGTTTTGATTTGTTCAACTCTTTAAATCTAAATTCTTGCAGGGAAACAACAAGTCCTGAACGAATGACGGATCAAACTTTGCGTATGTGTCTCAACATAGTTACACGTATGTGAAGCTATGCGAGTCTGCGCACGCAAGCACATACATTCATCCATGTCTATGTGTGTGTGTGTGTATAAAACTGTATGTGTGTGTGCTAATGAGAGTGGGGGGAAGCGGGCCGTCGCAGCAGTGCGTCCTCTGCTCTCCCGGCAGGTCACTAGCGACAGATGTTCTCAGCATATGTGGCGAATTAATTAGCCGCTAGTAAACAGAGGGGGCTGCCGCCATGAGCTGCCGGTCTGTGCCGCCGCCGAGCCACATCGGGCCGCCTTTTGTCCAAATTCCTCTTTTCTCTCCATCCTCCTCTGGTAGATAGTTAAGTGGAGCATCATTCTTTTTGATCAGTGGACCCATAATGAGTTTGGGGCCACGTGTGTGTTTGAGTTTGAATGTTTGTGTGTGTGTGTGTTTCCGGGAGGGGTGGTGTGTATGCAACTGTGTGTGCACTGTGGATCAGCGTCTCTCGAGTTCGGAGCCAAACGAGGATCGCGGTTGTGTTTGTGCGCGCGTTTTGTGTGTTTGCGCGTCAGCACCCCATCATTTGGACATGGCAGTGAGCCTGCTTTTGTGATGAGAGATCCCCTTGATGACCTAATTGGTTGATTGAGGTGCATCTCTGCGTGTGTGTGTGTATGCCAGGGCCTCGCGCTCCCAGAACTGGGAATGTTTTCACAGCCTCAGAAAAACTTGGCAGAGACTGGAAACACTTTGAGAGCTGTTTGGATAAACACACACAGACACACACGCACACACAAAGGGACACCAAGCTGATACACCTGGACTGAATTTGAAGCCCTGTGAAGAAAATGACATTTTTTTAAGGCAATTTTCTCATCACCAAAGTACCAGTTGTATACATACGACACTGTTGGTAGGTCAAGCCACCATGACAGCTGTGAATCACAGGGAGTCAACCCAGCGTTTCTGCAAATCACCGATATGTTGACACTCTACATTTCTTCACGTCGCAACTTTGTGTTCCTTTCGGTTCAGTTTTGTTGTGACAGTGCTGTGCTTAAGACTCGTTTAGGTTTAGGCACGTCAACCACTCCTGCTTCCAAATGTTGAGACGCCATCTCAACCAGCGGTCTCTTGCTTCTCTTTCCCCTTCCTCCTCGTACGAAAGTCAGCTCGTACGCATGTAGTACGAGTGTGATATGACAAGAATTGTATACATTTTATTCTGCCGGCTGCACTGAGGGGAGTCAACTCTGTACACGAAGCTTCAAATCAAATATTTCAATATAAAACGCTCGGTGAGATCATTTCAAAATAAAACTCACATGACAGAAGTCACATTGTAAAACTGCCTGTGATCAACAGTGTTTGTGTTAGGGCATGCTTCGGTGTGTGAGTGTGTGTGTGTGTGTGGCTGCAGTAATGAAGTTGTTAGTTAAAGTGGCCCCCACCCCTTGGGACTGGCTTAAGCTGTGTGTGATTGCTTAGGGATCGGGCAGATACACACACACTTATCATTATCCACACACACACATACACTCAGAGTCATTACTCCATTACGCACATGGACTATTGATTTTCTGCCATCTTTCCATCAGGTGAGAGCTTGCCAGGGAATATGGGAATGAACGCCCGGCTAGGAAAATCAAACTGTCACTCCTCCTTTCCTCTCTTCCTCCCTCCTCTCCTTCGTTACAGACAGATGACAGGTCAAAGCTGCCGCCGTTCACGCCGTTGTTTTTCCTCCATCCGTCATCGCTCAATCACTCCTCGCTCTCTTACGTCTTCATCCGACAAATCTCCGCGTCTGATGATGTCTCTCTTCATCTCTGCCCGTCTGGTCTATTTCTCTCCTCCACACCTCCGCCTCACGTTGGTTCTTTATTCTTACACCTTTTTTTGCTCTTTCTGCTCTTCTCCACCTCTCTTTTTTCCGTCTTTCCATGCCAATGCCTTCCTCTCTTTTCCTCCCTCCAAGTGATGGATTCACTCCTCTGTTTTCTTTTCCCTTTCCCCCTCTCCTCATCCCTCTTTCCTCAAGTCTCCAACACTCGGCACAATCAATCAGCTGCCCCCTCCTCCCTCCCTCTATCCATCCCTAAACCCCTTAGTCCCCTCTGTAGTCCCTCTTTCCCCAGATTTCCTCCAGTACCCTCCCTCCTTTACATCTCTTTACCTCTGCATCCACTTCCTTCCCTTCTAATCTATATCGTTCAACTCCATCTCATCGCTTGTTCTTCTTCGCCCTCCTTTTCTTGATCTTCCTTCCTCTCACTTACTCTGGTCAAGTTAAACATTTATGAGCCACTCTTAACAAGACAAGTCTTCCATAATCCTCTCCACCTCCCTTTCCTGACTTCTAACTCCTCTCCCCACCGTTTAAACTCCTCGTCATGCCCTTTCCTGCTTCTCCTCCACACCCTCACCTCTTTCCCTCTCTCCTCACTCCCCCTCTCCTCCCATGCCATCACCATTCCTCACCCCCTCTCTACCTTCATCCCTCTCTCTTCCCCAGTTCACCTCTTGTCCTCCTCTCCACTTTATCTCTCCCTTCCTTCACCTCCCGTGTCTCCTCCCTCCTCACCTCTCCTCCCTGAGAGGAGAATATGGGATCAGAGGATGTAATTCACTGACAAGGGTATCTATATTTAATATTAATGGGCGCATAGGACCCTTCACTCTCACGCTCACACACACGCATATGGACACACACATGCTCAGTGCCAAATAAAGAGTGATCAGAGGCTGTGTAAGGTGCTGCGTTGTAGCCCCCAGGATAGACGCCTCGTGGACACACACGCAACACACACACACACACAGACACACACACACCTACCGCGTAGCAACTCGGCGCTCCAGGATGGATGTGGCATCATTAGGCAGAGGAGTGTGGCCGTTCTCAGCAGAAACGGCCACGCCGGCGGTACACATCAATCTAGCACCGCACGCTCCCTCAGATACTGTCTCGCTCACACACACTCACAAACAGAGAGCGAGAGAGAGAGGGAGGAACAGAGGAGAGCGCTGCAAGTACAAACATATACACACACACTGTGGGCCTCGTAATGTATCGGGAGCTATCTCCCTCACTGCGTTTCCCTCTCTCTCTCTCTCTCTCTCTCACACACACACACACACACACACACACACACACACACTTCTATTGTCTAATTTATTTACTGTTGGAAAGAGCCACCAAGGAGAAAGGGACAGAGAAGGAGAAAAATCATGTTCATCCTCGTCTTCTTCACCGCAGTTGTCTTGTCTTTCATTCCATTTTTGTCTACCATCATCATCCTCTCCTCTCTTCCCTTTATGTTACTTTCAGATAACTTTTGGTAATTGGTTAATTAGCTTCTTTTACAGGAAGTGCAAACAATCACTGAATCTTTACGAGCATGTCACACGTTGCACAAAAATTAACCTTTTGAAAAGACTGATATGGAAGTGAACAGAATATGTGTACATCAGTCCAAGTCCAGTTCAAAACTTTATTTTCAGGAATTAATTTTTGCAGCAAGACAGCTCAAGAAAAACAAAGAAAACAACAGCAACAAAAAAGAAAAAGGCTACATGATTATTATTAAAATCATTAATTTAGTTTGGTATATATTTTAGCTTATCTATTTATATTTCGGTATTCATATGCAATTAGTAAGTTTCATGAGAAAAGTAAAGCCAGGAGACAGGAGATTTGTTTACTTTTTTAGATTTTATATATATATCTTAATCTAGAATATGTTTGTCAATAAGTATGTTAAACATTATTAAAAAATAGGCAGTTATTCTCTCCTCTGTCTGGGCTCCCTCGTAGCAATGAGGCCCTAGACATGCACCTCGAATGCCTCTACCTAGATCCAGCCCAGCTGATACTACACATAATACAACATCTGTTAAAATCACTAAATGAGGCGGGCTTGCATCTATATCTGCCCCTTTTCAACCGGTTTGAACGGACTGAGCAGTCTGAACATCTGAAAGTAAAAAAAGAAGTCACTGAAAACTTCCCTAGCCTTGTGCTGGCTCCTAATCCTTAATGACCCTGCACTTTGAAAAGGCACATTGCATATTTGAAATGCTCATATATATACTTGTGTACATGAGTTATATTTATACATTTACTGACAGGCTCCTCCAAAGACACACATTATAACAATTTGTTCGTATTTGTACTTAGATTACACATCTTTTAACAGGTTTTTTAAGAGGTGTACTGCAATTAAGAGAGAAATGTCACAGATGTAGTATGGCAACATAATCTACAAGTTTGTCAGCAAAGCAATATTTTTAATGCGGAACACCAACAATATGTACGTTAAGGGAAATAATATAGGAGATATTCTATCTAGGCAATTTTATTTTTCATATTTATGGATTTTTCCACCCATTTTAAAATGTTCTTTACATCCAAATAATCTCCATATCTGTTGTTTTTAGCTGCGGCATGTGTGTTCAATCATTTAACAGCAATATATGACGGAGAAAAATCACACACATGGCTCCTTTAATATGATGATTTGCTGAGGTAAAAAGTTTTATCTCGTCCATACGCTTCAGGTGCTTCAACGTATTTTAGTGTTTTCCTTGTGCTAATGATCTCCATATCAGAGTTGTTGAGAATAACAAGCGTCTACTGCAGATACCATCTGCCTGCAGGCTGCACACGGTCTGGTGTGTGTGTGTGTGTGTGTGTGTGTGTGTGTGGTGTCTCCTTGGCTTCAATTGATCTGTGGGTATCATACTGTATCAAGTAATAGAATGTGCTGGGACAGGGGCAATATTTAAATGACAGGGGATGTGTGTGTGTCTACCTGTCTTTGTGTGCATATGCATGTGCACCTGCGTGTGTGTGTGTGTGTGTGCTGAAATAAAAGGCGAGTGATGGTGGGACGAGCGCCGAGCAGAGTTTCTATCCCTTCCTCCAGCCGACAGACGAATAGACGGCCCTATTGGTAATCAATGGTAAAACTCGAGCCATTGAACAACTGTCCGCCTTTTCAATTGTGTCCCGTTTGAGAAACAATTTGACAATAACGTCAGCTTGAGAAAAAAGACACACAGTCAATATACAGGGGGAGCCGTGTGAAGGACAATTTAGAGAGCGTCGTCATCTATATGAGTGTGTGTGTGTGTGTTCTTTGTCCGTGTGTTTTTTTGGACAGTACTGACAACAGAGCATTGTATACCCTTCACTGATAAACAGCTTCCAGAGTCATTAAACCAGAGTTAGCGTGTGTGCATACACAAACACACACAGACACACTCTGTGTAGGCGCAGGGAGACCAAAGACAAATGTTTCAAATAGAAATTTAATCACAGCTTAATGCACAGCTCAAATCCAATGTTGTATATCAAGTTAAAATAAGGGATGGATTTATTCAGATTATGAAATGATGAAGGAATTAAATGAATATTATTGAATGCTTCTGGTTAGTAGATGAATATCAAAATCACTACACGCATTAGGATCTTGAGAGTTTTAATGCTGTGAGAAATAAAAACTAATTGAGGAATGATATTGGAAATGTTTTGCTTAACTGCCCCCTAAATCTTACATCGTTTATCAAGTAGAATGATGTGGTAATACTACACTAATGCAGATAAAATAATTTGAATGCTTACGGCTGAAACATGAATACATAATAGATTTTCAGGGTAAAAATTAGAGCCTGAGAGTAATGTCATAGATTCCATCGGTAACACTCGTTACCATCATTAATGATGATCAATCAATTAATTTGTAGTAAATTAAACTACACTGATGTTTATTAATCTTTACAAGTGCGTCATTGCTTGTTAGACGTGAAGTAACTAACAAGTAAAGTTTAATAACTATACATGTTCCATTCATTACTGATGGTTGCTATGTAGTGTTACCTTTTTATTTTATTTATCACTTACAATTTACAGATTTTATTTACAAAAAAACTTTAATACCTATGTTTTAGGGTCTCAAACTTTTAGCACACTTTAACAGAATATGCAAATGTTTTCATTTCCCTCGCTCTCCTGTTCCCTTGCTGCCATCTTTTGTCTCGTCGGTGCCTCTCATCCTACATGGGACCGCGGCTCTCAGATTCTCCTCCGAGGAGAACGTCTGCACCCAAGCAGGTTGCGTGCATGAGTGTGAAGAATTGTATATGCTTCTATTGCTGCACATACATGGTTGCTTTAGATTGTGTGTGCCGTGTGTTTACATGCATGTTTGTTTACAGTCAACAGAGTTTGCATGAGTGCGTTTTAAGAGGTTTTCAGGACCATTATTCAAAGTTTTTTACTCCAAACAGACTCAGGTGGACACATGCACACAGCGACGTACTGTCTTAAGTTGTTAGCGCTTAAATTATTGCAGTGTGTGTGTGTGTGTGTGTTGGTGTGTATGGTTGATTAAGGCAGGAGTCCCCAAGGCTCGGCCCCCCTCCCATCCATCAGTTTGATACGTTCCTGAACAGGCAACATATTGCCTGGGACGCCAAGACACGGCCGGGGATATCAATTTCACCTGTCTATGTGGTGTCACACACTCTCACATAACTACATACTGTCAGATACACGTAACCACGCAGGGTGTAACACATACTGACGGATTTCAGCACACACACTACACACACACACACACTCAACCCCAAAACATGTGAGGGGAAGGCAGAGGTAAAGGGGGAAGGGAAGAGAAGAGGTGTGTGTGTGTGTCAGTTTTTCATTTTTGTTTTTCCGTATATGCACCTTGTGAAATTCTCTGGTGGCATTTCATTGTGTAAAGAGAGCTTTTGTTGCACAATAAAAAGAAAAGGTTGATTTTGTTCAATCATTGTTCATTTTACTTGTATTATTTCTCATTAACATCACCCTCCATGTTACCTTCAATTCTGTAGATGTGAACCTTGTTCTTTAAAAAAAAAAAAAAATCTTTCAAGCTGTGACCAAAAATGTAATAGTTTCAGTCTTGCCATTCCCTCAGGTATTTTAAGTTTATTTATAGGCCTCAAAACCGTAGCCCATCCAAACCCAGACTGGCCCCGTTTGTCCCATTAGCCATGGACACAGCGGCCTGGCTTGTGTGTGTGTGTGTGTGTGTGTGTGTGTGTGTGTGTGTGTGTGTGCACGTGGATCAATAACCATCCTAGAGGTGTGGATAGTCAGGGGCAAGGTGAGGGTCAGGGTTAGCCGCCTAGTGTTAGGGAAATAAGTGGATAAACAGATGAGAAAGAGAGCGAGAGAGATTGAAGTAAATGAATTACAGGAGAGAAACTGAGAAAAAGGGGATATTGACTCAACGTGGAATTGTGTATCGTCTTATGAATGACGGATTTATAAACAATTTATTTAGCTTTTTTTAAAAATCTTTTTGAAGATGGCAGTTTTTCAGTCAATGTGTGATTTCTACATGAACTACTACATGAATTCAGCTCATTTTAAATTCAGTTTTCCACAAAAGGTACACATTTATGACTTAAGAAGAACAGTGCATGTGCATGAAGATTGAAGTCTTTGTCTGTTTTTCTAAACATAGAAGTATACATACAGTATTTAATAAAACGTGTGGAACATATGGTGTCATGCATTTTTCATTTTTTTCCATACCCAGCTTAAAATCCCTGTTAATGTGATAAAAGTGTGTTTTTGTTCAAATATAATCATAAAGTATTTAAGCAATAAAATTGCACATCATATCATTATGACCTTTAGAAAAAAAATTTTTTTATCAATACAACAATCCAAAGATCTGCAGACAGTGTTCAGGCAAAGTGGAAAAAAGAATTCTCTTTCAGTCGTGCTTTTATTGCAGCAGTCACTCAGGTTGCCTTCACAGCTGACAAACTTCTTTTTCCAGTGATGGCTTCATCTGTCAGCCCCACACACACACACACACACACACACACACACATCACACTCCAGCACGTATGGGACTACTAGGTTTTGCTCTCTACGTAATTGAATCAAATTCTCCACCACCAAAAAAAAAAAAAAGTGCGGCGTCAGCATCTCCTGTTCGTTTTTGCATGGCCACTGATTGTCCTTCCTCCTCCGCCCTGTAAACTATAATGGTACAAATTACTCTACAGGCCGGAATGAACTCACCAAACCTTCAGTAATCACAGCGAAACACAACAGGAAGTTGTTCTCTCTTGCTGTCATGGTGTCTGTATTTTTCTCTCGTTACCTTTCTCCCCCTCTGATCATCTCTCTCATGCATGCTAACTTAGGTTTTCCACATGGCATAACCATGTCAAGTAGAGCCTACACACACACACACACACACATGCGTGCGCACAGTCCTATTGTCATGATAATGGATTCTGTGTTGTAGGCTTTAGGGTCAGGAGGTCAACATAAGCTTCTTAATGGACTGTGAAATAACCCTAACTGCATTAACCTCCCAGATCTCACATCTCACACACACACACACACAGACGTGCATGCATTCTCATACGTATAAGTGTATACATGCAGACACACACTAACCGCTCCCCCACACATAAACACACCGAAGCTCAGATGCGATTGGATTGGTCTTTAATTGGCGGGGCGATCGCACCTTGAGGATGGAGAGAAGACCCTTCAATCAGACGGAGTGATGGAGCGAGGGATTGAGAGGAGGGAGGACGGCGGTACCGGATGGATGGAAAACAAATGAGCGAGCCTAAAAAGAGGACACCGTTGTGTCCTGGGCTTGGACTCTGGTAGAGCACACACACACACACACACACACACACATATTCTGGGGCTTACATTAAGATAATGTGCTGTGCAAATACTGCTTTGCCTTTTAGAGTGTATTAGAAAGTGGATGATGTTCAAGTGCAAGCTCAGTTCATATATAGGCTGCCGCTGGCCAAGTTTGACCTCAGCCCAGTGTCATTCTCCATATGCTCTCCTCTAATGCAATTATTCCTCTGTGTCTTTACAAGTGGTGTCTATCTATCTATCTATCTATCTATCTATCTATCTATCTATCTATCTATCTATCTATCTATCTATCTATCTATCTTATGTATTTCCATTTTTTCTCAACTTATTTACTCTTAAACGCACAGTATGTCATTTTGTGCCAAAATGGGTCCCTCAATCTAAAAAATTAAACAAAAGATGTAGTTTGATGACTGTACGGTAGGGAGGGATTAAAGGATTTGTTGTCTTCATCGTTAAAAAGGCCACCATTGCTGATTAGAATCTATCTGATGTGACAGATAAAAAGGAATATTAAAGTAGCTGTAGTGTTATTTTCTTATTAAAATAAATGTTAAATAGCTCTATATTCCAACAGTAATCAGAGTTATAGAGTGTTTGGTCAGTAACCCAACTCATGGGAAGCTGCAGAGAGCAGGATCCGCCTGTTCTGCTAGACCGCAAAAGGGCAAAGTTATCAATTCCAGGGCTCCTGATGACGGCTTAAAAACTACCTCACAGGCCAAGTATGGAAAACGCTTCTATAGCAAAAGAGAGCTGCCTCTAAGAAAAGAAAGAAGTCGTGCAAGTGTGGTGATGTAGAGAAGTGCGAACTGCAAAACAGACAGGAAGTTAGCTTAAACCTAAACACTTACAGACCCTATAATGGACGAGGTGACGTATTAAAGTTTTATTCTTATGATGTTTAGTTATGTTCACCAACTTCTTCCTTACTCTCCAACTCCATCCCACAAGTTATAGCGACAGGCGACTAAATGCAATGCGTAGTTACCTTGAATAAAATGACTGATTTCTCTTGGCTTGAATATTGTTTGAGAACTTGGACAATGACCATCAGTATATGCAACAAAGATCTTGTCTAGTTGTTTTTAGACATTTTAATGCTGCAATGTAAGATCATATATCCTCGTGTGTTTCGGGGCTTAGGGTAAAAAACTACAGCAAATTTTACTTTTGCAACAACTTGAAAATCCAAAGAATTTGGCAGATTTTAACATGTAATATTGACAACAACTGAACTAAGATTCCCTTCTCCTCTCCTCTCCTCTCCTTCTGTGCCTTCTGTGCCAAATGAGTCTCCCTGAGAGGGGCTCACAGTGGATTTTGGGGGGGATTGAGCTCTGTGTCTTAAATCAGTCTTAATTTTTGCTCTCTGCCATTAAAGAGCCGCCATTAAGCTCTTCTCTTCTCGCCTCATTTCCCTCTTCCTCTTGTTTCACTTTTTCAATTTGTGTGAGAGGGGGAGTTCACTCCTCATAAAATTTCACTTTGGCCAGCCTATCATTTGCATCTGAGCCAATAAATAGCAATTAGCATTAACAATTAAACCAGCCAGTGGAACCGCGGGCAGCTCCCTGAGATGGCCTGATGGATGGGAAGGTGGATAGGAAGGAAGGGAGGGAAGGTTCAGTGTGTGTGTGTGTGTGTGGCTACTTACTACATGAACTCTCACAGGGCAATTCAGTATATCTTGCACTTTCATTTTCTTCCCAAAGCTAATTTATCTACTGTCTCAGTGGCCTAATCACAACACACACACATATGCAGTGTGGGCAGAAATGCCAAGCTGGCACGCCATTTGGTACGCGGATATCGTACAAATTCTACTTGTTAATTACGCTCATTAAATAACAACTGTTTTCGGCGCTCGATTTTATTTTATAGTTCTGTTTTTCAGCAGCGCAGTGTCTCAGATTCATTCATAAAGATCTGATGTAATGAGGCCACCCCTGGCCTGATAATGTCTGCTGTGTCAAATTGGTGTTGCTATTAACACATCTTTAGCGGAGACTGATATTATTTTTAACACAAGAGACGAGATGTTCCGCCTGTTGATCCCCAAAGGTGAGATTTGTCATGTTGGGATTTGTTGGAAAAAGTATTGCTTTCCAGTTCGGTGCCTTCCTGCAGCTTAAAAAAGGAATTTTTAACCTGCAAAAGCGTTTTTCTCATGTCTGCAGTTTCGGGTCTGGACATTTTCTGGAGTTGCCCTTTCACATATGTAGCACACAACAGGAGATTGTCTGTGTCAGGATGCTTTCTCACCCACTGGAAATACTACATTCGGTTTAGGCATTCGGTGAAACGTCATCAACATGCCCACTCGCTTGCTGTGAATCCTCTGGACATTCACCAGCTCTTTTCACACACTCTATTCAGTCAAAGGTTACATTAACTTTGTAGTAGAGAGCTGGCAGAGTAGAGTCAAATGTCCAGGCCAAATGATACAGATATTTACGTTGACACATGCAGTTCCTCTCAGTAATGTCTGTAAAATTTCAGGCTAGCAAGGCGTGTGTGAAAAGGCTAAAATCAGCCCGTCCATTGCCATTAATTTTGAAAATGACAACAGCTTATTACGACCCATATTTACGTTTGTGGTAAGGTAGCGACTTCTAGCGGCTGTAGCAATTATTGCAGCTGCATAGGACTAAGTGAGGCAAAGTAGCATTACGTCCGTATACAGAGGAGGTCAGAGATGGACGGTCAGGCTAAACAAGCACGGGACTTTCATTGAGGAGACTGCTGTTCAAGTCCAGTCTGAAACCAGAAGTCACCGGTGAGTTCTTTTAACTTACCAACGTAGGGAAGTTACGCACATATCGTAACGTAGGTATGTCTGTAACAGAAGTAACATAGTGATTTTAACCCAAACCACAATGTTTTCCTAAACCTAACCACACTGTGACCCTACAGCGAAGGTCCGGTACACGTGTCACTGTCACGCTGCAACAGTCATGCAGTCTTGGGAGACAATTAGCTTTAATTAGTCTTTTAGGTATGAGGATGTGCAAAAAGCATCGCTGACTATGGCCTAAATCAGTGCTTTAAGAAACGTGTTATTGTTACTTTAAATCTCATAAGTGTGAGATAAACAATTCAGAATTATTAACGTGTATTCTCATCTGTAGATGTGAAATCAGCAATCATAAAATTCTGTGATCTTTTTCCTGTAATTCTGAGATAATACGGGAAAAAAGTTGTTGTTCTTTAATAAATGGAACGCACTTTCGCATACAACTGTGTGTCGCCGATCCGTGTCCAAATACAGCGAGCACCTACGATTCTGTGCTGCGGACACCCGTGTGCAGGCTGTCTCCACGTCCCCTACCCCCCTGTGTGCACCTCCACTGTGCCGGCGGTGAGAATATTGTTGGTGGCTGGTGACGATCAGTCCATCTCCATACATTAATCACCACCAATAGAAAGCCCTGACACAGCAACTACAGCAGTGCCACTGCCCTGCCTAACAAAGCATAGAGCAAGGACACACAGCGCCAACAGCGGAAAGACAGGAGAGAGGAAGAGGGGGAAAGTGTGTGTGTGTTGGGTGGAAGGGTGAGGAGAAAGAAAGAGAGGGGGAGCTAGACGGGGAAATATGGAAATGTAGAAAGAAAACAATCATGCTTTATGTTTCCCCCTCTGTCCTAACCTCTCTCTTTTTGTCTCTCTTTCTCCGTCTCTCTTTTTCCTCTTGTTCTCCTGGTTTTTATTGTTATTACCACGGCAGCGCCATTAGAGAGCTCTACGTTCTTCTCCACTGGAGCAATAAATGAAGAGGGCCTCACTCCTTTTTTTCCTCCTCATCCTCTCCTTTCTCATCCCTTCTTCAGGTCCCCGCTCGTCTCCTCTCTCACCTCCCGACGCCTCCTTCTCAGTTGTCTTTCTCCTCATCTGCAGTCTTCTTCTCATTCCTTCTCTTTCTGTTTATCTCATCTTTTTTCTGGTGGTTGCACTTGTCAGTCCTTCATTCCTGTCATCTCTTCTGGTGGCAGACTATCAGGATCTACCCATAACACAGATCCTATGACCCTTTCCTTCTTGGTAAATGACACACATGCACACTCAGAGGATGTAGGGTGCGGTGATACTTGTAAGGGACAGATGTTGCAGCCATGACAAATAACCCTCTGTGATTAAATGAAGGAAACACTTCGGACCATTAATTAGTGGTCCGAACGCACTAACGCAGCAGTCGAACACCAACTGAAGACTCATTACATCACCTTGATGTTGTGGTACGCCACAGTCACTTACGTAACCAGTCCTGTGACTTTGAGGACTGTTCATGCCTTTTAGAAAATTAGACTTTCACCGTTTTATATTTGTCAGTGAATCTAAAAAAAAAAATCTGTTCTATAGGAATTACAAATCTAATTTGCTGATTATTGTCTGGATTATCTTTCTCTGGGATTAAATACATTTTTATGGAACTTGTTTTTCCATTTATTGATTAATGTTTTGTAGCTGTATACATTTTCTTTTGTACTATATATGAATGTTTTATAAAAGCCAATCTATAAACATGTTTATGAATGAATAGAGCAGCTTTAAATATTTTTCTTCTTTGCCTCTCGCTGTCTTCTTTCAGGGTAAAAACAGAGTTTTGTGTTTTTATTTCAGACAGAGACAACAAAAGTATAAAGTATATGAAGGTTATTTTGTCATATAGGTTGTATTTCATTAATAAAGAAAAACACAAACTCCTTTAATTTGCTTTGCTTTGCTATAATATATTTCAGTTCATTAAAAATACTTTAATGCTACCCCAAACAGCCGACAAAAGTTAGCAGGACAGTTAAAGAAACGGTTAAAGAAGCATCCCATGTTGAGAGAAGTCAGGGCTAAAAGACACTCGAGGTTCCACCTAAGTGCGACAATTAAACTCCAGCCAACAACACACAGAGATTCATATGAGGACATTGGAGTCAGCTGCCCTATCGAGCACACCACATGGTACGAGACGAGACACAGACACAGCATGCAGACAGAAGGACACAGATGTAAAGTGAGTAAAGGAATACATGGAGTTGTAATGGGTGGGATAAAGAAGGGAGACATGTGGGCGGTGTGTCAGAGAGCAGATGCCAAAAATGTATGACAGTGAGTGTCAAACAAGGAGAGAATGAGGGTGGAGGGAGAGCAGTGGGTGGCTGCAAGGAGAGGTGAGAGAGAGGAGACTGTGGGAAGTGCGTATTAAAACAAGACTGAAGGACAATGTGGTTGGGAAAAGGACTTAGATACATGCTTTGTATTCATAATACTGTACGGTTATTCTGACCTCAAAGGGTCATCACAAACGCTGATATTGTGTTTACTGAAAATGCTTTTGTAGCAGACAAAAAAAAAAAAGCTTTTGTACCACCCCGCTATATTACATTTGTCTGATTTACTGACACAGGCCTGACATTAAGTAAAAAGGCAGCAAATATGACACTTACGCATTGGTTGCAAGGCGCTGTCTAAGCACAGCAAAGATCACGATGAGACATTCGGGTGAAACTGAATGAGATTGCTCTGAGCTTCTGAGCTGACTGGTGTGTTAGCAACGGGGTTTTAGTATGTTCATTTAGAGGTTCATTCTTTCCTAGAAAGTGTTTACTTGCTTTAAAACACTTTTGTTTTACTGTCCATTGCCACACCGCCTGTATTCAGACTGTATTAGCTCCTGTCTCTTTAAAAAAGCCGAGTGTGCTCTGATTGGCCATCTCTCACAACCCTGAGCAGGTTCCATCCACTGAGCTTCTGCATCCGCTCAGTCAGTGTTTTTGCGACAATGGTTGGAGGCTTTGCTGAAGGCGGTGACTGTTTATTTGTGGCATCACAACCTCAGGGAAAATCCTGACGGCTTGTTTGATGGTAACACTTCTGAATACGGGCTGTGTAAATTTCTCTGTAGATTGAGTGTTTTGATAGCTACACAGTATTTATACAGAACCTAGACAAGATGTTCTAATCAAAAAAGGAATGGAAATCCGGCGTTCTAAAATATGGGACCTTTAAGATTATTAGGAGTTGTTCTGATGATACATTTGTGTCACAATTTCTTTTGTCAAGTTCCTTTCAGTGCATCATCCAAACTCATGAGTGCTGTCTTCTTCTTGACTTTGTTGCTTTGCCTTTTATGCTTTTGTTTTCTTTAAGTCATTAACCTTGGTTATGTGTCACTATGGTGTTTCACATTCTGAAAAACATGAAGTTATAAAAGAAACTAATGTTAAACCTCAGTTTATGAGCAGAACCAAAAGTACAGCTTCCAGGCAGCGTGAGTACTGTTATCATTTTAACTTGGTTTTTAGTTTCTGCTGTAGAAAAACTTTTATGGCATTTGCGCCTCTCTGTCCTGTTATTACAGAAATGTATGAGCTCACTGTGGACCCTCGACTTACCCACAAACTCATATCTTCTGTTGAACCGTTCAAGGGTTTACAGGAAATGTTTTTTGTAAAAGGTCACTAAAAAGCTGAAATATAACATCATCAATGAAAGTAGATAATTTTTCAAAGAACCACTGTTCTTATCTTAACTCATGATGCGAGCCACACCACATACTGTACTGATGGCATTACTGAGGTCGATTTCAAGTAATTAGCGTACCGTAATAAATGTAAATGAGACCCTTTTTCGTGTCGTCTTTGATATCTTCTTCTTATGCATCTAATACTGCAGATATGTTTTCACAGCACTATGAGAAACGAAGGACCAGATTATGATATTTTTCAGTCAAGCAGACATTTAAGATCAAGCCAGCTAAAATTGAGAAATAAAAACAATGATAACAGATGTTTGAGCAGCTCAGTGCCACTTCCAAAGCTCGAGTAAGTCGTCAAAACTTCACAAAACTTTAAAAGCTGAAAGACCTTGAATGGAGATGGAGTAGTGATGGCAGGCTGGAGAGGTGAGAAAGAGAAGATTATGTGATAATAGGGAAATAAAAAAAAGTTTTAAAAGTCCCTCCAGTAAAAGTAACAGTTCGTGGAAACTGTGGAAGAATGTTCTGTATGTGTTGGCAACTGCCTTATGAAAACACATGAGCCTTCCAGACAAAATCTAAATAGCAGATAGCAGTGGAGGGAGGATGGGGGCAGCATTAACAAGTCTATACCTGCTCCTCAAGACGACGACAACGTGCTAACATTTTACTGACACATCGGGCGGACAGACAAATGGGAAGGAGGGAGGGAAAGAGTGGGCATGCCGAGGTCAAGGTCAATAAATCAATGAGAAAAGTCAGGATGAAAAAGCATATACGTACACATAACACACACTTCTGACTCGTCATTCTCTCACGGAGGAAAACACGTTCACTTATATATCACTCTACAGGTACACAGTGTCTCCTGCTATCTGTGTGCCTGCGCTCTCTTCCAAACACTCGGTTATTTTGGGTTCTCTATAGGAAGTGCTGCTTCTCACCTGACGTCCCTGAGACATGGATTCATTACTGAGCCCGACGCCACTAGGATGCTGTGTGTGTGCGTGTCTCATGTAACTCATCTCAGGGCAATCAGTTGTTTGGGAAATTGCTGAGGGAGGCGTAATATGCTCCCTTGCTCACTGTAATTTTCACTCTTTTCCTCTTTCATTCCAAACCCAATCACCAGAATATATGTTGAAACTTTATAGTACTTAATGTGGCAACTTTATGTTTCAATTTTCAATGTTATGTTGCAACAACACGTTTTTTCTTAAGTTTAGGCATCAAAACATCATGTTTTGGCTTATCTGGTTCTGTCACCACAAACATGGTTGGTGTAATAATTTGAACGTATCCGGGGTTTGCGTGATTGTAAAATGCCAACATTGTATTCTAACAACTTTCCTATCACTGCAACTCTCTCTCTCTCTTTATTTTGTACATCATATTTTGTTTAATAGTTTTAGTGTTTCTGTCATACAAACAGCAGAAAATATGAATCAGTATTATGCAGAAATGTCATTAACTAAGGTAGCTTTTTTGCTTTTTTAAATATTTTATTTTGGCATTTCTGCCTTTATTTGATAGCAGAGGGTATAGAGGCAGACAGGAAATTAGTTACGTGTAAGATGCAAAAAAGGTCCCCTGTTAGAAGTTTGACTTTCTAAATGCAACTGAATATCTCCAATTTTGGTGATGATTTTTTGTTGAATTCCTGTTTTTATCACGTTTGTTCTTTTGGCCAATTCAGGAACAGATTTCATTCCAGCTTCTGGTAAAGTAAGGAGACTGGATCCAGATACTGTGTTGCATAATTGTTGTCTGGGAGCAAAATAAACAGGCAACAATACAAGATTATAAAAGAAAGTCAGAGGAAACCTTATCACATTTGATGAAGGTGTGTTGCTCCTAAGGAAACACAGTTACGCATGTGGCTGCAGTAAGTTTTTCTTATCAAGGTTCTTTTGCGTTTTTTCTCTTAAACCTACATGCCTTTTCTCTCCTAATCCCTTCCATCTAACCTTTGTATCTTTCAACAAGCTTCCCTCTCTGTCTCCATTTCTTCTCCCTCCTCTCTTCCCTCTCCCTCCCTCCCTCCCCACTCAGTCTCCAGCGTCTCCCTCAGTGCCCCCAGTGAGAGCAGCTAAAATTAAGTGGTGCCACTTCTCAATGACACTTTAATGATAGCACCACTGCTCCGCACACAGAGAGACGGGAGAGGTATGAGCATCTGCTAAAGATAGGCCCCTCAGACACAAACACGCAATACACACACACAGAGACACACTCACACGTCCAAACGAGTGAGCCTCCCTTTGTCTCGCCTGCCACAGGGACCGTGGGGGACGGGTGGAGTCTAATTAAGAGCGTCCGTAGGGATACGTTTGTGTCTGCTTGTGTGTGTGTGTGTGTGTGCGTGTCATTCCAGCTTGGCATCACCATCACCTGCCTGGCACTGCCATTATGGCTGGCATCTTACAGAGAGAGGGAGAGAGAGAGCGAGGGGCAAAAAGCGGCAGAGAGGGGATTGATAGCAGACCGAGATGTTGCTTTTAGTTGTTTTAACATCTCCGAGAGGCGCAAGGAGAAAGGGCGAGGGGAGTTCAAGTGTTCTTTCATCTATGTGACCAAAATATGTCCTTAACATCGACTATCAAGAAGGTCGAGTGCTGGAGATCGACAGTGCATGCTTTGGTTTTGTTTATTTATTCTTTGAAAATACATTTTGTGTTCACTACGATTACCTTCCTCATTTTTAACCAATATATTTAAGGAACTTTCTTGTACAGCTGATT